>JAZDUH010000400.1:1995000-2595000 GCA_036419115.1 Scarus forsteni | reverse complement strand
CAGCTCTATGAGGGGATAGTATGTGTCAAATCGCAGTGTGACATGGTTTGGATGCGAGTAACATAGCGTACTGCCCTGTTGTGCATGTGCTAGAGCTCCTATCTCCTGCTGACTCAGCGTACTTCCATGTCTGGTATCAAGCTTCTGATACTACCTATACAGATGCAGCAAATGGGGGGTCAACTTGTTCCCCTCATTCTGTCTTAGTGCAGTTTAGAGCGGATGTGCAGCATCACATAAATATCACGGCTTAGAAAGGCAGCATGAATGCTAAACCAATCTGTGAAACAAGGTTCATAACACAGCTAGAAGCCTTAGCCTTGTTTCCTGCATTACTGGTTCTGTGAAAAAGGTTTGCATGTTGGCCAAACTCAGGAAACACATAAGAAGATGATGATTCATGGATAATAGTCTGATCAGTCAATATAAAGGTCAGACTGTAGTTATAGATAATTGAGACACACACTAAGAAAATGTAGAGTTATTTTGGTAACACAATTTATGTGTTACTAGTGTTAAGTTAAATTTTTGGGTTATTTTTATAAAGAGTAACCCATTTTCTGGGTTATAGGGCTATTATTTTAACCCAACTATGTCACAACCAGCTCCACACCCACTCGGCGTCAGATTGTCTCTCTCTAATGCCAAGAACTCCAGACCTGCTATCCGGACTGATCACCTGTTGCTGACCTGTTTTGTTCCTGTTTCCGCCTTTATCGTCTGATCCTCGGCTAGACAACAAGGTACTGACCCGTTTCTGTCCTGCACCCACCTGCCTGATCCCCGGTTGCCGACCTTGCCTTCTGTTCCTGACGCCGAGTACCTGTTTGTGAATCCTGATCTATGGTGGCCATCTGTTCTCCAGTATCTGACCCCTTTGCCTGTGTGTGACACCGAGTACCTGTCTATGAGCCCGAATCAGTGGTGGCAGCCTGATCTCTGGCAATCAGAACCATTTCCTGCTCTGAAAGACAAAGTGAGTCCTAATGTAACCCACATAGAAAATACATTTATGTTGGATTAATTTAACATTTTATTTAACATTTAATTTAGCGTCTATTTATTTCTTACATTCTCCCGGGTCCTTAAACGCACCATTGAGTGACGTAGTTACGTGAGCACGCACGCTGAGCGAGCCTGTCAGCCAATTGCGTTCCTGTAGCCCTCTTCAACTGTGTGGCAGACAGGCATGGGGAGACGGGCTGCAGGGACAGCTGCAACAGGTACGCGACTCGTCACACGCTGTTTCTCGCATAATAACTCATTGTGTGCACTTTTAACTCCAGCTATGCGTTGTACACTTTAAGAAGTTGAGTCCAACGGATGGGGACGCTGGGTACTCGCTGCGTGACTGTTTGGGAGTGGAATTGGTGAGTCTTTTAATTCATTTTGCTACACGCCGTTAGCGTTAGCACACTGTTAGCGGCGTCCATTTACCTGTACTTAATGGCGGAGCATTATCGGCTTTTGTAGCCCACTTTGCTTCTTGTTTAAATCCTTTACAAGCTATTTAAGGGTACAGTGATTGAAATGTTACACTGTGTATTTTGTTTGGTTTATGCATTGCCAACTGAAGCACTTTAAAGCACTTTTGTATATTGTATGCTTCTTACTACTGGTTGGATGTAATGATTTACTGTTGATATTTAATTGTGTATGCACTAGGAACTAAGAACAAAACAACTGAACTAGCTAGTATTAATGATTTGTTAAACAATTTTATTTATGGTTGGTTCTGTTTAATTAATCACAGGCCAGGTGTGCCCTGCGTGGTGCCATGATGGCGAGCTAAGCTCAAGAAGGAGCATCGAACACCATCCTCACACAGCAACAGTACTCCTGTGGTTCGGTAGGGGCTGCTGCAGCCGGTCCAGTCTTTTCGTTTTTTCTCTTTTTATTTTCCCTTAAATAGCCTGCCGCCTATGAACTCTACTTTGCGCGCCTATGGACAATTATAATATCGAAGAACCTTCTGAATGAACTATGGACAATTAATCAATCTACAAATCTCTACTGCGGACTGTGATTTATCACCAGTGAGGGGATTGGGGGGGGTACTCTAGTTGTTTTCATGGACTTGGACTGATGCGATTTTTTTCTCTTTTTTTTGCTGTTGCTATTGTGAATTATGAACTGAACTGTTTATTTGTGGTCAGAGTGAATGAGTAATACAAAGTGCACTTTTCTTTTTTTTTTTTCCAAATAATTCCAAATCAAGCTTGACAAATGGTATAACTGCAGATGTAAATATTGGGGCTACTGTTTGTATTCATTTTTCTTCTTTTCACTGTGAATAATAAGGCACGAGCCACTAAAGCATAAACACCTGTCTGTGTTGTCTTTGTACTGCTACACGCACCTCCCAGAGCCGAACCGTAGCATTTTCTGATATATTTTAACTACCACCTGATAAAATTAATAGACTTAAAATCTGTTTATTGCACATTACTAATTGTACTTGTTACACTAACCTGCTGCACCTTAAAGACTCTGAGTTGCGGTGAGAGTGTGTGGCTCCTGTGTGGCCGAGTGGACTACGTCACTGCCTCTTGCTCCAATTCTTACTGTGTCTGTTCAATAAAGCTGGTTATTGTGAACTGCAACATCTGTCTCGCTTCTGGGTCCATACTGCCTCCATGTCAAACTACTGGGGGCGCTGAATTGTGCAACCCAAAAGTTGGGTTAGGAATAACTCAACATTGTAGTTAGCATAACCCAACTTTTGTGTTAAATAATACAACCCAAAAATTGGGTGTAAAAAAAAGGACCCAACCTGTTGGGTTAAAATAACCCAAAAAGGGGTTTGTCCTTTTCTGAACCAGCAATTGGGTTAAAATTGGGTTATTTTTTAACCCAACTGTTTTGGTGTGCAGAGGTTAAGTTTAAAAACTGAAAAAGGGTCTAATTCAGATGTCACTCCTTTTTAAGGTGTCAGCCCTACATGTTTCTTTGTCGGACCAACCACACAACCTGTCAACCTGTCAAAAATGGTTATTTGGGACTACATGCCTCTTGGCATCGACCAACAAATACAGTATGACCACATGTATCAGTTAGTTAACACTCTGGTATCTGGATAACTTTGGACATCCATAACCTGCTTGTTCACACTGGTCCCTCACAGCAGAAAGCTTTTCTGAAGTTTGTCTTTCAGGTGTGGATGGACAGGGAGGGGAAAATTCTGGGGGGCTTCCAGGAAAATTCTCAGTGTGCATTAATGCCCCTGTACCCACATCCCTGCTTTAATGATTATGAACTCTAAACCCGTCATATAAACCACGTCTCTCACAGAGATTTTAGTTATAATGTAAATTGTTCTAAAATAACTTGCCCACAGGGGGCCATTAAAATGCTATTATGCATGATCAATTAAAATAGCTAATAAATTGTGTTGATATGTTCAGCAGAATGCCTGACTTCCCCATTTAAAGATGCCTTTCTTTCAAACAAAACAGATTTCCAGCGTCCAGTTGTCTCTGACTCACATCAATCTCACTTTTCAGGCTGTCAAACGTTTTTTTTTCCTCTTCTCTAATGACAGAGTCACCCTCCTGCTCAAAACTGTCCTCTCTTTTTATTGCACTCCCTCATACATTCTGTGCTTAACTGGTGAATTACTCAAATGACAATTGTTTTCAGCCTCTGCATTTATCAACAAACGGTTTAGTGCACTGGGATAGGCGATATATGCATGTTACATGAATCACACGTGGATGTTAGTGTAAGATAATTCCTGTATTCAAAGCTGTGCAAGTTTCTACATTAGATTGATAAATGAGGGCCTTGGTATCATAATTTCAGGGCCTTTTTCTTAACATGTGGGGAAGGGGTTCAACAACAGCAATCACTCAAATAGATGTGCTGTAAATAATTATTTCACCAAAAATGTGTACTCTTCCTTTGGAAAAACAAATTACCACCAACACTGAATATTTTAGTATCTTAAATATCCCAATTCCTCCATTAGAAAAAATACACTGTATGGGCATAATCAGGGTCACTTATCCAATGACCTTCGGTATTCATTATGTGCTTAACTGAAAAAACAAGGCTCCTCAAGAACTACATTTAAGTTGTCACTGCTCATGCATTGACGTTTATATATCTGGGTTTGTTTTGGTTATTGTGACCAAAATTATCACGGCTATCATTATTATCATGGTATTATTGCAGTGTGCTCAAAATGTTCAAAAAGTACTTTAACGCAGTCTTGAAATCATTTAACCGCTTTAATATTAAAATAATAACAGTTCTTTTGTCTTTTCTGTCAATAAATGTGTCTAGAAATGCCCTTTGAGTACATTTTTTACCCTTCTTTCTTGAGAAATAAAAGTAAACAAGTCTAGCAAGTATTTGTCATTATTATGTTATGAATGATTGAACAGTGTGTGATTACGAGAAAAGAAAAAAACAGATATGAATTTTAAACAGGATTCTCTTCATAAACATTTGTAAATGAACATGCTCAAAGTTTTGAGATGACAAAAATAATCTTAACCTGTTTTACATCCACTCACACATTTTTGTTTGCCTACAGCATTAGTGTCCATGTTACAGCTCGTTATATTAGACCATGTCCAGGTCTTTTTATTTATTTTTTGTTTTACTCACGATAGTCCCTGAAGCAGTTAGCCCCCTTAATGACTCTCCTCTGGTCTCCCCTTTCCCTGACAGATCGCCTCGGTGTTTTCTCCTCTAATATTTCCAAATTACAATCAATGAAATCCATAAAACAGGAACTATGAAAAAAAAAAAAAGACCATCTACTACAAAATACGGCGAATACATGGCAAAAGAATGGCAAGAACACACTCCAGAATGATACTAATGCTATTATTTATAAGATTTATACATTATTTTGACAGAAAATACTTATTACCACCTGCTATTCACTCAGGTATGGCTCACTGAATCTTCTCTCTCCCATTTACTCGAGGAGTTACAGCAGTTTTAACAACGCACATCGTTTTCTTTCACCGCAGCTTCGTGTTTAGACAGAGTGACTATCTTCTATCGGTTTCCCCTCAACATCCTTGTTAAATCCAAAATTCAACCGGACTTCAGAGTCCATTTTGAGAGAAAAAACATCTCTGCTATATCTCTAACTTTTGCTCTCGGACTCAGAGGCCAAATGATGCCTCCCGTGAGGCTGCTTAATCGAGGACAGATACATAGATCAGGCTTTTCCAGGCAAAGAGCAGCATCACTGTGCATTATTGACGCAGTGTGGTAATCAAACACGGTATAACGGTAATTTTAGTAGGACACAGTAATGATAACCGTGGGAAGTTTTACCGCGGTTTACCATTTTATCATTTTTACCGATACATCCCTAGTTTGCATATGTTTTGATAAGTTGTTTTTTTTTGTTCATGTGTGTATGTTGCAAAATTACCCATGTCTTGTTCTGCCTGTAAAAAAGGGGAAAGCAATAAGTAAAAAATTACAAAATACAAACAGTACTGGCACTACTGTCTTCCTGTCTAACTAATTTGTGATCAATATCAGCATATCAGGCATCACCCATACATCGATCTAGCACTACGTCAATTTTCTTCTATATTAATGGTTGCTAAGTCAGGGTTCCCACTCTTTTCTAGAAATCATTTTCCAGGACTTTTCCAGGACATTTTCCAGGACTTTTCCAGTGTCACATAACCAACTGGAGATACATTGTTGCCGTGGGCAGTTTTCAATTCTGGTTAGCCTTCTAAAAAACAAGATTAGAGGTTGATGAACAATATCTCTAACTATTGATCACATTGATCTCAGAATTTCTTTGTTTCTAACTCTCCAGCACGGACATTGTCTGTTAGCTATTTGTTTAGACTGGCTTTTATGTGTCTTACTATTATAAATTCATGGTTATACGTATTTTTTAATCTTTATTTACTCTCCTTTTTTATGAATAGATTTTGTTAATTTAGACTAAATTTTATTTTATCATTTTTTTATTATTTCTTTTAGTCCCCATTGTTTTGAGTTTTTATAATTCATGCCTTAACTTGCATTATTTTACCTACTCATACCTTCATTTTTACTTCATTTCCTATGTTTCAAGTTAGAAGGAAGACAAATAGTTTTCCAGGACAATTTAAGCTTTTCCAGGACATCCATGACTGGAAAATTGGGCAATCATTTTCCAGGTTTTTTCAGGTTTTCCAGGATGCGTGGGAACCCTGTAAGTGTAATTGTTCAAATATCAACATGAAATCTGCCAAATATTGTCTAATCTACAGATATGAAGAATATGTTTGTGGTGCTACAGTAAATGAAGGTAAACTGCAGAGGAAACAGTTTAACCTTGTTAGAACAAGTCAGGCTCAAATCTGACATGTAACAGCTCATTAAAGTACTGCGTGTTCTTTTCAGCGACTGTCTAAAACCTCATGATATGCAGATGTTGAAGACCTCTGAGGTCTTTTAATTTAATTACCTACAGTAATGAGCAAACTTGACATTTCCCGAAGCCGCTCAAATCATGCTAAACAGGTCTGTCTTATGACTGCTTAAGGATTATATGACAGAACACAGAGAGACATTTTAAGGACGGTTTCTTTCATCATCTAGATCATTAAACTGATAGAGGCATTAGAAAAAAAAAACAAGTACAGACAAGAGAAATATCCTCGCTACACAAAGTATCAGACATCATAACATGACCACATAACCCATTTCTGAGGCTGATTCACAATGTTCTACATTATGTTACACAATTCTATTTACGTGCTTCAAGATTGTTCTGTTCTGCTTTTTGTCGTCCCTGCAAGAAGGACAAACTGGTACATAAGGAATTTTTTTTTTTTTAGGGATAGTCAAACAAGGAAACTGCAGGATGTGCTGTGAATGTTTTTTGAAAGAGCCTCAATGATAAAAGATCTTTGACACTGAAACAAAACATGCAAAAAATATCACAGGGCTTCATTTTGGGCTGCATTGAATATGTCTCTTTTATCAATATTTGTTAGGTCAAAATAGGCAGGCTGCTTTATCAAAAAAACATAAACCCTGAGTTAATTACAGTAATTCAGGTAGCAGGAGTTAAACAAAGCTTTGAGGACTCTTCACAGATCTCACGGTGGATGGAGAAGTAGAAGAAGCAGCTGCACCAGCAGATGTTCATGACCCTACAGTGCTGCATGGAGTATCAAACACAGATGATTGTTTTGGTGACAACAGACATTAATCCTCATCTGTCATCTTTATATCTCAATAATTACTGTTAGGGATGCACAATATTATTGATTTTAATATTGGTATTAGCCGATATCAGCCTAAAAAGTTAAGTATCTGTATCTGTATTTTGCAGATCTTTACAGTTCGATATATCGGCCATATATGGGCTGGTATATTGACAAATTACACAAATTATACAATAGTGATGCACCTTCTCATCACTGCATGGGTACATTTAAAAAGCAAGAGTTTCATTTTTTTTCTTGACCAGAAATATCGCTATCAGCAATAATGAACTTAAAGGTGCTATGAGGAGAATCTATTACCGGTGACATTAGGACTCTGCTACCCATGAGCACGTGCGGCGACTGTCGTAATGCTGCGTTCCAGTAACCTCGGAACTGGGAGTGATACCATCTCCGACTTATCGGCGTTCCAGTTGAAGTCGGAAAAAAACATGCCGATCTACCAGGCTATTGTTCGCTGTTGTTAACATGTCCTGCGTTGTTGTATGAAGAATGTGATTATCACTATGGCAGCATTTTTGTAAATATAAGTCTAGCAATACTATGTATACAGTTGATCTAGAGCGATACACCCCAGTCAGAACAGCAAATAAACTGATTATTACAGGAGCTAAATAACTGTTCACACTGGGGGTATCCATCTTCAAGTGTCAACTCGGGGGTGGCGAGGTTTCACCGAGTTCCCAGTAGGAAATTCCAACTTCGGGGGACATTCCAGTTGCAGTTTCCTACTCGGAACCCGGAAATTCCTACTTCGGACCTTCCTCAGAACTCTGCATTGCTTTACAACTTCTTTTTTCAACAACTTACAGGATGCAAAGCGACGAGGTAATGTATCTCTTTCTAGTTACGTAGTGGTAGTTTTTGATGTGTGACAACAAGCAATTTTTGGAAAACTTAGTATCGTAGTTTTGTAGCTGGCTGTCCGACCCGACCGTGAAGCTAAGGAGTAGCATTTATAGATAACCTATTTTGATGCTATAAAACTCATCTTAAAGTGTGTATTTCAATCAGGCATACATCAAATAGTAAGACTTTTTTGGAATTACTTAGAAACTCCACACAGTCCCTTTAAAAAATATTGGCATATCATATATCGGCAAAAATCCCAAATTTTGAATCCCCATTTACTGTCCAATAATGATCAACCATTTTTGGCAGCAGATTTTTAGATTCAAGAAGTTCAAACTTTGGCCTTAGTTTCTCTTTCAGGTTGGTGGAGGTTATAAAAACTACCACTTACCTTAAGCAACAAAAAAATGTCATACTTGGGGGATCTCTTGTCATTGTAACTTAAAGAGACTGTGAGGAGTTTTTAAGTAATTACAAAAAAGTCTCACTTTTAGATGTATGCCTGATGAAATACACACTTATCGATGAGTTTTATAGCATCTAAATAGGTTATCTATAAATGCTATTCTTTAGCCTCCTGGTCGGGTCGTACAGGGCTGGACTGGCCTGGATACTCAACTTCAGGAACAAGACAATTAAAACTAGAGCACATTTATATTATTTTATTATTTATATTACACGTCTGAGAGCGCCGGGCTGTAAGTAGCGGTATATAGCCGTCTACAACTACGATAATAACTTTTCCCCGCATTGCTCGTCGTCACACATCATAAACTACCGCTACGTAACTAGAAAGAGATACATTACCTCGTGGCTTTGCATCCTGTAAGTTGTTGAAAAAGAAGTTGTAAAGCAATGCAGGGTTCCGACAAAGATCCATGCTGCATTTACCACAACAAACAAACACATTGGCTTCACATCTCCGGTGCGTTCAAGTTGTAGTCAGAAGAGGGAATTTTGAGCTCCGAGTGGGAAACTAAAACTGGAACGTCCCCCGAAGTTGGAATTTCCTACTGGGAACTCGGTGAAACCTCGCCACCCCGAGGTGTCAATCAAAGATGGATGCCCCCAGTGTGAACAGTTATTTAGCTCCTGTAATAATCAATTTATTTGCACTTCTGACTGGGGTGTGTCGCTCTAGATCAGCTGTTTACATAGTATTGCTAGACTTATATTTACAAAAATGCTGCCATAGTGATAATCACATTCTTCATACAACAACGCAGGGCGTGCTAACAACAGCGAACAATAGCCTGGTAGTTAGGCATGTTTTTTCCTGACTTCAACTGGAACGCCGATAAGTCAGAGATGATGTCACTCCCATTTCCGAGGTTACAGGAACGCAGCATTACGCCGGCGATAAATTCTCCTCATAGCACCTTTAAGGAGCCCTGCTCCAGGGAATATTTTTTATGCAGAAGACAACATGACCATGGCTTTAGGACTTCCATCTTCCTCTCCTGTGAACAGAGGCAGGGGCTGCCAATTGGTCCCTCGAATACATCTACCACTGTGACATCCTACTAACCATTGTTTTTTCATCAATAGTTTGAAGGTTTCATGTTCTGCAAAAAACTTTTTCTTGGACTCGTGTAATTAAAAAAGGCTTAGGGAGCAGAAGAACACGACTCCTTTGACTAAACGCTCAGTTCAAGACAAATGTAAAATTACTCTTTAATGAAAATGTCCCTTGAAATGCTCTGTTTTTACTTCCTGGGGCTTACGATGTCATAGCTATAGAGCCTCCACCTACATGTGTTTTTGGCTTGTTACAGGCAAGCATGTAAACAGTCAAACACAACAGAATATGGGACCTTAAAGTCTGTGAGCACAGTCTGCAGAATGGATACAGAGCCATTGAAAACATGGTTATGAACGCTGCTATACAATAACCACAAATTTACTCATATTGCACCATGAGCCTTTCCGATAAACACAATGAATTGAATTCTTCCACAGCAGAAGTCACACAACTACACATCCTGGGCTAGGGATGGTCTGACCAATTCATATGACTTTCATGTGCCTGCTTTGCAAATCATGGACATCACAGTCAAAGATGTGATCATGGCAGAAAGGAGATAGCTAAGGTTGAAACTGTGATGTAATATTCCACAAAAAGATGCTTACTACACATTTGGGTGAGTGGAAACACCAGCCACCTGCAGAAACACTTACTTACGCAGCCTAACATTAAATGTCTAGAGTGACATGCATGACATTGAAATCCTGTGAAAGCCGATTTTTGCCCACACAGAAAGTCCATAGGGATCGATCAGGGAGTCGTTAACAACCACACTGATAAGCAGAAACAATAATGGAACTGATATCAGTAAAAAATTAACGCTACCGAGAGCACTGATGGATGATTGCATGAGTACAAGGTTTAACAGTGAGTTCATCAGAGATTTTACTTTTTCATTTATCACAGCTGTGACAGGAACAGAGAGCCTGTGTGTAAAGTCTGCACAGCCAAGCTACACACATGGATAAGCCAGGATCAGATCATCTTTTCAGAATAAAGCACCCTTTGGGGAGGAAGTAGCTCAGTCAATAAGGACTTGGGTTTAGGATTGAAGGTTGGTCAGTTCAAGTCCCGACCAAACCATGTTTGGAAGTTGGTAGCTGTAGAGGCGTTAGCTCACTTCCTGGGTACTGCTGAAGTGCCCTTGAGCAAGGCAAAACTGTTCAGTAGTCCTTTAGGAGCATCGAGCCATCACTCTGACATCTCTCCATTAGTGCATGATTGTAGGACCTGTTTGCATGTGCCTGTGAGCATAATTTGTTCCAAGAACTGAAAAAATGTCTTTCTAGCAGCACAGTTATTCAACAAAGGGTAGTAAAATTAATCAGTTCAGTGTTTTTATGGCCTGGTGCCAAATGACATACAGCCTGGTACTGGTCTGTAGTCCAGTAGTTGTAGACCTCTGACCTAAACAAACCCTGTATGGATAACATGTTTTTCATTTTACAGGCTGTTTGTTGGACAAGCATGTGTTGAGCGAGCAGTAAACTACACAGAGAAGCAGAAGTGAATCTGTGGAACAAGGTTTATAACAAAGCTACTAGCCTTCGCTTTGTTTTTGCATTGCTGGTTCTGTAAAAGAGGTTTGCATTTTGGCAAACACAAAGCAGATGATGATCCATCTATTATAGTCTGAAATCAGTCAATCACTGTTTAGGTCAGGCATAGACAACAGAGACAGAGGTTATGTTTTGAAAACAAAAAAAAGGTCTAATGCAGCCTTCATTCCTTCATAAGATGTCAGATCTTACATGAGTTCCTTTGTCAGAAAACCAAGGAGGAGCCTCGCTGAAATGTTCAGTCTAATCGCTGTATAACAGGCCCTTTTTAAGTCTAACTTGTGTGTCAGCTGAGCATTAACAGAGGTAATAAGGTTGTTACAGGTGCAACAACAAAGGCCATAATTGGATGTTTAGTAGACTCAGCTTGGTGGTTTAATGAAAGGAGGGCCAGGCATGCTCTAATGGTGCTCAGCTCTGTGCTTGGTGTGCCATGCTTTGCACGCCACCAGTACTGTAGGCAGGTTCACAGACTGGCAGAGACCCAACCAGCGGCCCTGCATCCTTGATTAAACAAACCTTCTTCCTCAGGCCAGAGCACAGGAAGGTGCTCGTATAACACAGCAGCTGCAGAGATGTCGCGTGCCATGCCAGAGTGCCGGTGGGCTGTTTTTTGTTTAGAGGGAGGGTTGTAGCTTTTATGTCTCAATGGATTTAAGACTTTTTCCATAATTGCAGCAGATATACCACACAAGCATATAGCTCTGTCACAACATGAAATAATAGATTAACCTGTTAAAGGACAAAGAGGCCAAGCTAAGGACAAAATTAAGTCTGCCTGACAATGCCTCCTTTCCACATTCATGTTCTGGTGTCTGCAGATCTATAAATATATGAACAACGCCTTCCGATGTCTGAGGAAAGGAAGAGCATTTCTTTAGGGATCAATAAAGCCTGTAAAAACTGCCTGTAGCCAGTTAAGGAGGGGCTGATTTTGATAGTTTTGCCCTTCAGGATGAGAATACGCATTTTGAATTTGACCAAGGCATATAGGGCCTCATTTTGGATGTCAGTAAATACATGATGCAACTGGCCTGCCAACGTAGCATGCTGTTTGACATATGTCATGACAAAGACAGGAACAAGTCATATGGCTTATTTTTTTATTCTATCTTAACTAAAAATTTGTAACATTCTACTTCATGAAAATAGTCATCTGATATAATGATTTGAAGGGGTAAGAGAATGAAATGGCTGAATGTCTGGCTAAGCAGCAAGGGGATACACCACTATAACAGAAAATACCACATATTTAATGAGATATTTACTGATAAAATATCAATAAGGTGCCATGAAATATTTCTATAGAAATATCCTGATATGTTGGTGTATCATTATATTCCAACAGCCATCAACCCAGAAAAGAACCCAGCATCCATTTTGGCAATCAGCTAAATTATTTTATCGAACTTGATGATTACGTCAGCCAGGATTTTCACTATTGCAACAAGACGAGTTTGAAGTATTCCGAGTCTTAACTATTGTATTTTATCTTTTCAACTGTTATTTTTTATAGAAATTTTTAAACCTAGTTTTAGTCTTTTGTCTAAAATATTTTTTAGTTTTAGTCAGAATTGTATCATCTAAATTGTTTTCATTTTAGTCTAGATTTAGTTGATGAAATTTCATAACATTTTAGTCGACAAAATCCACTGGAAAATTTGGTCGACTAAAACATGACGTGTAAAGTGTAAAGCGTTTTTTTTCTACCTTGGATAAAACGAAACATCTAATAACCCTTTATCTAATGCTAGTAAAGTTTGAATGTATAGATTAACAGAAACAAATGTTCATTTTATGTGAAATGCAGTCACATTTATTCAGGCTACCTGGCATCTCAGTTACAACACCAGAACTGACAACAAAAAGTGAACCTGCTCCGCATGAATATATCAATTCACAAAGAGAGCAGCCCTGATTGGATCGCTCCACAACTTATCCCACCACCACCAAGCTAAGGCAGCTGTGATTGGATATATTCGAAACTTGTTTCTACTTTCTACATGACCAAATTAGGTCCGATTAGATTTAGTCACTTTCAAACATTTTAGTCTAGTTTTTATTTGTTGACTAAAATGTCAGTTAATTCAGTTTTATTTTTTTTTATGTGCACTTGTTTTTTGTTAGTTCTGTCTGGTTTTCCTCAGGGAAAAAAAAATGTTGATGAAAACTATGACAAAAATAATTAGTCAGCAAAATTAACAATATCATCTCCACTACTTGAGCACTATGGATGTTGTGTTTAGATAAAAGACACATATTTCATAAGTTAAGTTTGGTTACAATAATCTTATATTTGACACATTTTTACATGAATCCAGGCAGGTCAAACTTATTCAGAAGACTTGATGAATACTGGATGCAAATGATTGCCTCATGTGCAGCTGCACAACCTCTACAACAGATCTGAAACCTCTCAGACATATTATAAACTCTCTTGTATGTTGCCGTGTTACTCCCCAGCTGTTTTGTATATTCTAACATTAAACTTTCCTCCAGCCCAGCATCAACATCCTGAGCTTGGCCACAGCTTTTCTGCCTGACAGAGTTTTTAAAAATATTGCAAAATAAGCAAAACTAACTTCCTCTGACTTGACAAACAAGCATTTTTTTTCTTTGAGTAGGACCATATTTGCAGAGAGTTCCATGATAAAAATACACGTAATGATAAGAGCATGATGTTCTCAAACTGCAGGCTCAAACCTGAGGATCTGCAGATTATAGACTCTTTGTTATTCTGCTTGTCTGCGTGTAAGAAGACAAAACTTTCCCTCTTGAGCAACAAAGTCCTGTTTCAACCATGTAACTGATATAGATCTTACTTGCACTTGAAGTCAGGGAGAATGTAAGTTTCAACTACTGACTGAAACATCTGTTACTTAAAAAAATGTTAATTTAAAAGAAACATGAGTACTTGTGCAATAAGAAAAGAATGAGCACTCATTTAAAAGACACCCTGACCTCCTCCATTTTTTTCTGAATATTATGTAAGAACAATCATAGGTCACTCAGGCTATGCTCACTGTTGTCCAAATTTGACTTCTTTGCTGATATGTGACTCATATCTGATCTTTTAATTAAAGTCTGAACAGCATGGGGGTGCTGGTTTGGCAGCGTGGTAAGCAACCAGGCACGGCCCATATACACATGTGGACAAAATTGTTGGTACCCTTCCGTTAAAGGAAGAAAAACACACAATGGTCACTGGAATAACTTGAAACTTACAAAAGTAATAATAACTACAAATTTACTAATAATCAACCAATGAAAATCAGACATCGCTTTGAATTGTGAGTCAACATAATTGTTTTAAAAAACAAACTAATGAAACTGACCTGGACAAAAATGATGGTACCCTAGAAAAGATTAAAAATGATTTGACCCTAGGTACATGTTAAACTAAGCTGTGTCCTGTAATTATCATCACAGGTGTCTCCAAGCCTGTAATCAGTCAGTCTGCCTATTTAAAGGCTGAAAAGTGGTCACTGTGCTGTTTGGTGTAATGGTGTGTACCACACTGAACATGGACCACAGAAAGCTAAGGAGAGAGCTGTCTCAGGAGGTTAGAAATAAAATTATAGACAAGCATGTTAAAGGTAAAGGCTATAAGACCAGCTCCAAGCAGCTTGATGTTCCTGTGACTACAGCTGCACAGATTATTCAGAAGTTTAAGGTCCACAGGACTGTAGCCAACCTCCCTGGACGTGGCTTCAGGAGGAAAACTGATGACAAACTGAAGAGACGGATAATACGAATGGAAACCAAAGAGCCCAGAACAACTTCAAAGAGATTAGAGGAGAACTCCAAGGTCAAGCTACATCAGTGTCAGATCACACCATCCATCACTGTATGTGCCAAAGTGGAACTAATGGAGGACATCACTGTTGAAACCAAATCATGAAAAAGGGAGGCTGAAATCTGCCAAAATGCGTATTGACAAGCCACAAAGCTTCCGGAAGAATGTCCTTTGGACAGATGAGACAAAACTGGAGCTTTTTGTTAATCACATCAGCTCTATGTTCACAGACACAAAAATGAAGCATACAAAGAAAAGAAAACTGTACCTACAGTGAAACATGGAGGAGGCTCAGTTATGTTCTGGGGCTGCTTTGCTGCATCTGACACAAGGTGTCTTGAATCTGTGCAGGTACAATGAAATCTCAAGACTATCAAGACATTATGGAATGAAATGTACTGCCCAGTGTCAGAAAGCTTGGTCTCAGTCACAGGTCATGGGTCCTCTAACAGTATAATGAGCCAAAACACACAGCTAAAACACCCAAGAATGGCTCAGAACAAAACACTGGACTATTCTGAAGTGGCCTTCTATGATCCCTGATCTAAATCCTGTTGAACATTTGTGGAAGGAGCTGAAACATGCAGTCTGGAGAAGACAGCCTTCGAACCTGAGACAGCTGGAGCAATTATGTCATGAGTGGGTGGACCAACATACCTGTGGACAGGTGCAGAAGTCTCACTGAGAGCTACAGAAATCACCTGATTACAGTGACTGCCTCAAAAGGTTGAAACAAAATATTAAGTTAAGGATACCATCATTTTTGTCCAGGCCACTTTCATTAGTTTGTTTTTTTAAATAATTCTGTTGAACCACAATTCAAAAACAAAGTCTGATTTTCATTTGTTGATTTTCAGTAAATTTTTATTTATTATTACTTTTGTCAGTTTCAAGCTATTTCAGTGATCTTTGTTGGCTTTTCTTTCTTTAACGGAAGGGTACCAACATATTTGTCCACGTCTGTACATGCTTCTGGGGTTCGAATCCAGCATGTGGCCAGTTTGCAGAGTGTCTTCTTCTCTCACTCACCCGCTATCACAAGCCTATCCACTGTCTCTCTCTCCTGTCAACAAAGGCACAAAATGCCCCCTAAAAATCTTTTTAAAAAGTCTGAACGGCACAAACACATTTTTTTCGTATCAAACTTTCATGTGGTCCTAAATCAGACACATATCAGCTGTTATTCAAAGCACCTCACTCTGAACGCTCATATTGCATTTCATGAGACTTCTACATTAAGGAATTGGGACAGACGTCACAAATCTGCACAGGAGGAGCACGACACAGCGAGATCCAATGTCAACAATGGAGGAGTCAACTATGGATGAGCTCTGAGTGAAGTCGCTCACGT
Source organism: Scarus forsteni (assembly GCA_036419115.1). Classification (NCBI taxonomy): domain Eukaryota; kingdom Metazoa; phylum Chordata; class Actinopteri; order Labriformes; family Labridae; genus Scarus; species Scarus forsteni. Next base: position 2,578,715 of record JAZDUH010000400.1, on the reverse strand, counting down.
CACAGACCCACCACTCCTGCTCAGACAGAGGCAGCAGCCAATGCTCAAAAACAGATCATAAAAATGTGTGCTCTCTTTTTTCTCAATCTTCTTCTTCTCTTTACCACTTTGTTATAACTTTGTCAGCTGTAATTGCACAACTTCAAATTAATACACATGCTATCTCTACTTTGGATTTTGTTGTGGTTTAAGTGCCTTTCCTTTACACTTGTGTTTAGGATTTTTCCAGATTTTTCCTAATTCTGGACGACAGCTCAAGGTCTGTACTTAACAAAATTGGACTTGTTTCTTTCAGTGTAACAGGTCATTTTTGTGAGGAGCCGATATAAAACAATAAAAACTGCAATTAACTCTTCTAAAAAAACCTGAGTTTTAAATGTGCCTATGAAGGGATGAGAAAATGCATCAGTATTGTACATTTGTGTAATTTGCCGATACATCAGCTGTAAATAACTGCAAAAATTTCAATATTGGTCGATCCAGATATTAAGCCGATAATGTCAGGCATCCAGTCGGCCAACACTATTTGGCATAACCTTGCAGTGCAGCTGGATCTGCCTGACTCAGGGTCTGTAACCAGATCATCTTGCCGAGCTCCAATCTATAACGATTGTGATCAGCCCAAAACGGTCCGGCTCAATCAGAGTCCTGTAGCAGTTTTACCAGATATGGAACACATTTCTCTATTAAATGAAGCACACTTTTGCTCAATAACTACTATGTTGGCAAAAGTCTGTTCCTTGAAATGGCTTAAGTTTTGTACTTTTCACTGTGGCAGTAGGGCCCACCTATTCCAACATCTGATTGGCCCATAATTAATGAGGTTGAAACGATCGTCCAGTGGATTTGTTTTGGAAAGTCTCTTTCTTTCTATGGACTGTTGCCCAGATGGACTTATGAAATACACTGAGTGATCCATGGTGTGCCAGGTTATCGTTGGTAGGGTAATTGCCCCCACTAACTACCAACATTGCCAATTAGATAGGAGAGGAACAATAATAAGAAATTAAGAAAGAAAGGGAAAAAGAAGGTGAAGAGGAATAGACTGGTTGGATAACACAGTGGTAACAGCTCACAAAGAGGACCAACAGAGCCTGGATGAGGCTCTCGGACAGGGGCCATCTTTACTGGACTTCACTTTCTGCATTATCAGGATGATAGTTGCAGTTGTGCATACAGGTGTGTATTTTCATCAACCATATTAGACACATTACTTCTTACCAACCTGCCAAAACAGCTAAACAGATTATTCATGTTGCTTCCTCTGAGGCTGAAATCTCTGCAGAGTCATTCAGATCCAGTGACAAAGATACTTTCTTTGGAAATACTTCAACTTTTGACTTCACTGTCAACAAGTCAAAGGCTCATGTCAGATTGAGAGGAGATAACTGATACTATCTTCTTCAGGACGCGTGTGTAAACACCCGCCTTACATGAGTGAGTCACAACAATTCCAGTAACACCGAGTTGAAATCATTCTGAGGCACGATTATTATCTCTTAACAACTGAGTGATGTTTCCAATGGAGCTCTAAAGGAGACGTGTTCAGAAGGAGGAGTGTCTGATGTGGGGACTTGATTCAGCACTGAGCATCTCTTCCAGTAAAAATTTAAATTGCACCATGTTTACTGGTTACTGTGTCACCTCACCTCAATAATATTCATCTTGTTTTTGTCCTCAGGGATTCCTTTGGTTTTTGACCTTACAGCTGCTTAGTAACTTTAATATCAAAACATGTCTACCTTTCTGCCACTGTTTGGTTTCATTTCTTTCAGCTGATGCATGATGTTTGTGGAGTGTTTTCATTGAGAGACCTGCAGCTGAAGCCCTTACTTCAAGTGTCTTCATTCAGTCTCCTTTACATGGTTTGTCTTTGGACAATATATATATATTTTTTTACGAAATAGCAGAATTTTGCCAAGTTTCAGACATTCTGTTAATGTCACCTGACACACCAAATTTTCATCAGTTCATCTAGAACACAGCCCACAGAAAGTTTTCTTCCATAAGACAAACCTTTCAAATCATAGCCAGTTAATGTCTGGATGATCATGTACATGAGTGAGTCACAACAATTCCAGTAACTCTTAACAACTGAGTGATGTTTCCAATGGAGCTCTTCAGGAGACGCGTGTTCAGAAGGAGGAGTGTCTGATGTGGGGACTTGATTCAGCACTGAGCATCTCTTCCAGTAAAAATTTAAATTGCACCATGTTTACTGGTTACTGTGTCACCTCACCTCAATAATATTCATCTTGTTTTTGTCCTCAGGGATTCCTTTGGTTTTTGACCTTACAGCTGCTTAGTAACTTTAATATCAAAACATGTCTACCTTTTTGCCAGTGTTTGGTTTCATTTCTTTCAGCTGATGCATGATGTTTTCATTGAGAGACCTGCAGCTGAAGCCCTTACTTCAAGTGTCTTCATTCAGTCTCCTTTACATGGTTTGTCTTTGGACAATATATATATATTTTTTTACGAAATAGCAGAATTTTGCCAAGTTTCAGACATTCTGTTAATGTCACCTGACACACCAAATTTTCATCAGTTCATCTAGAACACAGCCCACAGAAAGTTTTCTTCCATAAGACAAACCTTTCAAATCATAGCCAGTTAATGTCTGGATGATCATGTCATCAATCACAACCATTATGAGCCAATCAGACGGGGGCTATTGTAGTGGTTTAAAGGACAAAACATAAACTACTTTTTAAACAAACTCTCAGCAAAATATAAAAGTGGAGGAAAAATATCATTACAATAGAGAAATTTGTTTTTCATTTAATAAAGAATGTGGTCCAGATCCAACAAAACAGCAACTGAAGCTGTTAGCATCTATGATAATCTATGTACTTCCTGCTGCTGTCCCTATCCTACCTCACACCTCTCCCTGTTCCAAAGAACTCAGGCTGAATGATCTGCATTGTACGGTTACACAACTTGAGGCTTATCTATGATCCTAGGATGCAGCCACACCTGAGGGCCCATTCACACATCAGCACACTGTATATTAGTTGACACAGACCAGTGTTGAGATATCATCAAAATGTTGATATAAGTACGTGAACAGAGTCAATTCTGCTGTGCTTAACACACGTCCACGTTTCTTAACTGGAGGGAAACACGCTGGTGGAGTATGGCATTCCCTGATGGTCCCCTGGTGAACTGTACGTGGATTTGGAATGTTCTCCAACATAGATGTAACACAAAGGTAGCACACCCCAATTACTTAACACCATATAAAGCGGACTTATATGTCATTCTAGAGGATGAAAGACAGCTGTCCCTAAAGGGGTTCTTCAAGTTGTACAACATGAGTCCAGCTCTGAGGAGGAAGCAGCTGGAGCCAACGCAGGGTAGCAAAGGCAAGCTGAGGTCAGCTCATTCATAGATTTTACAAGCCTTTTGGATCAAACATTAGAAATTCATGAAGGGATACACCAACTTCTTCTGTTTTCATGTCTTGCCTCAGTCCACGCGTCCATCACAAACAGACAGACATCATTCCTTCAACTGTGCGTATAGTAACAAGTAAGACATGGACAAAGCTCACCCACTGCTAATTAGCTTAGCTCAAACACTAGATCTCAATGGGTAGTATGAGCCTGTCTCAGTGGTCCTGTGTGCTTGTTGTGACTCGTATTGTTACCATGTTATGTTATGTTATCCTCTACTCAATTGTATTATGTTGTTTTACTCATATACAGAGAGTTTGTTGACCTACTTCCGCAGTGGTTTGAGATGCGACATTTGCAAACGAGTAGAGCCTGTTGAACAGCTCTGTGTGTCAGCTAGCTTGCTGGTAACTTGCACTGAAGAATGGCTCGCAAATAAACGGCTTTTCCACATCTGTTCTCATCGCTCACTTAGAAGAGCTGTACAAAAGGCATGATCCGTTTGAAGACCTCACATCTCTAGCGCAAACACTGCGGAAGTAGGTCAACAAACAAAGCCTCTGTTTAAGGAGTGGAAGACAATGCAGTGATAGTAGAAGATAACGTAACATGATGCGGTAAAAATAATGAGTCACAACCAGGGCTTGACAGTGCGAGGAGGGATTTGCATTTGGTAGCACCCGTGCGACAATGAAAAATGATCGTTCAAAACATATTTTATCCTGTGTTGAATTCGTTGGAAGTTGTGGCCGGTGGTATTCCTGAACGCAGCCTCAGCTGGAAGCTAGTTCAGCTTTGAAATGTTTGTTTTATAGACCTAACTTCGCCACAAGCCATCCTTCAGCACATCCGACATGCCTGCACCGCCCTGCGCGAGGTACAGACGAACAAATGCAGGCGCTCCCAAAACCTCAACTCGACCAATCACAGCGCATGTGTGGGACTGGTTGCCGGGCAACATACACTGACAGAACAGCGAGCAAATTTTAAAGTATTTTAGAAGAAAGACCAAACGAGCAATAACCAAATAACTATGAAGCCTATCAGTTATTATTTCAAAAGACCAACAAAACCAGAACATGTGGACTCTGAATTGAGGCAAGAGGATGAAATGGAGCAAGGAGGCGAAACTGACGGTGAGGAAGAGTTAGTGTTAGCTTCAAGACACTGGAGAGACAGTTAATGACGCCGCTGACATTCCCAGTTGTAAGCAGTGTTGTGTACACGGGTAAAAAGTAAAGTAACGCACTACTACTGTGGCAAGAAGTTGCTTTTCCCACAGACAGACAGTTTGTCCACTTCCTCGTTTCCTGGGTATCGTGCACGCCCCAAAACACACTCGCGCACATGGCGCATGTGCCAGAGCCAAAGTTGCCAAGTCTGCTTATTATAAGCGACGTTCTTTTCTTGAATAGAAGCTTGGCACTGTGATATTGAAATGTAATGTAGATGAAAATTAACACACTTTATGTAGATTTCTCTTTTTAAAAAGTAGGATATCACATTAGGAAAGGAAATAGCTGGAGGTTGCTTATTTTGGGCTTATTTTTATCGACCTGGTTACTTATTTCAGAAGCAAAATGTGGAAACACTGGGCAGGAGCTCTCATTCCACAGGGTATGTGACTTTTTGTAAAACAAGGAGCACAAAAGAAATAACTCGTGTTCTCTGTAGTAGAACATTTTGTAGGCCTTCACATTTAGGAACAGATATGGGGTTCTGTCCAAGATTGAGCAATGTAAAAGTAATGTAAAAGTAACGAGTAACGTGAAAAGTTACTTTTCATAGAGGGTAACAAAGTAAAGTAATGAGTTACTTATTTCAGAAGTAACGAGTAATGAGCAAACAGTACTTTTTAAAAGTAACTTCCCCAACACTGGTCGGAAGACGTACAAGTTTGTTTCCTCGTTGAACGCATATCTTTGTATTAAAGAAAAACACACTACTTGGTAACTTTTCCTCGTGCTACTAAAAATATTTGTGTGCTACTAGATTTTTCAACTTGGTAGCACCGGTGCTATTTGGAAAATTGTTAAGCGTCAAGCCCTGTTCACAACAAGCGTAAAGGACCGTTTAGAGTTGCTGAAAACTTTATCTGGTGACGACAGGAAAAGGCAGGCTATCAATTCCCATTGACTCTCAGTGTTTGAGCTAAGCTAGTTAGCGGTGCGTCAGCTTCGTCTTTATCTTACTTGTGACTGCAGGCACAGTCAAAAAAGGGATGTCTGTCTGCTTGTCATGGACTTGGGACTGAGGCAAGACACGAAAAAATAGTTGGGTGGCCTGATTTAGCTTGAAACGGCTTGTCGTTTCCCTGTGCGTCAGTAAAAGTTTTCTAAAATGTCAGAGAGTGAATGCAGCTTTAGCCTATTGTCTCGTAGCAGTTTCCCACAGTGCAGCTGACACACTGCAGCTCAGGATGGAAATGCTATGGCCTTCATACCAAGTGTGTGTGTGCTTTGTTAAGGCTGCATCTCCCTGCTGCCACAGCCTGTCTTTCCATGAACTTTACCTCATTTAAGAGCTTCAAAAGAAAATGTATAGAGAGACAAATGTCTTCTAACAGGTGGTCTGTTCATTGAATTATTGAGCCAGGAGATTTTCAGAGTAAAGTCATTCTGTATGAAAAAGATGAGTGTCTCAACAGAAGAGTTAAACTGAGCTTTAACTTCAAACGGTTCAAACAGTAGGTGGAATGAAACTGTTTCTGTCTTTTCTGTGCCATATTCTACCCCTGTGGACACTTTTATCTGGAGAAACAGGGTAAATATGGCTCTCTGTTCATCCTTCTCCTCTCTTTAAAAGCCCTTAATTCTCCAGCACTCTTGGGACACGTGAGGCTCACGCTGGCAGTCTGGCAGCTTTGACTTGATGGGTGCCGAGATATAAACATTATAAACCCACCATCACATGGGAAAATGCATCCAGTGTGAAACCATCGTAAGTCCTGAGTCAAAACATAGTCTGAGGTGCACTTCCCTAACAACACACGATCAACATACAGCACCAAGTGGCGTCTAGTGTCTGGGTGTATCTCACCAGGTTTTTGTGTACAGTAATGTGCGAGAATGGCTTTAGCAGACAAAATAACGAATTACATATACATTGCCTGCACAAAAAAACGTCATTACAAAAAAACAAGGTACACAATTTAATATTTTGCTGGACAACCTTTAGCTTTGATTAAAGCATGGATTTGCTGCAGCATTGTTTCATAAGCTTCTGCAATGTCACAGATTCGTCCCAGATCACAGCACTGCCCCCACAGGCTTGGACAGTAGGCACTAGGCATGATGGGTGCATCACTTCACTTGCCTCTCTTCTTATCCTGATGCACCCATCACTCTGGAACTGGGTCAGTCTGGACTCATCAGACCACATGACCTTCTTCCAGTCCTCCACAGTCAAACTTTTATGCTCCCAAGCAAACTGAAGCCCTTTTTTTCCTGTTAGCCTTACTGATTAGTGGTTTTCTTAAGGCTACACAGCTGTTCAGTCCCAATCCCTTGAGTTTCCTTCACACTGAGTGTGTGGAAATGCCCTTAGTTTCACTTTTAAACATACACCTGAGTTCTACAGTTGTTTTCCCTTGATTTGATTTGGCCAAATGTTCAAGTGATCAACTATCACGATTATTCAGCATTTGTTTTCGACCACATTTCTCCCTTGAAGACGATGGTTCCCACTATCCTTCCAGTTATGAATAATGCATTGGACAGTTCTTAACCCAGCTTTAGTAGATATTTTCTCTGCTTGATGCCAATGATTTGACCCTTCTTAAACAGACTAACATCTTATCCGTGACCACAGGCTGTGTCTTTCCACATGGCTGTTTAAGAAACGAGAAGTTACTCATTGCATCAGCTGGGGTTAAATAACTTGTTCCCAGCTGAAAGATAATCGCCTCTGCAGTTATTCTCCATGGGCTTGTATCTATTACCTTAGATAAATACCGCAGCTTTTTTTCTTGGCCAGGCAGTGCATATCTGCAATGTATTTCTTTATTCATGTTTCATTGATGGCCAAACAGCATTAAAAACTCCTGCCTTTTCCCTAACAGATTCAGTTGTCCTATATTTCATCTGATACCTCCTTATTTTCTCTTTTTGCAATAGCTTTACTGTAGTCACCACTGCTCATTTATTTTAAGCTACTTACTGAGACATTAGATGCTCTGTTTCGGTTGCCATGACTTCTTGTACACAAATAAACAGAGAGAATGTCAGTATGTAAATTGCACAGCCAACTCCCGTTCGGTGGTATTTTTCATAAGGCCTTGGGCACACAGATGCACGTGCAAAAGTGTTTGAACAGTGTTTTAGGCACAGCATGTGAAAAAGAATAAAACAAGCCTCATTTAAACTTGCCAGTTGTAAGCAAGAAGCTGGGGATCAACAAACAATATGAATGAATTGAGACATAAAAGACATTAATTAATCATGCCTTATTTTCAAAAGTACAGGTACACTGCTCTTAATTAAGCTCAGATAAACTGCAGAGCTGCTGGTGCTTCCATTTAATAACAAATTGATTAGCCATAGACACAAAGTGGATTTAAATCTAATTCAGTGTGATCCAACTTCTATGCTTCCACTTAAATATGACTCTTTCTTGCAGTTAATTTGTCTTTAACAGGGAGGCTTGATTTCAGTTGGGATATCTTCAGTTGGGTGCGTTGCACCTGCCCTGCGCCAAGCCAATGGGGTGTGTCCAGGGCAGTTTGCAATTTTCGTTGAGGGTGCACCTAAAGTCTCAGTCCCTCCCCCCAGTACATGTGCCAAAGAGGGAGGAAGAAGGCGTGAGTGGGTTTAACACAGCAGAGTGTCTTCTTCACCAATCAAATTAACGCCTCTCCTTGCCTTTAAATGCACTGCAGGCAAGGCACAGTGGCAATTTCAATCTCTCCTCCAATGACTCCAGTCTCAGTAGGCTGGTGGATGCAGCCATCCTCCCCTGGTCTGAATCCCCAGACCAGGAGAGAATGGCTCCCCTCAGGCTCCCTCCTTCCTTCTCCAACAAGCAGTCCAAAGCACAAGAGGAGGAGGAGGAAGAAGATGCGTTTAGATAAAATGTATTTCTCTAATGAATGATTTTGTGTATCTTTAATGTAACTGAGTAAACTGCGGCCAAAACATCTATATTCGGCAGGTATAAACTATCATTTAAGGACAGAGCTGTGCAGCCAGGTGGTCTCTCCTATCCCGTGCGCTCTGCTGAACTCCCTGCTGATATAGCACATGCAGTTCAGCCTCTCTCCATCTTAAGTCCTGTAATGTCAACTCTGTGAGGTCAAAGTGGCATCCATGGCGTAAGGATATGTTGTGTGGCACACAACATGCGACAAAGAATGCACTGATGCTCTCATTACCTGCCTGTGAGTTTTGGTGACGTGTGCACACATGTGCGCCTGTCAACCAATTTACCACTGCACCGGGTGCGCTTCGCCTGCGCCAAGAATAGAACAGGTTGGAGCTGGCAGCTTTCAGCGCACCTTTCGAGCAGTTTTTTGGCATGTAATTGTCACTGCGACAACTTGAATCTGTCGGCACCTCCCCCTGGTGTGCCGTCACACCCATCTAGGCGCAGCCAATTGCCAAGTTGGCTGCGCACAGTGGTGCGCCAGATGCAATTACAACTGCGCGGGGGGTGCCAGGCTCCGCCACCCTGCGTTGCTCCAGGAAATTAGGGCCCCTTATGTTATGATCGATAAACACCCGAAATCTAAAACAAGAAAAAGCATTACATAATCCCTTTGAGGAATATAATGCGATTCAGTTTAGCCACCACACCGCTCTAAAACACTAGCCCTACTTATAAAGTTATCTTAACTTTTTGATATGCACATTTCTCAATAACCAAGGACAAAATGTAATCAAAGTGGAAGCTGCACTCTTTTTATTAGCAAAAAATAAGATAGAGCTGTGACTCACATTTCAGTGTTTCTCCAGCATATGGGATGTGAAGTTTGAAGCGATCGCAGCAGGGACCAGGAGTCAGAGATGTACATCTGAATAGAGAGGTCAACAAAAGCAGCAAAATCAGAATCAGAAATATTTTATTATTACAGAACGGGAAATTCATTTGTTCCAGCTACTCTTATACCCAGTATAACATAAGGGATATCAGATAAACACATTAAACTTAGTAATACTACAACAGAATTTATATACTAAAACATAACAAAGTGCAGAATTTTGATATAACAATTTCCACAATAAAGGACAAAAAAGATAAATAAGTAAAAGTGAGACTCTGAATAAGGCAAGTGCACTACCAGCACATCCTGTCATCCACAAAAGCCCTCTGTAGTCATTTCAACTGCCTTCACACAGTGAACAAACACATTAAAGTTTACCTTCTAAAAACCTGCTGATCATCAAGTCCACATTAACTCAACTTAAAGGGTCAGTACATTTTTAGAGTTTGCTCTACATTTCAAAACCACTCTTACACTTTAAAACAGCAGCATTTGTTTCAAGAGACACAATATGAACATGTTAGTCATGAAATACACTGGTGGTCTGAAACTTCTCCTCACCCAGTTTTGAGGTCTGTGACACGGAGACAGTTTGTGGAGTCGAGTCCTACTCTCCCGTTCCGCACCACGCTGCTCAGCAAAGGCCGGAGCTCAGGTGAGATCCTGTGCAGAGCAACCTCTGGGGACATGTTGTTCATTTTATCAACTGTAGGAGTCTGTAGAAGACAGATCAAATAAATTAAGTAAATTAAATAAATAGATTAAAAATAGGGCAGAAAAAGTAAAACATGAAATTGCGACAGTTTTCTTCCTGTGAAAATATAATGCAATTTAAAAGAAACTTGCAGTGCCTTTTGTCTGCAATCTAGTCTGGACCTTGGACGCAGTTTCTATACACTACACACTCCCTCCTCCATCGCACACTGCAGCCCTCTGACAGCGATACATGATATACAGTACTTACACAGAGGATGGAGAGTGTGGGGACATGTTTCTTTATAAACTCTACAAATGGAGTGGTGCAGGGATGACGTATGACACCCTAGAAATTAGCATCCTGATCAAGTTGGTCCTGATGACTGTGGCAAAGTAGCGCAGAGTTAGAGAATTAGAGTATGAATAATTGACTATTTAAGCAACAATCAGTAATGCTTGCCATCATTTTAAACACACAACAATGGTTTGTGATTCAAACACAGGCAACATCAGTTTAATTCCATCATTTCCCATTAAACATTGAAATCTCATGTACATGTATTCATCACAAACATCATTTCAGGCATTGATCTGAAAGTGGTGTTCAACAAGTCATTCACTCTGGAGGGTTGGGAAACAAGTCATGCTAACTCACCTCCACGTTTTGGACTCATTCTGCACCACTTTGTTATAAAACTACAACATACAGGTGTGACTCAAGCAGCAACTGCACTTACAACATATGATGCTATGCTAAAACTTCTTGTTTAAGAGTGATGCCATTTTCCAATGACTTTATTACATTGGTGCAGATGACTGTGTCCATAGTGATTATATTATCAGTCATTAAAAACCAATCCAATGTTTTTGCTTGGGCTCCATGCCATTTCTGTAGTCATTTCTAGCAGTTTGTTAGCAATTATTCTTAGGAAAAAAACATTTTTCAAATCAAAACTGTGGCAATGTCAGATGCTTGGTGCAAAATGTAATGTTTGAATTGTGTATGCAGTTGTTCATCACAGACCATAATTTGCTATTACTGAGAAAGTTATTCTAATATCCAATAGACTTTGAGGGCTGGGAATCAGAAGTGCTAATGTGTGAACTCACATCTGGACTAATTCTTGTACTCTGTGAAACTTAACCTGAATTCGATAAATTAATTTACGTTCTGGTTCAGTTTAGGGAACACCAACGACTTGCAAAATTATGCAGTCATACATTAAATCAGAGATTTCTTAAGACTACAAATCCAGCTGTAGCTGTGATAACCCTGGTAGAACCAGGGCCACCACAAAAAACTCGTCAGCGGACACATACTGAACAGCTTTAATAATATTCAATCAGTAGCACTTAATAAGCTGCTGATCATGAGGCTGTTACACAACACTTAAGTCAGATATTATTTTTAACGACTCCACAGAGCTTAAATGGAAATACCTAACATAAAAAATCCAGCTCCTGAGAAGTTGTTTAAAAAAAATCTTAAAAACATAAACCTTAACATAAGTACCTACTTATTAAATACATAAACCTTAACATAAGTACCTACTTATTAAATACAAACAAAACACCTCGTGATCAAACATTTTTTTTCTTTGTTTTTGCCCAGGAAAAAGAACCAGCTGAGAATCACTGATCTACAGTCAAGATAATAGTATGGATGCCCAGACCATAAATTTGTCTTTCTATGTTGAATATGAATTTATTGCAGGAACAGCCTCTTCATGGCAGCAGGTAGTGCATGTGCCACACAGCAATAATGGTGCTGGTTCGAACCCTGTTATATGTGAAGTATGCATGCTGTCCCAGTGCATGCGTGGGTTCTCTCGATGGACTCTAGCTTCCTTCCACAGACCAAAAACATGCTCATAAGGTCAACTGGTGGCTCTACATTGAATTTCAATGCTGCACTCCATTAACATCAGAACTTGGAAGAGGGAATGACACCATCTCCGAGTTCCAGTTACTAAGTCGGAAAAAACATGCCGATCTAACAGGCTATTGTTAGCCGTTGTTCTCACATTGTGTATCATAGTTCACAAGTACCACATGAAGAATGTAAATAACACTATGGCAGCATTTCCATAAATATAAGTCGAACAATACAGCTGATTTAGTGCAACACACACTAGTCAGAAGTGCTAATAAATGGGTTATTACAGGAGCTAAATACCTATTTACACTTGGAGCAGCCATCTTCGATAGTCAATTTGGGAAGATCCCCTGAGTTCCTAGTAGGAAATTCCAACCTCGGGGTGCGCTCAAGTTGGATTTTCCGAATCGGAACTGGGAAATGTTGACTTCCCAGCACAACTAGAATGCACCATAAGCGTGGGGTGACTGGTTGTCCATCTTGCTGTGGCCCTGTGATTGGCGGGTGACCAGTTCAGGGTGAACCCCACCTTTCACCCAGTGTCAGCTGGGGTAACCTTCAGCTCCCCCCTGCGACCCCTAAAGGGATAAGTGGTGAGTATGATGGGTGACCAACACCTTGATGTGGCCTCTCTCTTTTAACTCTCTTAAAGCCAAGAGAGTTGAAGTAAAGGGAAGAGGCACTCCTTTAGCAGCTCAACATCTTAACATATACTGTAGTTATGATAACCACAGATGAAATCTGTCAGGAGGCGCCAGTTAACACGGTAACATATTAAACGAATACATCAGTGTGAGCAGTCCAGCAGGGTTTGCCATCTCTCTCCCACTGTGAGCGTTCACTGTCACGCTGAATGGTGTATAAATGTAGGAAATGAGTCATAGCCTGTGGCACAATATCACATTCATTGGTTTAGATACCATTTGTCTCTGATTCACAGTGAGCTGTTTCATGTTCTGTCAAGTCGTACACTTCCACCTGTTAGCATTTGTTAGCTTAGCCCAGAAAGAAGCTTTAAATTACCCTCGTATAAATAAAAACGTACTCTGAAACTCAACATGTGATTAGTATCCGTCAGAATGTACCTGTCAATGCGACTTTGGGCTTCTGAAAGCGACTGAAGACACAACAAAATGGGCGTAAATTCCAATGTTTACTTCAGGCTGTCATAGTATCGGTACATGTTGTTTGGGTCCTGTGAAAGCCCCGCGTTTAGTCCACGTTATCAATGCCTGATTAAAAAAAAGGATAGTTTTAATTTCCCTTTTGACAGTGTTCGTGATATGTCGCTCAAATTTCTTCTTGTAATTCACGGTATTGTTCAACAAAACTCTATGAACTTAGAATATTTGTCTGTCACGATTTAGTATTAATTTAGTGCATGACGCTAAGTGTAACGTCAGGCAGCAGCCCTGTGCACTTTGGCCGTCACTTGGCTGAAGCTGTCCAGTCTGCAGAGAGAAATATTAAAGCAAGGTCAGTTCTGTGGCTCATTTCTCTACAACAGGGTTCATAAACGTGATTTAACTGACTCTAGGCGTCGTCCTGTTAAATAATGGCGGGTTTCCTCGGAGCTTTTGACGTTTTATTTTCGTGCTGTCTTCTTTCCAGAGTTTGTAAATGTGTAACAGAGCATGAAGCTCCTCCAAAGACATCGTTTTGTTACTATTCTATGACAGTGTGCCGTTCATATGATCTCCAAAGATAGACTGGTGATGTTATATTAATGGTGGTGAGTCAAATGCAAACCAGACTTTAAATGAAGCCAATATAACTTGTTCCATAACTTATATTATTACATATGCAGTGGTTAACTTAGAATAACACAACACAAGAGTGCAGTCTGCCAGTGAAAACATTAATCATTTAAAACTTTGCAAAGTCTAAAACAAGCAAGACAATAAAGCAGCTGTTTTGAGTTGTAAATGAGCAAAGCAAAAGCATGCCTGTGTTTTCTCTCACAGATGCCACAACTGATATTATGCAAAGTTACCATCAACAGAAGCTACATAATTTAACTAAATGTTCATTTTTAAGTTGATTAAACGTTATTTAGGGCTGCACAGTGGAATGTTCAAACCCCAGGGACTTTCTGTGTAGAGTTTGTATGTTCTCTGTTACATGTCGGGTTCCCCCCTGGCACTCCGGCTTCCTCCCTCCCCCCATTATTATGTCAACTGTGGTGTCCAAGTTGCCTTTAGGTGTAAGTGTGTGCATGAATGGGTGTCAGCCTCTTCATGTTGCGTTGTGATTGGCTGGCAACCAGTCCTGGTTTACCCCGCCTCTCGCCCAATGTCAGTTAGGTAGGGTCCTTTTTTCTTGTCACTGTTGTGACAAAGTGTGGTACTCATGGTGGATTCATTGTGGGCTTGGAGTATGGCATAGACCTGCTTCTTTGTAAAGGGTAAGAGGTAACTGTTGGTATGATTTGGCACTAAACAAATAAATAAAGATTGATTGATTGATTTCCAGAAAAGCCTACTATTAGAAGACTTTAATATAATGTTATATATGTCATCATAGAGAATGAGATGGCTTTACAAAAAGGAAAAAAAAAAACATAAAGGCTTCTGCGTTTTTTAAACTACACACAACATTGACTTGAAGACAAAAAAGTTTAAAGCCAGTCCTGCTTTTTACTTAGTTCAAAAGTAAGTGATTCATTTTATGTTCCTTATTATTTTCACATCTCTGCAAGACTGATTATAACATATTTACAACTAGAAAAGCACTGGGAGAGCGCAGACCTCCACCAAGCAGCACAGTTCCCAGACAGTGATCCGGATCAACACCAAAATCGAATCAGTTCTTCCTTTTCCCATGCTGAACATTTCCTGACAATTTCATCAAAATCCATTTTGTGCACAGACAGACAAACAGACAAACAAACAAACTCTCCCGAAAACATAACCTCCCTGGCAGAGGTAATGAAGTTTCCAGCAGTCAGCTGCAGTTGCACAGAAAGAAAGTTGTTTTTATGTTTGTTGTCCAGTGGCCTGGTATGAGTGTTTAACAGATTTTGAGAAATGTTGGCTAGAGCACATGTTAATGTTTCAGGTTAATTTTCAGTGTGTGTTGACTGAATAAAGGACCTGTAAGCAAGGTGAAATACTTCAATCATCCATTCTGTAGAGTGAAGAGAGAACAGAACGAACCGGATACTGATCGTTTTCATCAAGAGCATGAAGTCTGTACGAAAACTGAGTCGTTGCTTTTAATGTGATGGAGCATTTGTGAAAGGAACAGATGTAAAAACAGAAAAAAAGTGTTTAAAGAATAAAAATCTAGTTTTTTAAAGTGCCCTTGTCGTGTTGTTAAGGTAAGGCATTATGGTACATTTGGCCATTTTGCCCCTATTCCAAGTAGGGTTGTAAAATTACAAGAACTTTCAAAGGTAGAGACTTTTCTTGGGAATTAACATGAGCTTATAGGAATAAACCTGGAATCTACAAAATTGAATGCTGGCACTTAACAGTGATTTAAATTTCTCTGGGGAACACATTTTAGCATAACTTTGATAAGGAGAGTACTTCGCACATCTAATTTAGAAGACGGGTGCGTAGTAGAAGAATGAGAGTCAACATGATAAAAGTCTATTTAAAGTCATTTTTAGCCTTATTTGTAGGCTTTAAATAGACTTTCATTATGTTGACTTTCATCGTGTTGACTATCTCAGTCAGGAAGCCGACTGGTGCAGATGTTATGTCATGATGATGATCGGCCACAGGTGTGATCGCCACTTCTTATTTAAGACGTCCTGCCCTCTTTAACAAACTGTTTGCCTGATGAAGGTCTGAGGCTGAAACGTTGCAAATCAATGATTTTCTTTCAAGTTAGACGGCGTGTGGGGGTCATCGTTGTGTTTAGCACAACTTTTATTAAAACAACCAGATCTATGAGGTACACTTGAGGATATCTTTACTTTTCCTCAGTCACATGCACATTGAACATGTCTTACAAGAGTGTTGATGTCACTCTCTCCACATGTTTTGTACTTTTCTCCATCACATGCACAGATGATTGTTGCGCCCTGGACTATTGAACCCACACATTTACGTGGACAACATTAAATGAGGTTGAAACTGATTGTTCAAGAAAGTAATGACAACTTGATAAAAGTTCTTCTCACACAAAAATCTGTTGACATGTGTTTGTTTTTAAATATATTTTGTTTTTGAATGGAGGTATGCCTGATGTTTATATTTATGTTTGGACATTTTAATTTAAATTATCTCCAATGTCCAGTTGTCTCCTATAATTCCGATTAATCCCGTGATAAGTTTCCAATTTGGAATATTTCCCGTATTCCCAAGCTTAGCTCCCCATGGAAAATTTCCAGAAGTTAACTGAAAAATTTCCACCCCTTTTCAACTTTAATTACAGACGACTTGGGGGATACATACATATTTGTGGCCAATATATTGGCTGCAAACATTGACAAATTTCAATATCAGACAAAATCTACGTTCTACTTTTCAGGTCAACATCTGCAGATACATTCATCATACCAGTAATTTTCTGCATCAATTTTGTAAAATTCAGGTTGCCTCTGTGGCATTTTGATAAGATTCACACAGAACTTGGAAATTAAATGTATTGTAAAAAAAAATGTAAGATTTTATTTTCAGGCCATATCATTCTGCCCTGTTCTGAGGTAAAACTCTTGCTAGCAGCCCAACTAGGATAAAAAAGAAACAAAAACAATTTAGCAAAGTTGTTTGACTTTGTTTGTGGGTTTAGTGGGTGTATGATAAGTATTTCACTGATTACAGTGATTACCTTAATTTCTGAAGTCTACATTTTTTATACCAGTCATTACCCGTCAAACTCTAAACTCCGAAACCAGGTGAAGGCAAAGTATGTAATCTTGTAATGTTTCTCAGCAGAGTCCAACTCTCTTTTCTTTATCTTTTTGCTTATGGCTCAGTTTAAACAGTTGAACCCACTGTGTGCAGTTTGGATTTGCATGTAGACTAAACCTTTTCAATATAGTCTTTTCTTTTGAGAGCAGGCTTTGTTCTTGTCCTAAAGATGTATGAGTCAACTCCTAAATCATCTCTAAATTCATTCATGATGCGTTTGCACTGTTTCCTGTGGGCTGAGGTGACATTTACTGAAGTTATGGTTAAAAGAAGTGATTAAAACGTCATTTTAACTCCACAAACACTCCAGCAGGAGGGTCAGACACTGAGAGTGGATTCAGTCTCACACTCAGCATGAGGAGAGAACTTTTTTTGAGCTTTAAGAGCTGGAACAATGTAGATCTCAGGATGTTTTCCTGCAGCAGAGATGTTGAGAGTTCTGGGTTAGCTTTTGCATGCCTGCCGAGAGGAGACAATATACTGCGAGATGTGGGAGAGAGAATTGAGCCATCCTGCAGCCAGCGGCCAGGCTTTCCAAATCTTCCAGTGCCTAGGCAGAGATTTGAGGAGATTAACACACTAGCATTAGCTCTGATACAAGCCGAGGATTGAATTAATTATAGACTTTGCTGGGCTGCGGTACATACACGTCGTGTTGCATTGATATACCCCACAACTCCCCCCCACCTCCACCCCCAATAAGACTGGAACCTGTCCAACTCAGCCAGCTATGAATGCTCTATTTTTACCTTCATCTGTGTTTCAGTCAAGCTCATGCTAATGTGGGAGCTAAATAATATCAAATGGTTTTTGTTTGGATGAAATTTTGGGAACTAGTTTGCATATTTTTCCTGATGTGCCCTCAAGGAGTTTGATAGGCTTTACATATTGTCCTTATTTTTGCAGGGGTTTTGCTGAAAAGGCTGGTCAAGTGTTGAGTGTTTATAGTCCTAAATCATCATAAATGTCTTTCAATAAGGAACATGAGAAGGAGTTTTGCTTTCAAATTGTCTAGTAAAGGTCTGCTTCCTGTTCCTGGAGTCAGAATCAAACGTGTAGCAGCATTCAGTTTTTATTGCTCTTTATCTCAACAGAATCCTAGAAAACTGCAGGTGTATGGAAGCTGTTTGAGCATAAATTTAATATTGGTGATAACAACCATAGTCCAGCTTTAATAGTACTCAAATTTAAAGAGACTGTGAGGAGTTTCTAAGTAATTACAAAAAAGTCTCACTTTTAGATATAAGCCTGATCAAAATACACACTTTAAGATGAGTTTTATAGCATCAAAATAGGTTATCTATAAATGCTATTCCTTAGCCTTCTGGTCGGGTCGGACAGGGCTGGACTGGCCTGGATATTCAACTTCAGGAACAAGACAATTAAAACTAGAGCACATTTTATATTATTTTATTATTTATATTACACGTCTTAGAGCACCAGACTGTAAGTAGCGATATATAGCCGGCTACAACTACGATACTAAGTTTTCCAAAAATTGCTTGTTGTCACACATAAAAAACTACCGCTACGTAACTAGAAAGAGATACATTACCTCGTCGCTTTGCATTCTGTAAGTTGTTGAAAAAAGAAGTTGTAAAGTAATGCAGAGTTCTGAGGAAGGTCTGAGCTGCATTTATCACAACAAATACACACTTCGGCTTCAGTTACGTCTTTGGTGCGTTCCAGTTGTAGTCAGAAGTAGGAATTTCTGGGTTCCGAGTTGGAAACTGCAACTGGAACGTTCCCCGAAGTCAGAATTTCCTACTGGGAACTCGGTGAAACCTCTCCACCCCCGAGTTGACAATCGAAGATGGTTGTCCCCAGTGTGAACAGTTATTTAGCTCCTGAAATAATCCATTTATTTGCACTTCTGACTGGGGTGTGTCGCTCTAGATCAGCTGTATACATAGTATTGCTAGACTTATATTTACAAAAATGCTGCCATAGTGATAATCACATTCTTCATACAACAACGCAGGGCATTCTAACAACAGCTAACAATAGCCTGGTAGATCGACATGTTCTTTTCCGACTTCAGCTGGAACGCCAATAAGTTGGAGATGATGTCATTCCCATTTCCGAGATTACTGGAAGAGCATTACGACAGTCGCCGCGCGTGCTCATGGGTACCAGAGTCTTTATTTCGCCGGTAATAGATTCTCCTCATAGTACCTTTAAAGGACATATACTCAATTTTGCTGGACATCACTGACGATGCCAGTCAATCTCTGCACACTGTCATCAGCAAAAGGAGGGTCTGTTCAGCCCAATACGGCTCCCTCCCAAGTGCAAGACCTACAGACTGAGAAACTCTTTTGTCCCTCAGGCCATCAGACTGTACAACTCCTCCTTCAGGGGGAGGAGGGGTAACAGGAAGACAGAGGACGGGAAGGAGCAGAAGCCAGCCTGTATTTATATTTTTGTTTATATCAACATTTTTTATCTATCTTTTTTATTTGTTATACTAAACTGCAACTGAGATCCTGATTTCACCATGGAAAGAAACATGATTTGGGAGGCCACCTGTGAAAAGCACACAGCCCAAAACTGGCATTGATTGATAGACGACATGTCTCTGCTGTTTTTATTTGCTGACCATAGGCTGTGGTAACCTTTTTTGCTGTCTGTCATTTTGACATACAAGGTTGTCATTTTTCAATCATACCATATTTTTATCCATTATTTTTAATTGTCCTTTTCTGATTCCAAAAACATAATCTAAGTGACAGTATTCACATAGTTGGGCAGCTTCATCACCAATAACTTCCCATGTGAAGAGCAATCTAACAGTTACACACACACTGACTGTTTAATGTCCTATTAGTGAAAATCCACACAATCCGTTTATCTGCAACCGAGAAAATAATAAGATGATTCGAGAAAACTTCTGACCCATAACTGAATACATGATTAACTGTGAATGTAAGCATGTGCTGCAGTGGAAGAAACACAAGTGTACTGTTTCATCCTTCCACATGCACAACATAGTACAAAAAGTTGCTTCAGACCATTCCTATAATGCTTGAAGAGTTGCTAATGCTGTTTTTAGAGTCACAAGCTCATACAAGATCTTTTATGTATTCTGAAGTTTCCGCACAAATTATACGACTCGACGCAGGTACTTCTGGTGGAAAGAGAATCAAGCCTAAACAACACCAAAGAGAACATGCTTTTTGCCTTTTTGGTTTTCAATCACCGGCCTTCAGATGACAAAGCTGGAAAGTATACGCTGGAAAATTTGAATGTACCATAACTTAAAACCCTTTTGGGCTCAGTTAACAGCAAGAATGTAGCACATGAATGTTTACCACAGCTGAGGAGGTGGTGGCTTTGCTGTCCGTCTGTCCATCCGTCCTTTAGTGAGCAGGATAACTCAATAATGACTCTGCAGATTTTGATTAAATTTAGGTAATGAAATGTTGGTCATTGCAGAAGAAAGAAGAGATTACATTTTGGTAGTGAAGCTGATTAATGAGTTTTTGTAGGATCTTTTAACATGATAGGAGAGGGCCTTTTTCCTCATTTTCTCTGATAACTTGGCTGACAGTGTAAGAAATGCCTCGGTACACTCATTGCACCTCAAGATTTAGAGGCTTTTAAACAAAAGTGCATTACATATTATACATTTTCTGGGCACGTGCAGAATTGGATCTTAGCAGATACAGTATAATTCATCATAGGTATTACAGGAGCACATTTTTTTTTTCAAGAGTACAGGGTCTATACTTAACCATAAATTACCGGTTTCTCTAATTGGGACAGTTTGTAGCAGAAACAAGAAGAAAACATTTCATTCTCTAATAAATTATGCTGTTGATTTTCAAAGAGATACACCAATTTGTTTTGTTTTCATGTCTTGCCTTACTCCCGTGTCCACTACTAGCAGGTAGACACCATTTTTTTGACAATGTGTGCAGTAACATGAAAGACACAGGCAAAGCTCACCCACCGCTAATTAGCTTAGCTCAAACACTGGGACTCAATGGGTAGTGTTGGCCTGTTAAACTTAACAGCAGGGTGCATGAACACACCACAGCATAGCAGAAGTGATTGCTGACCTCCTTACAAGCACTTCTGTTTGAGGCTGAGGAGACTTCAGAAATTCAGGAAATAAAAAAATAAATAAAAGCAGTCTTACACTTTACACTACATATTTTAGTCAACTAATTGCACTTTTCCATTAGCCCTACTCTACTCTACTCTACTCGTTTCTACCCGGCTCTACTCTACTCCCTTTGTGCTGCTTGTCCATTAGCCCTGCCCAACGGGGTAAGCGGCACTGCGGTGATGTCATTTTGAACGCGACACAACAATCTGTGGCTTTTTGTCTCAAACTGAGTAAAAAAGAAAAGCAGGAGAAGGCTGCAGGTGGTAAGAAGATATACCCCTTGAGAAGCACAGGAGAGTTTTGGAAGCTATACAACAGACGAGAGCAATCAAGCTGCATAGAAAAGACGTATGAGGGTAAGCTAACAGTAGCTACCGCTAGCATGCTAGGTCGTCGCGCTCATGACTCATCGATGACAATATTGTCTGACCAATCAGTAGCCGGCAGTCGGTGACGTCATCTTTCACTATTGATTCAGCTCGCTTGGAACCAGAGCGGAGTAGGTACTAAAACTAGCTTGTTTTAGGAGGTACCGGGCTCGTGGACACACTCTGCAAATCAAGTAGGGCCCAGGCGTGCTAGTGGAAAAGGGCCATAATTTTACAGTAGACTTTGTCAACTTAAAGTGTTGAGAAATTTCATCAACTAAAACTAGGCTATAATTAAAACAATTTTTGATGTCTAAATTATGACTAAAACTAAAAGATCTTTAAGGCAACAGACTATAACTAAAACTAAATTAAGAAGTGCTGTCAAAATTATCACTGGTTACCTGTCACTGCGTTATCGTTTGTTTTACAACACTGAGTAAGCATTTTGGAACTGGGGACACTAATTGATGAGCCCTTGAAGGTGGAATTCTTTCCATTTCTACTTGATTTATGTCCTAGTTTCCTAATAGTATAAATTTCAATGGGAGACAGTCGATGGGTGCTGCTCTACATACAACATGGTTGAAGACTATGTCTTTTCAAACTTTTATATCAACTTTTATATAATGATGTAATATTTTGAGTTACAGTTTTAAACATTGTACAGAAATTCAGATTACATTTTATATTCTGTTAAAGCAGATTGATTTTCCTGTGTCTCTCTTGTGGCTCTGCGTTTTGTCTCTGTTTTATTTACTTTAATTATGTGAATGTTTTCCTCCAATATGTTCCTTTATAATCATGTTTGATGTCTTCCGAAAAGTACTTGAAATAACATTGTTATGCAAGAACGTGCTATTTAATTAAATTGCCCTGCCTCATCTTAAAAAGTTATTTTATGTGCTTCCTTATAAGATCATGGCTCATCAGGCTGTGGATGTGATGGTGGTTGGATCCTGTATGACAGACTTGGTTAGGTGAGTAAATGAAGTCCTTGGCATAATCTGTACTTACAACAAGTCCAGCAAGTTGAGTCAGCATTCCTTAAATTTCCTCGAATTGCCTCAAGCAAATCAACTTTTGGCTTTTTTACAATAAGATGACCAGCACGACGCAATTTATAACAACAACCAGAGTCTTGAGGCCTAAAGTGAGTAATGTCATGAAACCTAAGAGTAGACAAGCTAAATGTGGCTAACTACTAGCTCCTTCAGTGATCCAGAAAGTATATAAATTTTTTAGGCCAACCTGTAGCTTAGCATTGAGCTGGTTATTGCAACAAAGTGGATTTTTTATTATTGCTGATAATAATGTCTGTAGCAAAACAAAGTAAAGGGAAATTACTTGATTGTTTTTTATGAATGACCAATACTCTGGTATTTTTTTGACCTTACAAGTATAAGCAAGAGTAAGAAGCTATTGTCAGGTTTTTACTGGACGACAACATGGTCGTCCAACTTTATCACTGCTACCACTAAGCTTCAAACTTCTATCACCTGCTCTTTGCTCTTTAGCAAATTGATATTGAAGGTGACACAGCAACAAAGTCTAGTTACTTTCCTAACGAGGGTTGAAAAAGTTGGATACTTTACATGGTAATTAACAGAAATTTATGGGAATAAACCTGGAATTTGCACAATTAAATGCTGGCACTTCACAGAGTTAAAATATAGTTGGTAAATATATTTTAGCATAAACTTGACGAAAACAACCAGATTTCATGAAGTATACTTGAGGCCTTGCCCCTTCATGTATTGTGCAGTCCTCCATCACATACATAGATGATTTCTGGGACCCTTGGGCAATCAAAACCACACATATGTGCCCATAGACTAAATAAAACAACGTTAAAATTATTGTTCAGTATAAAAATGAAACCTTGATAAAGATCTACTTACAACTGAATCTGTTGAGATGAGATGTTTTTAAATTGTATTAGTTTGAATGAATGTCTACCTAGGACAATACAAAATTTTAATTTTTATGTTTGGATATGATACAGTTAATTTAAAGTACCTCCAATTTCCAGTTGTTTCCCATAACTTCCATGGAAAGTTCCCAATTAAGAATAGTCCCCATCTTATCTCACAATGTCAAATTTCTGAAAGTTACCTCAAATTTACTGGAAGTTCTCCAGCCCTTCACAACTCTAGGCCTAACTGCTTTCAAAAGATACCAAATCTCTGTGTGTCAAAAGAGCTTCACTGGAGCCGGCGCTGCCTGTCAGTATAACCTGGACCTGATCTAAGGCTCTGTTCGACTTCTGGTTGGCATTTCAAAGTAACACAATTATCTTATTCTGAACATGTTTCAGGACAGTTTTTCTGTCACTGATGCAAGTTGTTGAATGCTTTCCTAACAGTCTGTTCAAGCTTTAGAAATTATATAAACTTGTGATAGTTATTAATTCAGTTCTAATTCCAATAGAGTAGTTTTATGAAGACCCTCATAACAACTTAAATCAAACCTACTCTACAATGAAGAGTGATTAAATGTATCAAATCAATGTATTAAGTATTTTTTAGTTCAGTACTTGGCTCTTCAACCCTTCCTGTGTGGGATCAGTTCAGTTATATTCATAATTTAAGTCAATTCACAATAATTTGCAGTATTTGTTTGACAGCTGTTGTTGCTTTTAAGGAAACCTAATTTATATAATCATTTACAATGTATACACAAATGCTGTTTGGAAAATAAGAGGCACTTTTGCGTACGAAATATGATATCATCAGCAACAATTAAGACAATTAATATCATCATGTTTCCCATCAGCAAGTATCCCAACCAGAGTCCTCAACAGGCTGTCCTCGATGCTCTCCACAAGAATTCTTGTTTTTTAAAGAGGACATATCATGCTTGTTTCTCCTTTTCACTATGCCAGACTAGGATGCCTGTAAAGCATTTCTGCCCTCAGTACAAGTCATTTAGTTCCTTCATTGCCCCACAGTAGTGTTCTCAAAATCCTCATTTTAGGCCAAGCTCTTGTTGGAACACTCGGTTCTCAGACTGACCTACAGTTACCTTGCAACGTCACAGCCCTTTGTGCTCTGATTGGTCAGTTCTATCGGGGGTAGAGCCAGCCTGTCCTTCTTCTTCTACTGTATTTTCCGGCAGGTTCAAAGCAGCGACCGCGTATTGAGTCCCCCTACAGGCCAGAGCTGGTAATGAGTGAATGTGAGCTAGGGATCTATACACTGCTGCTGGGTGGATGTGTTCCTCGGTGACGGTTTTGTGGCTAACGGACATCACAGAGGAGGAAGTGTTTTATCAGATTACTCCAATAAAAAGAAAGGTACCTCGTGTTGTCACGACGATTTAAATCTCGCGGTCATCTCGCAATGACCTATTTTCAGAGGCATCAAATCTCGTTCTAGGATATCAGAAAAAATACAATATCTCATGTTTTGAAGATTAAGGGGGTATAAGGTCTTGTTTTCAAATTTATTAGATTAGATGTAAGTATTAAATCATGCATCAGCATGATATGTCTCCTTTAAAATGTATTTAGTTGTTTTTGAACCATTATTTCACCAGGAATGTCTCCATTAAAATGCAAAGATTTTAAAATGAAGCCCTGGCCAAGACATCATCAAAAGTAGTTTTGTACAAAAAATGAACAACAGATTTCAACACAGAATGACTTCATCAAACATCAAATCAACAATCAGGTCATAAACAGTCACAAACACTGATTAGATGACCCTTAATTTTGTTTTTAAAATCCTCTAAACTGAAGCAATGCTCTAGTTTGATGTTACATCCTGCTGTTGAATAAAGAAGACCAGCCAAGTCTCTTCTTTTTGTTTTTGAGTAATAAAAAACATATTATTTCCATCCCAAATCACAGCGTAGCTTCATTATCGTTAAAGCAGATGAGGAGGGGAAAATCATTCCTATCACCTCCCACTGCAGAAAACTGGCAATTTAATCTTCAGGACCAGCAGATAAATGAGCCAGTCTGACTGAAATGGGACATTGTGCCCAAAATCAGTCTGACATCCTGCTGTTGTTAGCGTGTGAAATTAGAAAAATCTGCAGGGTTCAGCCTTTTGGCTGCAGTAAGGTGACCGAAAATCAGTGACTTTTAATCAACCTGGGCCTAAAAAGAATTCGAGGACATTATTCTGACTACACAAACTTTCATTTCAAAAGACCAAGTTGAACTCATAGGGTGTAGCTACAGCCACAATTTAAAGGTCCTATGTCCAACAAAATCGTTTCTTTTTTTGCTTTAAATGTCGTTGGAAGGAGTTTGAGGGGCAGAAGAGCATAATAACTTTCACTGAGCTCTCAATTCATGAAGAAAGCTTACCTCAATAAATCACATCTTTAAATAAAAAGTCCTTTAACACGCTCCATTGTGTACTTCCTGGGGTTTATGATGTCATTGCTGTACAGCCTCCACCTACATGTGTGTTTTCTACTATCACAGGCAGACGCCATGGTTGTTTGGGTAGCCAATCAGTGCAGAGGCCATTATTATAGCCTACCTTCTCCCCTCAGATCCAAGCGTTTCCAAAGGAGAGGAAAAAAGAGCTGCATCTGGTCCTCTAAAGACACAAAGTTTATCACTTTTCTGTCCGTACTTAATTTAATCTTTGCGTAGTAGACACACAAAACATGATGTAAATGATCAAACAGACTTGGGCATGGGACCTTTAATGTTCTTTACCTCAAATCTATTTCCTTTTTTATTGTTATTAGCTAAAACCACCACTACCTTTTTTTTCCATCTGACATTTTTATTTTGACATTCAAGCCTGTGGAAAATGTGGCCTGAGAGCTGAGGGGTGTTTTCCATCGGAGCTCAAAATGGACTTCTGTCTACAGAAGAATAGAGGAAGTGGTCTAAACTTAGATAGTGCCTCTGCCTTTTCAATAAATGTCCAGAAAGCATGAGCATTAACATTTATCTAACCTCATAAAGATTTTGGTTCCACCTGTTTTGAATCATTGCGTCATGGTTTTAAACAAATTTGATGATCATTATGTAAATCGTTTTCTATTGTTAGAGCAAATTTCCATTGCAACATGTAAAATTTTATGTTTAACATTGTGATATTTTATTTCCAGGTCTAAATAAGGACAGAAAAATAATAATATTGATCTTTTTCTTATTGGGGCTGTTTTTTTTCTATGGCATGCAAGTGTTTAGCTGACCAAATCAGCCAAATACTAATCCTCTCTAAACATTCATGAGTTCTTTGGTGAAGTAGAAAGTAAACATGCTACTTCATGTGTTCCTAAGCATACATGCCATTAACTTTACAGCTTACAACTCCTAAAATAGCCATGCAAGAGACAGAGGAACCCACTGTCCCACTAGCAAGAGGCCAAAGTTGACATATTTTTGCCTATTTGCATGAAAATGATCAAAGTAAAAGCATCAAAATGATTAAAAACAGGTTGACTAAGCTTATAAGTTCACTTTTTATATTGTAAGTCCTGTCTATAACTAAAAATACAAGATTAACGCGTGTAACTTTTTTTTTTCAATTGATCAATCATTTCCATGCATTGTCATTTTCTCTTGTAACACAGTTACACCCAATACACTAAAAATAACAGAAATCAAAGAAAACATTTCCTGTCAAAGCTACAGTAAAGTTTGAATTTGGGAAATGATAAAACATTTGAAATGGAAGATATTTTGCAGCCATTAATCACTCAGGGTGATTATTATATACTGTTATTATATATCATATTGTGGGCAGTAAGTCATCAATGCCGTCATTGACAGCTGATACAGGTGTGACCCGCCCATGCTGAAGCAGTTTCAGGTCTGAAGCTCTCAAAATGTGCAGATGATCTGTTATAATCACTGCTTACTGAAATGTCAGAGTTGCATCATCGTCGTACGTGGTGAGATCTGTTGAGCCAAGTAGGATCCATTCCCACTAATCGTTAGTCATCAAATCGCGCACAATGGGCTGGTGGAAAACAATTTGTCATCATCATTTACCAAAACCTTTTGTGAGTAATGACACAATCTGAAAAGACACATGAAGTGAATACAGTGTAATGACAAGCCTTCACGGGCTCCAGCCAAGTTAATGTCTTCCTGTCAGCAGGAGGAAGAGTGCTGTCTAAGTGTGTGCAACACTTTTTATGTTGCTTTTGTTTTGTCTTTATCAAAGATAAATGTCACCTGGCTGTGGGGTAAACAGAAAGCTGCAACCCCAATCTATCCTAGACAGCGTTGACGTTGACTAATTATTTTCATCATAGTTTTCATCAAGAATCTTTTTCCCTTAATGAAAACTAGACTGTAACTAAAAAAAAGTGCATATGGACAAAAAGTAAAGCTGAATTAACTGACATTTCTGACAACATATAAAAACTCGACTAAAATGTTTAAGAGACCTAATCCAATCAAACCTAAAGAAAGTGAAATGGACTTGGTAACTAATTCACACTTAGCCATAACGTATTAGCAGATAAAATAATGCAAGTTAAGGAATGAAATATAAAAAAGTAAAGAATGGTGAAAAATAAATATATAAATAAATACATAAAGAAAGAAGAATAAGAATAAGAATTACAATTAGAATTAATACAATAATAATTAAAATGGCCAAACAAAATTTGTGCTACTTAAAACAGCAAATCAACAAAATGTATTTATATTAAAGCAGAGTAAATAAAGTCGAAAAAAGTAAGTATAAAACATAGTAAGACACTACATAAAAGCCAGACTAAAAAGATAAATAGCAAACAATGCTCATGCCTGAGAGCTAGAAATGAATACATTTTATATTCAGTAGGATACAGAGGAGCTATCTAGAGATATTGGTCATCAATCTTGTTTTTTAGAAGGCTGGATTAACCTGAAAATTGTCCACACCAATATTGTAACTCATTTAGTTATGTGTCACTGGAGTCTGTGGGTGTAATTGCACTATTCTGTGATTTCGAAGAATATCAGAGAATGTATGATATTCATTGATTTGTTACAGCCATAGCCTGCACATCTTGTAAATCAGACCTCTGAGGTGGAATAGGCATAATCATAATATACTAAGCAAATGAGAAAATGTAAGGTTCAAATCCTGAAAAAGTCCTGGAAATTTATTTCTAGAAATGAGTGGGTACCTGACTGGGTTGTGTGTCATATACTCAAAGCAGCTGGCCCACTCAATCCATGGCCCATGTGTCGTCTTTCCACCCAAGTGCTGCGGCGGCGGAGGAGACGCTACAGTCCAGGGCTCAGCCACATAAGACCATGTCGTCCTTGGCAGCCCCAATGATAATGGACTTTTTCAAGAACACATCAACATGTGACATTTGAGCTGGGCTGCCTTCCGATTTTTTTGTGGAGCATACTACTAGCCTAACCCATCGTTTAACATTTTAGCATGTCCTGTTCTCTATTACACACTGTGGGTGGGACTGGGTACCCTGATATTGAGGCTACGATACGATACAATATGTATCCCAAAAAGCGTAAATCTTGAACTTCTATTATGCCTTTTCAGAATTCTTTACAACTATAAATTCATTCTTTCATTGCAAAACAAAAAGGTTCTACAACTCAAGACACTTGAATTTAGGTCCTCGAAGAGCAAGACCTGAATTAAAATTTTGAAAATGTGCTTCATTCATGAAGTTTGGCTTTGACTTCGAACTATGCCATTGATAACACCACCCAAAGTGCATCAACAACAGCTGTCACAGCATTTGAGGCCATATCGATTCTGTAGAATCAGTATCTATACACGTATCGGAGGATTTCGGAACGACTCTTTGAAAATACTGCATATAATATCTGTGGTAAAAAAACGAGATTTTAACCTTTAGTCTGCAATACAAAATGCATTTGACTTTGATTTTGAAGTGTTAGTGCAATTTTAAAGGATTGTTGCTAAAGAGCAGCCAAAAGAACGGTGGTCTCTAGTGCAATTATTTCTGAATGTTTTTGATTTACAAAAATAAATAAAACATGCCACAGCCCCTTCCAGTGACACTGACTTGATCAGATCAGTTTACTAAGTGGAAATTCTCAAACAATGGTCACGACATAGCTCTATATGTTAAATGTGTGTTAGCTGTGGCAGTCAAACCGTCATGTTGTAGTTACATGAC
Source organism: Scarus forsteni (assembly GCA_036419115.1). Lineage (NCBI taxonomy): Eukaryota > Metazoa > Chordata > Actinopteri > Labriformes > Labridae > Scarus > Scarus forsteni. The sequence continues at coordinate 2,549,345 of JAZDUH010000400.1, read as the reverse complement.
AGCCTGACAATAGCCCATTACTCTTGCAAATTATGTTTAAGTTTAAAGAATAACAAGAGTTATGTTTGTTTGTGTTGATTATCATGATGAACAAAACACAAACTTTTCATTAAATTTCATTTGATGCTTTCTCAGCAATGATCCTTAAACACTTGCCTTGCTTTGCGTTGTGGGAACCAGCACAATGCTAACTTCTTAAACACTTGTTTTCTTGTCCTGTAGAAGCTTAAATTGTTCTTGGAATTGTGATTGCCCAGCCCTAAAGTGCCCCCCAGTTCAAGTTGTCACTTTGTCACATCCAAGTTGCCACTTATTCAAAACATATGCTGTTTTTTTTTCGTTGTTGCTCATTAGAAATTCAAACAGTAACTGTGCTTTGAAGGGCAGAAGTTGTCAATTAAGACTAATAAGCTAACGGGAAATGGCCTGTTTTTGGAAAGAGTGTGTGTCTGTGTGTGTTTGTGGGGTTGGCTTTTTGGATGGAGGTCAGAGCGCGGGTAGGGGAGGCTGGTTGGAATACATCCACAGCCCTTCAAAGTGATATGCTTGGCTTTGAAGTTAGAAATCCAGTTGTCTTGAGCAGCCAGTGTTTGGGTGGAAGTACAATTAACTGTCAGACGGCAGCCGCACACACACTCACACAGACACTCACTGGAAACACTCTCTCTCTCTCTCTCTCTCTCTCTCTGTGTTTCCCTGCTCCAGCTTTGTAAGTGAATCAGATCTCTGTGATGGTTTGTTAAACATGTTTCACTGATTCTGGGGGGAAATAATGAAACTTTTCTCTTTCATAGATTTGATCTGATTGTCTGTTAAGTTATAATGCACGGAGGAGAAGAAGCAGAGCACTTTCAGAAATGTGAACCCATTGTCAAAGCCATACACTGCCCCCTACTGCCAAAGCTCACACTTTTAAAGGATTTATTCATCAGGAAATGTTGTCTTTAATTTTTGTTTCTGGCATTATTGAATATAACACCCTGATTCAAGAGAAAATGATAATGAATAAAATGACTAATACATAAAAAATACACTGATACACCTTTATCTTGTGTTTTTAGTTACCGCCAGGACATGTAATTTAAATGCCTAGCAACAATAAAAATATTAGCTTTTTTATCCTGCTTTATATCATTTTTGACTCTTACACTTTAATCATTTTTATTCAAATATGTGAAAATATGGGGGCTTTGGCTCCTTGCTTGTAAAACACAAACCAAGGCTCATAATTATTTCCATTATTTCCAACTCAAGGAAACCAAAAGTACTACATAATTTTAAAGAAAGTCCCAAAGGTTACTGAAACAAATAACAATGTGTTAATTTATTTATCTCTATAGCCCCTGTCAATGTGGAACTAAATTTGGAGTGATATGACAAAACATAGAATTGATTTGATTGTTAGTTAGTTTGTTTTAAACCTATGATCATACTGATACAAAGTGTTGGGCACTGACTTAGTTGATTGTAACATAATGCTGCAATGTTACTTTTTGAGTCACCGCTAAAGAAAGGGAGTACAGTTTCTAAACTGTGATTCTGTTGTAGAAAGAATCAGAATCAACTTTGTCGGCCAGGAAAAATAGACTTACAAGTGATTTGACTCCAGGTAACGAACACCCTACGTACAAACTAGAGGACATGTACATATACAAAGAAGAAACACAGAGGACACAAAATAGGATAAAGTTCGAAAAGTTAACAGACAGCAGTGCAATGGAAAGGAGTGCAGCGATTGTTAGGCATGTAATATGGACAGGGGTGGTTTACATGAAGCAGACAGGGAAAAACAGCCTTTACAAAAAACTATACATTCGAGGTGGGACAATAAAATTGATAAGGCAATTATTTCCATCCTCCCCCTGTTGATTATTATCAATATGCTGGCGTCAAATGTCGATATTTGAAAGGAAATGAGGAAATATCCCGTCATCAAAATACCACCACCAGCAGTGCGAACAACATCTAAATGATCTTAGGAAAAGATCTAACTGCAATTTTGCTGGCAGATATTGTGATTTCAGTTTGATTCATGATTTTCTTCATATCATACTTCAGAGCAATACTCACAATGTTTACAGTGTAGACAACAGTGACGAAATCAGTGATCAAAAGCACATAACACATCATGTTATATGTATGATGAATAATCCCTTTAGAAAGAATGCTCCAACTTCTACTCCTAAACAGAGGCTTTGTGTTGTTGACCTGCTTACCAGCACTTCTATACATGCAGATTGCATGCAAACTGGTAAAATAGTTGACACAACAGATCCTGGTCAGTCAGGAGCACTGTAAGAAACTGTAGTTTTGGCGATTACATGATTATGTTGTCTGAAATTGCGATTTCCATCTAAAATGATAAGTCTTTCAGCCCTAGTCTAAACTGTCAAAACAGGACAGGATGAATCCATGCTTTCTCTTTGTTATCCCAAGTTCTCTTTTAGCAGAAATCAAGACTGGTATTACCAGACACCATTTTGATCTTATGCTGTCCGATTTTGATTTGACCATGTGAATTATAGACTCAGTTCCCTGTTCTTATCTGACAGTGGTGGTATCCAGTGTGGTCGTCTGCTGCTGTAGCTCATCTGCCTCGAGATTGGATGTGTACATTCTTCTGCACACCTTGGTTAGGCCAAGTTCTTTGAGCTACTGTTGCCTCTGTTATCTCGATCCACTCTCACCATTCTCCACTGATATATGGCCTCAACATGGACTGCCACTCTCTGGATATGGCCTCTTTTTAGGACCACTCTCTGTAAACTGTAGATGTGGCCATGTTTGAAAATCCAAGTAGATCAGCTATCTCTGAAACACTTGGACCAGGGTGTCAGGCACCAACAGCCACATATAAATAAATCACTTTTCTTCTCCATACTGGTGCTCATTTTGAATTTCAGCAGGCTGTCTTGACCATGTCTGTACATTACGGACGTAACGGTAACCAGTAAAATGGTAGACTGCGGTAAAATTTCCCACGGTAATCATTTCTGGGCCCTATTAAAATTACCGTTATACCGTGTTTGATTGCCACTCTTTGTCAATAACTCATGGTGATGCTGCTCTTTGCCTGGAAAAGCCGGAACTACGTGTGTCTGCCCCTCCATGAAGCAGTCTCTCGCAAACAGGTGCACGCATGCGCAGCTTGCAATATTTGGCCTCAGCAGCTGGAGCTCCGCTCAGACTCTTACTGGTTTTTACTCAAAACGGCTGAAGTCTAAAGTCTGGTTAAGGTTTGGATTTTAAAGAATGTCGAGGGGAAACTGAGTGACTACAGTCACTCTGTCTAAAACACCAAGCTGCAGTGAAAGACAAAAATGAGAGAGGATTCAGTGAGCTATACCTGAGTGAATTATAGGCGGTTTCTCAGTATTTTCTGAGTAAATAATGTATAAATGTTGTAAATAACAATATTAGTATCAATATGGAGTGTGTTCCTGCTGTTCTTCCGCCGTTTATTTGCCGTTTATTCACCGTTTATTCACCGTGTTTCGTTGTAATAGATCGTTTTTTTCTGTTATACTTTGTGTTTTATGGATTTAACCAATCTTAATTTGTAAATATTAAAGAAGGAGATGTCGAGGACATCTGCCATGAATAGGGGAGACCAGAGGAGAGTCATGAAGGGGGCTAATTGCCTCAGGGACTGTCGTTAGAAAAATAAAAAATAAATTAAAAAAAGGTCTGGACATGGTCTAATATAACAAGCTGAAACATGGACACTAATGCTGTAAGCAAACTAAAATGTGTGAGTGTATGTAAAATAGGTTAAATTTATTTTTGGCCATCTCAAAACTTTGGACATGTTCATTTACAATTGTTTGTGAAGAAAAACCTGTTTAAAGTAAACATCTGTTTTTTTCTATTCTTTTAGGCAAATTTCACACAGTTTAAGCATTTATAACAAAATAATGATAAATACTTGCCAGAATTGTTTACTTTTGTTTTTAATGAAAAAAGTTTAAGCAAATTTACTTATAGGGCATTTCCTGACACACTTATTGACAAAAAGGACAAAAGAACTGTTAAAATTATAATATTAAAGTGGTTAAATGATTTCAAGACTGTGTGGAAGTACTTTTTGAACATTCTGAGCACACTGCAACAATACAGCAATAATAATGATAACGGTGATAATTTTGGTCACAATAACCGTGATATGAAATGTTCATACATTACATCCCTACTGTATATAAACATGCATTGTGTTGCTGCCATGTGATCATCAAACAGTTTTGACGAAATCCTAATGGTACTTGGACTCAACAATGTGGGTGTTGGACAGTGTTAATTTTAGAAAAAGGCAGGTTCTGTTCAAACTCTGATATGTAGTTTTTCAAAAGCAAACACCAAGTAATTATTTCAGACATCCAAGTCCAATCATTTGAAACGTTCCTCTCTGTCTTGGGTACATTATGTCCCAAGCTTTAGGAAGTGACTGAGATCAGTCTGACTTCCCCTGGATGTAAATGTGAAAACATAAAACATGCTGTTATGTTTCAGCACAAGCACCGGCCAATTCAGACTGAACAGGTTGACGAGTGGCTCATTATATCCGCTGCTATAGGCCGTTTCTCTGACCATCCAGGGAATAATAGCAACACACTCGTGTGCCCGACAAATGGTCTGACCACACAAAAAACACGCCCACGTCCTCCTCTGACACTGAACCTCTTGTTAGCAAAGCAACTCACCGTGTCCATGCAAGGTATGTTGTTTTGAACAACCTGTTCTTTATGTCCCGTCCTCGTTCTGATGTTCTGAAAACCTGAAAAATTATACAAGGCTGAGTGATGCACAGGCTGGAAGGTCCCTGAGCATAAGGCTATCTGAGTTTTGCCTGAATGATTAGTTCAACTTGTATTAAGACTGGGAAATGTAGAATTATCATGATTTATTAGTCTATGTAATGTAATCTTGTTTCTCTACCTATAGCTTTTTATGCTGATTGAACAGTACTTCAGTTTGGAGCATGTCGGTCTATATTTAGCTATTTTGAGGGTCAATGTTCTTGGCGCAGAACAGGCCCATCTCACAAAGAGGTTGAATGATGTGCCTTGATTATAAATGGGTCGTTTTGGATGCATCATAGATCAAAACAGTCAGAGTGTCACCTCTTATTACTTATTAATCAGTGTGTGCCCACTGTGGGTGGCTGGTGTTTTGTTATTTACACTGCGGGTTTATATATTTGGTCTGAACTTCTAATGGGTTATTTATATCCTCCCATTTTATTGTGCCACTATACTCAAATGGCCCCTTTCCATTAGCCCTACTCTACACTACTCGACTCTACTCGCCTTGTGCTGCTTTTCCATTAGCCCTATTCACCTGCCCAATGGGGTGCAGTGCTGCTGTAAACAGCTGAGCGGCACTGCGGTGACGTCATTTTGAGCACGACACAACAATCTGTGGCTTTTTGTCACAAACCGAGTACAAAAGGAAAGCAGAAGAAGGCTGCAGGTGGTAAGAAGAAATACCCCTTGAGAAGCACAGGAGAGTTTTGGAAGCTATACAACAGAATGAAGCCGAGGACGAGAGCAATCGAGCTGCAAAGAAAAGACGTATGAGGGTAAGCTAATGGTAGCTACCGCTAGCATGCAAGGTCGTCGCGCTCATGACTCGTCGATGACAACATTATCTGACCAATCAGTAGCTGGCAGTCGGTGATGTCATCTTTTAGTATCGACTCAGCTCGCTTGGAACCAGAGCGGAGTAGGTACTAAAACTAGCTTGTTTTAGGAGGTACCAGGCTAGTGGAAACACGTTACAATTCGAGTAGGGCCGAGTAGAGTAGGGCCAAGGCGTGCTAGTGGAAAAGGGCCATAAGATCACACACAGAACACTGTATGAAATATGGTAATGCTCAGATTCAAGTGCTATGTTTTTTCAATAAATAACCCAAAGTAGAAGGAACGATCCAAATGGCGAGTAAGACACTGCGACATGAACATAAAAGTGAAAACTTATATATTATTTGAATCTCTTGAAACTGTCAGGATCAGACAAATTTATGTTAGGATAGAACTTTGAGCTTTTTGTAATTTATTTTATCATTTTCCTCCCAGGAATCCCATGTTTTACTGCATCCTTAAAACACACTGCACTGCCTGTTTTGTCATCTGTGAGCTTTATAATCAGTGAGATTCATTAGTTTGTACACAAATATTATGAATGACAAAAGAAGCAACAAAAGAAGTAAACCATCCCTCAGCTGTTGAAAAGCTGAATTCTTTAATAAATGCTCTGGTATTTTACTATAGAGGTGTGCGACTGTGCATCCATGTGAGGGTAATAACTCAGTAAAGTGTGTTTTGATCTGGTGGATGTGTCTATCGTGTCCGCAAGATATCAGTGACCCTCTGTGTCTCACTTTAGACTTTGGACCAGGTAGAAGGCGTCTTTTTCAGCCAAACTCACCCCTTTGACAGCGTAAGCACTAAGTGTAGAAACAACACCTGTACCGAGCAAACATTAGGGAAGACACCTTCACATTACACAGAAACACTTTGCACCATGCTTATAATGGAGCCCGAAATGTGCTGTAAAGATGGTTTAACAGTGATATCCTTATCAACTAGGAATTACACAAAATTTAATTATGTGAAGTAGGGCAGGGCAAAAAATCATTTAAAATAACTCAAATTATTTTCTCCAAAAGATTAAAAAAGTTAAGATTGGAGTTTTTCTTGACTTACTTAATTCATACATTAATGCAACATTTGAAAATATTAACACTGAAAACAGTTTTTATGACGGTAGGCCCTGTCAGGTTTTGCACAAGCACATGTTTAGGCTTTTATTCTTTTTTTAAATTAGATTACATTTTAATCAGAGAGTTCAGTGTTGATATGATAAGAAATTACTTCAGCTTTCAGTGTTTTATGTAGACAAATCTGCCAACGAACTACATAATCAACATATTATGACACACACTTGGAGATGGAAATCTGGTTTGGTAAGGAATTTATTTTAATAACATAAAGAAAAAACTTTTATTTTTTATGTCACAGTTTCTTTTCTTTTTTTCTCTTTTTTCTTTTCTTTTTTTTTTTGAGAGAAAGAGAGAGACAAATCAATTAAATTCCTAAATCAAGTATTGTGGAACAAATCTGGGATTTTATCTAAAGGCCACCTCGCCAGTTTGAAAACCAGGACTCCTCACCTCACCTCACTGCCTAAAAGGTAAATTGCTAGACCGCTGTCTTCTTCTGCTTGAGATAAACAAGGAGAGGAGCAGACAACAGCAGAGCTCTTGGCTATAAGACATTAGGGAGCTGCTCACCTTCTCTGAATCCCAGAGAAGCTGAAAAGTAAACTCTGTTTGAACTGCGACAAGAGGAAAGATGGAGGAATAACTCCAATTGGCAAGAGAGTCAGACTCACCATAGTGGATGGACTGCCTGTCTGTCTGTGCCATGGAGACCTTCTTCTCAGACGGCCATTTCCACTAGAGTGTTATGCATGAAGCTCCACGTTACAAGACAACATCAGCCAGTGCTTTTATGCCATTAGTAATACCACTGCACGGATATGATTTTCAAAATTAGATGCTACTGCAGCACACATTGACAGCAGAATGTCCATGAGCACTTCACTTCACTGCTCACCCATTTAGCAGAAAGCTAAAACATGGTTTAATGTGGCTCTGCATGAGAACAGAAGAGCACATCTTCATATGTAGCACTTGACAGTTTACACATTTTGGAGTGACTGTCATCTGGGATTGTAAGTTGTCAAAACTTGTTTTCATGTATTTGTTCCCAATGCGAGCACTCAGCCTTCTTTTGGTCTACCTGTGAGTTTGACAGCAGGATCAGACTGCTCTCCTTCTTTGTGGTGGGAAAATGTAGCTTGTCTGGACACTGCAGCACAATTAGTTCAACTCAACATCTAAGCTTTTAACTCAGAAGCAATGAAGTTACCAAAAAAGACAGACTGCCAAATAGCTGCTGGAAAAAGGAGCTGAACTGTTGTAAAATCACAGCCCATCACTGGTTTACTAAGACATGTTCCATCTCAGTCTTAACCAGTGTTAATTTTGACAGCACTTTTTAATTTAGTTGTAGTTTTAGTCTTTTGCCTAAAATATCTTTTAGTATTACTCATAATTTAGTCTTCTAAATTATTTTGAGTTTAGTTTAAGTCGACAAAATCCACCATAAATGTAGTCAACTTAGCCCTATAAGGCCCAAGACTATAGATTATAACCAGAAAATTCTAATTTTTATAGAGATTACATTTTTATTTCACTTTCTGCTAAAATCCTACAAAAATCAAAATGTCCATGAAATTCAACATTTAGATTTTTCGTATCTCATTTGATACATTAGGTGTTTTTTGCAAGTGATAATCCATTTGAGGACATTTTTATCATTTATCTGTTTGTATTAAGATGTTTTTTTGTAGTTTGTTGATCATATTGAGTCGATAGAGGTATCATAAAAGTATGTGTCAAATATACAATTGGCGTTGTAGGGTTAAATATGAATTTTGAAGGTAAGGCAGTTTTTATGTTTCCTTGAATTTTTGAAGTCATATACACAAAATGAAACATCTTAACCCTTTATTGAATGCTAGTTAAGTTTGAATGTATAGATTATCAGAAACAGATTTAACTTTTGTGTGAAATGCAGTCGCCTTTATTTAGACTACCAGGCAGAGCATCTCAGGGCGTTTTCACATTAGGCCCACTTGTTTCGAACTGTACTGTGCCGCGGTTGCGGATGGAGGGGATCGAGACCACCCCTTTCACACCAACCACAATAAATGTGGTTGGTGTGAAAACACCCTCCGCTACAATACCAGAGCTGACAACAAACAGTGAACCTGCTCTACATGGATATATCAATTCATAAAGAGAGCAGCTCTGATTGGATCACTCCACAACTTATCCCACCACCAAGCTAAGTCAGCTGTGATTGGATGTCCCTCTGAACTCATCCAACCTTTCCACACAACCAAAGTAGCTGTGATTGGATATATTCCAAACTTGTCTATACTTTCTACATGATTGTATTAGGTCTGATTGGATTAAGTCTCTGTGAAACATTTTTGTTGACAAAAATGTCAGTTAGTTTGGTATCAGCTTTTGTCCTTGTGCACTTTTTTTGGTTGGTTACTATCTAGTTTTCATCAGGGGAAAAAGGTTGTTGACAGACACTGTGACAAATAATTGGTCAACAAACTTAACACTGGTTCACAATGTTGTTTTAAATGGTAATATTCACAGACTGAGGTTTCACTTTGAACATTTCAGTAGATAGATAAGGGGTCACAAGTTGACCCCCCATTTGTTCATTTCAGAGGCAGTATCAGAAGATATAATACAGGGAGCACACAGAGCCATCGAGGGAGCATAGCATTATGAGTGCTTTTGTATCACCGTGTGCCTGTTCGAAACATGCATTGTGTCACACTCACTTACACTTCCCCTATGTTAAATTAATTGGGGAATTAAGATGTCATGATAAGGAACTCTAAAAAAACATACATACACAACTCACACAATATTAGTGTGAGTTTGAATGTTGTCCATCTCTTTATGTGACCCAGCGATCATCTGGCTGCCCATTAAGTGTGTAGCTCACCTCTTGCCCAATGTCAGCTGGGATAGGCTTCATGTCCCGGGACTATGAAAGGGATAAGCGGAGTAGAAAATGGATGGATGTACGCCTGCAAAATGTACGATTGAGCCAGGACTCAAAGGCACTGCACACTTGTATAAATAGCCTTTTTGACAGGTTAGTTTTTTTTAGTCTGTAGCAAGAGTAATATAACAATAATAATAATGATAATAATGACAATAATAATAATAATAATAAAAATAATAATAATGATAAAAATAATGATAATAATAGTAGTAATGAAATGATACAACTGGGCCAGAATTTCAAGGCATGGCACTGTTGCAAAAATAAATAATAGACTCTATAACAGGTGTCACTGTATTAAGTTATTCTGTAGTAATATTAATATAATAACAATGATTAGTTAAAAAATAATATCATAAATATATTCAAGGCAGAATTTTAAGACACAGCACGCTTGCATCAATTAAATATCCTCTTAAGGTAATTGCAAGCATTAAATCAAAAACGAGGGAATATTCGCAAATTAAAAAAAGTTGTTTGTAAGTTTGAACATTACACATTTGGTATGAGCAGTGGAGTCAAATGCATACAGATTAAAGAGATTTGCAAATGAACATATTGAATTGTTTTGTGATCATTGTTATTATGTGTATCATTATGACTAATATTCACCAATACGTTCATACAAACAAATATATGTGAACGGACAGATATGCATAGGTCCACAGGTTGTGGTATAATACCAAAACTATATACACATATGCTAAAAATGTCAAAGAGATTTAAAAAAAACTTTATTTTTTTTAAACATTAGTCCTAATTGGAAATGAGGTTTGTCACCTTATATGAATCTTCCCAAGAAAAAGAAAAATGAATATCAGAAATCTGCTCAGTTTTGGTTCATTATTTCAAGCCCTGACCTGTTAAACATACTTTCCTGTTTGTAACTTTCTCAATTCAAAACCAATACAAGCAAATCTTGAGTTATTCATTTTTTTATTACATTTAATGAGTCAATTTGTCTTTTTGTCCAACTGGAAACACAGGCTCAGCTCTAAATCCAGAAAACAACATCTTCAACGTGTTTTTTTCCTGCTCTACTTCCCTGTTTCTCACCAGCAGCTGAGGAACGACTGTAATAGAAACAGAGGAGAGGGAAGCGAGAGGCAGCCTCAAAGCAAACACTTCACGTCACTGAACACCTGCTTTAGCCTTTTGGCTCCATGGGAGAAAACGCACTGAGGTTGCACTTTAGCACATAAGTGCCCTGTTTGTTTGGTGCTCTCACCGCAGACAACAATAGCCGAGTGTCTCAGTGGATACCAGGAGGCGTGGGCGGGTTTATTTAAGAATTTGGAAATCTGTTTATCTTACCTGTTAGTTGTCCGGTTTCAGGTGGCTGCCAGCCAAATGTTATGGTTTATATGATATCTGATAATCAACAGAGGACTGTGCTGGCTCGTTATTACAAATGTATTGTTATCAGTGAGCTCTGTGTTTGGATTAACACTCACAAAAAAAAAAATAATAATACAGCTTGCAGGTAAATAAAGTGTCTCATACAATGATCCCTTTAGCCTGATGACCTGAACAAAAGCCTGCTTTTAGCACAAATTATAACATGCATTAGAGCTGTATGACGGAAAATAAGCATTAAATAAAGAGTATTAAAGACTAAATAAGGCAGAATTAAGGGTTACTTGGATAGTTATCAAAATAAATGGTTAAAAACACAATCCTAAACCAAGCACTTAATGCAGTGAGCTTTCTCTGAAGTCGTAAAATATATAAAACCAGGCTTAAATAAATGACTTAACCCTATAAAGCCAATTGTATCATATTTGATACATACTTTTATTATACCTCTTTCTACTCAATATGATCAACAAATTACAAAAAAAACATCTGAATACAATCAGATAAATGATAAAAAAATGTCCTCAAATGGATTATCAGTTGCCAAAAACACCTAATGTATCAAATGAGATACGAAAAATCTATATGTTGAATTTTATGGACATTTTGATTTTTATGGATTTTAGCAGAAAGTGAAACAAACATTTCAGCTCCAAAAAATTAGAATTTTCTGGCTATTATCTATGGTCTTGGCCCTTAAAGGGTTAAAAGACTCTGTGAGGTTCACAATAGCCTTTCAGAGACACAACTATAGCACCTCAGAAGAGGAGATGGATCATAGTGTGATTCTTATTTCTCTAATGGATGGATGTTTTGTTACCATATTCAAGGTTCTTGAGATAAAGCATTCATTCAGACCAAATGACCTCAACCTTTGACTTCTAGAATCCAATCACTTTATCCTTGACTATGACTAAAGATTTCATAAAATTTTAAAGGAAAGCTCTTTTGAGTGTTTATAACAATGTCCCAGGCAGACAAATGTGTGACTGATAGAGCAAATGAGAAATAATGTGAGGAACTCTGAGCTCAAAGTAGGCTGATATTTTGTGCCAAACTTAAATTTCAATGAAGTTGGAGCATTGTGTAAATCACTGGTTCCCAGACTTTTGACAGCCTGTACCCCTTCAGACACCTGACCCCAGCCATGTGCCCCCTACTCTCGCACACTTACAGCAGCTAGAAAAGAAATGTGTCTGTAAAGGTGCGTTCACACCGGACACTACTTGTACTACCGCGGCGATCACTCTCCATTCAAAGTCAATGTACAGCCGCGATGGGGCGGGGCTAACCCTCCCGCAATGCGACAGCCGCGTACAAGACGATCACTTCACTCGTCCGCGATGTCAAAGTTAAAAAAAAAGTTGATCTATTCAGGCGATGTCATTTGTGGCTGTGCGGCAACAGCCAATCAGCGGTGTGTGTACGTGTGACGGTACCCGAGACCGACAGTTATTCATCCGGACTACAGGGCGAATGAGTTCCGTCTAGGCGGAACTAATATCAGTGAGGACATTAGTTCCGCCTAGACAGACCGCGGTAAACTCACAGATAATGCTGCTGCAGGGCATCAGCTGCAGTGTTTTGTGGTTGATAAGTGAGTGAAAAGGATACAGCTGGAATAATGTCCGCTTATACATCCTATTAGCCTATATGATATATGAAATGATCATGGTGAAACTCGAGCGGACGTGACGTCACCGAGCGACGGCCGACAGTAGCGGTTACCAAAATGAGGTATTTATGGACTCGCGACGCTACGTCAGTGGGCGACGCGATTTTGGTAGTTGGGTTGCTTGCGGTGTGAACGCAGCATAAGCCTGTCGCCAACCCCACCTCTCCTTCATTTAACATACAAAACATGCAAATAAAAGTGAATCATTTCTCACTTACGGAAGAGTATTAGGGCCATGTCAGATGGATAAAACGATTTTGGTGAAGTCGAGATTAAAGTCAAAATTTAATGACGACAATAATGTCAAAATAGAATTATCTGATGAAAGTCGAAATGTCGGGAAAAAAATTGAAATGTCAGGGCTCCAGAGTGCAACTATTTTGGGTGTTCATGCACCAAAAATTTGTAAGAGTGCACTTAACATTTTTCCTTGGGTGCACTGGTGTACCAAGAAAAAACGTTAGGTGCACTCTTACAAATTTAAGTTGACAAAAGTAACTGAGGTAGTGGAAAAAGACGCTGAAAATGGACAAGAGTCATGAAATGTTTCGTCCTATATGGCGTTTTTTATAAATTATTTTGAGATTTTTTTTTTGCATTATTTACCTTGGTTTCAGTTTTATAAATATTGACTATAATGTGTGACGTCTTATTCTAGGTTCAAATTTATTAAATGAATGTAAATGTTACGTTGTTGGTTGTTAATATGGATAGTCATTTCATTTTTTCATTTCAGTATAGCACCTTAAATATTAGCTAGTTTAAGTTTGCAATATTTTATTCAAATTGAGATGTTAGAGATGTTTCAGTTAAGTAAAGCACTTTCAGCACAAGCACTTTTATTTGGAAATGTTTTATTTTGCTTAATGTTTTTGTTTGAAATTGTTAATTTCATTCAGTGAAGCACTTTAAACGCTCTGTTTTTCTTTTAATATACAATTTAGCTTCAAATAAAGACAAGTATTTCTCTTGTTGTTTAAAAAGTCATTTACATTAGATAAAAGTTATGGAGAGTGATAAAATGGTGACCTAATGGCGTTAAACGTGACACTATGAAAAATTTGGGTGCACCTAATTTTTGTGATGGTGCACCTTTAGAAAATTGTTAGGTGCACGGTTGCGACCAATGCAAAAAGTTAGTCTGGAGCCCTGAATGTCAAGAAAAAAGCTGACTTGTCCAGAAAGATGTCAAAATACATTATCAACTTTATTCTTGACTTTCCACTTTTTTTCTTGACATTTTAACTTGAATCTCATCATTTGGACTTTTACCACAAAATTGTATTTCAATTTTATTGTTGACATTCTAACTTTTATCTCAAAATTTTCACTTTATTCTTGTCATTTGGACTTTAATGTCGACCTTCCAAAAATTATTTTTACCATCTAAAATGGCTCGAATACAGCAATTTCAGTGGGCAACACCAGCTCACTTTTGAAACTGGAAATTTACATATCTGGAACATATTCATTAATGAATTTGAAACTAAAAAGTGCAAACTCACCACAGCTCTACTAAGGCTGTTTGACTGAACTGATGTAAATATAAGAATCTTCGACAATTCAGGACAGATTTCTTTCTCTAAGATGCCTCACAAATCCAGCCTCTCTGCCAACACTTCAGGCCTTTATCAAATTTCCTTTAGACAGGTATTCGTGTACCCCATAGGTCACTTTGCATACCCCTGGGGGTACACGTACCCTAGTTTGGGAATCACTGGTGTAAATACATTTAAGAAAAACAAATGCAACAATTCGCAGATCCTTTCCGGCTTATATTTAATTAATTACACTACAAAGACAATAAATTAAATGTTAAAACAAACTTTATTTCTGCAAATATTCACTAATTTAGAATTTGATGTTTGCAACATGTTACAACAAAGCTGAGACAGGGGCAACAACAGACTTTAAAAGTTGAGGCATGCTGTGGTCTCAACTATCAGTACAGATATCTTTATGAAATCATTTTGGCTGCAAGCAAAAAGGCAATCACACGCAAATGGATGCAGTCAAATCCACCAACAAACAAAGACTGGACTACATAGTTTACAAAATATATTCTATGAAAAAGCTCTCCTTCTCCTTAATACTACGAACTGACTGTAAAAAATACTGGAAAAAATTAAACTTATGCACCAGAGTCTGTAACCCCCTATCCGTGTAAATGATATATACCAGAGGCGGGAGAAAGTCACTGTTTTGCAAGTCTCAAGTAAGTCTCAAGTCTTTCAACCCAAGTCTCGAGTCAAGTCTCAAGTAAAGACGTGCAAGTCCAAGTCGAGTCTCGAGTAAAGACAAGTCAAGTCTAAAGTCATAGGCTTAAAATTTTCAAGTCCTTCCAAGTCATAAGCACCGTTGACCAAATAAAAAAAAAAAAAAACAATAAAAACCAGGACAGTTTCGTCATTTTATAAAAAACAACCAGGACAGTCAGGGCAGGACATGAAAACAGGACACTTGGTCACCCTGGGCCTTAACTTCAATTATTTTCTGCTCACGTCAGTCTCAGTTTTGAGCCACGGAGAGTTTATGAGTGAACATATACCATTGTTGCATATAACGGATGCTAAGCTAAAGTTAAACCAAAAGGATCTCACGGCAGGTACCAGACCAACTTACCTTTCTTTGTGCAGCTTCAGGTGACAAACAAGTTTGACGACGTCACCTCTCTGTCTGTTATTCTCACGCTGCAGGTTTTGCAAACGGCAATTCGTTTTTTGTTTATGACATTGTAGTTTGTGAATGCAAATTAAATGATCCTCGGTAGCATGGTTCTGCATCTCTGGGTTGTTCCAGCACTCCTGCAGTCTTGCGCTCAGGAAAGTAACTGTGTAATCCACACCCTCTTTGTTTATTCTTCTGAACCCTGATTGGATGTTAATAGATGCATTCAATGGGGCAGGTCCTGTGGGAAAAAATATCGTCTTGGTGGAAATGTCACCAGCATGTCAGTCACTTAGTCGAATACTTTGTATGGGGGCACATTTTATTTAACAGTCTTACTGAAAATTTCAAGTATTTTCAAGTCATCAGACTAAAGTCAGAGTCAAGTCCCGAGTCACTGATGTCAAAGTCCAAGTTGAGTTGCAAGTCTTTGATGATATTGTCAAGTCGAGTCCAAAGTCATCAAAATTGTGACTCGAGTCGAAGTCACATGACTCGAGTCCACACCTCTGGTATATACTGTTGTGTACGACTGAATGGCCTGAAATAACCACCTTTTATGTTTTCTTTTATTTTAAAGTTAGTTTATTTGATCTAACTTCTCCCTTTTGTAAAACTGAAATTACAATAAAAAGAAAGTTATAAAAAAAAAGCTGAGGCAAGCTCAAAAAACATCTCATTGAATTTTCCTGTGTGAAGAGGTTGACTGGAAACAGTCCAGTGTCATCTTAAGGTAACAAAGGAGCAGGAACAAGTGACAAGGCTCAGTCAGTAACAGGCAAAGAAAGGGCGAGGTTCACCACTTTGTGACCAACTGAGTCAGCAAATACTCAGTTTAAAGGAATTTAAGGATTTCAACATCAGCTGCCCATAAAATCATCAAAAGATTCAGAGGATTTGGTTTGTTGAAAAAACAGCAGGTCTGCTTTCGTTTCCTCATCGTGGTATAACTCGTGCTTAAAGTCGCTGCTTCACCAAAAGTGTTGTGAATTTGTAAACTACCGTAAATAACAGGTAGTCTGAGAAGAAGGTCTGCGTGGCACACATATTTAAACCTTAAGAGTGACTTTAACTCTTCAAACTGGAGTTCATCTGCCATATTTTCTCTCATTGCAGCTAAAAAGCTTTTACTTGTCAACTTGATTTCATAATTTTCATCTTAGTCATATTACACAGTAAATAGACACAGATATTCCTTCCTGGTGAAATAATGTGAATGTCTCAAGGTGAAATGGTTGAGCTTTGTTATGGCACTTCTGCATGAATAAAAAGGGCTCCTATCTCCAAAATATGTAAGAATTTTTATTGTAACCGTTGTAATGTGTTACTGAGCAGCTCAATGCTCTATGTGATATGATTTGAAGTGTTTTTGTACTTTTTTTTTTCAACAAGGTAAAGCACTGATTTTTGCTGTCTCCGTGCTGTGGTGGCTCTTATTTTTAAAAAGCTATGGGTCTGCTTCCATTGCCTTGTTGCTGCTCCTGCCCTTAAAGAACTTGTTGCAGTCTGGATGTCACTCACAGCATGATGTATTCCTCACCTAAAAATAAAACTGACAGTCTGTGAAGTCAGTGTCTGTGGCACACGCAGTTGGCCTTTAGGGTCGTCTCACACTCGGGCTGGGTATTTCCATAAACCTAATGATATGATAAGCATCCCCACACTGAGGTCACGACATGAAATGTATCCCGATAGACGTAAATTGTGAAGATTTATTACTCTTTTAACAGAATTCATGACAAGGAAAAAGAACAGGGGTGAGTTTTAAATGATTCTACAACTTAAAGGGAAACTCCGGTATTTTAACACCTGGACCTTATTTTTAGGTTTGTGCATGCTCATATACTCACTCAGACAAACATCGTGCAGCTCGGAGTCCTTCAGAAGTTATTTAGATCCAACCGATGTAGCCGCACTTAGCGGGGGCCACGGCAATGGAGCTTCAGCGCGGTACGTAATCTCTGCAAAATCGCTCGTCTCTACCACAGCCCAGTTTGTCAAGGCAGAGAAATCCTCCAGAGTAGTCAGACATATATTCCTGGATAGATCCATACGCTTGTCAGCCGGTTTCAAGTCCCACTCTGAGCAGCAAACACACTCCTCTTCTGTTGCTATAGGCGAACACTGTCCACAAGCGCACCGCCAGTTAGCATTGAGTCGTGGACGTGCTCCTGTTTGTTGTTCTCGAGCCAGCTGTTCGTCTTTCTCCCTCCTCATTCTTCTTTCATGGAGCTCCTCGTCCGTGTACTCAGACTCAAACCGGTCGTCGTAGTCTGACTCTTCGGCATCAGATAAATATTCTGCCATGTTGCTGAGCACTGCCGGCTAAAAGTAGGTCAGCTGTACTTTTGTGTCGCGCGGCTATGACGTCATCAAAAGTTTGTTTACCAGGTCAGCTGACCCATCTGAAGACGGTAGATGAGCTGACTTTATGATAACACTGGCGATGGATGAAAAAATATAGCCGAAATGAGCGATTTTGCCCTATAAGGAGCTTCAGCGCGGAACATAGTCTCTGCAAAATCGCTCATTTCGGCTATATTTTTTCATCCATCGCCAGTGTTATCATAAAGTCAGCTCCTCGAGAACAACAAACAGGAGCACGTCCACGACTCAATGCTAACTGGCGGTGCGCTTGTGGACAGTGTTCGCCTATAGCAACAGAAGAGGAGTGTGTTTGCTGCTCAGAGTGGGACTTGAAACCGGCTGACAAGCGTATGGATCTATCCAGGAATATATGTCTGACTACTCTGGAGGATTTCTCTGCAATGACAAACCGGGCTGTGGTAGAGACGAGCGATTTTGCAGAGATTATGTCCCGCGCTGAAGCTCCGTTGCCGTGGCCCCCGCTAAGTGCGGCTACATCGGTTGGATCTAAATAACTTCTGAAGGACTCCGAGCTGCACGATGTTTGTCTGAGTGAGTATATGAGCATGCACAAACCTAAAAATAAGGTCCAGGTGTCAAAAAACCGGAGTTTCCCTTTAAGGAACTTTAATTCAGGTCCTCATATGGCACTTTTCCATTAGCCCTAGTCTACTCTACTCGACTCTAACCGGCTCTACTCTACTCGCCTTGTGCTGCTTTTCCATTAGCCCCGGTCGCCTGCCCAACGGGGTGCAGTGTTGCTGTAAACAGCTGAGCGACACTGCGGTGATGTCATTTTGAGTGCGACACAACAATCTGTGGCTTTTTGTCACAGAGTAAAAAAGGAAAGCAGAAGAAGGCTGCAGGTGGCAAGAAGAAATACCCCTTGAGAAGCACAGGAGAGTTTTGGAAGCTATACAACAGAATGAAGCCGAGGACGAGAGCAATCGAGCTGCAAAGAAAAGACGTATGAGGGTAAGCTAATGGTAGCTACCGCTAGCATGCTAGGTCGTCACGCTCATGACTCATCGATGATGACATTGTCTGACCAATCAGTAGCCGGCAGTCGGTGACGTCATCTTTTAGTATCGACTCAGCTCGCTTGGAACCAGAGCGGAGTAGGTACTAAAACTAGCTTGTTTTAGGAGGTACCAGGCTAGTGGAAACACGCTGCAAATCGAGTAGGGCCGAGTAGAGTAGGGCCAAGGCGTGCTAGTGGAAAAGGGCCAATAGATGTAAGACAATCATTACAGCGGTTAATGTGGACAATAGCATGATCTCTTTATCCATTGTTGATTTTACATCAGTATTAACTATCTTTACCACCACATAGGCAAGAGGTCCCTCTTGAAAATGGGATGTCACATATCAAGAGGTCTACTTTAATACATTAATGCTTAACAGAGACAAATATGGTATACCATATATACCATACATTCTTATTTTCAGTATGACTACTATTGATTATACTTCTGTAAGATTATCACTACAATCATACAGACATGAGGACCCTCCTGAAATCAAGATGTTGCATCTCAAGAGGCTAACCTCCAATACATTTGTTTTCAGTAGATACAAAAATGATGCTGACAGGTCTATGGTTCGTGGATCTGTCCTCGCATTAGTTCCGCTTGTCTCCTCTTACCTCCCTTCCTTTGCCCACACACCCAACACAGCATCGGGTGGATTCGCTGTTCATCCTGAGACTGCCATGATGGAGGGATTCATGATTGGCTTATGGATTCATGTTGGGTGTTGGATGTATATATTTGTACATATATGTATATGTGTATTTTTATATGTATATATTAATCTATGCATATATGTGTATCCATAAAATGTAGTTTGTCTTCAGCCTGCTTATTGTAAAGTGTCTTGAGATAACACTTGTTATGAATAGGTGCTATACAAACATAGACTGATTGAATGAAGACCTACGTTTGAATTTGGAACATGTGCTTCATCATGTAGTTTGGCTTCTACTTTGAACTGTACTGTTGTTAACAATACTCAAAGTGTATTGACAACAACTGTCAAACACTGAGGCCGCATCTATTCTGTAGAATCTGTGTCGATACACATATCCCCAGGGATTGTGTGACGATCTATTGCCTATACTTGAACTAGAAAGCACTTAGGGAGCACAAACCTCTGCCAAGGAAGCTCACATATTGTTGTTACATCTATGAGCAATAGTTCCATTATAAAGTATGGCGGTTATCTGTAACACCACCAAAATCTAAGCATTATTAAGCTGAGCCGTTACCAACATCCCCTGAAAATTTCCGCAAAATGGTGGAGGTAAACAGAGCTGGCACCCCTGGGGTTAATCTTTCATATTTTCACTAGAGATGGGATGAAATATCATTTGGCGAAATATCGCGATACAGAACGTGATGAAATGCATCGGGTTTGAAAAAAATGGATCACGAAATCAAGATGTCACGTCCGGTAACAGCACATGTGACCAGAAGTGACGACAACAAACATTAGCACCAACTACCTTGCCCCCAAAAAGCCAAATGAGTCGAATGAGGTCGAAATTGAGGACGCTCCGCCTGGATACAAGTCATCTGTCTGGCAGAGTTTTGGCTTTCTCATTAAAAAAGACGAAGATGACAATAGAGTAACTGACAAGACTAAGATGGTGTGTGAACTTTGCTTTGCTGTCATTCCATACACCGCCTCCAACACAACAAACATGAACCACCACCTTCAGTGTCACCATAAAAAATTTGAAGACAACCCCGGCGAAAACGAGCCTACTGCTTATTAGCATACACTCTCTCTAACCTCTCTAGGGTTAGAGAGAGTGTTATTGTTTGTGTTTGGCCTGTTAGGACTTGTGTTTTCCTGTGTGCAACTCAAACAAAAATAAATAAGTTGTAATCACACAGTAATATTTTTTCTTTTTTACTTTTTTGATATTGTATCGTGACGTATTGTACCGTGACCTGGGCATATCGAGGTGCAGCGTATTGTGAGTTTAAGTGTATCATCCCATCCTTAATTTTCACTGGTCCCAGCTTAAAGATTTTTTTTTTAACTTCTTTGTGATTTGACAAAGGGGAGTTGCTCCCATAATTTCAGTCATTGTCAGTCCAGTTCTTCTTCAACCTCTGCATTATTGTCGTTTCATAAGCTCTGCTGTAGGAAATCATGAAGTATTATACTGTTTAATGAACAGAGAATCCCGACTAAAGAACTGTTTTCAATAAGAATATCAATTTCTGGAATCAGTCGAGTAGATTTAAGATGGATGCTGGTACAGACAAGGGCACACAGGAGTCAGGATCTGAACTTTTGTTTTCTGCAGAGTAGCATTAAGAGAAAAAAAGTCACACCCACGGCAATGACAGAGCTCTCTCTCCTCCAGCTGTCCCATTTTTTAGGTGTATTACAACTAGGCCTGCACAATATATCGTTTAAACATCGCCATCGCAATGTGCGCATGCGCAATAGTCATATCGCGCATGCAATGTGTCTATCGTATTTCCCCCATTTATTGGGAAAATGAAAAAAAGCAACTGAAATTGAAACCTATTCTATTTTGTACAGAGACATGACCTCCTGGATCCCTTTTATATACAGCAATCTGCATCATTCACAGATGAACCCCCTTAGCCTGGATTAAATGGTATTATATGAATACAATGGTGTCATTGTGAGTCAACCAAATTCTTTCCATACAGAGCTATTCAAGTCATCTGGTGAAAATTCTTCTATTCTTAATATCGCAAGATATCGCAATATATCGCAAACCCCACAAAAATCGCAATGTCAGTTTTTTCCAATATCCTGCAGCCCTAATTACAACATAAGTATGCAGATTGGTATTATGCATTACAAAGGTCATGTTAGATAAAAAAGTACAAGTTTCATAGTGTTTAAATGACAGAAAACTGTAGTGTCAGAAAAAATTGCATAAAATGTACATCCTCAAGCATATGCTTTTCTGCAGTTGTTTATACAGAAAGTTCCACAAAAAAGGGGTTCATTTTTACTCTTTAGCTTCATTTTAGTGCAGTCTAACTTATTTTAAAAGTTCATCAAAATACTGCAATGAGCAATTACCTTTTTAACAGCATGACACTCTGGTCAAAACAACAATGGGGGCACTTTGCAAAGAAACTTCTGAAGTCAGGGGTGGGGATATATGCGTATATCCACAGACTCAGCAGGTCACCAAATACTGTGAGTTTACTTTCATGCAGTACAGGTTTTGTTGTCTACTATCACATTTTGTGACATGGGGGGAAAACCAAATTCCCCAAAATGTGTTTAAAAGCCTTCAAAAAGTGATTTTTTCATAACATGTGAACTTTAAATAATGTGTCTAGGTTGCAACAACTAGGACTGCACAACAATAGCCTACACTTCCTCTTAATTTTCAAGTGAGTGTGCTGAGAGCTCTTTTTCAGAGTCACACCGCAGTGACACAGTTGGGAAAAATTTACTTGGACAGCTGGAACAGCAAGAATAGGTAATGTGTGCGTGTGCATGTGTATTAACATGTGCTTGTCCTTTGTCCCATTTGCTTCTCACCACATTTCAGCCTCACTGACCCTGCATCCTGTTATAGCTCTGGGCATTTTAATGTTTTCACACAGCGGTGCGAAAACAGCAGCATTTTACAGCAGCCTCCAGTGTTTGCCACCAGCGTCCCGCTTACTGGAAATCCTGGGATTGAGTGAACTTACAGTAATAGCACACCTGCCACAAACAAACTCACACGAACGCAAGTCTAAAAAAGAGCAACAACAGGGTGAAAAACAAGTTTATGACAACATTTAGCAGTCCGCAAACCCTCCCGCCTGGGGCAGCATTGGCCCGGGGCCAGACCACGGCGCTCTGACGTACAGTGTGAAGCTGTCTGTCTCTCCCCCATATTACTCACCACCCACTCTGCCTCTGCCATTGGAAGAATCAGGGAACAGACAGCTCCTCCTGAGGGCACCCACCTGTGGCGAATCAACCCTGGGGGGGAGGGGAGGACTTCACCAAACCCCGATGATGAGTCAGCCATTACTTGTGCAGCTGGTGTCAAGTTGAGACATCTATGCTGGCTGTGTTGGTTGCATCATTTGCAAAATTTGGAGCAACTTGCATGGGCATAGCTGACTGAATGTCTGGGTAGAATATCTGGAGTGCTTGGTGATGAGGCTGTTGTGATCCCTGTGTTCTGTCAGGATTCTAAATACTGCCGTCGTGTTGGGAAGCATGCATGATCAATTCTTTCCAGCAGTGTTTCCGCGTTGGTGACCTTTCTGTGAAATACCTCCGCAAGACCAAAAGATAAAATCCTCTGCAGACTCCACAGAAACCTCCTGTTTGTGTTTTTTGCACATTTTCCAGTGATAAATAAAGCTTAACCAGAAAGAGATTTGGCCCTGAAGGGTTATTTTCACATTTTGACACCTCCCAACCCCCCTTGGTTTCACAGTGGAAGACTCACAAAGCCAAATAAAACAGTTTTTTTTAAGTTTGATGCAACATTTCAAAACTTTTATGTGCTGGACTGTTGGATTGACAAAAAAAGTCAATTCAAAAATCCAAGCCATGCTTCACCTTAAGGGAAAAACTGTTGTAATTCCTCACCCCTACTAACAAAGCCCAATTGGCTCTTGAAGTAAGCTGATCACAGAGCACACTGATCTTTGGCAACATTTGTGTGCACTAAATTATGCAGAAAAAACTCATCTTAACCATTTTACCTGATTCAAACTCAATTCCACCACTGAGCAGATCAATGCCTTCGATAATATAATTAAGATGATAAATGAAACACCTAACATGACATTACTAACAGTTTGATGCTACTTACTCTAGGGCTGCCATGATATCAGATTTTACATTTGTTAAATTAACCCATCCATCCACCGTTTATCCCTTTAGGGGTCCAGGGGGCTGGAGCCTGTCCCAGCCAACATTGGGAGAGAGGCGAGGGACACCCTAAACTGATCAGCAGGCAATCACAGGGCCACATAGAGAGACAGATAATCATTAACACTCTTACTCATACCTAAGAGCAATTTGGAGTCACCCATTGATCTAATGAGCAAACTTTTTGTCAGAGAGAGGAAACCCAAGTGCCCGGAGTAAACCCGTGCAGGCCCAGGAAGATTGTGCTAACGAACCCGATGGACACTGGATTTGAACCAGTCATCTTCTTGCTGTGAGGCACTCACACTTACCTGCTGTTAATTTTAGGGTCAGAGAATTCCCTCAGTTGATCTGCTCCACCCCTCCCATGACTGGGCTATAAAGCGAAGTCTTAGGTATTGCTGTGTGCCTGTTTTCAGCTCCATTTCATTTTCTCAAAGGCTAGCCATCGTCCACACTGGCCTATTGTGACAGCAATACCAACACAAAATGTTAAATTTAAAGTGAGAAATAAATAATACAAAATATGAAGAAATAATAAAAACTATGGTGACATTTCAGTAAATTTATTGATCTAAAATAATCTCTTTCAACAGTAGATGGCAGCATATATTTTGTTACCTGATAAACGTCAATTTAGCCTCTTTTTTGGCCAAATCCCACCTCTTAACACGGAAATAAAACTATAACTTTGTTCAGACTCAGAAATCTTATTGCGTTTTTGGTTGCTAAAGATTTGAAACTACTTTCACATTATTTCTTGGAAATAAACATTGTAAAATTATTTTTCTTTACGGGAGATAAAATCCTTGATGTGTGCCAACTTCATTTACTCCATCTCAGTCACACATTTACAGATACATATACATCTGAGCAAAGCTCACCACTGTCCTCCTCATTATGATAACTTCATTATTTAAATGTGTCTTGCAGATGCAGAGGTATACTTCATTAAAATATTTTAAAGGTTGAGACCTACATTAGGTGTCAGAGGTCATTAAGTGTCATGTGAAGCTGTTTTCTCATACTCATAGTCTATTTTTTCTACCTGCAGTCAGGCACCAAGACTTCCCAAAGCTGGAGAAACTATCCATGGCCACAAGTTCTTCATTGGGTTTGGAGGGAAAGGGGCCAACCAGTGCATACAGGCTGCAAGACTGGGAGCCAAAACTGCCATGGTCTGCAAGGTAAGACAGTGAAGTCAAGTTAACAGGCAACCACAGCTCTGTTGTTGTTGCTGTGTTTGTTTTCATGCATATGTGCATGACAGAAAAAAAGTTCTGCCTCTTTCTCCAACCTTTGGCTCACCCACGTCTTAGTCTGTACACATAATCAGCAATCATCTTCCGTGGCAACTAGTTAACAACTCCCAAAAACCTTATGGCATCGTTCACACTTCAGTCATTTCACAACATCAACTCTCTATGCCTCATTTTCTCTTGATCAATACCATAGAACATGCATACGCCCACCCACGCTTGCGTGCCTTCAAAAAAGCCTATTCCCATACCATGCAACCCCAAGTCTCCAATCAGTAAGCAGAGAGTGGCCTTTCAACCTGAGCACAAAAGCAGCGAAGCCCCACCTCTTTCAGAACAAAGAGGCCCGATCGATAACAACCCAGTGCGGGAGGAGCTCTCCGGGCATGGGGAGAACCCAAAAATAGAAACCCGGGCTTGTCAAAAACATCCAAGACGGAAGGCCGCTCTTCAAAGAGATTGGGGCCAAGCAGCCAATACCAGCCCAACCCATTATCAGGCAGCTAGAAGTGCCCGCGATTTGGCACGTTTTTTGGAAAGCGTGGGTTCGAAGTAGGCGCCTCGGGGCAAGGTGGGGACCCCTTCCACAACCCAAAGTAGCTACAGATGTGGACATCCCTGTGCGGATCAGGGGAAGAGGGGAAGGAGGGAAGGAGAACGAAAGCGAGGTGGGCCTGAAGAGGCGGCGAGGCGGGGTTATCGTGTCTTGAAGGCTTGGCGCAGCTGGTCGTGTGTTTGCGTGTGTGTGCGTTTTGTTGACTTTGTGTGTTCGTTTGTTCACATTTTCGGCGGCGGCACCATGCCAGTATGCTGGCAGGGCACACGAAAATCCAACCCAACTGAGGTTTGAGTATACCACTTTTCAAAAGTTGCCGCTAACCAAGTCTGACCCCGCTTGACACCCTCTTTGTTGTTATTGTTTTGCCTTAAATCTTTTCTAGGTTGGTAAAGACTTCTTTGGAGACAATTACATTCAGAATTTCAAGGACAATGGTGTAAACACAGGTAGGACTGAGGGCTTTTTGCACTGTATGCCAATTTGGTTACCATTTCCATGATGCATGCAAGTTCAGTATTAGAGCAATGTTATTTTAGTCTGTATTTGTGCAATCTTTTCAGCTACTTAAGGCCTTTGGATATATATATATTCCCTCTATTTCTGTAGTCAGCAAGGAGTGAAGCATGAGGATTTCTTTTTTAAAGGTTATTTCAAAAAGTTTAGCCCCACAAAAATGTTTTTGTTAACTTTTCAGCCAAAACACTGCTGCCTGAACCATCACACTCCAAGGAATTGACATGATGTTTTTTGTTTATTTATTGCGTTTTTCAAGGGTATTTTTGGATAAAGCTTTGTCTCAAATTTATACTATACTGAGAGCACCAGACTTCCTTTGCAGGAAGGACAAATAGTGTATACTGTGAACCTTTAATTTTTTTCTGCTTGTGCCAGATTTTGTAGGGCAGACCTCGGATGCAGCCACAGGAGCAGCCTCCATCATTGTTAACAGTGCAGGTAAAAGCTTTCACTACCTTCTTATGACAGCCTGCAGAGATCCTAAAAGCTCTTTAAAAGGTCTAAAAATGGTCCCTCACAAACACAAGAAAAAGTGCATCAGTACTTTTGATGCTCTAAGAGCAGATTTTCTTTGCTTCTCAACCGCAGAGACCTTAAGCACACGCTTTACGCTCTTGTATTCAAAGCCGTCTTTGTCTCACCGCGGCTGAGGGGAGTGTAATCCTTGGTTATGCACATGCACACATCAACATACACAAATCTACACATGTACCAAACCATGTTCAGAATCCTGTTGTCCTGACCCTCTTGTGATCTCATCAGACCTATTGGACATCATGACAGTTTTGCAGATTACTTTCAGTTAAATGGTTTGGAGCAAAGACTGAGACTTAATCAAACAAAGTTGTTTGGGTTGCAGTTAAAGTGATTTAAATCGAGCAGAACAAGTAAATGATATACAGGTGAAAAGGGAGGAAGGTAGGAAGTCAGAAGGGATTTGAGGCCAAGGTGAACCAAATAAAATTTGATCAAATAATAATGAAATCAACATTTAGGATAGTATAATAGCAGACCAAAAGGTAGCATATTAAAAGCATAAATTAAATACAAAGCATGGATAAAAAAAAAAATCATAATTTTTTAAAAGATAATTAAAAAACCTGTATTCATAAGGCATTTGAAAAGTGTAAAAATGGTGCAGTAAAAAATGATATAAATGGATGCTCAAACTTTTAAATCAAACAAAAGGTTGTGAAATTAAATGTAGTTTTTAAACAAAATTATACCAATAAATTACATCCATAACATAATAAAGTACCACCTACAGCTACATATTAGCTCATGTAAAGAGATCAGTTCATTTTCAGTCAGCTCCCCCAGATGTTTGTTTCTCCATCTCTTCTCCTGAAATACAAAGACAGCAGAGGTTTTTCATCTTTCCTTCTGTTCCATTTGTACTTAAAATAAATGGTAAAGTAGAAAGAAGACCAAATGTGAGTCATTTTCAAAATATTTCAATTTTCTTTATATATATATGAATAAATACAGATGTGTACACATACATTTATAGATGTATGTATATGTTTATCTTTAAATAATATTTTTAAACTAACATATTTTTTTAGTATTTCTCTTTAGTTTGGTTACATAAATGTCAAAAGCAATAAAATTCAGTCATTTAACACAAAAGTTATCAATAACTGAAAAAAGCTGAAGCTTATGGTTTATTGATGCTCTATCATCTACAGTCTAAAAGTTCATATATATTAAGAAAAAACATGAATTGTTGAACTTGAATTATAATATTAAACAGTCTAATCAGTCGTTCTAAACCTCTTTTAGCTTTCAGTTTTAATTTGAACTCATCACTGAGCTCATTTCAAAACTTATAGCCCAAGAAAAAAAAACACATATTTTTTAATATTTATTCACACTTTTCTTGTTTTAATAAAGACACTCCCCATATTAGTTTTCTGAGTTTATACAGATATATAAGCACTGAAAGAGTACCTGGATTTTGGAGACCTGATGACTTAAACAATATAAAAAAATAAGTTGATGTTGTTTTGGTGGAGTGGTGAGCAACCAGTCATGTCCTAAATATGCATATATATTTTTTACATAAAAAATCTACAGTTGAAGTTACCTGGTCATTTGTCTCATTTCTCTTTGGTCAAATAATTTTTTCCACTTCATTTTACCTGACATCCAACTTTTGACATAATTTCTGCCTTCAAAATGTTCAAACTCATGTTTTTTGTTTGTTTTTTCAACATCATAAAACTATCAAGCCAGAAGCAGCGACTCCAAATGCATTTCAAAACTTGAGACAAATGTTTAGTACACAGAGACATAATTGGTCTCGCAGTCTAACCAATCCTACATAAGACCTAGAACATTGTTCCAAAATGGCGAAGCAATTCAACATTAATGTAAACCACGGAAAGTATTTGCCTCATCTGATTTTATATCCTTCTCAGGGTAACTTGGAGTAAACCTGTTTCATTTAATCTCACCAGGATGTTATAACAAAAGCCTCAATTCCAATAAAGTTGTGATGTTGTGTAAAATGTGAATAAAGACAGAATGCAGTGATTTCCAAATCCTTTTTATTGCATTTTTTGTGAATAATCACTTATTTTGAAATTGGTGCCTACAAAATGTTCCAAAAATTCTGGGACAGGAGCAATTTTACCACCATGTTACATCCCCTTTCCTTTAAACGTTTCGGAACTGAAGACACTAACTGAAGCTTTTAGATGGAATTATATCCCATTTTTGCTTTATGTACAACTTCTGTTGCTTATTTTGTGCTTCATACATTTCTAGTTGGAGGCAGGTCTGGAGACTCTGATGTCAAAACCACGCTCTTTTAACACCTGTAGAATGTGTCTCTGTATTGTCTTCCTGAAATAAGCAGAGATGTCCTTGAAAAAGATTTTCTTTGGATGACGGCATATGTTGCTTGAAAACCTGGATTTGAGCATTTCTGAGTGATGTTGATAAATGACTTTTGCTTTGCATGGCAGGGTTCTAGTTTGCACTTGATGTGGAGGTGAACTGTGTTGACTGACTGTTGTCCTGAGCCCATGTGGTGATAATTCTCTGGATTTTCTGAATCTTTGATAACAATATGGACTGTAGATGACGAAATCCAGAGTTTCCATGCAGTTGTTTGTTGAGAATCGTTGTACCTAAACTGTTCGACTATTTGCTCACACAGTTTCTCATGAACTTGAGAACCTCGTCCCATCCTTTTTTTTTTAACCTTTATTTAACCAGATAAATCCCATTGAGATCAGGCCTTTCACAAGCCTATCCTGTCTGTCTCTCAATAATATAAGTTGAAAGGTACAAAATGCCCAATAAATACATTAAAAAAAAAAAAAAATGAAAAAAAAAAAAAAAAAATAGGTTCAGGCAGTAAATTACATCCAATAAATAAATCAGAAACAACAACCTGGCAATGGGTGAGCAGTAATTTTTCAGGACAGCTACGATTAAAAACACAGACATTTTTCATAGGATTCTCGCTGTCTGGTGAGCAGGATGGAACAAAAATCTTTGAGTGACACCAGTTCAGCCATTTTCAGTTCAGTCTGTATCGTGTTCCAGGCTGTTGGGGCAGCATAAGAAAAAGCTCTTTTTCCAAAGTCAGTTCGGACTCTGGGCACGTGTCAATGATAGACTGCACAAGGTAATAATCCCAGAAGAGATTTATAGATCAGCAGCATCCAGTGGGTACACCACCGGGAGCTCAAGGGCCACTCAGCTTTAGCATAAAGGTCACAATGATGAGTGAGACGTCCGCATACAGTAACAAAACGCAATGCACAATGGTGTACAGTGTCCATCCTTACTTGTGAACGACTGAGCTTTTCAAGGATGCTCCTCCTTAACATGACATCATGAAACTCACCTGTGTCTAGTTAACCCGTTCACCTGTTGAATCTTCCAAAAAGATATTTTTGAGCATTCATCAACTTTCCCAGTCTTTTGTTGCCCCTTTTCCAGGGTATTTATTTGAATATAGGTTTGCAAATTATTGTACTATGTTTTAACTAATGTTTTGTACATGTCCTAACTTCATTGGAGGTTGAGGTTTGTGTCTCTGAAGTTTATTGTATTCATCTATCTCTTGTTTTGTCATCTAATGTGTGTCTTGGCTTTTTATCCAAATCATCTGAACGTTTTTTACCATTATGTTATTTAACCATGAACATTGTTATGTCACTGCTCTAGGGGTACCCCAAACACAACATGCAGCCCTCTCTGCTTGCCCACTCCCAACAAAGGCCAAAACGAGCACAGTTTACCACTGAGAACTGAAGTTTATTTTATTACACGGGGAGCAGTGCCCAACACAATAAACAAAACATCCCTACTACATCTAATCTTACCTGTGGAAAAACTCAATGAGAGAACAAATGACAAGTGTCTTACCTAACTAAATACTAGGAAACACAGGAAAAAATAGTTAATAAAAGAAAAGGGCTTCTCCCTCTTAATATCTTTTTCTGGCTTCACACAAGTTAATTTCAACAGACTCTTTGTTCGGAGGCCAGTGACAGAGAGAGAGGGCGGGGCTTCACCCAGGTTCTTAAGATGGAGACGTCCGTTGTCCTCCAATCGCCGCTCTCTCCCAATCCCGTCCTCCATCAGAACACCAGTCGACACTGGACCGTAGAGCCAATCCTCACTCTCCACCTGTGCAGTTTGCAACAGACTCACACATGCACTCACACACAGTGGAGAGAGACAACTAACAAAAACAAACATATTACTAAAAAACATGACTGAGGGTCATGACAACATTTTTCATACAATTTTGATGCTTGAATATACAGTACTGGTAGCTTTAAATAGCATATTAAGTATTTTTTTTAAAGGAAAGTGAAATGTTACAACAGCTTGTCTTATTTGTAGATATTTCCTTAATGACCCTGTCCCCCCAGATTAAATTTCTTCCTTGTGTAGTTGTGAGAAGTAAAATGACCATTTTCAGATAAATCACTGATTGTTCCAGTGCTTTCGCCTTTAGACTAATATATTGTTTGTCTGCCCATCTTTCCTTTGGATTTGGATGCATCATTTTGTAGTTCTCAAATATCCTCTTGCAGTAGGAGGTCTTTCTTTTCGTGCCTTTATTAACAAGAGAGAGAGACACTCTGCAAACTGGCCACAGGCTGGGCCGGCAGAAGCATGTTAATGGGATGTGGATGGTTAATTCCCGCTCCATCAAATCAGCACCCAAGGAGATTTTTCTTTTATCTTAACACTTTCCCTCTTGTGTCTGTTGCAGGTGAGAATGCCATCGTGATTGTGGCCGGTGCAAACATGCTGCTGAGCAGTGAGGAGCTGCAGAAAGCCCTCCCAACCGTCAGACAAGCCAAAGTCCTGGTGTGCCAGCTGGAGATCAGTCCACAGACATCCTTACAGGCGCTGCAAATGGCTCAGGAGAACAAAGGTCAGAGAGCATCAATTTACGGAAAGTCTGTCTAGTGAAGGTTTTTGAGAACACAAAGGGGCAGCTGTGGCTCAGTCCAGTAAGAGTTAGGTTTGGGACTGAGGAGTGGCTGGTTCAAGTCTTGACCAAACCGTGTTTGGATGTTGGTTTGGTAGCTGGAGAGAAGTCAGCTGACTTCCTGCAATACAAAAACTCAGATCTCGGTGAGATTATTGGTCCAATTTCTAGTCCAAAAATGATCAGTCCCCTTATTTTAAGGCACAGTATCCTGGCATGTCTGGATTACCGTCTTATTTGAAGATGTGAAAACAGAAAATAAGGCCTGAGCTGATGTAGTGAGTCAAATCATCTGCCAATGAGACAAGACAAATTTACCTTGAAGGTTATTTTAAAATGAAATGTTCTATCAAGAGTAGTAACTAAAGCAGAAGTTAAGACCCTCAGTATAACTTTACCTAATCCTTGGTAGATATTTTCTTACCATTTGTAACAATTCAATACCTTATTTTTGCCTTTTATTCCTTGCAGTAGATATTTAACTGGACTTGTTGACTATAAGAATTAAAATATGTGTTTAAGATGTTTTTTTTAACTGAAATTAGACAAACACACTTGCCGAGATCTGAATTTTTGCAATATGGGTACTGCTGAAGTGCCCTTGAGCAAGGCACTTACCCCCCAAAACTGCTTAGTAGCGCTTCTTCAGAAGCAGCAAGCCGTCACTCTGACATCTCTCCATTAATGCATGATCATAGGACATGTTTGTGCCCATGTTTGAACAAGAGTTAATATTGTTGACTATTGCCCTTAGGTATGAGTGTGAGCATGAAAGGTAGGGACGGGTACCTTTCACATTTGAACTAATACCATACCGATGCCCGGTACCTGGGAATCGGTATGGGTACTCAGTGGTACCAATTTTCGGTACTTTTGCGTGTGTTTATGGGGTAATAAATATTAATTTGTTTAATATTAAGATGTCAAATTTTTTCAATGTAAATTTGTTTCTCAATATATAAAATTTGACAGATATATATCAAAACAACATTCAACTGTTTGTATTGTAACATTGTAGTTGTTCCAAAAATTTCTTCAACATGAAAACCAGTAACTAAAATGAACCACAACTTAATAAATTAACTGCAGCCCTCACTTTAACTTTAGGGCAGTTTAACAATGGGTCCAACAGAGCTGTAAATAAAAAAAGCATTTACATTAACGTTACAAAGTACGAGGAACCGACCTGATAATAATAACTGACGCACATTAAAATGCCAAGCTAGTACCATCTTAAACACGAGGCTTATTTACCTGGACCAGGTATCCTCCTTGTTGCATTTGCTGCCATCACCAAATGTTAAAGCCATTTCTTTTCCTGTGTTTCTGGCTGCAGACGACTAGACGCCATTGGACACTGGCGTGCTAACAGTGCTGAATGAATCCTTTGTGGTCGTAGATCTGAGGCTATCAAAAACTGTGCACTCTTCAGCTTTAAGAAAAATTTTGTGCGTCACCAGGTGCTTCCTCAGACTTGAAGTATTTCCGCTGCTGGCCTGACACTTGTGTCACAAATATTGCAGCGAGCATAATCTGCATCACATTTAATAAAGTAGAGCCATACTTTCAAGCACTTTCTCTCAGCCAGGATTGCTTTGCTGTGCTGCGTTCAAGTCCGGTATGGAAATTCACCTACTCTACCCAATAGTATGCCTGCTTCTTCCACTCCCTCAGTCACAAGGATGCGTTTAGGTACCTAAACATGGCACCGTTTGATTTTGCGTGAATCGGTACTCGGTAGTACCTACAGAATTCGGTCGGTACCTCTTAAAGTACCGAATTCGGTACCCATCCCTAATGAAAGGTTGTCTTTCTCTTTATGTGGCCCTGTGATCAGCTACCAGCTGGTCCAGGGTATACCCCACCTCTCGCCCAAAATCACCTTGGATAGGCTCAGCCCCCCCACCACTTGACAAGAGACTAGCAGTATGGATGATGGATGGATGGGTCAATCACAAAGTATTGATAACTGGCCGTGAATCAATATAACATCCACCCCAAATATTGTGATACTGTAGTGTATTGTTTTTTTTTTCTCTACCTCTATTAACTTTTAGTTTGATTAGCATTTTTGATACTGATCACCTGTGCAGGTCTGCTACTTCCCTTACTGAAAATCAACAGTAGTTGATAAGAGAATGTATGAAGAGTTGAAGTGATAAGCAGAGTGAGCAATGACATTGGTATCACTAGTCTTACCAGTGCCCACCCCATACTTAAACAAAAAGAGAAAAAAAACTTGCCTAATTCCGTCTTTTGATATCTTTCACATTTACATTTTCACACGCTTTCAGGAGCTTCCCACTGACTCATATCACTTTATCATGTGTGGTGTGCAGTGTTGACAAGTTTCAGATCTTCACAAGTTGTTGTTTTGTCCCTGCTGCTCACTCTGTAAATCAAGCATCGAAGGCTGAACACACATTACAAAACCCGAACAGCATCTTTGTGTTTAAACATAACCTACTTTCGCCTCCCACCTTCCCTCTGTCCCTTCCTCCCTCCACCTTTTTCTGATAACCAGGTTACTTAGCTCATCATCTCTAACAGCCTCCTATTATTAGCACGCCTAGGCGTCATCAGAGACGTCTGGGGAGCCTCTCGCCCCTGTCATCCGGGCCTATCGTTTGTAATCGCTCGTCGCCGGCTGCCAGGAATGAAAGAGTCGCAGCCATAACCGGCTTTACAGATGGGATACCCAGATGGCCTCGCCGAGCGCCACCCTCCTTCCCAGAGAGCCCCCCTCCCCGCCGTGTCGACCGTACCGAGGGATTAGGCTCAGCACGTGGCGCCAGGAGAGAAGCAAGGCGAGCGGGGATGCTTGGCGAAGATGCCACCTCGGCGCTGCCACAGCAGAGCATTGCGTAAATGAAGTTCTCCAGAGAATGGGTGTTAATGGGTTTGGCGAGGAGGATTTAATGACGCAGAGGTGAAGCGGCGCTCGAATTACGTAAATGTCACCATCAAATCACACGGGCTGTGGATGCCAGCTCTCGGGAACACTTGTCAAGATAACCTATTAAAAAGAGTTTATGCTGCCTGCATGTAATTATTTCAGAAAAGAGTCAGTGTATGTATGTTTAGTTCATTGCCATCTACCATTTAATTTTGACAAGTTAATGGAATTGAAGTCGTTGTTCAGCAGGGAAATGGCAGGAGCTATGAAGTTTCACTCCTTCTCTTCTCTGTCTCCCTCCCCCTCGTCTTTGTCAGCGCAAGAGGCATTTTTGCGTTTCTCATCAGATGCATTTAGAGCCTCTTAAAGCCCTTTTGCATACTCACCGATGAGTCATTTATTTTGTGTGTTTGTGTGTGTGCAAGCACGAAGGACGGGCGAGTGATATCGGTCTTTTCTCTTTTAATGTCAGAAACTGACAAGGTCGAAGTCGTGTTTTTAGAGCATCGATCTTCAAAGGAATTTCTTAAAGCTTTGACCACTCGTTTACACGGATTCAAGGATGAACTGATTCAATCTTTGAGGTTGAAGGTCTTGTTTCTGAATGCAATATCTCCATGATGCCTTTAAGGGTCATGGTTTTCAGTCTCATTATGGTATTTGCTTGCTAATATAGTTTTGTGACCCTAAAACCCCAAGAATGTGTGCAGGGATTAAATTTAGCACAAATGTCCACCATGATAGAGGAAACAAACTGAGAGATGTTGAAGGCCAAAGCTCAAGGTAATGAAGTCTTATGGTCAGCCTGGCTCGTAAATATATTTATTAAACCGTCAGACTTTGCACTAATGTCCCATCTGACTCAGGGATGAACTGGTCAGAAACAGAGGCCACAAGTCAAACTTAAGTATCATTGAACTTCATCTTTAGACATTGCTTGTTTCACAATCACAAGAATATCCATCAAAATTGCGCATAAGTCCAGCATGATATAGAAATGAGCGCTTAGATCCTGCAAGTCATAGGTGAATAGTCAAAATCATGATACACTATATTGCCAAAAGTATTTGCTCACCTATCCAAATAATTAGAATCAGGTGTTCCAGTCACTTCCATGGCCACAGGTGTATAAAATCAAGCACCTAGTCATGCAGACTGCTTTTACAAACATTAGTGAAAGAATGGGTCGCTCTCAGGAGCTCAGTGAATTCCAGCGTGGAACTGTGATATGATGCCGCCTGTGCAATAAGTCCAGAGATGAAATTTCCTGACTACTAAATATTTTACAGTAAATAGTTAGGGGTATCATTAGGGCTGTCACTTTAGTGCATTAATTAGATTAATTAATTACACTTCAAATTAATGCGTTATAAAAATTAATCGCAAGATTAATCATAGCACACAAATATTTTGATATTGGCCAGCTGGAGGACCCGTACATGGCAGTGGCACATCACTTCACACGTGCGTCTCTAGTCAAACCAGACAAAGCCCAGGTGACAACAGGAATGGCCTATTTAAGACTTAGTCTTATTTTAGTTTTGAATTTATTTATCTATATTTGTACTACATTCTTTAATAATGCATCAGGCCTAATTGTTTTGCTGGATG
The DNA here is from genome assembly GCA_036419115.1 of Scarus forsteni. Lineage (NCBI taxonomy): Eukaryota > Metazoa > Chordata > Actinopteri > Labriformes > Labridae > Scarus > Scarus forsteni. The sequence continues at coordinate 2,513,436 of JAZDUH010000400.1, read as the reverse complement.
TCCTCGACCTTTTTCTTTTTTTGAATTTGATTTATGAAACACACTTAAAGTGTAATTTGAGTTGCCTGATTGAGTTTAGAATTTTCTGGACAAGATGCCCTGACTTTGGTTTTATTTAGTCACCAATAAAAATGTGGATTTACAAATCTTCTCTTCTTAGTGTATTCATTTCATTAGTCCTGCACTACAATTTTATAATATCCTAGAATTAAAATTCTTTACTTGGGTACTTTCAGCAGATATGAGATTAAAATGCGATTAATTAGATTAATTAATTATAAATCCGGTAATTAATTAGATTAATTTTTTAATCGTCTGACAGCACTAGGTATCGTAACAAAGTCGAAGTGATTGGGAATGACATGCTGAGGGTCATAGTGCCCAGAGGTTTCCAACGTTCTGCAGAGCCAACAGCTGCAGACCCCCAAACTTCATGTGGTCTTCAGACTAACTCAAGAACTGTGTGTAGAAAGCTTCATTGAATGAGTTTCTATGGCCGAGCAGCTGCATCCAAGCCTCGAATCACCAAAAGCATCAGATGCAGTGGCAAAAAGCATGTTGACACTGGACTCTAGAGCAGTGGAGACATGTTACATGAAGTGACTAAACATGCTTCTCTGTCTGCCAATACACTGGACCAGTCTGAGTTTGGCAGTTACCAGGAGAACAGTACTTCTCTGACTGTGTTTGTCATGTGTAAAATTGGTGGAAGGGGGTTATGGCAAGGGGTTGTTTTCAAAAGTTTGGCCTGGCCCCTTAGTTCTAGTGAAATGAACTCTGAATGCTTCAACACACCAAGACAATTTGGACAGTTTCATGCTTGTTGATTGCTGATGTAGCCCAGCTGAGTTAGATAAACTGACAGAGCCCTTAGTGTGGCAGCCCCCACCCTCTGGAACTCTCTCCCCGCAGAAATCCGCAACTCTCCCACTCTGGACTGTTTCAAATCACTTCTCAAAACTCATCTGTTCTCTCTGGCCTTCCCCATTTAAATACTTTGGAAAGCGACCTTGGGTTCCTTGAAAGGCGCATTATATAAATTTAAGTTATAATTATTATTGCCTCCGCCAAGGAGGTTATGTTTTCGGGACAGTTTGTTTGTCTGTCCATCCATCCGTCTGTCTGTGAACAAAATAACTCAAAAAGTAATGGATGGATATAGATGACATTTTCAGGAAATGTTCAGCATGGAAAAAGGAAGAACTGATTCGATTTTGGTGTTGATCCGGATCAGCATCTGGCCGCCATGACGAAAAATGTGATTTTTGTGAATAACTACTGAACTAAAATAGATGTCATTATGCACCCAGTTGCTAATGGTATGTTTTCATGGTCAAGGAATCTAAATATTTTGATGAAATAAAGGTAGGACTAACATATATATATATATATATATATATATATATATATATATATATATATATATATATATGTATACATATATATATATATATATATATATATATATATATATATATTTTTTTTTAAATGTATATTTTTGGGCATTTTGTGCCTTTATTGATAGGAGAGAAACAGTGGATAGGCTTGTGAAAGGGGGTGAGAGAGCAGTGGAAGACACTCTGCAAACTGGTCACAGGCGGGATTCGAACCTGGACCGGCAGAAGCAAGTACATGGGGTGCTAACCACTACGCCAAACCAGCACCCCAGTAGGACTAATATTTATGGTGAAAATCACATTATGGCTGAGGACTGTGGCACTGGCGGAGGTCTGCGCTCTCCGTGTGCTTTTCTAGTTATTATAAACTGTGTACATATCAATATATTTAAATTGGCCACTCGCTAATCAGTCGCACAGCTCAAAATATCACTGTTTGTTCAATAAATTCTTGGAGGGAGCTCCTTTTGGTGTGCAGAATTTTCACACTGTTCCAGGACAATTTCATGCTCCCAACTTTGTGGGAACAGTTTGGTGACGCCTCTTCCTGTTTCAACATGACTACACCAGTACACTCAGCAGGTCCATAAAGACATGGATGAGCCAGTTTGGTGTGAAGAAATTTGGCTGGCCTGCACAGAGTCCTGACCTCAACCTTATGCAGCACCTTTGGGATAAATCGGAGTGGAGACTGTGAGCCAAGCCTTCTTGCCCAACATCAGTGTCTGACCTCACAACTGGGCTTCTAGAGGAATGGTCAAAAATTCCCATAAACACTCCTAAACCTTGTGGTTTGCCTTCCCAGAAGAGTTGAAGCTGTTATAGCTGCAGAGGGTGGACCAAAGTCATATTAAACTGTATGGGATGACATTCAAGTTCATGTGTGTGTGGAGACAAGTAGATACTTTTGGTGATGTTCTGAATTTCTTTTTTGTAGATTCAGAATCTTTTCAAAAGCTTTTTGGGATTTCTGTCAGTTTTCACACTTGTCTTGTCCCACTGGAGGATGACCTTATTAGATTTTAAAGGTCTTAGGTTAAATGTTTATGAGCATCATGTCCACTCCTTGATTGTTGACACAACATTCCAAAGGTCTTTCTGGGATTTTCTTTAAATCGTACACAACTTTGACTAATAGACAATGTAATTAGATCTTGGAGAGACAAAGTCAAATGTCCTGGGGCTTTATGATCATGCCTTGCTTGTGAAATTGATTTGTCTTTTTCACAAATGTCCTCTTTGACTTAATGTACCAATCCAAAATTGGCGGTATAAGGTCAGGGGCTCTGCGGTGTGTACCTCACAGATGTCTAAAAATGCCATGTGGTGGTTCTCATTCTCTTCTCTGTCCACCCCCTCCTCTTAAATTGAACACAGAAACAAACTGTCATATTTTTATTCTCTCCAGAGACGAGACTTTGAACCCCTACACAAAGAGAAGAATCCCAGAGTCATGACACACACGCACACAGTCAGCTGCCAGACATGACTCAGTACACACAAATCCCACTATTACCACATCTGTCCCAGCAGCTGTGAGTGTGTGTGTGTTTTTGTGCGGTTTCACCAACACCTGGAGAGCAAAACAAAGCAGCCTGAGCTCGGCATGCTGGTCGATGTGACGTCCGCAGCAGCAGCCTCTTGCATCAGTGAGGCAAATCCCTGCGAGCATCACTTCAACAGAGATTTTAAAGAAGCTCCTCTTATATCGCATATCAATAAACTTTCATCTTCTGTAGTCTAATGCATGCATACTTCAGGAGCATTCGGTCTGTGCATTAGCATTGCTGTGATACAGTTGACGCAAACACTGTGGTGACACAACAGATGGCGCATTAGGGAGCAGATAGTGAAAGACAACACTGTACTTTCTGCTGGTTCTGCTCATGACTACAAATAATAACATGGTTATTAATAAAGGCACCGCATGAGTAAGCTGACAACATGATTCAGTGATACTTTCACTACAAATCCTGGTGACTTAGGAGGCACAGCGTGTGGTAAAATCTGCTATAAATATGTGATTACTGTACGTAAACACTGGAATAGAAATAAATGTAAAATATGAGCTCAATCATGCTCACATAATCAACACAGGGCAACACGTGTCCCATTGTTTTGCTTAATTTGCTCCACATGTTTGATGTGAACAGGAGTGGATATAGTGATCAAGAAGGGGGGAAATGGCTCCTCTTAGGGAATGAGAGGAGGGTAGGAAGCTAACTCTTATTCCAAAAGAAAAGACAAAGAAAGGAGTGCTTTCTGGACTCAAAAATAGTTTGTTTGAGATGCTCTCTGTAATGGGATTCACATAATTATGAATGTACCAGGAAATCACTCCAAGGCACTGTGTTTAAACTGTTGAATTACATTACATGGCCATGGAGACCTTAATAACAAACTCTGATAGGTTCTGTATACCTGCCACATTGTGTCCTCCTTGGAACAGTAAATAAACATATGCACCTGTTTGTGCCTTGTGGTGCTTTTGTTCAAAACTGGGAAGTGGTCAGGCTCCAATCATCCGTGTTCCTTTTTTAAAACTTTCTCCTTAAACCGACCTCATGACTCTCATCGTAAATTCACAAGAGAGCAGATTCTTAATGAAGTGACAAATGCTCTGTTGTCAGACATAGGACATGGTCAGCTTATTTTGCAATTTGTGGGTTGAAATTCACTCACTGGCCACTTATTAGGTGCATTTTTTGGCCTACTTGTCAGCACAAATAGCTTATAAACCAATGACAGGCCTGCAACTTAATTCATTTCTGTTTGTCGATATGGTCATGACAGTCTACCAGATTTCATCTTGAGCATTCAAGCTTCAACTCCAACTTCAACTTTATTATTATTATCCCATCATAAATTTGTTTTGCAGCAGGCATCAGTACACCAGTACACGATAAAACATAACATACAGGCATTGTGAAAATCAGGAAAAATCCATGCACAAGTGAAAAGGAAAGGCACCTAAACCACAAAAAGCCAAAGACTAAAGAATCTGAAAAAACTCCATGCATTCAGCCAGTAAGGTGCTATGCATTCAGACACTTGACCTCCAGCCATGTACCCCTACTCTCATGCACTTAAAGCAGCTAGGAAAAGAAATGTGTCTGTAAGCCTGCTGCCACCCCGACCTTCCACATTTAACATGCATAACAAGGGGTGCTGGTTTGGCGGAGTGGTTAGCACCCCATGTACTTGCTTCTGCCGGTCCAGGTTCGAATCCCGCCTGTGACCAGTTTGCGGAGTGTCTTCCCCTACTCTCTCACCCCCTTTCACAAGCCTATCCACTGTCTCTCTACTATCAATAAAGGCACAAAAATGCCCAAAAAATACATAAAAAAAAAAAAAAAAAAAAAAACATGCATAACATACAAATAAATCTCTTAAAGTGAATTATTTCTCACTAAATAGATTTATTTACCAGCAATTTCAGTGGGCAACACCAGTTCACTTTTGAAAATAGAAATTTACATTTCTGGAAAACATTTATTAATGAACTTGAAAGTGTGAACTACAAACTCACCACAGCTTTAACGAGAAGGCTGTCTAAATGAACTTATGTTACTATAAGAATCTTAGACAATTCAGGACAGATTTCCTCCAAGATGCCTCACCAATCAATTCTCCAGCCTCTCTGCCAACACTTCAGGCCTTTATAAAATCTCACAATGCAAAAATTTGCCAGTTTGAACTTTAACTACTTAAGTAACTGGTTAAAACCTGACTGGTATTCGCATACCCCCAACATCACTTTGCATACCCCTTGGGGTATGAGTACCCCAGTTTGGGTATCACTGCATTAGATGACTAAACAGTAATGATGAACAGTCGAGGTAGAACAGATAAAAAGAGAATCAATGAATAGTCAAGGATTACAGTCTCAAAATCAATCTTATCCACAAAGTCCATGAAGTACATACAAGAAAACTGGTCAAGCCAATAAATTAAGGTTGTCAATGACAAACAGAATAAAATAAGTTCTGGCACCCCTTGTCTTGGTCCTAGGTGTTCTGTAACGTCAGCCGGAGGGAGGAAGATCAAATCAGCAAACAGAGGGTGATCAGGGCAGTGCAGAATTTGTTGGGCCCTTCTAATGATACGTCTGCTGTAAATATCCTGCAGCTGAGATTGCTGCACTCAGATCACCTTGCTCGTTATTTAGACCAAGAACAGCAATTTAAATGACACAAGTGTTTCAGAAACTGCTGATGTACTTGGGGTTTCAAGCAAATTCTGGCCAGACATTTCAAATCAGAGGACCGTGAGCCAAATCTGGCCCAGGATACAGGTAAATATGACCTCCGTGACAATTTCACATGTAAATATTAATGCCCTTTGCTAAATAGCACTCCTACCATAATTCTACAAATCCTTTACATTACACTGCAACAGCTGCCATGCATGACCATTGCACCATTTGCTTTACTTCCATTCTAATAAGTGCTCTGCAGATAAATGCATTGGTCATTGCTTTTACAGTGACTTTTACATGTTCAATATAAATGGTGATAATGTTTAGCCTGCATCTTCGACTGTGCCCTAACTGCTACCCCCTCTGTGATAGTTTGAAAAGAGAAAATATTCAGAGATCAGCAGTTTTCTTGGCAAGGAACTGGAAACTAAGGCCATCGTTCTCATGATTCACCAAAATTGGACAGTAGATTGGAAAGAGGCTGTCTGGTCTGATGAGTCAACATTTCTGCTGTCATTTTCAGATGGTAGCATTGGAATTTGGTGTAAGAAACATGAAAGCATGCATCCATCCTGCCTTGTATCAAGAGTTTAGCTGATAACCATTATCATCCCTTCAAAATCAGAAGTACTTTATTAATTGCCTAAGGGGAAGTTCAGTTATTTGGTTGCATTACACACAGCGTAGAAGTAAAAATAAAATCTGGACTCAAGAAACACAGCAGATTTGAACAAGAATTAAAGCTGGGGTTGGTAATTTTGGAAAACTAGCATGAATTTAAATGTAGCGTCTCCTCAGGGCTCTGCCTAGCCCCTGCCACCCCTCCTCCAAAATGACCCCCCCGCTCACATGCACGTGCCGCTGATTCACAACCAGAGAACTGATTCAACTCCAAACCCTCAGCATAACTTTTAAGTTTTACATTACACCAAGTCATGTCTCAGTCAGCGGTAAGAAAACACCAAAACATTATCACAGTAAAGTTAAAAAACAAACATATAAAGTTAGTTAGTGCTCACAGCCTGATGTTGATCAGGGTATAGGTAGTTCCTCTGCCATTCTCCACATAGCTGTCAAGTCTCCCGTTTTTGGCCATTAAAATACCGCATTTTCCGTATTTTATCCTCTTTCCCGCCGTCCTCCTGTATCAGTATTCTCCCCTAAATCTCCCATGTGATGATATAATAATAAAAACACTCCTCTGCCTCTCCAAACTGAGCTCTGTCTCTAGCCTGAAGGGGGCGGTAATGCTCCAAAATGATGGATGCCAACCGCCGTAAAACCAAGAAGAAGAAAAAGCCTTGTGAGAGCGTCCACCTGCAGTAGCCTGAGTGGCAGCTATCGCAAGATTAGAGCAGCAGAACAAACCAAGAAAAACAAAGAGTTTATTTTAGATTTCTTGTACACCTGTCTTAAAATATGAGGGATACTGGAGCTTGGTTGAGGTTGTGGGATGGCTCAGAGCGGGCTTCCCTTATTTTAAAAAACAAAACATGACAGGTAGGCATTCTCTTCTACTTGGATCCCTCTCACCTCGGCTTCACACACTGAATCAGAGTATACGAGCAGGAGGCAGGCAGAACGGCAATGGGATTTGATCTGGTTAAAATGTGTGCTACAAAGATGTGATTGGTTGGTGTTTTCCCTGTTTTACTCCTGCTGTTGATAGAGGATATTTTTCGCTCTATTTTAAAGACACATTATGAATTGATTACCATCGAGTCATAAAGATCATTTTAACCAGTATTACAAAAAGTGTATCTAAATCAGATTACCAACCCCAGCTTTAAGTGTAAATTTGAATAGAAATAAAGCAAAAAAAAGACCAACACAGAATAATCTGTCAAATAACAGTAATTACACTTATAATAAAAACATTAATTAAAACATATAAATAAACAAATGGTTCATTAATGCACAGTTTCTGGGTTTGATAGAGTAAATGACATTTAGAATGAGTTGCAAAGTCTGATGTCCACAGGCCAGAACGACTTCTTCAGGGGATAAATTGTGCACTATGCGAGGCATTGTCCAAAATGTCCTGCAGCTTAGACAGCATCCTCCAGCAGTGTACCTGCTGAAGTGGCCACTCTGCATACCTGAATATATGTGACGAATCACTTTATTCTTTTTTGTTTGCTTTAAAATCATCAACATCCATCCTTGAGTTAAAACTGCATTTTAAGGCGAAAGGAAGTGTGAGTAACGGATACGTTCTGCTGAAAATGGACTCGGAAAATGGAGATCCTTCCTTTTTTTGCCAAAGTGAGACATGGCGTTTTGTGAGACTTCGTCCTCGGAGCTAAAGTGAAGGAAATTTAGGCGCAATTTACTCGACAGACTGAGAGAGAAGAGTTGGAAAGAGCCAGGCGTCACTTATTTGGTGACATGCTTGTAGCTTATATGGGTATAAATACAGTTTGTTGAAAAAGAGAGAGGGAGACATCTCCACTTTCACTCGCGAGCAGCCCAGCATCCACCTCAAAGCGCCAGGTGGCCAAAGCCCTGCACAAACCCACGCAGCTGCTCTCTTATGTGCCCACGCAAACACGCACACACATACAGCAACCAGGCACACACTCCTGCACAACAGACTTTGATGTCACCAACACTGAACATATATCCCCCTCACAAACACACACATGCACCAGCACTTGCACGAGGCTTTATTTTATACACAGAGATATCAGAATTAATCGCTTCGTCAAGCTGGGCTTATCCTCACACATACACAGAAATCATGGTATTAGATGCATTAATGCTCCGCGCTCATGAATATTCATGAGACAGTGATGTGCAACACGTACAGAGGATTACTTCTGACAAACACTCCTGCTCGCTCTCCCTCTCCTGCGCTCCTCGACACACACAGAAAGGGTCACAACTCTCCTCACCCACACACTGACACACATATATGGGGTTGCATACCTCATGTAGAATCTTTTTCACGCACGCAGTCCTCACACTGCAGGGGTTACAGTGTATTACAGAGACAGGATGTAAGGCCGTTTCCACTGGCATTTTTTTTCTTTTTTTTCTCTGCTGTGTTCTTGCCGGGGAATGCTAATTTAATCGTTTAAAAGGTGCCTTTTTATAGAAGCTTATCCACTTGAGCTTTGCCTGTGAGAGCAATCCTCAGTGGTAGCCCACCAGCCTTTGTTCCCATTGAAAGTTTAATTAAGGTAATGCCAGACCTTGACAGCAGAGCTTAGTAAAGGAAGAGGAAACATCACACAACTGTGAAATGTGTTGCTGAGGGACGTCATAATTGTTCCTCTCTATAGTCAAGCTGACATCTATGACTGAGGGTCTAATCAGAATCAATTGTCCTTTTTTTTATCCTCTATTGATGTCGGCTTGTTATCCTAAATGACCTGCACTATGCTCTGCGTAGAGGTTCAAATGAAGTGTTCGTCTCTGATGTTGAAAAATGAAGCTGATGAAGGAGTCCAAAAAAGCTGAAGCTCTTTGAGTTTCTGTCCTCTTCACATTTCTGTTTCTGCTTTGGAGTCTAAAAGTGATGCATGATCAGCTATCTGATGCTGCGTTCCATTAACATGGAACTGGGAAGAGGGGAATGGGAATGACTTCATATCCAAGTTTTCAGTGTTCCAGTTACAAAGTCAGTAAAATATTCACCAATTCCACAAGGTTGTTAGTATTCCCTGCATTGTAGGTTGTACATAGCCTTGCAGAGCAGACAGACTTGCCTGATACTGAAATCCTGCAGGTCCGTCTTGCCAGCCTCCGTTCTCCAATGAATTCACTCGGCTTAATTCTTAACGGCCCAATCAGGGAAGAGAGGAGGGAACTGCAGAATGCGGACGTGACGACAACCGTAAGTTGAGAAGCGTAAGTTGAGAAACGTAAGTTGAGAACGGACACGCCGATTAGCCTATTGTCCTCATGGCTAATCAGTGAAACTGGGTGAAATCTGCCGTCCTTATTAGTTTACTTGTAGGGATTGTCTTTGACGAGGTTCATGTCACATATAAGTGTTAAAGGAATCATCTGTGTGGTACAATTTAGTGTAAGACGATAGTATGAGGCCGTAGCGGCTAACGGCTAACGGTTATTAACTGTTAACTGTTAGCGGCTAAGTTAGCGGCTCACAGCTAATGGGCATTTACTGTGGCTAACGTCCATGAACTTTTTTTAATTGTTGTTAGCCATTAGCCGCTACATTAGCCGCGATGTATGCTACATTAGCCGCGATGTATGCTACATTATAGGAGGCAACCCTGCTTGATGTGGATTGGTCTGTGATGAATGTGACGAGCCAAACGATTGTCCAATCACAAGCTTGTGTTTGTTTTTGAACATTCTGCCCCTGAAAACAAATTTAAAGGGCTCCTACCCAGATGGACTAGTGAAATATTTCTGTGGCAGATATATGGAGCTGTCCATCTGGCTTGTCAGGTTAGATTGTACATACCACATGCAGAATGTCACTTACAGTACAGCATTAGTTCTATATATGAACATTGAACAATTCTATGTCTACAGCTGATTTAGTGCAACAGACACTAGTAAGAAGCACTAATAAACGGAATATTACAGGAGCTTAATAACTGTTTACAGTGGGGGCAGCCATCTTTGATTGTCAACCTGGGGGTAGTGAGGATCCCCAGACATCCCAGTAGGAAACTTCAGCATCAGGTCCAGATGACATTTCCCACTTGGAAATCCCGACTTCCCAGTACAACATGAACGCAGCATGAAGGTTTGAGCCCAGCTCCGACTGTCATGCCGATGTTTCCTCGGGCAAGACACATAGCCCAAAGTTGCTCCCACTGCTGCGCGTGTGGAGTGTAAATGGGTATGAAATAGGGGTGTAACGAAATGGTCAACTCACGAAACGATACGCAATATGAAACAGGGCTCTGTGAACTATAATATTTAGCCTATAACAGTGCATACACTTCTGATCTTCAAGTATGATCAGATTCTGTCAACTCCACAGTAGATGCAAAAATCAAATATTGTTTTTTATGCAGACTGACACAAACATACAGTTGCTGCCTGTCTCCAGTTCAAAGTAGTTGGTAGTTGTATTTGTCGTAGTATACAGCAAACTGTAGCGGCATATTTTGCACACGGTGTTGTTCTGTCCGCAACCTTCTTACCGTTCTCTCGCCTTTTACATGGGAAGCCAAAATAGGTCCACACAACCGATTTATTTGATGAAGGAGCGTCATCTAATTTCTCGACCTCGTCTTCCTTCATATTGAGGCGAGTGTTTTGCTGCGGTAGGTGAGGAGGGTAAAAAATCACCAGTCATGCGCGCAACGCTTAGCGTTTTTTATTTCGTGCTTTTATTTCATGCGTCTTTGAATTTTATTTCGTCATTTTTTTATTTTCGCGAAATTTCGTGGCCTGAAATTTCCTTACACCTCTTGTATGAAAGGGCGTGAAAGTGTTAGAGATACTGATGGACAACTGACATAGAAACTTCAAACATCAGTGAGTGACTGTGAGAGTGAATGGGTGTGAATGGGTAAGTGTGACCTGTGGTGTAAAGCTGCTTTGAGTAGTCAAAGATTAGAAAGTGCTATATAAGCTCAAGTCCATTTACCTTTTATTAATCACATGTACCACATTACTTTAAAACAAAGCTAATCAAATGTGCATGCATGTGTACTCTCCAGGAATTCTAACATGCTCATAAGGATAATGGGTGACTCTGAATTACCTGTAAGTGTGGGTGTAATAAATGATTGGATGTCTCCCTTTTTGGTCCTGCGATTGTATGTCTAACAGTCTAAGGTGTGCCCTGCCTCTTTCCCAATATGACCTGTGATAGGCTCCAGCCCCCTGTGACCCCAAAAGGGTCGACGGATGGAATACTGATATGCTAAGGTTGTACTTGTCCAAAGGTGTATGTCCAAAAATAAGTTAGTAAACACATTTATCTGCACATAATTGATTAAAAGTACTTAAATTAATTTGTGTAGGCCCCAGGGAGGCCTTAATGCTGCTTCAGTACAATTTGGATGGTCTCAAGAGGGGTACACACATCAGGATTTTTAAATCTGAAGAGTTTTTTTATCCGTTAGATAGTCCACACATGAAGATCAAAATCAGACATGGAAAGGTTTTGATCATACTGTGTGTGGTGTGCTCCAATAATCTCAACACAACACACCACACAACATTCTGTCCCACCGCTGATCTAGAATCTAGTCCTCCAAGACAGAAAACATTGTCAATGGCAACAACCAGAAAACACAACATGAAACATGGAGGAGGACATACGAGAAGAGGGAATGATGGTGGTCTTGGGACTATATTGAAGGAAAATCTGGAGCTAAATAAAAGGAAAGACAGTGGAATAAAGCTGGTCCTCTGTTTCTAAGGTCCACTGAACTTTGTGTTTATGTTTCAGGCCGGCCATGCTTGTTTTTATTTACTCCTGCTTCCTTGTTCCTCAGTCAGCTGGCGTCCTGATTGGCTACATTCTGTTCCACGTCACAATTCACAGAGTTATGACTCGTGAGTCATCGACTATCCCCACACACATGAAGATTTTTGGTCGCAAATATTGAACGAGTTTAATACTTGCGACTGTTGGCTCCAACCTACTCCACCACATTTCAAAGGTGCTCTGTTGGATTGTGGTCTGGTTGTTGCTGAGACAACTCGGGTACAGTGAACTTATAATCGTGTAGTAAAACTATGCAACATGAAATGGATAAACTCTGGTCAGCAATAATGCTCAGGTAGGCTGTGGTGAATAAATGGTGCTCATTTAGTACTAAGGCACCTAAAATGAACAACATCAACTTGAACCGTTGATACAAGGGCAGGATAGATCAGTGCTTTTATGAAGTGTACACCAAAGTGTCACCCTACTACTTCAATGTCACAGCAGATACTGAAACTCATCTAATTTCCTTTTGTCCAAATCTGATTGGCCTGTGCAGTTGGTAGCCTCGGTTTCCTGTTTGCGGCTGACAAGAATGCCACCTTTGCTGCTGTAGCCCATCTGTTTCAAGATTGGACATGTTGTATTCAGGAATGACCTTCTACTGACCCTGGTTGTAATGAGAGGTACCTTGAGTCAATGATGATTTTCTATCATCTCAAATCTAGAATGTTCATTCTCTTCTGGTCTCTGGTATCAACAAGGCATTTTCACCCAGAGGACTGCCACAAACCAGCTTTTTTTCCTTTTTTTTAGACAAATCTAATGGCTCTTTTCCACTAGCACGCCTTGGCCCTTCTCTCCTCGGCCCTACTCGATTTGCAGCGTGTTTCCACTAGCCTGGTACCTCCTAAAACAAGCTAGTTTTAGTACCTACTGCGCTCTGGTTCCAAGCGAGCTGAGTCGATACTAAAAGATGATGTCACCGACTGCCGGCTACTGATTGGTCAGACAATGTCGTCATCAATGAGTCATGAGCGTGACGACCTAGCATGCTAGTGGTAGCTACCATTAGCTTACCCTCGTGAGTCTGGCTGGGGGGACTACCAATGGAAATTAGCTTGGTAGCTAGAGTTGGGTACATTTACATTTTATTTTTTTAAAGTGTGTATGAATGTACATTGTCCCTCCGTATCAAATAAACTAAATTGAATTGAAATTGAGTCTTTTTTTTGCAGCTTGATTGCTCTCATCCTCGGCTTCATTCTGTTGTATAGCTTCTAAAACTCTCCTGTGCTTCTCAAGGGGTATTTCTTCTTCCCACCTGCAGCCTTCTCCTGCTTTCCTTTTTTACTCGGTTTTGTGACAAAAAGTCACAGATTGTTGTGTCTCGCTCAAAATGGCTTCACCACAGTGACATTCAGCTGTTTACAGCAGCACTGCACCCTGTTGGGCAGGCGACTGGGGCTAATGGAAAAGCAGCACAAGGCGAGTAGAGTAGAGCCGGGTAGAGTTAAGTAGAGTAGAGTAGGGCTGATGGAAAAGGGCCATTAGTGAACCCTTGAGATGGTTGGGAGTGAAATTCTCTGCAGATCAGAAGTTCCTGAAATGCTCAGACCAGCCTGTCTGTCACTTATAACCATGCAATGTTCAAAGGCTTGAATCATCTTTCTCCTATTCTGATGTTTAATTTGAACTTTGGCAGATTGTCTGGCCCGTGTCACATGTTTAATTGTATTAAGTGGCTGCTATGTGATTGGCTGATTGTCTATCTATGAATGGGTTGGCTGCTCAGGTATCTTAGTGACAGTGCACTGAGTGACAAGAATGGAAAATGTGCTGCCAACACAAAGGTTTGAGGTCCCATCAGCTGTTGATCGAGTAATGTAATGATGGTGAGGAGTGGGGAATGGAGTGTGTATGTGTACACAAGAATAAAGTGAATGTTTTTACTCTGCCTACAACTTTTCTGCATAATTATTCAACTCCGAGTATCAGAGTAAAAAAATTAAAAAATGTCAGAGCCTAATCCCCCACTGGGCCACCGAAACCATGATAGTGTCAGATGAAAGTGTTTTATTGGGAAGGTTTTTTGGTCTTGATTGGTCTTTGAATATCAAATATAAATAAAAATAAAACTTTTTTTTCCTGTAGAGTTGTGCAGTTGGGTAGTTTGGGTTGTGAATTTTATGGCATCCTTGTGTTCTACCAGCATTTCTTTTTTTTTTTTTTTTTGTCTGATCTATATATAAAAGCATCACACTGGCATGTGGGTTACAAAAGTTGCTTTGCAGTTTGCAAAGTCATCGCAGAGTCAAATCCTGTTTTTAAAAAATGTGTCCACACATTTATTGTCTCTTTTTCTGTTATAGCAATGATTGCTGTTTCCACATCTGAAGATGCTTTTGGGTTTTGCCAGCAATGCGGTTGGCATGGACTCCTATGACTTTATATGAGTTATTGGCCATAGAATAAACACATATGATAGCACTGAGACATACTTAATGAATGCCATCTAACTAAAGTTATCTTTAACCCACAGCCCTCAGACAAGCTTTTTCAAATTTTTTATAGTCTTATAGTCCGTCATTATTTAGTCTCCAACCAAGGACTTACCTGAGAATAATAGGCTTTTGTTTTGGTTTGTATTTGAAGGTTTATCATCTCATATTTTATTTCAGTGTCCTATTAAGGTCACATTTGTCTTTCAAAACTGAGGAATGGTTTTTTTTGTACATTTTTTGAAGCTTTATTGACCCATATTTACTGGTCTCTTGCTAAGGTTACATTTGTCTTACAGCACTCAGACTTAGCTTTTGGTATGTACATATTTGAAGCTTTAAAGAATCTTATTTTCAGGGTTCTTGCCAGAAATCTTACTCATATTCCAGCCTGTGCAAATTGTCTTTCCATATTGGTGTATTTACTTAAGTCATATTTTCAACATCTACAGAATCTGAATTGTCTTAATTTCATGCTTGTTTACTCAGATCAACTTTCATATCTTTGTGTTGAGAGGGGTTTTGATGCATTCACCTTTATGTTTTCTGATAAAACTAAACCAATGGCAAAAAACAGCAAAAAGCAGTATTATAAAAAATGTCAAAACAGAAGTTATATAAGGCCAAAAAATACCATCATAACTTTGGTTGCAACCTCTGGAGCCTGGGAAACGCATCCAATGTGAAAGTGAAAAAAATTGCAGGTACTTGAATATCTGTTGGGGCGAGTGGCAGAAGAACTGACAGATGCTTACACTTTATGTTGAAACACATTTATACAGCATAAACAAATACGTTTACAGCCTGGTTCAATAAGCAGTTTGGCAATTCAATAAACATTTATTGTTCAATAAACAAACCACTGTAATTGGAACAAAACTGGATTAAACTGTCTTTTGGACTACAGGACTGCACAGCAGGGATGGGAGCACTGCCTTTGCCTTATAGCAAGATGGTTGCTGGTTTGCTTCCTGGTCAGGGCTTTTCTGTGTGGAGTTTGTATATTCCCCCACTGCATGTTTGTAGCTTCCTCCCACAGCCATTGATCACTCTAAATTGCCCATATGTCTGAGTGTGAATAGTTTTTTATCTCTGTATGTCTGCCCTGTGACTTGCTTACAACCAACCCAGGGTGCCACTTCTCCCCCAGTGAGAGCTAGGACAGACTTCTGTTCCTTGTGACCCGGAAAGGGAGACGTGTTAGAGAAAAGGATGGATGGGTTGATGAATAAAATTTGTCAACTGAAAACAGACTTAAAGTTTTGACTGCAAAAACAACCCATATTTGACCTAAGTCTGGCATTTTTGTTTCTTGAGTCCTGTATTCATCATGGCAAACTAACGAACAGGTTGAAATCCTGCCTTAAGCTGTGTTTACACCAAATGAAAACAATTTTTATCTTAGCATGACAGAATTTCACTAAACACACACTCAAATGATTCATTTTATTGAAGCAAATTACCAGAGAGAAGAGTGCGACCTTGTCTCCAAGCCACAACAACTTGTGTTTTCGCTTTCTTGATCAATAATGTACCATTGTGGATGTTTCCACAGTCTCTGGGGAACAGTTCTCTGTGGTCCAGTCTGCCTGGCTTCACTCTTCTCCAAACAGCCAGACTCCCACCCTTTTTCTCTCCCCAATCTATTCTTTCTTGGGTACTCTGGTAGTTCTTCCATGACTTTTTGCTTAATTTCCCTGGTAAAAAGTCAGGATGCACTGAATATACAGCCTTCGGTGGAGTGAGGTAATAGCAAGGCTGAATAGTACTGTGTGACGCAATGACGAAATCAACTACGTCATTGCGTGTGACTATGGCTAAGCAGACTAAGGCTGTCACTTTTCCTAAAAACCAAACTTGAACAGTTTTCAAACATGCACCCATATAATCGAAGATATTTGAATAGTCCCTGATTATTCCCTAAAGACCCTGCCGAAAAAACACAGTCACACAGGGTTAAACTCTTGAAGAAACGTTAGTGCACTTGGCCGTATAACTTGGATGAAAAGCGACAGCTGAGCCCGCAAATAAGTGGAGGATGAGTGACTAATAGGGTTGGGTATTTCCAGCAACTTCACGATACGATACGTATCCCGATACACGTAAATTGTGAACATTGACTATGCTTTAAGCAAAATTCTTGACAAGTTTATTTTTTTCTTATAAGAAGGAAAACAGCAAGGATGAGTTTTAAGCGGTTCTACAACTTGAGAGACATAAATTCAGATCCTCAAAGATGGTAGACTTAAGTTCAAATTTAGAACATATGCTTCATTATGTAGCTCGTCTTCTACCTTGAACTGTGCCAATGTCAACATTACCCAGAGTGTATTTACAACAACTGTCAAAATATTTAGGCTGTATCGATTCTGTAGAATCCGTATCGATACACATATCCCAAAGGAGTGCGATACGATATTCTGCCGTATCGATATTTTGAGCACAGGCCTAGTGACTAAACTGTATTTCACAGAAAATACAGCCTGGTCTTCGATTTTAAGTTTGCCATCAACGGTGTAGAACCAAAACTACTTCCACACAGCTCCCCTCAGAACATTCAGAGCTGTTAATGTCCACTCGGAGCGGAAACTCTTTGTTTACTGAGGTCAAAAGAGCAGCAGATGTGTCTGATGGTCAAACTGCTCTCACAGTGCCCTCTGTTGGACAGAACGGTCCACTGTTCCAGACCTGATGTGTCGCCACATTCAATATTTTAGATTCAAATATTTATTTACAATTCGGTTATGGATATTTATCTCCATATTCGATTGGTTATTTGAATATCGAATATTAAGTGACAGCCCTAGAGCAGTCTTGTGTCAAAAGGACGATTATTTATTTGTTGCGGGTTTATCCACTTCAATGCACTTTAGTATTTTTTAATGCATGTTTTGTTTTGTTTGAAGGCTTGATATGAATGAAAAACTTTGCTGTTCTTTTTTTGAAAAGCGATGTCTACTGGAATATTAAAAAATGTCAATATTCAATAAACAATTACTTTCTTTTAAAAACATGTCTAAAAATTTATTCTAAGCTTTTCATGCACTATTAAAAGATATAGTGAACTACTTACTGTGCGTTCACACCAAAAGAGGCAAAAGCGGCCAAAGCGGCAACGACGCCGGAAGTTAATACATTTTCAATGAGAGCCCGGCGTCCTGAGCGGCCAAAGCGTCTTGGGCGGCTAAAGCGGCTAGCGGCTAGAGCGTCAAAAGCGGCCCCAGATGAGAAGTTGAGCCTCGCTCAACTTTATGGTAATTAGCTATGACGCAGTTCAGCGGCAAACGGTGGCAACCAATCAGAGTAGAGATGTCCTTCGACTTAGCGGGCCCTAAAGGACAACTCATGTAACTTCGGTTCCTAGTTTCGGCGTCTCGAGTCCTGGATGACACACTGCACAACAAAGCATTTTATCAACAGAATTTGAAAACAAAGCGCCATTTAAAAAGAGCAAAAATGCGTCTGTTCTCTCTCTATTAGCGGAAGAATGCAGAAAAAATGGATAGGTCTGAGGGACCACTACAGGAAGGAGGAGAGAGAAAGACAGGAGGAGAAGTGGGTCTGCTGGAGGTGTGGGCCGTGTGTGGCAGTATGCCTCCGTGAT
Organism: Scarus forsteni; assembly: GCA_036419115.1. NCBI lineage: Eukaryota > Metazoa > Chordata > Actinopteri > Labriformes > Labridae > Scarus > Scarus forsteni. Next base: position 2,495,372 of record JAZDUH010000400.1, on the reverse strand, counting down.
GGGTTTTTTGGACCCATTCTTGGAGGAGTGTCCTTCCACCTCCAATCTTGATGAAGGTCCGGTGGAGGGCGAGGAGAGCAGGGAAGATGAGGGAGAGACAGAAGAGTATGTCACACTCACATACGAACACACACTGTGCAAAAACGCGCTCCTTCACCACAAGATTTTAGTATATTCAACACTGTAAAAGTTTGATGTCGTGGATAAGTCAATATTATCCCCTTTTTAAATTGCTTCCTGCCTGTCAATCCGCTCGTGACTGATTAGATGGTGATTTTACGTTATGTTCATGCTATGTTCTAAGCTGAAGTTAAACAACAGCAAGCAGCTGCTGCTGTGAAGAAGTGCGCTGCGCGGCTCCTTTAAATGACAAGCAAGATTTTACGTTGACGTCAGTCACGTGACGAGCGGCCAAAGCGGCTAAAATCTTTGGCCTCTTTGGCCGCTGTCGGCTTTCTCGGGCGTGCTTGCCGCTTTGGCCGCTTTTGCCTCTTTTGGTGTGAACGCACAGTTAGCCTCCGCATTGGATATTTGGTGTTTGGTATTTGGCCAAGCGTTTATATTTTATTCAGCTTCGGCCACAAATTTTCATTTCAGTGCATCCCCAGTAAAAAGTGATATTCAATCACTGCAAGTAAGCCAGAAAAACACACCAGTAGCCAGATAGCATATGTGCTAAGTGCTGTTGTGTTTGCTGACTGTTTTTCCAGTACAGCGTATGGAAAGTGTTAAATAAATATCAGCTGCTTACAAGATACTCAAAAGTCTCCAGGGACTTTCTCCCTTTTTCTTCCCTCTACGATTCGTTCTGTGAACACTAAAATGTAGAGGAGCTCTGATGCCAAAGTGCAGGGATGTTTACTCCCTTCTCTGTCCGTGATGTCATTCTTGTAATTGCAGTCATGCTACATCTGTAGGCACATTTGTAATTGAAGTTTGATACTCTTAACTAGGGTGAAAAATAGAGAAATCACGACGCTCACATGTCAGTTTAGACTGAGTGAATGACAGATCCATCGCGATTTGTGGCGAAATTGTAGCAGATAATGTCACATCATTCTGTTCACTTGCAGTTTATGTTCATCACACAACAAACTTAAATTTGCACTCGGTGTGAGCGCAGCTTCACTTTGAAACAACTCGTTTGATTGCAGGTTCCCGGGTCCGAATTGTTATGGCGTTGCACAGTGAACACCTGATTTCAGATGAATTTTATGGCTCCATGGTAACCAGCTAAGACAGAGCTTAGACATCACTGAAGCGACAGGCTGTTTTTGATTAATATATTTGACACTGACCATTAAAATGTGTCTTCGCTCTGTTTCTGTTCCAGTGAGGACCATCTTCAACCCAGCCCCCGCCATTCCTGACTTGGACGCAGGTTTCTACAAAGCCTCTGATGTGTTCTGCTGTAATGAGTCTGAGGTGATTATTCACACACACACCCTCACACACACAAACACTTAGCTCACAGTATTTATCACAGCATCATTTAAGCTTCATCACACAATAACTGCTTTTCTCACACATGCCTACACTCATAATCACAGGGGACCAACAAGAAATACCAAAGCATGTACTATGGTGCTAAACTGGAGCTGTTGACACCCCGAGCTCTCATGATTTACAGAATCTTAAAATATCTGAAGGCAGATTTTTAAATTTCAGTCTAAATTTTTACCTTTGAGCCAGCAGCAGATAAGTTTGTTGCTCAACATAGGAATACTCAAATACAGTTTTTAAAAACACAAGTTCTTATTTCTGCATAACACAAGATCCAAGTACAAATGCAAAGTAGCCAGTCAGTTAGTCTTCATATTTTTTGCATCAGTTTATCATACATTTTATTTCAAGACACTTGACAAAACAGCAGGTCCAGACGAGTGGCTGGGAAATGGCAGCCTGTGACCTGCTAGCAATTAATTTTTTCTCACTCAATGATTCAAATAACAGTTATTATAGTCTAGAGATTCATTGTTTTTAACAACATCATTACATCAGGAGTGACGAGGGCAAACATTTTTTTCATCATTTATTTTTTTGCAATTAAACATTAAGGAAAGCCTAGTATTGTATGCATGTAAACAGAAAAGAGATCTTCAAAGGCCCATGACAACAAGCAAATATATTGATATGAAGTCAGTCATGGGTCCTTTATGGCACCCCAAGGTGTTACACATGCTGTGGTCTTCTTCTGCTGTCCCTTTGCTTCAAGATTTGATTTTTTCAGAAATGGTCTCCTGCAGACCTTGATTGTAACATGTGAGTTTTTGTTGTGTGTTCATCTGCCGTTTACACGAGGACGGTGCTCAGATTGCTGAATCCACAGACTTTTATGGCCCTTTCCACTAGCACGCCTTGGCCTCCTAAAACAAGCTAGTTTTAGTACCTACTCCGCTCTGGTTCCAAGCGAGCTGAGTCAAGACTAAAAGATGACGTCATCGACTGCCGGCTACTGATTGGTCAGACAATGTTGTCATCAATGAGTCATGAGCGCGACGACCTAGCATGCTAGCGGTAGCTACCATTAGCTTACCCTCATACGTCTTTTCTTTGCAGCTTGATTGCTCTTGTCCTCGGCTTCATTCTGTTGTATAGCTTCCAAAACTCTCCTGTGCTTCTCAAGGGGTATTTCTTCTCGCCACCTGAAGCCTTCTTCTGCTTTCCTTTTTACTCGGTTTGTAACAAAACGCCACAGATTGTTGTGTCGTGCTCAAAATGCCGTCACCGCAGAGCCGCTCAGCAACACTGCACCCCGTTGGGCAGGCGACTGGGGTTAATGGAAAAGCAGCACAAGGCGAGTAGAGTAGAGTAGGGCAGAGTTGAGTTGAGTAGAGTAGGGCTGATGAAAAAGGGCCATTAGGACCAGGGACTTAAGAACAACAACAACAGCTTTAGCCGTCTACCGAGCAACATGTGTGCTGTTACCGTGCTCGGTTAGTTATCCAGACAGATTTGTTGTCCAGACAAGAAACTCCTGCATCTTCACGCATCCACTGTTGTTTGTGAAAAGTTTGTCAAAGTGTACCTGTGTTGTAACCCCACTGTTTCACTACAAACCTACATCGCCAACTACTGGCCTGGCATGCACATGACATCGCTTTTCAGTTGTTCTCATGAGTCTGTGTGAATGTGCATCGTTTTCTCGTTGCTGTCGTGTGAACGTAAAGCACTTTTAAATAGCAAAGGAAAAAACTTTCAGTCTGTGGTGACAACGTTGACAAGTAAACAGGGCCTAAGTTCCATCATCTTGAACAACTTTGACAACTTTTTCCTCTGACCTCTGGCATCAATATTCTCTTTTTTTTTGACAATTCTCTGGAAACCCTACAGATGGTTATGCTTTACAGTCCCAGTAGATCATCACCCTCTCTAACAGCCCTTCCATTTCCACTTAAATCATCTTTCTGCTGCATTTTGATGTTCGGCTTGAACTTCAGCAGGTCACCCTGATCATGTCTACATGCCCAAATGCCATGAGTTCCTGTAATTTCAATGGGTGTTAAGTGATTTGCTAAAACACTTCCATGAATGTACACTATATTGCCAAAAGTCTTCACTTGCCCATCCAAACAATCAGAATCAGGTGTTCCAATCACTTCCATGGCCACAGGTATAAAATCAAGCACCTAGGCATGCAGACTGCTTTTACAAACATTAGTGAAAGAATGGGTCGCTCTCAGGAGCTCAGTGAATTCCAGCGGGGAACTGTGATAGGATGCCACCTGTGTTACAAATCCAGTTGTGAAATTTCCTCACTCCTAAATATTCCACAGTCAACTGTCAGCTGGATTATAAGAACGTGGAAGTGTTTGTGAACAACAGCAACTCAGCTACCAAGTGGTAGGCCACGTAAACTGACGGAGCGGGGTCAGTGGATGCTGAGGCGCAAAGTGAGAAGAGGTCGCCGACTTCCTGCAGAGTCAATCGCTACAGACCTCCAAACTTCATGTGGCCTTCAGATTAGTCAAGAGCAGTGCAGAGAGCTTCATGGATGGGTTGCCATGGCCGAACAGCTGTATCCAAGCCTCACATCACCAAGTGCAATGCAAAGCGTTGATGCAGTGGTGTAAAGCACGCCTCCACTGGACTCTAGAGCAGTGAAGACGCGTTCTCTGGAGTGATGAATCATGCTTCCACATATGGCAATCTGATGGATGAGTCTGGGTTTGGTGGTTGCCAGGAGAACGATACTTGTCAGACTGTATTGTTCCAAGTGTAAGGTTTGGTGGAGGGGGGATTATGGTGTGGGGGTGTTTTTCAGGAGCTGGGCTTGGCCCCTTAGTTCCAGTCAAAGGAACTCTGAATGCTTCAGCACACCAAGACATTTTGGAAAATTCCATGCTCCCAACTTTGTGGGAACAGTTTGGAGCTGGCCCCTTCCTCTTCCAACATGACTGTGCACCAGAGCACAAAGCAGGTCCATAAAGACATGGATGACAGAGTCTGGTGTGGATGAACTTGACTGACCTGCACAGAGCTCAGACCTCAACCCGATGGAGCACCTTTGGTATAAATTAGAGCAGAGACTGAGAGTCAGGCCTTCTCGTCCAACATCAGTGTGTGACCTCACAAATGCTCTTCAGGAAGAATGGTCAAAAATTCCCATAAACACTCCTAAAACCTTGTGGACAGCCTTCACAGAAGAGCTGACATCATATTGAACCCTATAGATTAGGAATGGGATGTCACTTAAATTCATATGCAAGTCAAAGCAGGTGAGCAAATACTTTTGGCAATATAGTGTATCTTAAATAGTGGCTATTGTTGGTTGAGTTCTTGAAGCACACTGGTTGTGGCTCTTACTCAGGAGGATCACACTCTGAAGTCAGCTCTTCATCCACAACAAAAGCAGCTGTAGATGAGGAGCCCTCTGCCTCTAAGACAACACGTGGTTGGTTACCTTTGTTGGTTGCTCACTCTCTTCTGTGGAAACGCTTCCTCTCATGTTTTCAGTGAAAGGAGAAGATCAGCCCCCACACACACAAACCTTTCCACAGTGATTGAACCGTACCTCCTGGGTCATGAACCCTGCTGACACATCAATAACCCGCTGCAGCCTTTGGTCACAGATGTAAACGCTCTGGTATGAAGACAGCAAAGGGAGTATCTCTCCACCCTTTTACTGTAAATACGGGTGTCATGGCCCCTCATGTCTTGACTGTCAGGTGATGACGGATGAGCGACAGAGGGCAGGGATAGATGGGAATCGTAGTAAAAACAAGAAGGCAGATGTGCACTTTGGCTGAGTCAGCCTCCTCGGGGATAAAGTGGAAGGGAGTTTGCCCGGGAGCTTCTATTTGATGTGGCGGTGCAGGGCGGAGAGGAGCTGCAGCCAGGTGTGGGGACATGAAAGGGAGAGTCGACAAAAACACAGCAGATCCTCTGTTTAAAGCGTGTCTGGTCACAGCAGAACAGACTTGTTAGATAGATAGATAGATAGATAGATAGATAGATAGATAGATAGATAGATAGATAGATAGATAGATAGATAGATAGATAGATAGATAGATAGATAGATAGATAGATAGAGTAACAGCTTCAGGTGAATGCATGGATGGTTGGACAGACAGACATATAGATGGACAAATAGATGGATAGATATAAGGAGGAGTAGCTGGTAGAGAAACAGACGGATTGCCTGGTTTCTGGAAGAACGAATGTACGGACCGACTGACTGACAGAAAGAAAGATGGACAGAAAGACAGGTCAATAAAGATAAATTGATGGATATTTAAATAGAAAAATGGATAGAGAGACAGACAAAAGGAAGGAAGTCGATGGATGATTGACTGAAAAGACAAAAAAATGTGTACGGATAGATAGATAAATAGGTAGATTGATGGATGGATATACTTTTTTATTCTTGTATTTTTATCATTTTATTTTATATCTTCATATTTTGTACTGATCCATTTCATCCTTCTATAAATTTTTCTTTCTTTTAAATTCTGTTCTCCCTCTGCCAAGACTTTTATGGCTTTATTTGCAAAGATGGCAGCAATAGAGTTTAAAACTTACCTTTGTTGGAATGTTAACAAACCCTTTAAAAAATTCCTTGATCCACATCTGGATTTAGATCATTACAAAAATCAAATCAGTTTCTCCTTGAGCCACGACAAACATCACCTGAAATAGTTATTGTAACAAGTTCAACTTTTTGAGTTGTCCTGTCCACAAAAGTCACAAATAAACAAACTAACTCTAACTTTTTCACTCAATTCTGACCAAAGTCTCTGAATTCAGACTTTTTCATGGACTTCCATAACAATCAGAATTTAGAGTAAAAAGTCTGCATTTAAAATTAGAGTCAGATTTCTTCAATGTCAGAATTCTGAGGAAAAAGGCAGAATTCTGACTTACATCACACAAATCTGTTCGGGGTTGAAGTCAGAATTTTGTGATTAAAGTCAAAAATCTGTGGAAATAGTCTGAAACAAGAGAGATAATGTAAGAATTCTGAGATTTTAGTTATTATTCTAAAGCCATAATTCTGACTTTTTTCTCATTCTAAAAACAAGTCAGAATAATGACTTTTCACACAACTCTTACTTAAATCTTAGAATTCTGACTTTTTTTCACAGACTCAGAGATAAATAGTGGCGTCACAATTCTGAGACTGAAAACTGAATGTTGGTCTTAATTTAAGACATCTGAGTAAAAATTCAAAGCTTACAGTTAGATTTCTGTTAAAATAAATCTATATTTTGACTTTAACCAATAAAGTTCTTGGTTAATATTTTAAATGTTGTATTCTGTGTTGACCAAAGAAGTTCAGTCAGTGTGAAGGACTGCAGACATTTCTGGTCTTTATCTTTGTGTTCATTACTTTGAAACATGATTAGGGACACTGGGTTATAATGTATTTTTAAAGAGGACATATCATGCTTGTTTCTCCTTTTCACTATGCCAGACTAGGATGCCCGTAAAGCATTTCTGCCCTCAGTACAAGTCATTTAGTTCCTTCATTGCCCCACAATTGCATTCTCAAAATCCTCATTTTAGGCCATTATCAAGCTCTCGTTGAAACACTCGGATCTGAGGATGACCTAAAGTTACCTCGCAACGTCACAGCCCTTTGTGCTCTGATTGGTCAGTTCTATTGGGGGTTGCGCCAGCCTGTCCTTCTTCTTCTACTGTATTTCCGGCAGACTCAAAGCAGCGACCGCGTGTTGAGTCCCCCTACAGGCCAGAGCTGGTAATGAGTGAGTGTGAGCTAGGGATCTATATACTGCTGCTGGTGGATGTGTTCCTCGGTGACAGTTTTGTGGCTAACTGACATCACAGAGGAGGAAGTGTTTTATCAGATTACTCCAATAAAAAGAAATGTACCTCGTGTCGTCACGACGTTTGAAATCTCGCGGACATCTTTCAATGACCTATTTTCAGAGGCATCAAATCTCGTTCTAGGATATCAGAAAAAATACAATATCTCATTTTTTGAAAATTAAGGGGGTGTAAGGTCTTGTTTTCAAATTTATTATATTATATGTAAGTATTAAATCATGCATCAGCATGATATGTTTCCTTTAAGTCCGTGAAAAAGTCAAAATACTTGAAGTAATGAATAAAAGGTCTCAGTAATATGAGAAAATTCTTACATAATTCTTACATTTTCCACAGACTTTAAAAAAATTTTCAGCCTCCAAACTGTTTTGTTCAGTGGCCCTAATCCTCCTCCCAACTTTACAAAGACATTGACTGTATTTCCTTTAAGCCAATAGTCTGTCCAGCAGCACAGTGGAGCAGGACTGAAGCTGCACCTGATGGTCTGACAAATGTCTGCGTGCAGGATTGAACTGATTTTATTTCTGCAGCAGCTGTTAACTGATTAATCTTTATGTTAGCAGGAAAAGTTGTAACAGTTCGTCATTGGTACTCAGAAAAAGCAACATGTCTTGATTTTAGGGCCAAATTTTGTTCTCTTGGAATTGACTTGAAACAGTTTTTAAATTAAGTTTATATTTTACTAAAATAAATAAAAAATGATACCCTCCATTTAATTATTATATTAGAAGACTTGAAAACTGAACTGATTTGAAATGACACATTCATAATTCCAGTGTGTCTATTTCCTCTGGTATTTTAGGTATTTATTATAATAATATCAGAGTCTACAAACACAGAGGCCTCCTGAATAATTTATCTCTGCTCCAGATGCTGTACTCTGTTAGACTTCTCCGTTTGTTCATGAGCTGTTTCCCCGTAGCGTCTCTTGAATGGTTAAATTGATTCGTCACATTTTTGTGGCGGTGACTCATTCAGGAGACTTTCCCACTCATTCATCTACCTAATAAAAAAGCACGTACTCACTAACAAGGTGTATTTATGATGACTTATGAAGGCCATAAAACAATCTGAACGCACGGCGCAGTGGGAAAAAAAAACAAAACTGCTCTGAAGCAATTAGACGAGAAGATAAACAGTCATATCCTGTCAAAATGCCTTTTTTAAAACACGGAAAGTTAGAACTAGACCTGTCCTCTAGGAAAATGGTGATACATCTGTTATTTTATTATTTCAAATCAATATAAACATAAACTATATGTCAATAAAAATGATGTTTTTATACCATATTCAGACGTGTTTCTTTCAAATATATTGATGTTTGTTAAAAACTTGACATACGAATCAGTTCCTTCTGGAGCAAAAACCCTGTAAATAATAATAATAACAATAATAATAATTATAATAATAATAATAATAATAATAATCATTCTTTTTTTCCCATCGTATTGGGTATTTAAGACTTCTTTTCTTGCTTCGATATCAATAAGATATTACATGACTTTTGCTCATAATTTAGATTATCCTTTAAAAAATAAAAAAAATAAAGTGATGATTTCCTGTTATGGCTGATAATTCAATATATTATAGTCTGGTGAAAAGATATCATACTGGTTGTAGTTGTCACTGTTAACAGTCTTTACACTGAGTAACAGGCCTGATATCCAACATTTATACTTGTTTCAATAAATCCAGACAAAAAGTAGCTATACCCACAAATGATATTTTCTTATTTTTTATAGACATCTTCCTTCTAAACGTATTTATGTTTTTTTTAAACTGCATAGAATAATACTAAAATATTTAAAACAGACTTAAACAAAAACCTTGTTAATTCAAAAAAATAAAAACAATATCTACATAATTTCTTCTTTACTGAGTTAGGTATTTTTGTTGTTATAGAGACAACCAAATATTACATGACTTTTGATTTTAATATTTTTCCTTTTAACAAAATAAAATGAATTGAGGATTATGGCTAATAATTTGAATTATTTTCTCCTTCTGAATAAATACTGCATTATACAAGTGGTTCTCAATGTCAGCAATCTTTTCACTGTGTAATAGACATGACATCTATTATTTAAACTATTATTCTTTAAAATCAAAATCTGTACAAATGATATTTTCTTACCATATATGGGCATCACACTTGTAAGTATATGGATATTTCCATACTGTTCATTCCCTCTGAAGCATAGTTCTAGTAGAAAAAATAAATCCGACTCTCCGAATCAGACGTAAACAAAAGACCCTATAAATGCAAAAATGAACATTAATATGCGTTTTTATAATTTCCCACCTTTGGCGCGTGGCTGAAACATGCAGTGTATGTTCCTGTGAACAGAGCGGACATGTCAACAGCTTCTGCTGCATATGCTTTAAAATATCGAGGCTGTGAGAGTGTATTTGATAAACACACACTCACATGCAGACAGCGAGGAGACATAATTCCCTGTTCTCATATATTCTGGTACTCAGGGGGAGGTAGATTGATTCCCTGCCCTGGTGTGAAGCAGATGACTAACAAAACGGCTCTTTTTCTCTCTTGGCATCCGACAGCTCCGGGGTGGCTGCGGGCTCTGAAAGCACCGATACACTCTGCGGTTTATTTTTGAACTGTCCAAGGTCATTGTTCACTTTGACAGATCACAAAAAGCTGAGGGGGGGGGATGGGGTGGTGGGGGGATCGGATCCTCAGACCCCCCCTATTCAACACAAGCGTGAGCCGTGACGTGACCCGCCCATGTAGGGATCAAGCTGGCACACACACCGCTCCATACAGGTGTGTGTGTGTGTGGTCTCGCCGTGCCATGCTCGGGCTGAGAGGTAAGAGGGGTGGGCTTAAGGGTAACAAAGTGCAGACCCTCTTTGATCCTCAGCCCACATACTCGGATGAAGTGCTTTACACAGACCAGAATTATGTTTGATGTCCACCTGAGGAGCTCACGGGCCAACATTGATCCAGGTTTCTGTCATCCGCAGATCTGAAAGTGCTCTCGCAGACACCTCAGCAGAGACAGAATATAAGCAGACGTGTTTTTAAAGCCTTGTTTATCATAAAGAGATGGAATACAAAAGAAAAGTTAGCAAGCAGGTGCTCACACTGGACGACAGAAAACTGCAGCAGAGCTACACAACAGAGTTTAGTCTGCCATCATGACCAGGAGTGTCCACTGACCCCCTTCTCTATGCCAATAAAAGAGACAAATGCTTAAAATCAAGTTTTTATTATCAGACAAAATGAGACTTCAGTATACTTCAGCATTTGGACTTCCAGGATATCTGATTTGTTTTGAGGTGTAATGTTGCAGCTTATCAGAAAATTTTAAAAAAGTAATGACAGCTGATTGAATGAATATAGTAATGTCCTGATTATAAGGTAATTTAGTACTTTAAGTTGGTTAAAACTTTATGAAACAAAATTATTAACATGAAGGTGACCTTCGAAAGAGGATAAGGGCCACTGACATATGGAATTAGATTTATGTCAATCTGATTGAACACTTTTTAGGATCAACAGTTTATGACTTCAGCAAACAAAAAAGGGCTATAAAAAGGAAAATGCACAAATTGCAAACAAAATGTTAAATTGGTCTGGCAAAAGTATTGTATTTAATATGTTTAACAAAATACTTTTTGTTTGCAACAACTTTTTTTTTGCATTTGCATCTTAAAGAGACTGTGAGGAGTTTCAAAGTAATTACAAAAAAGTCTCACTTTTAGATATATGCCTGATTGAAATACGCACTTTAAGATGAGTTTTATAGCATCAAAATAGGTTATCTATAAATGCTATTCCTTAGCCTTCCGGTTGGGTCGGACAGGACTGGACTGACCTTGATACTCAACTTAGGGAACAAGACAATTAAAACTAGAGCAAATTTATATTATTTTATTATTGATATTACACTTCTTAGAGCACCGGGCTGTAAGTAGCGATATATAGCCGGCTACAAAACTACAATACTAAGTTTTCCAAAAATTGCTTGTTGTCACACATCAAAAACTACCGCTATGTAACAAGAAAGAGATACATTACCTCGTCGCTTTGCATCCTGTAAGTTGTTGAAAAAAGAAGTTGTAAAGCAATGCAGAGTTCTGAGGAAGGTCCGAGCTGCATTCATCACAACAATCACAGATTTGGCTAGTCACATCTTTGGTGTGTTCAAGTTGTAGTCAGAAGTAGGAATTTCTGGGTTCCGAGTAGGAAACTGCAACTGGCACGTTACCCGAAGTCTGAATTTCCTACTGGGAACTCGGTGAAACCTCGCCACCCCGAGTTGACCACCGAAGACGGATGCCCCCAGTGTGAACAGTTATTTAGCTCCTGTAATAATCAATTTATTTGCACTTCTGACTGGGGTGTGTCGCTCTAGATCAGCTGTATACATAGTATTGTTAGACTTATATTTACAAAAATGCTGTCATAGTGATAATCACATTCTTCATACAATAACACAGGGTGTGCTAACAACAGCTAACAATAGCCTGGTAGATCGTTTTTTTCCGACTTCAACTGGAACGCCAATAAGTGTGAGATGATGTCACTCCCATTTCCGAGGTTACTGGAACTCAGCATTACGACAGTCGGCGCGCGTGCTCATGGGTAACAGAGTCTTTATTTTGCCGGGAATAGATTCTCCTCATAGCACATTTAAACTTGTTTTTTGCACTTGCAGGTTTTTGTTTGCAGTTCTAACCCATTCCAGCCTTATATAGTTAGCCGCCTGCTAATTGGTTAGGAAGTTACTGCTCCTACAGAGATTAGCATAGATGCTAACAGCTATTTTAGCTCCACTTTTTTACATCTCATGGGCAATAGTTTGTTCTACGAAGTGTCTAAGGTTTTGTATTTTGCACTGCAGCAGTAGCACTTGCCTTCTACATTATCTGATTGGTCCTTTACGGATGTGATTGACGAAACAATCGTCCAATCACCTGGCACAAATGCTTCTGAAAGGCCCTGCCCATTCCCAAACACTCTCTATGGGCTCTTGTCAAGATGGACTGGTGAAATATGTTGAATGGTCCATTTTTTATGTCAGGCAAGCTGAAGGCCTATTCCCATTAAGCTCTGTCTTTTAATATTATTAATATTGACTATTGTAGTTTTTATTTCTTAATCTGTAACCATGTATAGGTGAAGGTTGGTGGGAAGGGAGCTTTCAGGATTAATTATGTGGGAAGGAGGGATAAAACACCTTCAAAAATAGTTGTAAATAGTACTAATTATACTAATAATTGATTATAAAAAGTTATAATAATTCAAGAAATAATAATAGTGATAATTTGAACTTCAGGTGTCCAGTGCTGATGAATTTCTCAGTGAAAAGACTTTCTGAACATGCTCTCAGTTCTCTAATGACTCTCAAGTGTCTGTATGTTGTCATTTTAGAGTTATTTACGTTGTTCATATTTTCACCTGTTTTTATACATTCATGTACATCTCTGTGCATCCCAAGAGTAAAACTAAATCATATGGGATGGTTTATTTTCGCTCTTTGCCCCCAGATTTCCACTCTTTTTACTCATTTTAAACATTTTATTATAGTGTCAGTTTTATTTCAGTGTCAATAGATTTTGGATTTGCTGATTAGTTTGTTTTTAGCTGACGATGGGCTTTGATTATGTGATTTTTGTGTTTGTATTGACTTGTAATTTCTGATCTGTTTTTGTCTTAAATTTACTGTATTTCTTACAGTTTTTGATATATTTTTTTAATTTTTTAGTTTTGGGTTTTTTGTGATGGGTGTTATTTTCTGATCCGTTGTTGTTGTTTTGTATTGGCTGTACTTGTCTGAACATACTGTATGTCAAAGAGTTTTACATTTTTATTATCATTTCTTAATTGTTGAAGTTTTGAGTATGTTTTTCATTTGTTTTTTCTTTTTTGTTTAAATTTTTTGTAATTTTATGTGAATTTGTTGATGCACTCTTGGATTCTTCTGCTCCTTGCCCCTGGGTTTCCACTCCTTTTATGCATTTAAAACATTTATCACTTTACCAACTTTACTTCAACATACAAATGCTGCTGCTTCAATTTTCCCCTTTCAGTCAAATGTCACATTTCCATCCAGCTGCCAGCCAATTTCCAGCCAGTGGGAGTCGAACAAGGGTTATTACCAAGGAGGTGAAGTGTGTATGTTTGTCTGTTTTTTGTTTGTTGGCAAGATTACAAAAAAAAACACTGGACAGATGTTCCTGAAATTTTCAGGAGATGTTGGTAATGGCCCAAGTTGAAGATGATTAGGTATTGGCGGTGATGCAGATAACCACCATTAGTGAACGATTGTATTTGCTCAATAACTGTCCAACTAATAATGACATGAACGTGATTCAGAGTGCTAGGTGTTTGTTTTCAGTGTCAAATAATCATATTATAATGGTAACTTGGAGCTGTTGCTTAGAGATGTAGCAGCAATATGGTTTGTGCTCTCTGAGTGCTTTCTAGTTTGGTTTGTTTTTGTTCTAAATGTCTTTATGTTACATTTTCTATGCTAAGCAAAATGTTCATTGACATATCCTATAAAGTAAAGGTGGTGAGAGTTGCATGTTATTCATGTAATTGCATGGGATCTATTAACAATCATTAAGGTGGGCATTTTCCTGTCATAAACCAGCCAAGACTGCAAAGGAAATTGGGGAAAATATAAGTGGCTCCATTCTTACGTTCTCTAAAATGTAAATGTTTAAAATGTAGTTTCCAGTGCTATTATCATATTGGAGTGCTACAATAAATTTAGAGGGGCTTAAATGCTCTCAAACATCTCCTAAAAACTGCATCATCTATTTAAGGAGACCCAGATCTGGCATTTTTTTATTTTTCAATCAACATCATCCTAAAATGTATCAGTATAAACAGCATTGCCTTAAAGACTTATGTACTGCTCCTCCTTTATTTTTTTGCTGAGCCTCTTTCTGGCTACAAAAGCTAAAGTTGAATGTTCAAAAGAAAAGGCTCCGTCTAGCTGTGCTGTAAACTCTCCGTCTGGCTGCCTTTAAAGCTCCAGAATTAAACGTTGTGGCTGGTTTCATGCGGGCTGTTGTTTACTCTGGAGGATTTTCCCTTAAGTTGGTCAAACATCAGCTGTGGAGTCCTGCTTTGTCACCATTTAGTCATTTTGGAGCCGACACAGTCAGAGGATATACTCCGTGAAAATGTTTGGCTCACAGACTGTTGGCACGCCGAGCGAATCTTTAACAGACTGAAAGTTTTATGAGCCCGTCTGACCGCTGCCGATGCATCATTACGAGCTGAATCATCCCAGAGGTGTTAGCAAGAGAGGAGATGTTAGCAGGAGAAAAGAAAGTTAAGCTGATGATTAGGGATGTGTCAGATGACCGGAACATACATTTATATGTGTGTTGGCCCTGAAGTGAAAAACACAAGAATGAATCAGTAAACTTATCATCCAATTAAAGACAGAACAAGCACAAACACACAATAGCAAGTTTAAAAAAAAATACAACAATTAATGAGAAGCACAACAAACAAAAGAAAAACAATGTAGCAAATTAAAGACATAAGATAAAATGACAAACAAGACAATAATTTTAAAACGCCACATCAAACAAAACATTATTACAAGTAATGCCAAAACAATATAAATTACAATGAGAAATTAAAAACAATATGATTTATATATTAGCAGCATGTATGATAAAAGGAAAAAACAGGACTTAGAATACCTATGCAATGAACTAAAAACACACCAAATAACAAATAATGATTAAATAAGCAAATCAGCAAACGAAAGAAACAGCACAACACACAAACAAGACTAAAGCACATGAACAAAAGCTAAAGAAAAACAAAAGCTAAAGAAAAAATCAGCACGTCAGGAAATAATTCATTTGAAAAAATCTTAAGAAAAATTAAAAGCTCTTCAACAAACAAAAAAACAACATGCAAAAAAGTTATATCAAAAAACTAGGATAGGAAATTAACTCAACAGTTAATAAAAACAAAACAAATTTTAAAAAACACCAGCATATTTGATTAAAAACTTACAACAAATAGAATATCAAGACAATAACTAAGACCACACCAAATAAAAAATATCAAAGGCAAATTAACAAATTAAAGAAACAGCATAAAATAAAAACAAAGAACACAGAAGTAAGTAAAAAAACAGCAAAGAAAAAGACAACAAATATGTAAAAGAAAACCAATTTAAAAGCACAACAGTAGATGAGTAGCACAACAAAAACAGAATAACTAAATAAAAAGTTATACCAACAATCGAGAACACAAACTTGAAAACAAAAATAACACAACAGCAACGTTAAACCTCAACAAAAAGAGGATGTGTAGTTATTGCAGCATGGTTATAATGAAAACACAACAACATTTAGAATACCCATGCAATGGACAACAAACAAAACAAGTTTAAACAATGATGATGAACCATTAAGTAAATAAAAAGCAACAATAAGTACAATAAGTAGTTAATATATCAATAAAAAATTACATTAGCTTAATACACAACAATTAAAAGAATCACAACAGCATATAGAAAGACAACAACCCCAAAACCCAAATCCAAAATATTTGCTGACCTACAAATAAACCATCACATCATCAATACAACCAATAAATCATAAATTAAAAAACACAACAAAAATGTGTAAGTAACAAAAATACGCATTTAGACAGAACCATAAATAATACAGACTACGGCAAATATTGAAAAACACACAAAATACACAGTCCTAAAAAACATATCAACAAAATCAAATAAAGCAAACAGCAACACAGAGTAACAATTTTATGTTTTAACCACTGAGAAAGCTGAGCAAAAAATAAATTATGAGGTAAAGCACGACAACAATAAAAAAGAACAACAAATTAAAAAACACAATAGAAAATTAAAAGCGGAAATAAAAAGTAGACCACAAACCAACATTAAGCAGAAGAGGAAACATTTGGATAAATGTTGGGTTTCTTAATTGCTGTGCTTTGTTCCAAGTTTTTAATATGCTGTTGTTTTGTTTTTTTGTCAATTAATTTGCTGCTGATTTTTGATTATGTAGAGATATGTGTTATTTCTGATTTGTGGTGTTAAAATTGTTATAACTTTACATTTGTTGATGTAGGTTCTGATTTTTGTGGTTTGTTTCTTATTTGTTAAGTTTGTCTGGCCTTTTTTGTGTTTTTTTTACTTAAATTTGTTGAATCTTGTATATTGATAGTTTTGTTATTCTTGTTGTGATTTCTGATCTGTTGTTTTGAATTGACTGTACTTATCCTAACATTTGTTGAAGCGTTTCACATTTTTATTTTTATTTCGTATTTGTTGAAGTTTTAAGTGTGTTGTTTTTTTAATTTTTTTCTGCTTTTTTTGTTTACATTTCTTGTAATTTATGTGAATTTTATGTGTTATTTGTTACGTTTATATGCCTGTTGTATTTTTTTTTTACATTTCAGTTATTTCTCATTCATTGTTATGTCTTGAATTTGATTTGTTTTTTTATTCTTATGTCTGATCTTTTTGTTTCAATAATTACACATCATGACTCATGTTGACAAGTTTTTACTCCTGTCATTATTTTGCCATTATTGAAGTGTCTTAAGTTATTTGTGTGTTTTTGAGTTGTTGTTTTTTCTCATAAGTTGATACATTTTGATTTTTTTTTTTAATTTCTGCTGTTATTTTTGATTTGCTGTTTTCAACTTGTTGTAATTGTTGGATAAGTTGATGCGGTGTTAGATTTTTTTGTTATTTATTATTTGTTGATGTGTTTGTGTTTTTTAAGTTGTTATTTCTGATCTGCTGGTTTACATTCAGTGTATTTTTTGTTTTGAAACATGTTGATTTGGATTTTTTTTCTTATCTGTTGATGTGTTTGAGTTGTTTTGTTTTTTAATTTGATAGTATTTCTGATGTGTTGATTTAAATTGGTTGTATTTGCTCTTTTTAAATATGTTGATGGGGATTTTTATAGTAGTTGTATTTTTATCATTTGTTGAAGGTTTTTTTTGTTCCTTGTTTTTTCTAATCTGTTTAAATATTTTACATTTGTTGTATTTTAGATGAGTTGTTATTTCTAGTTTTTTATTTTGAATTTGTTTGTTTTTACAGATGTTGATGTGTTTTGATTCATGTAATATTTTCTTATTTGTTGATGCTTCTTGCACTGCAGGGTTACTGTATGCTGTATTTGTTAAATTGTGTATTTTTTTTAAGTTATTCTCACAAATTTTGCCATTTTTCTTAGATTTCTTGTTTGCTTCATAAACAGTGTTTTTAAAGCATTGGTTCCTTATTGATGTGAAATGTGTACAATATGTCATGACTGTATCTAACACCTGATAACTAATGTGTCATCCATTCACTCTGTCAGTCAGTGCTTCAGAGTGTGTCAATTTTAATATATCACTGAAATTTCTAAAACTTGTAAAATAAACTATTTAAAGAACAATTCCTTCTGCAGTGAACAACGTCATTACATCTTTGTTTAAAAAAAAAACGTGTCAGGTTTAATAGTTTATTGGTGAATTTAGACAATTGAAATATCAATTTGCTTCTGCATGGATTAAATCTGATGGTTTAGGTTTGATTTGAGGCCGACGATGGTCAAAAAACAGTTGAAAAACTACTTTTTTTCAGGGAATCTCCCAAAATGCTGCTCCTTGTTTATTTGTCCCGCTGGTCTCCCACACCAACTCTGGTTTGGCCACATCTTCAGTTTGTTCTTAACCCTCAGTAACTCAGCTCTGTGGCCATAGACGGATGATTTCAAATAAAAACTCTCTAATTTTCACATCCTGCGAACTGAGATAAATGTTGAAATAAAGAGTAAAATGAGTTATAGATCATAAAGCTGATTATGTCTTTGTTTTCTCACAGGCTGAGCTGCTGACGGGATTCTCCGTCGTAAATGTGGAGGATGCACGTCGAGCCGGTCAGGAGCTGCTGAAACGAGGCTGCCGGTCAGTCATCATCACGTTGGGACCTCAAGGCTGCGTGGTGCTCGAGGCGGAGGAGTCAAAGCATGTTCGAACTGCTGCGGTTACAGCTGTGGACACTACGGTAAATCATTTTGATTTATTTTTATGTTATGGTCATTATTTTAGAAGATTGTTTGGATTGTAGCAGGTTTTTTTTTTCTACAAGAATCTTCGATGATTTTCCAGGAATATGCCTGAAAGATGTATAAAACACATTTCTATACTGATGATAAAGTATTTAAAAAGTCAGTCTAATGTGAAGATTGTATGAATTCATCAGACAAAGGATTTCCTGTGGATGAACTCAGTATCTGTAACGGCTCTCGAGCGTCTTCACGTGGTCAGTTTGGAGTTCTTTAAACAGAGGAAAAACAGGATCAGACACAATTTGTCTGATTTTTTTTTTTCACCTGCGTCTCATACATACATGTACATCCCTGTGCTTCCCCAAGAGCGCACACAGACTCATACGGGACAGTTTATTTTTGCTCCTTGCCCCTGGGTTTCCACTTCATGTACACATTTTCAAATGTAAGAATCTCAACCAGACTTCCATAAACTGTCTGTCAAATGTTCTGGCTTTAACACAACAAAATTCATTTTATTGTTCAGGCTCACATAGAAACAGGACTAGGCACCAAACAGACCAAACGCCATATATAAATATTTCTAAAGCCTGATAATAACACACAGAATGTCTACATTTTTGATGGTGTGTTTTTATAGCAACATTTATGATTCTAAAATCATAAACTCAATTAAATATAACTGAAACTGAAACCAATATGGGATGTTTTCATACTAAATCATCAAAAATAGTCAACAAACTCCCATCACCCTGTCTTAAATGAACTAAAACACTGGCAATAATTCTGCATGAATAGATGTACAAAGTCTGCTCTTTCATTTTTCACAAGAAGCAAGACAAAAAACTATATAAATAAATAAATAAATGATAAATGTCTGATTTTTCTCTCATCAAATATATTTTAAAAATAAAATCAGAGAGTCCTAACAGTGATGATCTGCAGGTTTTCTTTTGTCGAAGCCTTGACTAATGAAAAGACAATATTTTCAGGTATTGATGGTTGTGGATTATGTTTTAATCTTTTTTATCTGTGAATTCAATGAGAAAAAAACATGCTTTTTCTCATTACCGCAAAACAGACATTCACGAAGAGCCCGGAGTGATTAAATATACATTTTTTAAAGTTTAAACAAATCATTTAGATGTTGAGTGTTTGTTTCTCAGAGCAGACCATAAAAACACACACAACAGTAGATCTGTACGGTTCAGACTTCTCCTTGAACCTGCCTCACTCTAAAATCACATTCATGCTTTTAACAATAATGCTGAAAATGAGTGAACATTTTACTGAAGCTAACTTTGCTACTTTTAGAGGGCAGTTATTGAAGTTTTAACAATGCCACTGCACAATTTAGGCAAAGAAAAGCAACAAAAATAATTTGTTTCATTATAGTACATTGTTCAGTAAAATAAGCAGATTTTAGTAATGCTGAATGGTCGGACTGTCTTTAGCTTGACCCTCAAACACACAAACACACACACACACACATACACACACATACACACACACATACACACACACACTCCTCTGAGCTGTCTGTTAGTGACTCTAACAGCTTCCTTCCACAGTAAGTGTGAATAATCATGTGACAAAACACACAGGAAGTTTTCTAATTGTTTCAAATCTTTTGTTGCGGTTGGGCATCAAATACGGAAAAGGAAAATAAAATAAAACAAATATATATATATATATATATATATATATATATATATATATATATATATATATATATATATATATATATATATATATAGATATGTATATAGATATATATATATACACACATATATATATATATATATATATATATATATATATATATATATATATATATATATATATATATATATATATATATATATATATATATATATATATATATATATATATATATATATATGTGTGTGTGTGTACAAAGCTTGACAAATGTATTAAATCACCACCCAATGTAAGATTTTTGCCACAGCTGCCCTTAATTGACTGCATTTTTTATTGCCAAAATTATTTTTAATCTTTTTATAGTAGTTAATACACCAGTATGTAGAAACTCTATGACTGAAATGATATTAGCCAGGCTTGAATGTTCTCATTGTTATCCATGAATTTCAAATATATACTGTTTTACACACACACAAAGCCTCAAAATAAATAGCAAAGCACATTTTAACTTCTTGATTAAGTTTCGAATTATAGTTATTTACTCTCATTCCTGGTCCACTTTTATACTTGAGTAATTTCTGACTCATCAGAGCAACTCAGTGAATGGCTCAAGTTTGGGTAAAAGAAGGTGAATTCATGCTGAAATTCCTCATTCCTGTTCAGTCTTTTGTTCCAAATAAAATACTACTATCAGTTATACACAAGTTTAGTTTTTATGACAGATGATCTAATAAAGATGTAAAGCCCTGCACATGAATAAAGTAACTTTGGTGTTTTTTCTACCACTTGTTTAAATTTCTGGTAAATTTGAAAACATGTCACAGTAGTTGATTCTATTTAAATTAAATCAGATTTCTGTTTTTTTATCAAATACTGATAAACTTAAGATAAACTCACATAAACCCAAATCAGATAAACTGTGACACATTTACAAAACTGTAAAAATGTTCGCATTAGCTATATTTTTTATAATTTCTCTCTAATATCATGTTAGAAATGATACATGTCATTTCTTAAGTAGTGGTGATATCAAAATATAGAAATTATGTGATCTTAAAGGGACTGTGAGGAGTTTCTAAGTAAGAATTTCCTACTGGGAACTTGGTGAAACCTCGCCACCCTGAGTTGACAATCGAAGATGGATGCCCCCAGTGTGAACAGTTATTTAGCTCCTGTAATAATCCATTTATTTGCACCTCTGACAGGGGTGTGTCGCTCTAGATCAGCTGTATACATAGTATTGTTAGACTTATATTTACAAAAATGCTGCCATAGTGATAATCACATTCTTCATGTGGTATTGTTGAACAACAACGCAGGGCGTGCTAACAACAGCTAACAATAGCCTGGTAGATCAGCATGTTTTTTTCTGACTTCAGCTGGACTGTGATAAGTCAGAGATGATGTCACTCCCAGTTCTGAGGTTACTGGAACGCAGCATTACGACCGTCGCCACGTGTGCTCATGGGTAACAGAGTCTTAATGTCGCCGGTAATAGATTCTCCTCATAGCACCTTTAAGAGATATTTTTGGAGGTGTTTCCCTGACTCCCTGTGAGGTACATCGGCATTTTCAATAGAGTTTGAAGCAGTTTGTGACTTTAAAAAAATACAAACAACAAATCATCAAATATAGGACTTTTTAAACCTTTTTTGATGCTGTTGTCTCAGATGGATGTCAAATATCCTTTGAAATTCATGACAAGAATTTGTGCCACATTAATCAGGTAAAATAAACAGCATAATAATTCAACTTCAACTTTATTATCATCCCATGGGTAATATGGTTTAGCACACAGTGAGAAGTAAATGCACCAAAACCACGAAAGCTAAAGGCTATAGAATCGGACACAGGCCCCTTGAAATGCTGTAGGTAAAATAAACAGCAATAATCATTCAAGGTTAAGCAGATAAAATGATAAATGAGAATATAAAATTATGTAAAATTTGTATAAAAAAACCTCACACATGCAAACACACACACACACACACACACACACATACACACACACACACACACACACCATTTGAACCAAAAAATGTCAAGTTCATTATCTTGTGATTTCAAGTCTTTGCTTCTGTTGGTCTTTCTACCTGTGTTTTTTTTTTCCAAGAACTTTTTATTTTTTTACAGATTTTATTCGCAATTGACATTTAAATCTTTGGTAGATCCCACTTTAAAGCACTTTGGCACTTATCACTGCAGAAAGGAGGAAAATTTGTTGTAAATGGAAAAAATTGCTCGGCAGCCCTCTCCAGACTTGAGAAACCCTGGAAAGGATTACTTTGACGGAGTGATTCATGAAGCTAAAACATGAGCACAGATAACTCCTCTGATTCTACTTCACTGTCATAACAAAAATTCAGTCTCACATCACTTCCTTTGTGCCCACGTCCTTCACGTACATTGTCGGTTGAATGACTTCCTGGTACTCTGAGTTCTGATTGAGCTACAAATCTGTCAGCAGCTCAAGTGGAACTCTGTACGATCAGCGGAGATGTGGTGACCACCGGCTGTTTCCCCTCTCTGGGTTTAATCTTTGAAAGAGGCCAGAGTCGCTTTGACTCATTTCACAGCGGACTCTGTGGTTTGTTTTCGTCACAGAAGCCTCGACTGGATGTTTGTGTTTCCTGTCTCTGAGGCGTTGTGGGGCCAGTGTTCTTCTGATTAAAGACGTCACTGCACAGAGGTGTTAAACAGCTCTCTGTGAAGACATTTGAATAGTTTGAGTAATGGATTCTTTTACTGCAGGGTTTTTACAATGGCCAGATGCTGTTCATCACACACGTGCAAATGCTTGTGGGAAACACAAACACACGGTCACAGTTTAACAGAAAAACCACATCAGATATTTTCAAAGTCAGAAACAAAAAGAGGGGAAACGGTCTTTTCTTTTTGTTTTCTGACATACTCTGAAGTCGACTCGATCGCAAATCTTTGCTGGGAATAAATGTGCATAACCAGTAATTCAGCAAAGATCATGACCTTCTAAGAAGACTGGATGGAGGCCATGATTGCCAATAGTAGATTTTTTTTCCCTGAAATGTCCATCCACCCATCCATAATCATCATTTATACTACTTATCCTTTTTAGGGTTTAGGGGGTCTGTAGCCCATCTTAGCTAACATTGGGCAAGAAGCAGGGTGCACCCAGGGCAGGTGGCTGAGCCAAATAATAATAAGAAAGATAATAATAAGAACTGGAAAAGCACTCGGAGAGTGCAGACCTCCGCCAGCGCCACAGTCCTCCCCCATATTGTGCTTTTCACCATAAATATTAGTCCTACCTTTATTTCATGTCGATATTTAGATTCCTTGACCATGAAAACATACCATTAGCAATTGGATTCATAATGATATCTATTTTAGTTCAGTAGTTATTCATGAAAATCACTTTTCTCGCCATGGCGGCCAGACGCTGATCCGGATCAGCACCAGTATCGAATCAGTTCTTCCTTTTCCCATGCTGAACATTTCCTGAGTATTTCATCAAAATCCATCCTTCACTTTTTGAGTTATTTTGTTCACAGATGGACAAACAAACTCTCCCGAAAACATAACCTCCTTGGCAGAGGTAATAATGATAAAGACAATGACAAAGTAACCATTATAATGTGATTGATAGTTGATTATAATGAACAAACTTAAGTCTGCATTTTCTGAAGGCTCGTCTACAGTGACCTTTGAGGTGTGACATGAACCCCCTGTAACCTGGCATGTCACATGTTAATGTTGCCAAGACTTAATTCCAGACAGACCAGGTTTTTTCTTTTTAGTTTTTCTAGTCCTAAAAGATTTTAAACAGAACAGAAAACACACATGTGAGTAATACCTTTTAACTCCAGCTCTTGTGTCTGTTGTGGTTGCACATCCAAAAGTTTCAATGATGAGTTCTCGTGCTCTTCCTTCATGCCTGGATATAGAGTCACGCGAGGGAGAATGTCTTTAACATCAAATCTGCCATATTTAGCTCCAACATTAACAAAAAGCTGAATCAGCTCCAAAAAGCCTTTCCCAGTGACCACATCATATAGCAGCGTGTCCTAACAGCAGAGCGTGACACATTTCTCAGGAGTTTCTTGTTTAACATTCACAGGGCGTAGAGCATTGGCCTTGAAAGACCGGGAAGAACAGAGCAGGTGTGTCGTCTTAGCCAGAACTGTGCCTGTTGTATATCAGAACCTTTGTACATTTGTAAAAGCTGACAAAGTCAATTTCTTTGCCATTGTTAACAGTTACAAAAGGGAAATTGTTCCAGATGTCAGACTTTCTTCTGATTTGTTTTTATGCTGCAAAGTCCAGCTTTTATCCAGTTTTCTATCTTAAACCTGGGACTTCTTATCCATTAGTTCAGTTTTTATCTCACAACAATGACTAATTTATCTCATATTATTCACTTTTTATCTATCATTCATCAAATATTTAAAAATGTTGTCTTTTAAATCTTATTTTTTCAGCTTCTGTCATTTGTTCAACACGTTGCCTTTATTGTGACTTTCTATATCGTGTTTGAATTATTTATTTTAATGAAATGACTTCATCTTATCAGTCTGTTGTTTTATTTCCAAATTTCATCCTTAACTTCAGGTAATCTGCATGTATTCTGCTTGTTCATGAATGCAAACTCCCAAAATGTACTGTGATATTTTGCTCACCTGACAGATACAGTCTATGGTGCACCCAGTTAGGATCAGCTTTGTGCATGCTATCAAGTTTGCACATTTATACACACAAACCTTTAGTAGATCCATCTCTCCATGTGGATGGACATCTGGTAGCCTTGCAGAGCAGACGGACCTGCATGATTCTGAAATCCTGCAAATCCATCTTGCAAACCTCCACTGTTCAACAACTTCACTCGGCTAAATGCTCAACGGTCCAATCAGGGAAGAGAAGCGGGAGCTGCGCATGTGACAACAGGAAGTGACTGCATGTTTGAAAACAATGGCGGCTTCTCAAGCAGTCTTAATAACTGTTTTTTTTTTTTTAATCAGAAATAGACTAAATTTTTCTTTAAAAGAGCAGAAAAGAACATCACTTGAAGCTTGTCTTACAAGAAATCATGTTCTTGCTCTTTCCCTGACCGGGGATCACTGCTGGGAAACTGGGAGTGAACACAGAAATCCTCCACAGACATGCCAGTTAATCTATAGTCGTCATGGTTACTCAGTGATACTTGACAAAATCTGCTCTAAGTTATACATCTGTATGGTATAATTTAATGTAGGGTAGTTTAAGCTAACGGTTTACTGTTGTTATCTGTTAGCTGCCAAACTGTTGTTAGCCATTAGCCGCTAAGTATGGCTGCTACAAATGCTACATCATATGTCGCAGCGTTGCTTGATATGGATTGGTCTGTGAAAAGTGCGATGAGCTGAACAACTGTTTAATCACAAGCTGCTATTGTTTTTGAAGGTTCTGCTTTTTAAAACATTTTCTAATGGCTCTTTCCAAGATGGATTAGTGAAATATTGCTGTGGCGGATATATGGAATTGTCCATCTGGCATGTAGAGTTAAACATTCGGTACCCACTGAGATTTTTCCACCTGCCCATTTCAATGTCGAGGGGATATTAGGGATGTTAACGGGCAATAATTTCAAATTTTATTGACAGCAATTTTATTAGGTTTGTTGGACTGGTGTACTATAAAAAAGCACAGTTTCATAAAACAACAATATATAAGAATTTGAATCGGTGACTCTCAGCAACATACAAACATCTCTGTGGGTGCTGCCTGTAGCCACCACCTACAACATGGAGTCCACAAATTAGATGAAAATTGGGAAAAAATGGATTTTACTGAACAAAAACAAACTTGGAAAGTCCAATATGTGGAATAATTTCTCCATTGTAACACACCAAGACAATTCAGGAGAGCTGGTCTGGTAGAGGTGATCTGTCCTTGTTTGACACGGTTCATTAGAAAATATAAAAACACATCTGTTCACCTGTAAGAGGTGATCTCAGCTTGTTTCCTATGGACTCCTGGAGTGGTGAGTTTGGTGATCACAAACATGGTGATGAGTTAACACTGCTGTCGTTGTATAAGCAGCAGCACTACAGCTACGAAAAGAATGAAAGGTTACCATGACTAAAGCTGTTCATCACAGGACTCAACAACATAGAGTGATTCAAAAAGTAGATTTACTCCCAGAATTTAGACCAGCTCATTTCAGCAAGGAAATCCTGTTAAAGCTGCTCCTTACTTTCTACACTGCTGACAATTTCTCCATGGATACTTTTACTAGAGTTGCATTATAACAAGCTGCCATGTTATCTGGGTACCCTGATGGTCTGCTGAAGACACCAGTAAGTGTTTAAAGCCCCTCACAGTTTGTTTACACTAATATCACACCTACATTCATTTGAATTTATATTCCAATGCAAGTAACACAACAATAAATAAGCCTATCCATATGATCTCAGTTATTATCCAATAAAATCCAATTGATTTATGCAACACAGAGCTACATTTTAAGATTTTAACAAAAATTATTAAGCTAAAACATGAGGACAGAGAGCACAAGAAACAAAGACCACACAACTCTTATGAATTAAAAGCCAACAAATAAAAATAGGTTTTATTTAAGAGTAGGTAAGGTAAGGTGGGAAATTCTGATTTTAGGGGATCAAGTTGGTCCATAATTTAGGACCAAAAGCTGCAAAGGCTTGGACACCTTGAGTTTTTAGCCCAGCCTTTGGGACAACTGGAAGTAGTTACAGACCCCAAAGATGTCAATGTGGTGTGGGTTTTTAAAAGATCAGAGATGTAACAAGGTGCAAATAGACATGAAAAAGACATTCAATGTTAAAAGGTATCCTAAAATGAACAGGTATCCAATGAAAATGAAAATAGCTTAAAGACAAGAATCATAATTTTGGACTGCCATAACTGCAGATCGTGTCTATGCTGACTTTTTCCCATAATGCACGGCATGACAAAGCAATGCTGACTGTGATGTAACGGCTACTCAACCTGGACTCAACTCAACATGGTGTGGACTTTTAGAAGATCAGGGATGTAGCATGGTGCATATATCTGTTTGAAGGTTTAAAAGCAAAGAACAAAATCTTAAAATCATTCTACAGTGAACAGGCAGCCAATGAGGAGAGGCCAGGAAGGAGCTGCTAAAGTACAAAAGACATGAAGCAGCATTTTGGACTAACTGCAGATGATTATGGTTATGCTAGCCTTTTTCCATACAGCACAGCACGACAAAGCAAAGCTGGCTGTGATATTACTACAACTTAGCCTGGACTCGGCTTGGACTTGGCCTGGACTCTGCATTTTTTCAAAACCCTGCCGTATGAACCGCAAACGATTCATGGAAATAAGCAAACTTATATCACTTTTTCAACCAAATTGGAGCAAATCCACCGAGCTGTAGGTGAGGAAACCACTTAAAGTAGACACAAACATCTTATTCAACCTTATTCACCATCTTCAATCCCCCTGCTTCCCAATAGCCCCCAGGAGAACTTACCCATCACCCCGTCCTACCCACCCACCCCCTCTTTCCTCTCCCATGAGTCACCTCTTGGGCCTGCATCAGTCAGCAGAAAGCTGTGGTCGAGCCTGCTGCACACACGCCCCTCCTCGCCCTCTGCACACACACTCTCACCCCCTCTCCCTCCTCCCTGTGTTCTTTGATGGGCTCATAAATTCAGGAGTGTTTAACTCTTTTGGACATCATAATCCCTCTTCCAGTAAGGCTCTCTCTTTTTTTTCCTGGAGGGAGGAAAAAACAACAGGTTGTTATCGAGATCATTATTCACTTCTCTGCGCCTGCTCTGGTAACACGGCCTCTTTAGTTAGCATGCCGTGCTATTATTTAAGATTTAAGATTGTGAGGATTTTACTCTGGAGCTCTGGAGTGAATTTAAAGTTATTTAGCACCAGGATTGTTGTTTCTGTGGTTCTCCAGATTTACCAAGTCAGAATCTGTGCAGTGAGGCTGCATTCGAGGACGCAATTCTTCGATATCAACACAGTGAGTCACTTGCGGTTTCGTGCTATTTCAGCTATACTACTGTTCCGCTGGGCGCCACAGGTGGAGTGACGCAGCACAAGTCTCAGGCAAGCAACACTTTTATGCCTCTGCGCTGACTACAGCAAGGAGGAATCACGTTTTAGGGTTATCCGTCTGTCATTGTTGTTATTGTGAAGTCAACACACCATTGCACTAAAGTCCCGTCTAAGTCAGGGATGACGCTGATCCCGTTTGGAGATTAGAAATCAAGGTCTTTGGGTCTCACCGTCATACCATGATTATGAATCTCAATTTTGCACAAGCATCCAGTCTAACGCAATTAAAGGCAAATAAAAAGATTTTTTTTTTAATGTATTTTTTGTGCATTTTGTGCCTTTATTGATAGGAGAGAGACAGTGGATAGGCTTGTGAAAGAGGGTGAGAGAGTAGGGGAAGATACTCTGCAAACTGGTCACAGGTGGGACTCGAACCTGGACCAGAAAGCAAGTACATGGGGTGCCTGGTTGCTAACCACTCCGCCAAACCAGCACCCCAATGAAAAGATGTTTGAGATCAGAGATCAGCAGTCCTTTACTTTGACTTAAAAAGGACAAATTATTTTTTTAGTTCAATATTTTATTTAATGTGTGTTAACCACATAATAGAGCACTCCTGCAAACAAAACAAACAGTCTTTAAGACGCCTCCCTCTTTCTCCAGCAGTTGCCCAAAACAACTCGATTCCTGCCTCCTTATGATAGACCTGCCCGTGTGATGTCACACCATTGTTATGTTATCAGTTTAAGCCTATGGCTAACTGTAGCAAGCTAGTTGAAGACTCTAGCAGTAAGAATAAATCTAGAGTCATTGACAATTTGTTGAACTGGGAGCAGACTGGGTAAAGGTGGGGAAGTAGATGCATATATACATATATACACATAAATACACCCAGGGATGCATCCATGCAGGCAGAGACAAAGACTAAAAATAAGAACTTGTAATTATGACAAACCCAGATCATAAATCTGTCCTCTCCATGTTTGTCTCTGCTGAATAGAGATTTTTTTGTACAATATTTTATTAAACAAGCTACCAATACATTGCTACATATAAACAAGTAAACTTTGGCCCCAACAGATACATCCTCACCTAGATCCCTTTTCCAAAACCTGAAAATAGATTTTCTGAGGTTACCCCCTGAGATGCAGCATCTGTTTTTCAAGAGGGTCCTCATGCCCATATAGTTGTAAAGGTATTTATTATAAAATCTGTTTAACAGGGAGCTGGCCCAGGATAAGATGGAGATCTGGGTCCCTGATTTAAAGCCTCCAATGTTCTTGGCCATGTTAAAGTACATCTACTGTGATAAAATCGACCCTTGTAGAGCTCGCCTACTACATAATCTGATTGACCCGCAAAGACTGGGATTGATGAAAAGATAAATCAATCACTGCCCAATTTTGCCCATCCCCAAATGCTTTCTATGGGCTGTTGCCTAGATGGACTTGTTAAATCTACTGAACAAGCCGTCTGGTCTATCAGATCTTCTTTCTCCTCGGTTTGTCTGATTACAGTCATTGATCCAAGGTGATGTGCACAAGATATTCATGCAGAATCTGAAGGATTGTCTTCAAACATTGCTCAAATGTGTACTTTGATAAGTAAATGATCTAATTTCATCAGTAAGGGTCAATGGTCAAGGTTATTCTTTACTTTGGTTAATGTGGTAGTTGCATGCATCCCCACCATTAAAGGGAGGGTTAGATTTCATATCCAGTCAAATGAGCTAAAACACCACCTGATCCTTCTGGACCCTCGACTGTGTACCACACATGGACTGTTGGACATCATTTGGCTGCATTTCTGCATTTTGCTTTCTCTAAGAGGGAAATCTTTTTGTTTGATTTATATATAACCTGCATTGGTGCTCCAACACTCAGCTTTTTCCCAGAGTGTAACTGTTTCATCATCTGCTTCTCTGGCAGCTGTCTGAATAACACATTTTTAAACGGCTTGAGCAATTATCGGCTGAGTCAGGATGGTGAAACTGGATGACAAAGCACATCCACTCATCCTCTGTGGGTCTTCCCCATCCCTCCCGCTTTTATCCAGTTGTCTTAAATTGAGTACAGGCTTCCCTCGCTGAGATCAGAGCCTTGGCTGTTGTGTGTGGACCGTTAGACGATACTCACACACGAGCACTCAAACATGCAGAGCGCCTTTTCTGCCTCGGCAGGACTTGGGTGGCCTTGGTTTCCACTGCACCGGGAGGTCCACTGCGTAGGGGCGAGAGGGTAGACAGTGCTGTCTAAAACCAGACATTACAGCTGCTCGGTGGGTCTGGACGGTCAAATTATTCCCAGTCTTCTCCTTTGACTGGAGCAACAATTGTATGATTCCTTCCTGGAAGCCAAAGGTAAGGGGATACCTCCTGAGTGTTGCATTCCTGCACTCTGAAAGCTGTGAGCCAGCATGACTCGGGGATAAAAAAGTGCCACATCACCATCTTTTAATGGAGCTGCTGCAGCTGCTGTTTAGCAGCCCAGATGTTCACCGGGTCGTCTGCCAGTGCAGGCATGTCAGTGTTTGATACAAAAGGGTGAAAGAGGAGTGAGACAAAAGCACTGCAGATGGATCAAAGATGCGAGAGCCCTAATTGGTCTAATTAAATGCGTTTTTGATCTCTGAATGCTCCTCCCTCGTTGCTTTAGTCGAGCAGTTCGCTCCCGGCTGATTGTGAGTCTTTCTGTGAGCTTCCGGACGTGGAAGCCGCTGTGAGTCATCGCTGCCCCTCAGTTGGTCTTTGCTCTCCCTGAGGTGTCTTTCATTGACAAAGGCTGTAGGCTCCAGGAGATAACGGCACACCGCTCCATCTGTCAGACAAGGACAGGAAGCGAGATCGCAGGAGGCCTCTGAGGGAGGGATACAGTCACGGGTCAAGAGGAGAGCAGGCTGTGACCTTGTTTACATCTAACAGTGGTGGAAACACTCTATTACAGGAAGATTGAACTCAGGAAAAAGTCATATTATTAATCATAGCTTAATGATAGAGCAGTTTGAAGAAAATAATGTTTACAAAGAGCTTTGACAGTAAACAAAAACAGGCATAAGAAGAGAGCACAAGAATTCAATCACAGAGGAAACTAAAAACTCAAATTATAACCTGAAGAAGTGGAACAATAATTCCTGAGCATCACGGATAAGTCAATACAAGAACATCAGAAGACACCAGGCAATCCTGGAGCTAGCAGCATAAAATGAGACCAGGAGGACCTAAGATTAAAGATTATTTCAATAAATACAGAAAGAAACTGAATAAAATGTAATTAATTAAAATAAAAATGTAAAACGGTGGGAATTGGTAGAAAAAAAACAGAAGCAGAGGAGTGAAAAAGTGTAACAAAGATGATTGCTTAAAACAGAAAATAAAAGTTTTTTAATTTAACTAAAAGTGCATAAATTTCATTGTCTTTTCTTTTCTCTGTCTTTATCTCAAACTCATACATATGTGCATGTTATGTATATGTTCTAAAATGAAGAGGCAGCTAATGAGGAGAGGCCAGGATGGGGCTGCTTATGTATTTTGTTTAGTGTTCATAAGTACACTAAAAAAATACATACTTTCACTAAACTAAATAATAAAGTAATAATTGTCATCTGCTACTGATTCTTAGTCTCGCTGGGAGAGTTTTTCCCAAAGGGATTTGCAAAGTACCATCTAATCTACAATGACTTGACTATAAAATAAATTAAAAATATAAACCACATACATGCACATGCAGCTGCTTCAGTTTTCCCCTCCCAGACAAGTGCCTGCAGAGTTTTCATCAGCCACTGGAAGTCTAAACAAGATTATTTTGTTCTAACTTTCTGCACATGATGGCTTTTTCCCTGGTAAAAATGTTCATGTATGTACACCATAAAATACAAGTGAATATGGGTTACATGTTTTATCATATTGAGATATAATTACAGCCATCAGGGCGGACTTTTCCAAGCACTTTCCTGTAGTGGATCAGCCAAGACTCTTCCACGTAAACTGGGAAAACTGAAGTGACTCTATCTGAACACATGTATGTGCATTATCCGTCATCATACATAGAAACAATATAAATATACACGTGGGTTTAGAGATGTAACAGTATGAAAATTTCATATCACGGTTACTGTGACTAAAATTATTCCGGTTATCATTATTAACCGGTGTTAATAATGTTGCAGTGTGCTCAAAATGTTCAAACAGTACTTTAACACAGTCTTGAAATAATTTAATCCCTTTCATATTATAAATTTAACAGTTCTTTTGTCATTTTCTGTCAATGACTTTGTCAGGAAATGTCCTACAAGTAAATTTGTAAAATGTTTTAAATGAGAAATAAAAGTAAACAATTCTGGCAAGTATTTGTCATTATAATGTTATGAATGCTTTAAAAAGTGTGTGTATTTACAAAAAAAAAGAAAAAAAATGAACATGTTCAAAGTTTTGAGACGACCAGAAATAAATTAAACCTATTGTACATTCAATCAAACATTTTTGTTTGCCTGCAGCATTAGTGTCCATGTTACAGCTTGTAATATTAACCATGTTCAGGCTTTTCTTTTCTTTTTTTTAATTTTTGTTTTAATAACAATAGTCCCTGAAGCAGTTAGCTACCTTCATGACTCTTTTTTGCTCTTCCCTTTCAATGGCAGATGTCCTCGACATCTCCTTCAATATTTACAAATTACGATTGATGAAATCCATAAAACATGAACTATGATGAAAAAAGACAATATATTACGACAAAATACAGCAATATACAGCAAGACACGGCAAATAAACGGCGAACGAAGGGCAAGAACACACTCCAGATTGATACTAATGCTGTTATTTACAATCTTTATACATTATTTACACAGAAAATACTGATAAACCTCCATTAATTCACTCAGGTATGGCTCACTGAATCCTCTCTCTCTCTCTCTCTCTCTCTCTCTGGTGTTTTAGACAGGGTGATTGTTGTCAATCAGTTTCCCTGAGACATCCTTTAAAATCCAAACTTCGACCAGACTTTAGACTTTCACCGTTTCGAGTGGGAAAACCTGTAAGTCTGAACGAGACTCCAGCTGCTGTACAGGACTTCTCAGAGGTCAAACATTGAAAACTGCACATGCGCGCCTCTGTCTGCGTTAGGGATGGGCATTTTATCCGATGCGCAATCAGTGCATCAATGCGAGGGTCTATGGTAAATTGCATCGGTTTGAGTGGTGTGCATCGGATTAGAAACTGGGCTGAAACCACAATGCATCGCCTTGTAAAAGCTTTGCACCGGTAAAATCCGATGTCATGTTATTATATATATATATATTTTTTTAATTTAAAATTAATATTTTCAGTGTGCTGAAAGTGCTGTTTTTTTCAAAGTGCTGTTTATATGTTTAGTCTAAGTTGTTAATGACAGCTTTGGAGGCTGAGCTCCACTACTGTTAGGCCTATGTTCCTGTTTGTGAAATAGGCCTACTTTTTTATGTTGACAAACACACCTCCTGACTGCTTAAGTAGCCTACTGTAAGTGGTCTGAAGTGGTCTTGAAGAAACAATAAAGTTGAGTTGAATTTGCACAGATTTGCATCGTTATTGCATCCTGATTGCATCGTGGTGGGAAGATAAATTGTATCATCCTGAATTGGTAGATGCTTCATGTGAATGGATAGTGTATCGTACCGTAGCCTACATATCGAGATGCATATCGTATTGTCCTGGGGATGGAGATTTCTATCCCTAGTCTGCGTGAGAGGGCCGCCTCACCGAGGAGCCGTTCTGGCTTTTCAAGGCAAGGAGCAGCATCACCCTGAGTTATTGACACAGTGTGGTAATCGGTTTAACAGTAATTTTAATTGGACATGGTAATGATTACCGTGGGAAATTATACCGCCGTTAACCATTTTACTGGTAACCGTTACATCCCTACATGGGTTGAAGCCCCATTTTACAATCTAGAGAATAAATCTCTACAAGCCTCTGGATGCACAACCCCATCCATCATACAAACCTCGCAGGGACACGACTTAAAAAAACACTAATAATTAATAAACTCTTCAGGAAAAGTGCATGCTGCCCAGCCCTATGGCGCAGCAACACACTGAGAGGCGTAGCTGGTTTGTCAAGAGGTAGAAGGTGCATACTGACCCATACCGGTTGTTGTCATAAGAACAATGACCATGAGGGCCAAAGACATTAACAAACAAACAAAATAAAAGTATGTTGAGAAGACATCCCACGCTCCCTCCATACTCAGTCTGACCTGTTGGATATCAAACGCTGTCCGTGTGCGCTCCACCATGTTCACATCTCGCATTAAGGAAAACCACTTAGTGTTTGACATCTGTTGCCGACGAAAGGTGTAAGAGTGGTTTCTGTAGCTCTGTCGAATTTCAACATTCCCTGCAGGTTCAGGTTTTTAGCTGTTTTTTGTCTGGTGTTTGTTTCCGCGGTGTTTCTGCTCTGCACTCCACAAAGATCAGCCGTCAATCAGAGCGTGTGGGCGCTGCAGCCGTCTTTGTCCTTGGATTTTCTGTCTGTTGATGGACTCCTCATTTTCTGTATGCAGTCCTTTGTCTATACAGCTATGGCATTTACTGCTGCATGTGTTAACTCTGTCAGTGCTTTCCTCCATTTATTCTGAATACACAGCACTCATGCTGCTGTCAGAAGCTCTAAATAAAGGTCACTTGTCTGAGATCTGTTGGTGAGTGAACACCAGACACACAAAGTTGTAAATGGAAAGCTCTCAGTGGATGTAAGTTTGTGTTAAATCAGTGCTCCTCAGTGGTCTGCCCTTTAAATCCAGCACCTCCTCCTCAATGTAAAGATACAACCAAACATTTGAGGAAATTTACAAGCAGATTACGCAGGTTAACATTTGTGTTTAGCATTAGATAAACATCGGATAATCCATAATACCTGGTGTGAACTTATCTCTGCTGAAAAGGGTTTGAAAGCTGAGAGCGTAGACTTCTCTCAGAGGTGGTCTTGGGTGAAACTTGCAGATGTAACATATTCTACAAAAGCATCCTGTTAGCCGATGTTATCTCAAGTTGCCTACCACAAAAGAATTTGCACAGCTTTATTTATATTCATAAAACCTTGACAGTGGTGATGGGAGTGCAGCTTACTTTAGGACATCCAGATCATTTGGCTCAGCTCCTTTAAGTGCTAAAAAAGCGGAAAATTTACAAGGACTAATGGAAAAAAACACAACGTTAGATAAGAAATACAGTACAGTACATGCTCACCATCAGAGGAATGATGGTGAGCATGTGCCGGTTGGGTGGCAGCACGTCCGAGTGGCTCCGTGTTTGTTTTGGATGATGTTTTTTATGTGTGCGAGGATGTTTTTATGTGTTTTTATGTGTCTCATATGAGCTGCTGGATACAACACTTTCCCTATGGGGATAAATAAAGTATCTATCTATCTATCTATCTATCTATCTATCTATCTATCTATCAGTAGTAAATAAAAAAAACACTTCAAAAAAATGAGATAAAAGGCCAAACTTCAATTAGAAATGAACATGTATATAAAAAATACAAAAAACAGAAACAAGTAGAAAATACTGTTAAAGAAATGTAAAATGCAAAGAAAAACACAATATTCTTAAAAATAAAAAGCCCAAAGGACAGAAAAGTATATTGTCTGAAAAATTTCACACAGAAACAATCAAGAAAAATATAAATCAATGAAAAAATAAATAAAACAATAAAAAGCACAACTACGAAACATCAAATAGAGAATATTAAAAAAACAGTGGAAAAGAAAAAGCATATTAAATTAAAATAAAATGTAATTAAAAAGCACGACTAAAAACACTTGGTATTTAAAAAAACACAGACATGAACAAAACATAAATAAAAGAAAGAGAGCACATTTACAAACCAAAAATGGCACAAAAAGGGAAAAATAAAGAGAGAATGCATTTACAAATCAAAGAATCATCTGAATATTTTTTGTTTTAATGAACTGTTTCTTCCAGGAAGACATATCTCTATTGTTTGTTGGTTAGCATCTTAATTTGAGATATATATAATTTTAGACATATGTGCAACCTTTGATTGTGTTATCCCTGCAAAGGAACAGCAGCTTCAGGTACAGAAACAGGAATGATTGCTGTGCTCATATTATATCAAAATAAACTTCTCCAAGCATGTAACACCTACTTGTATCGGAACAACTTTCCCAAACATTCAGGGTGTGAAAATGACAGTAGACATATATTTGACACAGTCAGAACTATAAAATTGACTGGATCACAGTAAGGTCATTTATAGAGGAAGCTGAGAGGGGAAAGTAAAAGTTTGAAGTGTAATGATGCAGATGTTTGAAAGGATACACCAACATTTTCTTTGAAAACATTGTCTTGAATCCCTCCAGAGTCCGTGTCAAGCAGATAGACACCATTCTACGACTGTGCATGCAGTAACAAGGAAGAGACTGACAGAGTCACTAGTTAGCTTAGCTCAAACACTGGGAGTCAGTGGGTAGCATTAGCCTGCCTCTGCCTACAGTCAGTCAGATAAACTCTTCAGCAACTCTAAATAGTCCAATATTCTTGTTGTGACTTGTTTTTTTTCCATCCGTGTTATGTTATGTTTATTTTTAAACCAAGATTTGCACTAAATTTAATTTATAAAAGGAATAAGTACAAAACTAACTGTTCCATTACCTCAGCTTCTCTTTGTGCACGCTCAGCTCCCAAAACATGTAACTTTATCCCCGTGTAAAGTGGTTGAATTAAGTTAAGGTTTTGGATCTTCATCAGTCCCAAAGAAATCATCCTCGTCTTCTCGTGCATAGTCAGCCTTCTACTTGTAAACAGAGGCTTTGTTTTGTTGACGTACTTACAAGCATGTCCGCAGTGGTTTGTGCATCCACCCTTCAGTTTAGATTCTTCTGTGTTTCTTTTGAAAATTACAAAACCCAAAACCAGTGAAGTCGGCACGTTGTGTAAATCGTAAATAAAAACAGAATACAATGATTTGCAAATCCCTTTCAACCTATACTCAATTGAATACACAGCAAAGACAAGATATTTAACGTTCAAACTGGTAAACTTTGTTATTTTTTGCAAATATTAGCTCATTTGGAATTTGATGCCTGCAACATGTTTCAAAAAAGCTGGCACAAGTGGCAAAAAAGACTGAGAGAGTTGAGGAATGCTCATCAAACACTTATTTGGAACATCCCACAGGTGAACAGGCTAATTGGGAACAGGTGGGTGCCATGATTGGGTAAAAAAGCAGCTTGCCTGAAATGCTCAGTCATTCACAAACAAGGATGGGGCG
The DNA here is from genome assembly GCA_036419115.1 of Scarus forsteni. Classification (NCBI taxonomy): domain Eukaryota; kingdom Metazoa; phylum Chordata; class Actinopteri; order Labriformes; family Labridae; genus Scarus; species Scarus forsteni. The sequence goes on along the minus strand of JAZDUH010000400.1, from coordinate 2,458,090 downwards.
AGGGTCACCACTTTGTGAACAAATGTGTGAGCAAATTGTCCAACAGTTTAAGAACAACATTTCTCTACGAGCTATTGCAAGGAATTTAGGGATTTCCTCATCTACGGTCCATAATATCATCAAAAGGTTCAGAGAATCTGGAGAAATTACTGCACGTAAGCAGCAAGGACGAAAACCAACATTGACTGCCCGTGACCTTCGATCCCTCAGGCGGTACTGCATCAAAAACCATCATCACTGTGTAAAGGATATCACCACATGGGCTCAGGAACACTTCAGAAAACCACTGTCAGTAACTACAGTTCGTCTACATCTGTAAGTGCAAGTTAAAACTCTACTATGCAAAGCCAAAGCCATTTATCAACAACACCCAGAAACGCCGCCGGCTTCGCTGGGCCCGAGCTCATCTAAGATGGACTGATGCAAAGTGGAAAAGTGTTCTGTGGTCTGACCAGTCCACATTTCAAATTGTTTTTGGAAACTGTGGTCGTTGTGTCCTACGGACCAAAGAGGAAAAGAACCATCCCGACTGTTATAGGCACAAAGTTCAAAAGCCAGCATCTGTGATGGTATGGGGGTGTATAAATGCCCAAGACATGGGTAACTTACACATCTGTGAAGACACCATTAATGCTGAAAGGTACATACAGGTTTTGGAGCAACATATGTTGTCATCCAAGAAACGTCTTTTTCATGGACGCCCCTGCTTATTTCAGCAAGACAATGCCAAGCCACATTCTGCTCGTGTTACAACAGCGTGGCTTCGTAGTAAAAGAGTGCGGGTACTAGACTGGCCTGCCTGTAGTCCAGACCTGTCCCCCATTGAAAATGTGTGGCGCATTATGAAGCGTAAAATACAACAACGGAGACCCTGGACTATTGAACAATTTAAGCTGTACATCAAGCAAGAAAGGAAAAGAATTCCACCTGAAAAGCTTCAAAAATTGGTCTCCTCAGTTCCCAAACGTTAACTGAGTGTTGTTAAAAGGAAAGGCGATGTAACACAGTGGTAAAAATGCCCCTGTGCCAACTTTGTTGCAATGTGTTGCTGCCATTAAATTCTAAGTTGATGATTATTTGCAAAAGAAAATAAAGTTTCTGAGTTTTAACATTAAATATCTTGTCTTTGCTGTGTATTCAATTGAATATAAGTTGAAAAGGATTTGCAAATCATTGTATTCTGTTTTTATTTACAATTTACACAACGTGCCAACTTCACTGGTTTTGGGTTTGTACATTACGTGCTAATCTTACGTTAAAAATAGATAACTTAATGTTAGTTAAAACAAACAAGTCACAACAAGCAGACAGGACCATTTAGAGTTGCTCAAGAGTTAGTCTGACTGTAGGCAGAGGCAGGCTAATGCCACACATTGACTCTCAGCATTTTAGCTAAGCTAACAAATGGTGGGTGAGCTTTGGTGGTCTCTCCCTAGTTTCTGAAGGCACAGTCAAAAGATTGGTGTCTGTCTGCTTGTCTTGGACTTGGGAGTGAAGTAAGACACGAAAAGAAAAAAATGTTGGCATATTCCTTTAAGCTGTTCAACCATGGTGCCGTATTACTTAAAATAACTTTTTTAAATTCTGCATCTTACAATCTGTACAGTCTAAAAACTATGACCTTGGGGTTCATTTGTGTAAATTATGATGATATACAAAGATTTAAGTGTCCTGTTTTCCCCCTCAAAGTTCTTTTATCCAAATAGTCATTAAAAAAACTGTTGACTAAAACCAGCCACGCTACACAAAGTGCCACACGACAAACATCAAACTTCCTAAATCCTACTCTGTTAATTCGGAGAGCTCCTCGCAGACTCATCTGCCATCCTAATTCCTAACTTCAGAGTGAGTACCAGAGGAGAACAGGCAGAAGAACGGCACAGAGGTCAAGACGCGGCGGACGGATCGGATCAGTGAGAGCATCAAGGCTCATCCGTGGCGAGCGCTTGTGTCATTTGATTGACAGGCCTCCAGATCTAACCTTCACCAAACTGTGTCGAGGGCGGCGGTGGCGCGGCTGAAGGGGGGAGCGCTTGTCAGCCTCGGTGAGCTTCATTGACTGGATGGAGCGGCGTCACATGCCAGTCTGAAGGAGTGAGACGATGTTCGTAAGACAGAGGGGTGGATGGATGGTGGCTCCAGCACAAAAGTGATGAAGAGTTTAGTTTCACTATTATTAAGCTAAAAGACAAATCAGGCTAAGTCTGTAAGAATTTTGTCACTTTAATTTTCATTTTAACAGCCCCTGAATAGACCGTCATGGGATTCAAATAAAAGAAATTAGAGATGCAAGTTATCTGGGCCAATGAAAAACAGTTTCATAGAGGTTGGAAATATATTTTATTGTTTGTGAATTAAGTCAGAAATCTGAGATTAAAGACAAAATTCTGATTCAAATCTCAGATTTCTACGTTTTTTTCTTAGAATTTTGACTCTTTTTTTATTTCAATCTTAAATTTCAGACACGTATTTCTCAAATTCTAAATTTAATGGCAGAATTCTTTTTTCAGTTTCAAAGCTATTACATTTTTAGAATTTAATTTTCATATTTCTGACTTATTTCTATTGATTTTGGCTTCAGTTTTTGAAGTCTGACATTTATAAAATTTTAATCTTAGGTTTCAGAAATTTTATGTTAGAATTCTAAATTTTATTTAAGAATTCCAATGTAATTTTCAAATTTTTGAAATTTTAATGTCAGATTTTGAACTTTTTTTATCTCAGAATTCTGAATTTAATATCAGATTTCTGATTTGTTTTATGCAGAGTTGTAACTTTAACTTCATAATTCTGAAAAAATTGTTACAGATTATTAAGATGAACAGCAGCTGAAGCACCCAGCAAATTAAATATGTTGGTGAAGAATTATTTTGTTTTTTTATATCATACTTGCTGTGGCTTAATAGACATTAAAGATAACTAGGTTTTTTATATATGGCATCCAAAATATATTTAACATTCACATCCAACTCTAACAATCTTTGTAGAATATATGTTATTATTGGATTTTCTATGAAGCCCCTCATTGTCTTGTATTATAAGTACATCATAAGTTTATTTGAAATGCATTATAATGACCTAATAGCACTTAAATAGTCTTTATCAGAGTCCATTAATCATCTATACCTCTGATCCATTTTGGTGTTCAGTGGTGTTGGAGCCTCTGACTCCCATTATTCTCACTTTTAGGGCCAATGAACAATATTTTATTCTTTCCTCTTTCCCTTTTGACAATATCAGCCTCCAGCTCAGAGAAGACTCTTCTGTCTTGTGAATGCCTGTGAATATTTGGGGTGTATAGATTGCTGGTTTTTGATAGCTTGTCAACAGGATAACTAAAAAAGTTCCCAGCAGATTTTTATGAAACTATCAGGAAATGTTGGTTACAGGACAAGAGAGAGCTAATTATATGTTGGTAGTGATCCAAACCCACACACAGATCTAGGATTTATTTTTTTAAGGATTTGTTAGTATTGCACTGGAGGGCAGTTTTACACACTTTCACAAACAACTCACTAAGTTTTTGATGGATTTTCTAAGGATGCCAAACTATCAGGTAAAGTGAGATTAATCAATTACACTCATAATAAGCGCATTATGTTTTTTTAGTTGCATTAATCTAATTTTTTAAACTGATTTCACTGTTTCAGTATTTTCAGAGAGCAGAACCTTAAAATACCAGGGTAGCTGGTGATTGGACGACTCGGCTCGTCACACTCTTCACAGACCAATCATGTCATGCCACAGTATGGCGTAACAGCTAGACCCTGTTGTTAGCTGTTAGCTTAGACTATGAGCACTTAAGTCCTTATGCTATCACCCTATCTTACATTAAATGAAACCACACAGATTTATCATCTGCCACTAATATGTGACATGAATCTCGTCAAAGACAAAACCCACCAAGTTCTCGTGGTAAATTTCTGAGGAGAGCATATTTCATATCATAGGGTAACTATGACTCAGGCCCGGCTTCATTCGCTCAGCATTTATGCGTCTCTCTTGGTTTCCCAGCAGGGATTCCCGGTCAGGAGAAGAGGAAAAACATGATTTCCAGTAAGACAAGCTTGAAGTGACATTCTTTTCTCCTCTTTTAAAGAGAAAATTGAGTCCATTTCTGATAAAACCCTAAACCCTGGCAGCACATCACCCCCACTCTCATTCACCTCCACTGATTCCCAGTCAAGTTCCACATTCATTTCAAGCTCCTCCTACTCACCTACAAGTCCCTTCACGCACTTGCCCCCCAGTACCTGGCCGATCTCCTCCACCAGCACACCCCATCCAGGAGCCAGGGGTCATCTGATGCTGGTCTCCTCTCCATCCCGCAGACCAAGCTTAAAACTTTCGGTGACAGAGCCTTTTGTGTGGCTGCCCCCACCCTCTGGAACTCTCTCCCCACTGAAATCCGCAACTCTCCCACTCTGGACTGTTTCAAATCACTTCTCAAAACTCACCTGTTCTCCCTGGCCTTCCCTGCTTAAATGTTTAGCTTAGGTCCAAATCAGGTTTCCTGCTTTAGTCTATGCTGTTGATTCCTATTAGTTTATCCCCTCTACTGTGGAAAGCGACTTTGGGTTCCTTAAAAGGCGCTATATAAATTTAAGTTATTATTATTATTAAAACTGCAGATCTTTCTACATCTACGCCGCTGTTTTCAAACATGCATTCACTTCCTGTTCTCGTCACATTCGCAGCTCCGCCTCTGTCCCCTGATTGGGCCGTTAAAGTCTAATGTTGATGCATTGGGCTTCTTGTGCTTCAGTTTTTTGGGGTTGGAGAACAATCTTTTGATCTGCCATTATAGTCTCATGTATTTCAATGAAAACACCTCAAGTTGTTGGCTTTCCTCAGCAGTTTTTAAAAATGAGATTAACAAAGCATTTAATCAAGTTAATTAATTAGAGATCATATTTTTTTAATCTCCTGACAGCACTGGGATATTCATAACATTTTCAGGAAATGGGTTTGAATATTTGTGATGATCCAAACCCAGAAGTGGAATCTGGAATTTTTTAAGGATCTGTTTACACTGTGAGATAAGGTGGTTATCAGCATTTGGTTGAGTAACTCAGAAAGTTCCCAACAGATTTTCATGACCTTTTCAGGAAATGTTAGTCATGGAAGAAGTAAAAAAAGAGATGGCTTTGGAGGTGATACAAACCCAGACAGAGATCCAGGTCTTTTAAACATTTCTAAACTGTGAGAGATAGGGCAGTTTCCCATGGTTTTGCTTATACAGTAACTATAAAATGTTTGATGGACTTTCGTGGGACTGTTGGTCTTGATAGGTTAGTTTTCCACACTTTTGACAATAACTCACCAGACAATGTTTGAAAAGCCTTGAAGGAGGGTTATGCTCCCAGAACACCTATTGTTGCAGATATTCTAATACCACCTCTTCAAAAACAAAACAAAAGCATTTTTCATCCCAAAATAAAATCTTCAGTACTGACTCAACTTCTTAAATATTGATCAAATATTCTGCCTTAGTAGGATACAGCAAGTCATGATTGTTTATTTATTGTTATTAGATTTTGCACTATAAAAGATACATAAGATCAAACTGGAAATATTCAGAAAACAAAGAAATGTGTCAGGAGAGGTCAAGAAGCCACGAGGCTTATTCAAAGGAGCTCACCTTTCTATAAGAAAAAGCAGAGAACAGTCCAGATTTCAGTAAGAACACAAAGCAATACATGCATACATGTGTTCAACCATGTGTGAAGAAACAAAAAGAAATAAGAATAATCAACAATAAAACAGACAGATTTAACAAAGAAACAAAAATATAGAGACAATAAAAGAGTTGACAAAATAAGAATAAAATTTTAAAACAGAAAAAAACAAACAAAAAGAAAGTAAAATTAAACTTTGTGAATTAAACGTAAAGACAGTTTCCTTTTTAAAACGTGTAATGATGATGAGCTCACAGCTACATGTCTTTTCTCATTCCATTTTTTTTACACCATATCTGATGGAGAACTGACAGTGTTTAGTTTTATAAAAGGGAAGGTGAAGATAACTAACCTGTTTGGTATTAAATGAGTGAATCTGTGAATTTAACTTGAAGACATTTCAAAATGATGATGGTAAAGAAGAAGGTAAGAACATGTATTTATAAATAAACAATCATATCTGATGAATGTTTATATCATAAACTGAGAGAATATTCCGTTTTTAAAGAGTGGGGCAGAAGTTTCTGTTAAATTAGAAAAAGTTGCCAGTCTTATAAAACGTTTTTGCAGGAAGTAAATTGAATGACACTCTTCAGTGTAATTTCCTCAAAATAATTCAAGCAAATCAATTATGTTATCTTTTATTTTGTTTTGAATATTTGCTAGAGGCATTTTTTAACTCAGAGAAGGGAATAAATTAAAGTCTGTCCTTAGTTGATATTTTGTTTAAAAGAGATAATTAAGTTGTAATGATTGACATGTTGAGCCATTAATGCGACTGTAATCTTTCATAAGCCTGTTTGAACCCCACCCTGTCTTTATCTGCTTAGACAAAGGCTTGTCCTGGCAGGGATTGGGTCATAGATAAGTTAACTGGTGTTTTTAAACAATACTTAGATAAAGACATGGAAAAGTGCTGACTAAGCAGACTGTCCTCTTGTCTCATTAACTCACCCAGTAATTAAAACTATTCTCTTTACTCTCTGGGCCGCATCAGTCGGCATTCCTCAAGCATCAACCCCCGTGACCGGGCCAGATCATTGTTTCAACCACAGCCGGTGAACTGGGAGACGGGCCAGAGCCAAACCAGCGAGACTGCCTCACCAAAGACTTTAAAAAGTAGCCAAGCCCAGCTACCAGACAGGAGACATAAACAGAGCACAGCTTTAAATCCAGAAGGCCTGTGAGATGTTTCTGCTCTGATCTCACTCTTTCCAGCAGCTCTGCACTGAACGGCCACGAGTCACAGCAGTGGCATGCAACCGGTGAATGTCTAACGCAACAACAGGTTTATATGATGCCCTTGTTTCACTCCTGCTTTGACGGTAACTAAAACCTTACATCAGGGGCAGTTTGAGTAATAAGGAGGCCCCAGACTGAGACCAATAGAAGAACATCATGGCCTGTGATTAAAATATTTTAGGACAGTTTTAGGGAGGTTTTAAGCAGCAACTTAAATCAACAAACAAACTTCACAATATTCTGATGTTTGTATAACTAGGAGACAGAGAGCACTTTTTAAATTCATCAATATGTTGGAAATGTTTGGCTGTAAGTGGAGAATTGGGGTAAATCCTGTAAGGACACACTGGCGCCCAGAGGAAACCCATGCATGCACGGGAAGAACATGCAAACTTCACACAGAAAGACCCCTGTCTGACCCAGGAATCTAACCAGGAACCGTCTTGCATGAAACATGTGAACAGAAAAAACATGATTTGACAAATGCTTTTCTCCATGTCCTCTTGTTGCTCATGGTGGTCGTAGAGGAGCAGAAGATTTTTGCAGTGAAAGCCAAAACAATCTCAGCAGCTTCTGCAGAATGAACGCAACACCGTATTCTGCCATTTTTACATTTGTAGCTGGGATTAGCTCATGTGGTTTAAGAAAGAGGAGGGACTTTAAAGGATAAGTTCAGTTTCTACAGCTTTCACATTGTTTATAGAATGAAGTAGAACAATATACTCACCCAGAAGGCTTTCCTGATCCAAACAGTGCTTCAGGAGATATTTAGATCAAAATCGAGCAGCGGACATCCGTATAATGGTAGCACACGGGGCATGTAGTGCAGCTCCTAAAACTGCATTAATCGTCCAGAAACTCATTAGTTTCACCAATATTTCATGATAGTCCGCTCGCGCTACTCCTCCAAGACAGTCTGGGGTCGCTCCACCCATGTTTTCGTGACTGTGCTGACCTCTGAACTGATGACTGCTCTCTGGCCAGCTGTTCTTCTCTTTGCCTCCGCGTCCTCCTTTCAGTGAGCTCTGGCTCGAAACTGTAAGGACACCCATCATATTCAAAGTTCTCCTCCACAACATCTTCATCTGATAGATATTTGTCCATTTTGCACAAAACTGGAAGAAGGAAGTTGTTGAGTAGCCGGCGTTCGCCACTGAAACAATGAGCCGTACTGCGCATGCATGGCAGCTGTAAAGAAAGTTTTCAGTTCAGAGGTCAGCACAGTCAGAAAAACATGGGTGGAGCGACACCGGACTGTCTTGGAGGAGTAGCGCGAGTGGACCATGATGAAATATTGGTGAAATTAATGAGTTTTTGAATGATTAATGCAGTTTTAGGAGCGGCGCTATACATGCCCGTGTGCTACCATTATAAGGATGTCCGCCGCTCCATTTTGGATCTAAATATCTCCTGAAGCACTGTTTGGATCAGGAAAGCCTTCTGGGTGAGTATATTGTTCTACTTCATTCTATAAACAATGTGAAAGCTGTAGAAACCAAACTTATCCTGTAAGATCATCATTTTTGAAAATGTGCATATTTTTTATACACACAGAAATGCATCTGGTGGCATTCTGAGATTTACCGGCTCTGGCAACACTTTCAAGAATGTGCATTTTCAGGCTTCCAATTTGTCGGTTCCGTTGGGGATATGCCGAAACATGTCTCCGTATAGACAGCCCCTTAAAGTGCTACTCTGCCTGTCATGCTTTCATTGTAACAGTATTGCACATTTAGTGCCACCTTTAGAGACAAAATGAAAGGAGGGTCAACTCTCTCTCACCTCTCCATCTTCGAATTGCTCAGATTGGAGTCACAGAGGCATAAATAATCAAGCGTGAATGTATAAAGTTGTTGAGTTGCTCCTAAAAAACAGAGAAGTGTGGGCGGTTTGCAGAGCAGAATAACTTCATTAATTCTTCTTTGTTTTGGCCTTGGTTTAAAAACTTTATTGACTTGATTTTGGAACATTTCTTTTTGGCAGCCTCTGATGTATTTTATGAAGAAAAGCTGTAAAAGTTGGTAGTTTGCTTTATGCCCTTCAGTTACCTCTTGTCTACTGTGGACCCTGTTTGACCCTCTGCCTCCCTCCAGCCCCTGTTGGGGTCACTTTTGTTACTCTCTCCGTGTTGCTGAATCATCCTAAAAAAAAAAAAAAAAGCTCTCAGCTAACAAAAGACCTACTTAAGGTTGATGGTGAGGGTTGCGGGGGGGTTATGGAGGTGCTCAGAGTGTATTGAACTCTCTGGAGCGCCTCGGCGATGAGTAATGGAGCAGGCTTGTGAGAACCAGTGTCGGGGGGGCCGTTTGTGGTTATACATGAGCGTGTCGCCACATACCATTGTGCCGTTTCCCATCAGTGCCCCCCTCCTTCCCTTTCCTTCCCTCGGCGTCCCATTCCAGCTTAACCCCCTCCAGGGCGCAGACGCCACATTCCATCTCTATCAATAGATGAGGAGGGAAACACGTTTGATTTATGCGCACCAGACAGACAAAACCAAAGCGGCTGGCAGCTCTGGTCAGCCAACTTTGGGAGACTATTAAAAATAAGTGCTTTTAATGGTTTTGTCTCCATTTGACTGAAATGAGAACAATATGATGAGATCAATATGAAAAACAATCCAGAGAGACTTGGAAGCATCGGAATGTGCAACAATTTTAGGAAGAGAGGGAAAAGGGCTGCTAAGTAAGAATGCTTTCAAAACTGTTGAGGTTAAGTGTTTATTTTACAAAATTTAAAGTAAGCAAACTGAAGAAAACCTGACTCAATACTGACCATGCTTCGCCTTCAAACCAGCAGCAGTTCTTAAAGGTACACTTGCATAAAGTCAGGGATTTTTGTGGGATTAGTCAGACGTCTACCAAACAATTAAACCAAACATATTCATATGAAGACTGAAACAACACCAGCTGTATTAGAAGCATAAAACTAGGTGAGGAACTGCCAAACTCTGCAACCAAGGTGAGGTTGGGGATGACAGTTTCATGACACAGATGGCAAGGCTGAGCACAGAAACAAAGGAGTCATACTACATCAGAAAGGTCTCTCTCAGGCAAAGTTTTCAAAGCAAACTTAGGTATTGAGATGTGCTATTCAAGCTCATTTTTTCTTTTTTAGGGGGTATTTTTAGGCCTTTTTTGATGGGAGAGAGACAGTGGATAGTCTAGTAGGGAGGATACTCTGCAAACTGGCCACAGGCTGGACTCAAACCCCAGCCTGGTGTAAGCATGTATATGGGTAGTGCCTGGTTACTTAACACTCTGCCAAACCAGCACCTCTTCAAGCTCTTATATGAAACAGGCTTGACTATGCATGAAAGCAAAGGAACTGGGGTACTGATGAGTAAATGTTTTAACTATATGGCTGGATCGGAAAACAGGTTGTTAATAATGAGTGTCTCCATGCAACAGTGAAGCATAGTGGAGGTTCCTTGCAAGTTTGTGGTTGCATTTCTGCAAATGTGGTTTAGATTTGGTCAGGATGAATGATGTCCTCAGAACTGAGAGTACAAGCAGATACTTATCCATTATGCAGTATCATCAGGGAAGTATTTGATCTGCCCTGAATGTATTCTTCAGCCGGACAATTACCCAAGACATTCAACAATATCATTAAGAACTATCCTCAAAGAAGAGGAACAAGGAGTCCTGGAAGTGATGTTCCAAAGACATTTAGCAGATCTGAGAGTAAGTACAACACAAGTAAGACTCTAAACTGCAGGGAACAACATTGGTGGGACAACAAACTTCTTCAAGTCTGTTTGCAGTCGACAGAAAACCTTGTCAAGTCACCTCATCATCATCAGAATCTAAAACCTTCTGACTTGTTCTACCACTGAAGACTACAGAGGACACGAGTCAAACTAAGTGCATCAGTGTTCCCTAAACAGTTGAGTCTTCAACTTTCTCTTTATAGTAGGCTGTGACTCTGCAGATCAAATGGAGTTGGGTGATTCATTCCATCACTTGGGAACAACAGAGGAGAAGTGATGGTATGGCGGCCACAGAGCACTGATCTTAGCATTAGTGAGCCTGCATTTACATGAAGAGATAAGAGTGAAGCCAGACCACATCCACAAGATCTGTGGTTAGCTCTCCACCATGAAATATCTACCATCTACCAGCTGAATTCTTAAATGTATCTAGAAGATCCAAAGCTGTTTTAAAGGAGAAGGTGATCACACCAAATACTGACTTCATTCAGATTTCTTCTGGAAGAAAAAGTTTTGGACACATTCTTTTGGTTATTTCTCTCCTTTTACTTTAATAAAATTGTTTTTAATACTCCTGGAAAGACTGATTCAAGGAGATACAACTTATGAGGATCGTGCATTCATTGAGTGAGCAACACGGCTTAAATGTGAGTTGGTAGCATCTCAAAAAAATGCCAAAATCCACTACTTGAATGGAAGAAGTCCAGGGTTCCTCATTGAAGAAAGGGTGAGGAACTGGTCATCTAATGCTACGGCCACACCGACACAGATGTGAATTCACAAAGACACGCGTTGAGATTATAAAGTCAATGCAAAGACGCGTTTGGATGCAGATTCGCCCTGGGCGCGGGTTGGATGGGTTTGGCGCGGCGTGTATGGAGCATCCGGCGCGTTTGAGGCATCAAATGCCTCTACGCTCAAGTTGAAAAATATTGAACTTTCGATGCAAATTCGCGTGACGCCGTGCCGCGGCAGCCAATCAGCGATGACACCCCCACACCCCCCCACCCCCCCACCCCCCGACGTCATTGATTTGATGTGACACTCCGGCCACCTGCTCCGGCTCAAACTCTGCTGAAAGATGGAGGAGAGGTTGATCTGCGCTGTTTGCCATCATCCGGAGCTATCTGCATTTCAATTTGCCAATTTGCGTCTGGTGTGGCATTAGGGTGTGGTCTTCCTGGTACGCCCACTTTGAGGTCTTTCTTTGACTTCACCAGTCTCACAGAACTTGGTCCTAAGTTTTGGCACATTTTTTGGGGGGGTTACCCTCATGTTTCGCTGTGTGGTTCATTCCACAGATGCATGATAATTACGGGTCATACCCTGTTGTCACTTATGAGGCTTTCCAATGATATACAAGACCAGTTGGTATTATTATTGGACAGAAATCATCAACCAAAGTCACTTCGCAAAGCTTTCTTTCAGGAGTATATGTAAAGTTTAAAAAAGTTTTTTCAACTGCTGATAATCTAATAAAATTACCCAAAAAAAAAGAACTAAAATGTTTTTAAAAATCCAAAGTGGCTGGATTCACATGAGTATTTGCCAGCTAATAAATGAATTATTTGATTACACTAACATTCTGTTTGATTCCAGTGTTGTAGTAATTTCAGAAATTCTTTCTTTTTGAATAGTTATGAAGGAGGGAAAGACAGAATTGGACGTGATAGCATTAGCATGAACAAACTTGCCAAGTTTTTTGGAATGAATACATTTGTACAATTTTAACACTCATTTTGCCCTTGTTGATTTATCTATTATCAAAACTATTTAAACACAAAAGCAGGAGAAGACAGAAAATGTCAACTTATTATATTTTATATGTGGAGTTTGGTCTGATCCACTGTGTGCGTTTCCATGGTATTAATATTGATTATTTATTGCTTATTTTTATATGGAAATGTTTGTTTTACTGTTTTTATGATTCTATGTACAGCACTTTGGAGACATTTTGTTGTCTAAATGTGCTGTATAGGTAAAGTGGATTGGATTATAATTATTTTTTATGATATTAAAACTCATTTAAACCTCACCAGTCACATGACAAAAGGCTGTTTAAACTTTCACTGATAACAACACGTGTTAATCTGTGTGGTGTGTGACTGATTTCTGTTAGTTTCATGACATCTTCTGGCCTCTTCACTGTGATTAATTTTGATAAAACAGATGTTCCTCTGACTGCAGAGCTGAGACTCACACTAACATCTCAAAGCTGATTTTTTTTTTCATCTCTAAGTTGTTGAAACTTCAGGAAGCAATGCGAGACTTTGAACCAGCTGACAAATGCCACAGCACCCCCTACTGTTGGCATTTCAGGCACAAAACCATCCTTACACCTCAGTTCAGTCCCCATCTGCTCTGAACTCTGCAAACTTCAGAGTAAAGACAAAAGTGATAATAATGAGTATGACAACACCGCAGCAGAAACATGATCCTGCTGAGTGTGATCAGTAAACTCAGTACAGCATTGTTGATTTTGTTTCCTCACAGGGAGCAGGGGACAGCTTCATCGGAGCGCTGGCCTTCTACATGGCCCATTATCCCACAATGCCTCTGGAGGAGATGGCACGCAGAGCCAATCAGGTGGCGGGAGTGAGCGTGCAGGCGGCTGGGACGCAGACGTCGTTCCCGCACAGGAAGGACCTTCCTGCTGAGCTGTTCTGAGAGCAGAGGAATCAAGAAGACCGAGGAGTGGGGCTGAACCCCAGAGTCCAACATGGAGACCATCACAGCTCATGCAGGGTCATCATGTGACGTCTGCAGAGGGTTTGAGGACAGATGAGCAAACAAGTCTGTGATCAGAAGACCAGGAGATCACAAAAATCCCATTCTCATCACGTTTAGGACGGACACTTACAAACACAAACAAGACTTAAAACATTTGACCTACAATAAAATCTGTTTGCCATTTTACACTCTGATAATCAGACTGAGAGTGAGCTCTTTAGGTTAAATACATTCAACATAAATGTGTATTAACCCTTTCATGCATGAATTATTAAATCACAAAGGAATACCTTTTAAAATGTTTTTTACTGTCAAACAATTTAAAATTCATGTTAATTTATTTTTTGATGTTATACCGTAGTGGACACCATGTATCAACGGTATAAATAGTAATTAGTGGAACTTACTAAAGATCCGCAAACACGTCTTGCAAAGATTTATAAAGAGAAATAAAAGAAAAAGAAAAACCCGAAGAACGTATTATTGTTGTTCAAATCAAACTATTCACTTGTGAATTACAACAAATTATTAAATAAAAGCAAAAAACATCATAAAACATCATAGGAAATCTGAATGCAGGGATAATACCCAATTTGCCCTTTGTTGGCTATTTTGGATTTATGAAGCAATGTCTCAATGTCGTTAAAATATGCAAATAATATTTTATGAAACATCAGACAAGAGTTTTGAAATTTACCACCTAGGAATTGGACATCAAAAAGTATAAAATTTATCCCAAATATTTGTCAACTGTAGTGAACACCATGCAAGAAAGGGTTAATGAGACTAACACGAAAAAATTTGCCCATATGCCCTTTTTAAAGCTACATAAAACACTCTTTTAACCACCCACTTTTTAAACAATAAATTAAAAACTGAACTTTTTATGGACCTTGTTTTTATAAAACTAAACTGTTTCTTCTTTAGATAAGTTTTTGGGTGGTTACCTGAGAAAATCCTGAACATGTAACTCTTCTCATGTGCCAAAAATGTTAGCTTCACATAATCAGAAAAAAAGCCAATATTTGAGACCCACTTCCAAGATTAAAGTTTGAAGGTGAAAGAAAAAATGCTTGAGCTGAAAGGTATGATACAGTATGTATGGAAGACCATTTCTGCCACAACAAAAAAAACAATAAAGGAATGTGAGTGAAGATGGGAAAAAATTCTCGACTCCTCGGCCACGATAATCAGATAAAAATCTGTAATTGAGACAAAACAGTAATATGGATAATAAAAGTCCTAATTGTTACATAAAATGGCAGAATTGAGATTAAAAAATCTGAATTATGATAAAGAAAGTCATAATTATGAGATAAAAAGCCATGCTTATGAGATAATAGTTGAAATGGTTAGATTAAAGTTAGAAACGTGGGATACAAACTAGAAAAAACTGACATGCAAAGACATGATAATGAGATGGAAAGTCAAAATTTTTAAATAAAAAATTAAAATGAGAGAAATTAAATATATGAGATGCAAAGTCAGTATTGAGGTTGAGGTCAAAATTAAGACTTATGAATTAAGAATTATGAGATTTAAAAAACAGTAATTATGAGTCAAAATTGTGAAATTAAAAGATAAAATTAAGACATTTAAAGACGTGTGACAGAAAATAACTATTGATATTCAAGTCATGTGTTTTAGATAAAATAATTATGTAGCATAGAACTATGATACAAAGTCAAAATTGTGAGTTTAAAAAACAAATTTTTGATAAAAAATCTAAATAAGTTGTATGTGCATTTCCTGTTTTCACTTGCCTTTTAAAACAATTTCCATACCAAATGTGAAGAGAGGAAAAAAAACATTTTCCTATGCAGAGTTGAGTAACGTCATTCAGATTTTTACACAGATCATTTTGAATCTGGCCAAGTTAAAACATAAGGTACTTTAATTTAAATACTGAGAATTCTGAGTCCATTGCTCAGTGTTATACTAAGAAACTGAAGACAGAAACTGATGCGCCGAGCCCTTGAATCCTAAATGACAAAAATTTGAGTCCAGTGAGTTCGGAGCTTTTGGCTCTTTTGTCTGAACAGCTGCTTTTATAACCGCTGAAGGTGAACAATAATGTGATTACAATGGTAGTTTACCATGTGCTGTTTTGATAAAGTTCTTTGAATTAAATCATACTAATTTTTATGTTTTGCTTGTTTATGTGATGCTGAACAAAGAGGGTCTTTTATTTTGAAAAACCTTTAAGATTTAAGAGTCTGAAATACTTGACTAAACTCTTAAAACTTTGCTTGTACAGCTGATTGTTGACTTCCTTTATTTGACTGACAGTCACATATTTTAAAACAGTTTTTATTACAGAAACTCAGTTTAAATATCACATTTTACAACTCTTCACTGCTCAATGATCAATTACACCGTAAGAACAGCTGCTTCAGAGCTCCAGATCAAAACGACACTGACGGCTGTGATAAACTTCACTTTTCATCGTGTCTCCTTTAAGATCTTCAGGGTGACGTTGAAGCTTAGTCCAGGTTTGCATGGTGCTGATCTGCTGCAGTAAGTTCAGAGGACGTGCAGATTGACCACACAGCACGTGAAAATAGTCTGTTTGAACCTGGCAGGTTCATTTTGTCCATGTTTGTTGATGTGTTGTTAAATTGATCTGATTTTCTTCTTCTCGAAGAACAGGACGTGCTTGTTCACTGTGAAGACGGAAAGAGAGGAAACATTTTAAAGGTGCAGTTCAATGAAGGTTAAACTCAAGTTTTTAAAATGTCATGCAGAGATTTTTCTGACAGTACTCTAGTATTGCTGTCAATACTTTTCTAATTTCAGAACCTTCATAAAACCATGAAAAGGCAACGTGATGAATTAATTAATCAAATTAACAGAAAAGAAACATGTCAAGATGCACAGTAAGGTCACTGAAGTTCATTTGTAGATGGTTGACATACTAAGACCTGATCATGACAAATATTTATTCTCTTTATTCATTTATTTTACATGGAAAAGGATTTTACACAAGTCTGTAAATGTGAAAACATTTTCCAAACTTGGGATGCACAGTATAGAATAGGGGTGTCCCGATACAACTATTTCACCTCCGATATGATACCGATATTGCAGCCTTGAGTACTGACCGATACCGATATCAATCCGATACGATATCAGCAGGAATCATACAGACTTTTATTACCTATTTTGTAGTATGGACTGTTAGAAAAGGCTTGATCAGGTCAGATTACTCAAACAGAGAACAGTAGTCAGCAATAGTAGGTATGAGAAAAACTGACCCATTTGTTATTAACCAATAGGTTAAATAAATTTTAACCTTAAACATAAGAATATACTACAATTAAAACAACATGAATAAAAAATAGAAGACCCTGAAAAGTGACCTCAATAAATCAAACAAAAACATATTTCACCAATTGCAAAATAAGCACTGTGTTGAACTTAAACATAAGCATATTCTACAACTGAATAAAATAAAAAATAAATATATTAGAAGGGACTGCTTGTATCGGAGTGCTGATATCGGAGATTTAGGATGCAGGCGGATATAATCCGATATTTGTTTTTTTGACCGATATCCGATATCGGGACATCCCTAGTATAGAATTTTTGTCAATATCTGATATCTATAAACTTATTGCTGATATTAATGCTAATATTTTCTGTTGTCAAGAGCACCAAGTCTCCCTCTACTTAAACTGTAGGGCTGGGAGGATACACTTTTCTCCTGATTCAATTTTTTTCTACTTTTTAGGTGCCTATAGGATTCAAATTGCGATTCTATGATATTGCAGATTTCTGCAATCTTTAGTTAGCACCAGTGAAATATATTAACAGTGATGATGCCTAAAGACAATATCAGGAAAAATACACATCACATGTGGGTCTGTTTTTAGGATTTATTCAGCAATATATTTTAACCAGCTGTTTATACTCTCTCTTCAAGAGCCTGGAGATTGCATTAAAAGTGGCTGATTAACACGGACTAAAATGAAGCATTTAAATTTCAGAAAAAAACAATTTTCGAACAAAAAAATAAATTTAAAATTCGTCAAACCAAAAATCCAGATACTTTTGTGCACCGATTTTTTCTCCCACCCCTATTAAACTGACAGTCTATTTGCGTTAGAAACAGATATGAAGCAAGAACAAAACTGCATTTTAATCTCTAATAAAACAGTTTTTTTATTTATAAAAGTTAAAATTCCTTAACAATGACATAAAACATTAGGGTAAATTTCTTCCTTTTTGCCAATAAAACAGACAAAATTTGGGACATATTTGTCTACTTTATAGCAAAAATGTCTGCCACGATGATAATCAGCTTTTTTAGGCAGTTTTCCAAAGATATTGATAATATTTAGCTAACATTCAGCATCTCTAAGCCTCATGGTTAACTCCCATGTTCAAAAATAAACGGGGTGGGCACGCACATCCTATGGAGGGTGCTGGATCCAAAGGATTCCAAGCATGAAAAATGTATAAAGAGATCCGCACACCAAAAAAGTAGGTACCTTGAAGTTTCTTATTTTCAGATAGTGACGTTTCGAGCGTGATCGCTTTAAAGTCTGAGGAAGAGCGATCATGCTCGAAGCGTCACTATCTGAAAATAAAAAACTTCAAGGGAGCTACTTTTTTGGTGTGCCTAACTCCCATGTTCAGTCACAGGCCAGGTTTTAAAAAAGGCTCACTTAAAGGAATAATAGATCAATAACCCATCCATCATCTAGTCTGCTTCTCCTTTAGGGGTGACAGGGGGCCGGAGCCTATCAAAGCTGACTTTGGGCGAGAGGGGGTTACACCCTGAACCGGTCACCAGCCAATCACAGGGCCACATGGAGAGACAGACAGCCAATCACACTCACACTCATACTTCAGGACAATTTGGAAGTCATAACAGTGTGCAACAAATCAAATTGAAAGGGAAATGGAAGGGGGAGCTAGCAAAGTGCGCTGCCATTTCAACTGTGGTAGGATTGTTCTGTGGACTCCTGTACTCAAGTCTGAACTCTTGACTTGACGTCTCAATAGAAGGTTACTTCTGTTAAATCTTGAGCCACAGAAACTTCAGAAATGGGCAAACACAGCAATAAGAAAAGCTAACTTGCTTACCCTGCTTTACAGGAACATTGTTGTTCTTGTGATTGTTTGAAGGTGAAGTGTGAACACATGGGTGCTTGACTCTTGCATTGAGATCTGTGAGCTTTCCCCTCTATGTTAACATCCTCTTCATTTGAACACCAACACTTGATTTGGTGAATTCTTCTCTCAAAAGCAAACTAGAGACCTTTCTGTCTGCTTCTTTCAGATATCTCTGAAGGGTTTGTCCAGAAATTTGCAGATATTTTCTTAGGAATGTCACTCACTGGTACCACTTAAAACTCCATATTTCTCATTCTAGGAGGGAAAATTTGACAGACATAGCAACAGTCACCAAGAGTGGTGGGACATAACCCGGGGGCCACATTTGGCCCTCATTCAGTGTGGCCCACCAATCATTCCCCACCACAAAAAAAAAGATAACAAAAAAATTGATTTCAATAGTAGTAATACATTATGGAGGCTGTCAAACACTCTAAATTGTTATTTTTCATGGGGTTGTTTTCATTATAGTCGTCCTAAATTGAGTAAAACATATTCGTCTTTCCTCTCAGGGTGAATTTTATTCTTTCTAACTAAGTGTTTCATTATGTCATTCATTAAACTTTGATAAGGTAGAGGCTTTTTTGTTTTCAGTTTAGCCAAATTATTATTCATGCTAACAGCTGCATAAAGCAAAGACATTTCATAAATTTGTAATTGTGACCAGGGCTTGACACTTAGCATTTTCCCAAGTAGCACGGGTGCTACCAAGTTGAAAAATCTAGTAGCACACAAAAATTTTTAGTAGCACGATGAAAAGTTACCAAGTAATGTGTTTTTCTTTAATTCAAAGATATGCGGTCTTTCCAGACTTTCCAGCCGTTTTCTTATGCGCCATGAAGTCAAGGGCGTAGGTTTGATTTTGACATTGGTGGGGACATGAAAGTTCTCCAGAATCCCCATATGAAAGTATATGCAGTTAACCAGACATTAAAAAAAAGGGAAAAAGGGAAATTTGATCTCTAGTCCACATCTAGAAGAATTATACTCTGTTCTGTCTCATACACTGAGGACATGTTTGGCACATTTTCACCTGATTTATGCACCGTCCACTGAAAACAGCTCTGAGACCCACTTATCATACTTGTCATGGCATAATATTGGTAGGGACGTGTCCCCCGCGCAGGGCGGTGCAGGCATGTCGGGTGTACCGAAGGCTAGCCAGCGGCGCAGTTAGGTCAATAAAACAAACGTTTCAAAGCTGAGAATGTTTCCAGCTGAGGCTACGTTCAGAAACACCACCGGCCACAACTTCCAACGTATTCAACACAAGATAAAACATGTTTTGAACGGTCATTTTTTCGTAGTCGCACGGATGCTACCAAATGCAAATCACAACTCGCACTGTAATATTTTTAGTAGCAAATACAAGTACCTCCTGGCACTGTCGAGCCCTGATTGTGACTGAGGTCAAATAAAACACTGTTGGTATAATCATTTTTTTAAGCTTTACATTTTCTGTTTTGTGTTTTTTTTTTTTTTCCAAACCAAGAGTGGCTGACAATATTCTACACTGCTACAGTCGTCTTGGTAGCCAAAGTTTCCTACCTCTGCTGTAACGACTACATGTGTCTACTAATAAAAATAGACTTTTTGACCCTCTATTATTCTAGCCATAGAAACATTTTACGACATTTGATCAGAAGGTGCTAGGGATGGGAATCGAAAACCAATTCCAGTTGAGAATCGTTAACAGCTTCATCAAAGAATCGATAGCATTAATCTTTTTGCTAATCAATTCCCTTATCAATTCCATTCAATTGACAGGGTTCAGAAGCGTCAGAATTGTGGCTTAATTTTAATTACACCTACTGCACAACCTTAAAGCTATGGTCTACGATTTGGAAGCTTTGTACATATTAATAACACCGTTTATAAGGCTGTTATGGTCCTATGGTCCGATCTACACAATATAAAGACCAAAAAGAACGAAAATAATCCATTCAGTATATCAGCTGCAAAGCTGCATACTAGTTGACCAATCAAACACTGAAGGCATGTAGAGTTCGATTGGTCCATGAGTTGGTCCGTGAGTCCATCCAATCCCCTGTCTCCCTCACTACGCAGCGTCATGCCCATGGTCCCGCCTCCTCCCCTCTACCTCCGGTGAGCAGCTAGCAGCGTTAGCTACTGAACTATCATGGAGCCGGAAAAGCCTAGCGCCCAAACCGAAGCCGCTTCCCTCTCAAGGCCCAACGGAGCTCTGCCCATGAAGTTGAGGCCTGTTAGCGGCTAACGAATGGCCTCAGCCGGCCGTCAGACCTTCAGCATCGGCCGTTTCGCCCCTGGTTGATCAGGTAATGGCTTTGTTTACTACAGTGGGAGATGTCTGCTGAATAACTCTGGTTAGTCTGTGCCTGTCCTGGCTAATGACTTGTAGCGGAGCGGGTTAGCCTGTTAGCCGCTAATCGTTAGCATTGTAAGCTGAGCTGGGGAGGACAGGCCGAGAAAGATAAATCCTCGCCCACAATCGGCTCCGCTCTGGCGGCGCCAGACCCGCATTGCCGCCGGTCCAATTGAAATGGCTACTGCTGTGTGTTACAAGGGGGATGTCTGTCGTGTTTGATACTTTCAGTTGAGCTGAGCTGTTTTTGATTGAGTTTGCTGCTGATATATTACGCTAGTCGCTCGTACCTCTGTCCGAGGGGGCTTGTTGTTAGGAGGCGACACGAGCTGGGGGCGGGATCTTGGAACACTGAGAGGAGGGGTGAGGGAAGGGGGGGCAGGCTGCGGTTTCAAAATGTAGACCACAGCTTTAAGTGAGTGGAAACACCAGCAACTTGCAGAAGCAGATATCTATACTGTGATGTATGTTTGACATCGTTGCCACTGAAAATCAGACCATTTGCCCACATGCAAAATTTGCTGGAATCGATAAGGGAATCATTAAAGAATTGGATCGCTTAGCAGGATCGTTAACAGCATTGGTATGGATAAAATCTTATCAATTCCCATCCCTAGAAGAAGCAGTGTGAATAGTCATTTTGGTTTAATTTGACCAGCCTTCTCATGCAGCTCTGAAAGACAGAGTTCAGGTTCTCAAGCCGATTTAGTGTTGGTGAACATGTTACATCTACAGAGTTCAGCCATTTCTTACCAAAAGGATCATGTTTTCGTAGCACCAGTTTTTCTCTGAGGCGGCCCCTCTTGGTGTTGAAGAAGTATCCAGTCCCTGCAGCGCTCACCATCTGCACCAGGATGGTCCTGAGGAGAAGACCCCATCAGAAACTGACACTGCCTGACCATCAGTGACATAAAACTACAACATGACACATGGTTTTACTCACTTTGATTTCGCCTTTGCCACTAAAGAGTAAAACAGAGAATGAGACAAATGTTAGAATCAAGAATAATCAGACGATGTAGCCTTTGTTTAGAGGATAAATTATAAATATGAAGATGTTGTTGGTGTTCTGGTTGAACCAGTGACCGTGTTAATTGGTGACTTTCAACCATGACAGTCATAATTAGATCAGAAATTGACGTCATGAACCCCCAGTCTTTCCGTGACCTTTAATTACTATGATGCACGAGCCATGCATGATTTACACGGAGAATCCCTTCATAACTGCGTCGCTGGTTTAAGACAAATTAAAGGCAGAAGCTAACAGGCTAACGTTAGCCTCTCACGAGCTGCAGCTGATCTATACACACGCACGTGCGAAATAAAAACGACACAACCCGAGCAGCCGTTAACAACAACGCTTCACAATAATGTTTGTTAATACGACAGTGATATATGTTAAAATGAAAACAATACGCCGTCAACGTAAAGCCCGTACATGTCAGCTAACGCTCCAGTACCACCGGGTAATATGGCGTAAACTAATATTAATGCTTTTTTTACATGATATCATGGATGGTGGACGTTATACTTACAGTTTACTGTGGTTAGAAACATTTTGCAGACTTTAAATCACAGCACGTATCCAAAATTAGAGCATAACAACGTTAGCCAGAGTAAAAAGTCACATTGAGAGTGTGCACTTCCGTTTCGACGAACACTTCCGGGTCATCTTAAAGGGACAGTGCAGCTAAACGAACGCCACAACTAAAACCCTCATCAACACAGAGTTAGAATCAGAATCAGGTTTATTGGCCAGGTATGTTAGACATATAAGGAATCTGACAACCGGTTTACTTCACTGTCTAGTTCAGGAATCGTTTATTCACTTTCTGTACCTCTTATGCCTTGCAGGGTCATGGAGGGGCTGGAGCCTATTCCAGCTGATGTTCGGCAAGAGGCAGGATACACCATGAACTGTTTACCAGCCAATCACAGAGCCATATAGAGAGATAGACAACCATCCATGCTAGCATTCATACCTATTGACAATTTATAGTCACCAGCCAACCTAATGAGCATTTTTGTGATAGCAGGCCATAGTGCCCTGGGAGAACCCACACATTCACAGGAAGAGCATGCAAACTTCACACAGAAAAGCCCTGTGTGAAGCTGGTTAGATCCAAACCCAGGCACCGAACTGGTAAACTACTTGCTGTGAGGCACGTGCACTACCAGCTGTCACTGGTGCCACCATGCCACCCAAGCATGAATTAAACGTTTAACAAAGTGCACAGGTACAATGTGCATATAGTGCTCTGTAACGCTTACCTGAGGGGAGAAGTCTGAACAGTTTGTGTCCTGGATGTGAGGGATCTGCTGCCCATCTCCTGAGTCTAGACTGGACCAAGTCCTGGATGTAGGGCAGGTTGGTCCCAATGATCTTCTCTGCAGAACTGATTGTCCTATGCTGTCTGTGTCTGTCCTATCTGGTTGCAGATCTACGACAAGGACAGACTGGATGATGGCAGTGTAGATTTTGGCCCCTCCTGAAGTCTATTGTCATTACTAATAATAACCATTTGAAGCACAGCACGCATCAAAAGTGGCCTCAGTTGTTATATTTTACTTCTACACATAATTTCACCATTCAGTATTTTAGATATTCTTAAATGAACTTGTTCTGAATATCATACCTATTTTTCTTTCATTTTAAATGGAAACCCACTTTTGTATTACTCCTCCTGTAAACTCTTGTACACATAGTTTTTACAGACCTGGGGAAAACTGCTTTTTCTTTTAATGCACCTTGGTCGTAAAATAATCTTCAAAAAGAGCTAAAATTGGATTCAATGATATCTCTCAATGAATTTAAGAGCATCATTAAGAATGTAGTGACAGAGGCATGTGGTTGTTTTTCTTGAAAGCCAAATGTGTATTTGCTTATTTGTTTTGAACCGGTTGATTGTGTTGTGCCATTCTCTATGTACCGTGACTGTGTATGGCTGCTATTTTGGCCAGGTCTCTCTTGTAAAAGAGATCTCAATGGGACTTGCTGGTTAAATAAAGGTTAAATAAAGTAAAAATAATAATAATGCACAACATGGGACAAAAAATTACCCAAATTCATTTCCCATGTTGTTTCATGCTGACTTTGCTTTGTCTTATGAAATCAATTTATTTTATGATTGAATATTAAAATTATGGCCCAAAATGTCTTTTTTGGATGACCGCAGATCCTTATTTCCAGTTTTCTTTTCATACATGGACAACAGTAATTCTAGTGTTTCTACATTAAGTTAACACACAGAAATGAAAAGAAGAATTTATCTAGTGCAATTTTAAATCAATATTAGTTAATCATAAAAAATGATTTAGTGTTTGCAACATCATTTTTCATTTTCTAACTTCCTTTTCATAAATCTGATAACAGGCAACATAGCTATATAGCATGTCACCATGACATGCTTGACCCAGTGCAGCACTAACCTTAATGTTTTTCTCTGAATTTGTGTAGTTTAATTTCCCCAGTTTAGTCATAAGAACTGATGCTAGTTTAAAGGCATAGTGTTTTCATCCCAAATAGATTTGATTAGTATTGTTTACTTCTATGTTTGCTATTTAAAAGTTAAAATGTCCAATATTTATGATAAAAAATCCTGATGTCAGGGAGAGCACTGAGGACATCTGAGTGCATCCTCTGCGTTTTGTCACATGTAACAGAACAATAGCAAATCAGAGACAAAGCTGGCTGGAGCAGGAAGTACAACAGACAGAGTCATAGCAACAGACATTCGGAAACAAAATACAAATCAACATTGACACAGTGTTAAAAATAAATATATAACTATGAACACATCAACATCACTGAATAAACAAACCATAGAGAAAAAGATATTTATAGTGATGGACAGGCGGATGGGTCTAAACCAGCTAGACCTGTTGAACATCAGTTTCCTCATCCATTTAAACTTGTATCCCTTGTGGAAAAAATGAAGACTTTGATCTGTTTATTTATGAAAGGAGAAGCACAGCAATGCCACCTGAAGAGTAAAAAAGGGGCCAAGGGGTGTCTCTGATCACCCACAGCACTGACTACCTTTATAAAGCTCTGAAAACCTGTTGATTTGTGACAAACTGGGTCATCGGTTCAGTGTGGCCTGTTAATTACATTCACGCTATCCCCTGATTCTTTTCTTAGACTCTTAACACACCACAAAGCACAGGACAATCAGATAGGATTATCCTTAGGATCATCAGATAACTGGGCCTTTGCTTACTTTGGAAAGAAGCAGAGATCCTGGCTGAAAGTCTGGCCAGATATTGTGTAGTGTGTACCCTGGTTGACATGGGGTCCACACATCAGGATTTTCTAAATCTGAAGAGATTTTTTATGTATTAGAGACCACATACATGAAGATAAAAAAAATCAGGCATTTAACAGTTTTGATCGCACTGTTTGGTGTGCTCAGATAATCTCAGCCCACCACAAACATAACAATTCTGTCCAACCAACACCTAGAGTCTAGTCGTCCAAGCCAGAAATCTCACATGATCATATGTCATCATGCAAAAACATGGAAGCATTGCAACAACCATAAATGGTGTCGAAAGCAACAACCTGATAACACAACACACAGCTTGTGAGAGGACATACAAGAAGAGGGAATGATGGCAGTCTTGGGACTATTTTTGAAAAATCGCAAACTAAATAAAAAAAAAAATTGGAAAAAATCCTGAAGACAGTGTGAACACGTGAGCTGGTCCTCTGTTTCTGAGTTTAATATTTGTAATTGTCAGTCCCAACCTGCTTTGGAGCCAATTATGAGGATAAATTAACTCTTAGCACTCCTCAGACCACAGGATAATCTTACAGGACAGTCTTATGAGAAATGAGATAATTGGGTGTTTGCCGTCCTTGGTTGGGAAGGGAGAAAGCTGAGACAAAAACAGCCTGATAATCTCTTGTGTGTACCCCAAACTTCAGTCCTACCAGATAATCAGGCCTCTAACAGTTTCAAAATTGGTTAACATGTATGAGCCAGGGTTTAGCTGACCATAGTTCTGCAGGATGTTTGGATAGACCTATTTGCTTAGATACTTAAGCACGTGTGCACAAGTTAGATCAGAAAAAAATGATGTTGTTCTAAGGGGAAAGTAACCTGACAAACCAGATAGACCAATAGGTGACTGGAAGATTACTGCGTCAATCACGTTCATTGCTGACCAATCAGATAATGTAGTAGGTGGGACCAAATGCTGTAATGGAAAAAAAACCTCCTCAAAATATGGTAGAAGGGAAGCAAAAATGTCCTTTCCAGAGAGAAGTTTGGAGTAGTGTTTGTTTTTCATTTAATAAAGAAATAAATAAAGGTCTGCTACTGAAGCTGTTAGCACCTATGCTAATCTTTGTACAAACAGTTACTAAATGCTGTTGTCTCGCTCATAGCTCCTACCTCTTCCAGCTTGGTGAGATAGATTGTTTCTGCATTTGTTGATTAAGAGGAAAATGTGTGTGAGTGTGTGTTAGTGCATGTGGCAGAGACCTCAGTACAATATGAGATTTTTTGCAGCCTATGGATTCGCCCTTGGTGATCAGTGAAGAATTCACGATGTAAAGGTGTAGTGTGTGGAGTTTAGCAGCATTTCGCTGAACAGAAATATAAATTTAATGTTTCAATTTGTATGTAAAGTCAGTCAAACTAAGTGTGCAATCATCCCCATGAAACTTTCGTTCTCCTTTAGTAAGTTAGAAAAAACTTTTAATATTTATGAACTGTGGGTCTCCCACTGTGGTGGCTGACATAATTTCTCTACTGGTGGGTTTTTGGGACAAAAAGAGGGAAACATGACTTTGTAATACGAGTCTGGCTGCGGGTCCTGAAATCTACCTGGATGGCGTGCTAAGAAGAGAGAGGGCGGGTATTTTAAGAGAAGAAGACGGTAAGGTGTTTGGATTTAATTCGCCCTGTTTACGATCCTTGTTGGTCTTCACCGGCTCTTGTTTAACTTTAAGGAGCTTTAAATGAATCTGGCACACCAGATGGACTGTTTAATGCATGTCACAAGTCCATCTGGGAAAAAGCCAGTAGAAAGTGTTTTGGGAGGGCTAAATCCTCAATGACAGTAACTCCATCATGACATATCATAACACAGTTCTACACTTCACACAGTGGTGCTCGGACAATAACCTCCATCTCAACATAAAGAAAACAAAGCAACTGGTCTTCAACACACCCACCTTCAGTCTTAATCCCATCTCCATCAATGGTAACACAATACAACAGGTCAACAAACTCAAATATCTCAGACTCACCCTGGACAACAACCTGCCCTTTGACCACCACATAACCAATATCCATAAGCACACACAGCAGAGGCTACATGCTATCCATTCACTCAGTGCACTCTCCATTGCCCCCCTATCTTCTGTTATTACTGTACAAGAGCATAATCCAACCCATCCTGATGTATTGTTCCCCCGCCTTCTACAATATGCTGACTGTCTCCAACAAAAATAAGCTTAACAGAATCACACAGCCTCAAAAATAATTTGCACCCACACCCAACATCACAGAACTCAATGAGAGAGCCCACCTTGGAAAAACAATAGCCATGGACACAGAGCATCCCTAAACACCCACTTTAGACTTTTACCACCAGGTCGTAGGTACAGAACACTAAGATGGAGAAGAGCACGCTATAACAGAGGCTTTGTACCATCGGCCATCTCCATCCTCAACAAAGCAACCAACTGACTGTGTCTGTGATGTAAATATGTGTGCTCCATGTTCTATGTGTGTCATAGGTTTCCTAAATGTATGGTTTCTTGTTTAACAGGCTGTGAATACAAATTTCCCACTGGCACAATAAAGTTATCTATCTTTCAAAAGCATATTCAGCAGGTGATTGTGTGATTGTTCAGTCCATCAACATTTACAATAGGCCAAACAGATAATGCCAAAGAAGCAACTGCAGTACAGAACATGAGCCATTTTATAAAACTAATTCACCAAAGTATGGTTACTAGTTTTGAGTCATTCTACAGAAACGTGGATTTTTGGGATGGCAAAATGTCTTTTGTTTTATTTCTTTTTTTAACATTTAAACTTCAACTACATTGTTACATATGCCATTGACTTTATGAATACACATAAATGAAAGCTTAATGATTTTTTGTTTTTTTGGTACATTTGTCACAAAACAGCATTTAATAAAGTGTATCCACACAGCTGATTGTCACTGGTGTTCCTTATTGTTACCCATAGGAAAGGCACTAATCTTGATCTATTCACTAAATTATGTCTTCTAAATACATTTTTATTCGTTTGTTCGCATTTCCCTGCCAATAAAGTTGGTAACACCAGTGATGTCAACTAAAAGCTTCATATGAAATCATGAGATAAATGTTATTAATTCTGAAAACTGAAAAAGGCAATGTTCTTACCAGGGTTCCTCTTCATAGATTTTCAAGAAAGAGGTCAAAGGAAGTCAAGTGATGTCATCAGAGTGATTTCTTTTTCCAAAATAAAAGACTTTTGCCACATGGTAACACCAGTGACATGACTGCAGGGGACGACTACTTTTAAATATATTTTATGATACTTATTTGGCATTTTGTTTTAAAATGTAATATATATATCATATATTTGATAGTTATTTATACATTTTTGTCCTTTTTTCTTAGAAAAACATATTTTTAAAGGAGACATATCATACTGATGCATGATTTAATACTTACATATAATATGATAAATTTGAAAACAAGACCTTACACCCCCTTAATTTTCAAAAAATGAGATATTGTATTTTTTCTGATATCCTAGAACGAGATTTGATGCCTCTGAAAATAGGTCATTGCTAGATGTCCGAGAGATTTAAATCGTCGTGACGACACGAGGTACCTTTCTTTTTTATTGGAGTAATCTGATAAAACACTTCCTCCTCTGTGATGTCCGTTAGCCACTAAATCATCACCGAGGAACACATCCACCAGCAGCAGTTATATAGTTCCCTAGCTCACATTCACTCATTACCAGCTCTGGCCTGTAGGGGGACTCAATACGCGGTTGCTGCTTTGAGCCTTCCAGAAAATACAGTAGAAGAAGAAGGACAGGCTGGCTCAGCCCCCGATAGAACTGACCAATCAGAGCACAAAAGGGCTGTGGCGTTCTTGAGGTAACTGTAGGTCATCCTGAGATCTGAGCGTTTCAACGAGAGCTTGATAGTGGCCTAAAATGAGGATTTTGAGAACGCTATTGTGGGGCAATGAAGGAACTAAATGACTTGTACTGAGGGCAGAAATGCTTTACAGGCATCCTAGTCTGGCATAGTGAAAAGGAGAAACAAGCATGATATGTCTCCTTTAAACTCAAACTTTCTCACCATCAATGACTGTGGGGACGAGCACTTTTGTTGTGGTTGTGGTTCTAAATAATTGATTAAAAAGCAAATATTACCAAGCTGATGGCTCCAAATAGTGTGATAGCTGAAACAATATGTTTTTTAAATAAAATACTTTAAAAAATATAACACAAACTGTTTTCTTCAGGAGTAATATATCTCTTAAAGTGATATTCTGGGATTGAACAAGTTGGGTCCTATCACAAGGGTTAGGGCAGAAATTACCTCTACAGCAGTGTTTCTGTGGAGAAGAAACCCAGGGCGCTAGGACCTAACTCCCTCTTCCTCCTTCGGATCTGCTCGTCTGCTCATTCCGCTGTAGTCAGACGGGGCCATATTTTACTTGACCAAAAACACAAATAAACGGACTCCCACCGAAAAAGTCTGACATCGGTCTGCATTCACGCTTTATTTAGAGAATATTCAGTGCGTTACTTTCACACAAAAAACACCGCTAAATAAGGCTCTAGTTTGCATAGCGCCGTGAAACGGCCTCCGCGGAAGAGCCTCCGCTCCGCTCCGCTGCAGCGGAGGCTCTGCAGCCACAGCTCTGGCTGTGCAGCGGAGGCCGTTTCAGCACTTTAAGGCTAGGGACAGAAAAATGCATGTTTCTGTAGAATGAGCCTTTTATAAAACTGCATTAGCATCTATGCTAATCAGCGTATGTGCAGCCACTTCCTGCTGTCAACTCGCTAATTCCTCCCTCTTCCTGCTCTAAAGGACTCTTACTCACAATCACTGCAGATCAGAGCTTTGTGAGATGGATTTGTCTGATTAAAGACATGATCAGGCTGATCCAGATAGCTTCTTTGCAAATTTATCTTTAAATTTGTTCATTGTTAAAAACCAAGAACAGAATTCCATCTATGATGAATGCACAATTATGAAAAAAAGACTCCAGAAATGCAAATTCTACCTTCTAAAAAAGTTTATCACTGGGCACATACAAGACATTAAATAATAAATCATAATCTCATATTCACATCAAACTTTTTTGGATTGTTTCTTATATTGTGCAGCCTGTTAATAAGTCTGCCATGTCTGAGAGGTTGTCTCCATTTCCTCCATCTGTCTCTGAACAAACCTTCTCTGTCCTTTTTTTTTTTTTTTGGACTTAGGGTCACTGAGTTCCTGCGGTCCATGTTTTCTTGTGCTTTTGAGTGTGACTTTGTTTGTTGTCATGAAAACAAATGAGCATCTGTTGTGAATTTGACAAAGATTGGACTATAAAATTCATTTGTGGTGAATGTGATCATGATGTTTTTTCCTTTTGATATTGAAACAGAGTGACTCAGTGCTGGTTCAGGCTTTTCCGACCAAAGTCTTTTGTATTTTGCTGATTAAATAACAAGGCACATGGCATTTCAATCACTCCATGTAGGCACTACTAAAGCTATTTTTAGTTCTGGTTTTTCTTAAGTTTCTTAGCTTAGCCTTTAGATTCAATCCCACAACAGACAAATATTCCAGGCATGATTCTTGAGCTCTCTGGTCTTCAAATTTTTGGCCTCCGGGCAGCAAACTCAGATTTCATGAATAGACTGAAACCAAAAAGAAAGATAATCATGAGAGTCTTTTTTCTTCAAAGCACTGAGGCAGATGAATGGGTCAGATACTTATAATGTCAGCATGGAAATCCCCTCCAGTAACTTAATCGTCTTTTGTGTGATGCTTGAGTGATGAAAATGGGGACTAATTTGTCTTTTGATTTTACTATGAAGGAACTGCTTCTGTGTCCATGTAAGGACATGTTGTTAAAATTCAAAAGTGACTTTTGTTCTGACTGCTTTCACTCTCATGACGTTTGTCCTCACACATATTGAGTCAGTGATACACACATCAGTGTTAAAAGGAGATCATATGACACAAATAGATACTAGAGTGATAGTTAACAGCTTGCACTTGTGAGGACACATCGTTCCTTATTTTTTGTATATTTTGCTCTGAGCTTTTCTGAAAGTTGATGTTATTATGAAAAATAAAGAGTCCGTGTCTCTTAGAGTGTTTTGACATTTTAATCAAAACTCCATTCACCATTTGAAACAAAACAAGAACAGCAAAGATGGCCCATCGACCCAAATGTGATTATTTTCATCTCATTTCATTGTTTTTATTTAATTTTATGCCTCTCCATCAGCAACATCTGGGCTGAAGGCTGTGGGCTCATCCTGCTGGGCTAGTTTTGGGAACACAATTGTTAATGAAGGCTTAAAGGTGCAGTGTGTAGAATGTGACATTTTATACATCCACCGCATTTTGCCAAACAGAAACGGTGAATATAGGAGATATTAGGGGCCGCTGTTTCGAGTAGGCCGACATATTGATCCGCCGTGTTGTCTATGGGTGGTTTTTAAGGGACAAAAAAAGGAAACGCGAATCTGTCCGCCGGTTCTGAAATCTACCTGGAATGCAGGTGAAGAAGAGGAGAGGATGGCAGTGGATGCATAGAAAGTTGTTACTCTGTCCTAGGGATTCAAACTGTGTGTATAAACACACACACAACATAAATTGTGTGCTGTGTTCAGGATCTTTTTTGGTCCTCACAGGATTCCGTTGCTGAGCGACGTGATGTTTTGGCTACGGTTAGCTTCATTCTAGAATCTGAACGCTAAAAAATGCCAATGCCTAAAATGCCAAGTTCTACACACTGCACCTTTAAAGAATTATATTTAAAGTTTTCTCTAAGTTTTCTCTGACCTGTGAATGAAGCAATATGATAATGAACTTAAGGCAAGGTCATCTATGTTTACACTACTTTGGTAAAATGTGTATATACTGTATATGCATTTAACATTAAAAAGCATTTTTTTCCAAACCTTTTGTCTCAGGACCCAGACTGATGAAAAGGTAATAGGTTTAACTTCAGCATCATCCAATCTCAGCCCTTTTTTTAACAAACACTAGCCATGGTCAAATCAATATGAGATGAACAGCTATCAGTTTTCAGCTGTTTTATTTTGTCATAACAGTTAAGCGTTGTCCCCTTACAGTTGATTTAGAGCAAATTCTTTATTTTGGGGAGTTGCTCAAATCGTGATCTGTTTTCATGATTGACAGGAAATATGATAATATGAGAATTTAAAATTAATAAATGATTTAAGATCAATAAATGATTAAATGGGGAGAACACACTATGTGACAATCGCAATATTAAGATTTGATAGAATAATTTTGATTTGATATGTTGCATGTTGTCTTTAAAGGTGCAGTGTGTAGAATTTGGCATTTTAGCGACATCTAGAGCTCAGATTCTAGAATGAGCCTAATTGTAACCAAAACATCACGTCGCTGAGCAACGGAACACGGTGAAGACCAAAACACGGCACAAAATTTATGTTGTGTGTGTGTTTATACACACAGTTTGAATCCCTAGGACAGAGTAACAACTTTCTATGCATCCACTGCCATCCTCTCCTCTTCTTCGCCTGCATTCCAGGTAGATTTCAGAACCAGCGGACAGATTCGCGTTTCCTTTTTTTGTCCCTAAAAACCACCCATAGACAACACGGCAGATCAATATGTCGGCCTACAGGAAACAGCGGCCCGCGGTAATGTAATTTTTTTATAAAGATATTTCTAATGAAATAAAAAATAAAACAAATGTTTTATGGAGATGATTGTGCTCCTATTTTGACGGACTTTTCATACAAATCGAAACATTATATTCTATATTCATTGTTTCTGTTAGGCGAAATGTGATGGATGTATAAAATGCCACATTCTACACACTGCACCTTTTAAGTGTTCGTCAACCCAATTAGTGGAGAAAACTTTCAGATGTGTTTGAAAACTTTGAAAAAGTCTTACAGTCAGAATTCAATCTTGAAGATTATATTTTTGATTTATTAGATTATTGATGGGCAGCACGATGGAGCAGCAGGTAGTGCATGTGTCTTACAGCAAGAAGGTTGCTGGTTCAATCCCCGGGTCAGACAGGGTCGTTCTGTGAAAACTTTGCATGTTCTTCCTGTGCATGCATGGGTTCTCTCTGGGCACAGACCAAAAACTTGTTCATTAGGTTTATTGGTGACTCTAAAATTGCCCTTCGGTGTGAGTTTGAGCAGGAATGGCTGTCTGTCTCTCTATGTAACTCTGTTCAGGGTGTACCATGCTTTCACCCAATGACAACTGGGATAGGCTCCAGCCCCCCTCAAAAGGGATAATTGTGAATGAATGCACTATAGAGGTCATTCAAAAACATGACTGAAGGAACTAATTACACTGTAGCAGTCAAAGGTCCAGGTTGTTGAGCCTCATGTTCATAATTTAATTTCAAACAAAGATATTCTAAGAAAACTTTGTGTGGATATTTTCTCTTCATTTTGATCAAATATTCCACCTGTGTCAACAATAATCAGATCAGATTTTTAGGTCAAATGTTGATGTCATTGGGCTTCTCTTTGGCCCAGCTCACTGTAAGCTACCAACTGAAGTGCATGTGTTTTTGCTAAGGCGTTTGAAAATGATTACCTTAAAAACTCAGCAACACAATAACATTGAATTTTGGCAAGATTTAATTAAACAGCAGCAATTTCTTTTAAAAAAAGAGCTTTTTAGTGTTTGGGACACACTGAATGTAACGTGCACACAAGATTTTGTTAAGGTGGGGAGTTTGTCCTGTGCACACATGTGCATTAAAAACTAACAAAAGCATCTGACAAATCAAACAAATGTAAATCAATGATGACTCAGTACAAGAACGAGAGCAGAAATGATCTCCTTCGATACAGAGACAGTTTGACAAATTTAGCATAAAAATTTGAACATGACAAAAGTGCATGTATGCCAAAGCTGTCCCAAAACTCCTGACTCCTGATCAACAGGTAATTACATGCAAATTTATGGGGACATTTTGGAACAAATGAAAAGACACTCAAACTTTTTACAAGGAGTGATTACATGTGATGAAACTTGGACCTCCAGATACAATCCTCCGTGTTATTGGAAAACACATTTGTCACCAAGGATGAAACAAACAAAGAAAGTCCAATTTCAAGGTCATGTTGATGTTTTCTTTGACATTTGGGTGATGATTTTTGGAGGATTGTGATCCAGAAAGGTCAAAGATTAGTCAACACTAAAACAAACAGGTTCTGGAGAAGCTGAGAAAAGCTGCGGAGAGACCACAGCTGTGGAGCAATGATGTCCTTCTTCATCTAGACAATGGGGCCAGCTCACACTGCACTCTCTGTTAAGAAGTTTGTGGCCCAAAATAAATCACAGAGCTTGATCACCCTCCATGTTCACCTGATCCAACACTGTGTGACTTTCTTTTTTCCAAAGATCAGAGTTGTTAAGAGCAGTGATTCTCAACTGGTGGGTTGTGACCCAAAAGTGGGTTGCAGATTTCATGAGCCTTTGCCTGTCCAAAAATAAATGCCAGGAAAATAATCTTTTGCTTTTATTTTGAAGATTTTTCATGCAGTGGAGCGCTGTCTTTTTATACACCTTAATGATAGATGATGGTAAGACCCTGTAATGCTAATAAACACACGTTTTAATAGAAAAAATGTTTTTATATATTAAGAGAACTCAGCTAAAGCAACAGATTTTTATGATTTTATGGAACCACTTGTCAGCAGCTGGACTTTTTCATTTCATGTTGGTACATGAAAGCTCTGTTGAGCTGTCAGTATGTATCCACTGATGGAGGAATATCACAGCTACAGTTACTTTTATGGTCTTGACATATTTTGTTTCTTAGATGCACTTTTTGTTTGTTAATTAAAATGCAGATAATTAAGTGCCAAAGGGGATTTCCTTCTCTAGTAGTGCCACATTCAGTTAATTTTGATTTATCATTAACTTATTTATGAGTGTGTCGACATACTGTAATGTTCTGTTCTATCTCAGGCTCAGAATGCTCAACCTTTTTGTTAAATAAACTAGAAAGGCACTTAGAGAGCGCAGACCTCCGCCAGCACCATAGTCCTCAGCCATATTGTCATTTTTTAATATTTATTAATATATTTATATTGTGATTTTCACCATTAATATTAGTCCTACCTTCATTTCATGTAAATATTTAGATTCCTTGACCATGAAAACATACCATTAGCAACTGGATTCATGATGATATCTATTTTAGTTCAGTAGTTATTCATAAAAAATCACATTTTTTGCCATGGCGGCCAGACGCTGATCCGGATCAACACCAAAATCAAATCAGTTCTTCCTTTTTCCATGCTGAACATTTCCTGAAAATTTCATCAAAATCCATCCATTACTTTTTGAGTTATTTTGTTCACAGACAGACAGATGGACAAACAAACTCTCCCAAAAACATAACCTCCTTGGCAGAGGAAATTAGAGAATTTGTAAATTCTCCTAAATTTTGGTTGCAGCTTGTCACTGTGGGGCAAAGGTGGGTCCTGAAGCCAAACCAGTTGAGAACCATTGGTTAGAGGAACACGTTTTGAGTATTTGTCAGAAATTAAGAAACTGTCAACTGTCTGAAGAAGACGTGCTGCACTGCTCAGATCAGTTCAGACCTGAACCTCCTTGTTGCTGAAGGTGGGGAGACTAAAGAAGAAAGACATGTTCAGTAAAAACTGTTACAGCATAAGAATAATTTTTTAAGAACTAGACCTTATGGGGCGACATTTTAGAAGATTATTTGGGTGCTGGTTTGGTGGAGTGGTTAGCAACCATGCACGTACCATGTACTTACTTCTGCCAGTCCAGGTTTGAGTCCCACCTGCAACCAGTTTGCAGAGTGTCTTCCCCTACTCTCTCACCCCCTTTCACAAGCCTATCCACCATCTCTCTCCGATCAATAAAGGCACAAAATGCCCAAAAAATACATTGACATTTCTGTGGCCAGTCAGTCATTTGAAGTAGATGTATAACCTTTTTTTAGAAATATAACCAAGGGCTCGAGGTAGGAGAATTACATCATTCCCATGTTGTTACAAATCTGTATTGTTATGAGGGCCATTATAAAAACAGCGGACAGCGGCAGGTCAAAAACCACAGAGGGCCCTTCTACACTCTCTGAGCATCTGGTGTATTTTTATCTTGTGCCACCACTCAGGAAGAACAATCCCTCCAACAAGTAGAGAAAGAAACCGGCTTAATCTCTCTTACAGCTCCTCTTGGTAAATATCAGATCAATGCAGCGTTAATGCAACACTCAGGTCCCACCAGTGCCCGGATTAGATGAAAACAAAAAGTAGTAAGCGAACTAATGAGTCTAAATGGAGCCATGTTGGTAAACCCGGTGGGGGAAAGCCACACATTAAAGCGGAAATGAGCCTGAATGTTATTGGACAGGCCGAGGAGCGCTGTAACCAGGCAGGGAGCAGCTGTCAGGATGTGAGTGGAGGAGTTTACGTCACACAGGGATAATTCTGAGAAGGAGGCTGAGACCAGCAGATCCAGCTTCAGCTCTTCTCCTCCTCCTCTTCCTCCAGCTCCACACCCACTCAGCTCTCTCCACAGCCACTCCGGACGTTAGATACTCTTTCCTTCTTCCACTTCACTGCACTTATTCTCCTCACTTGTTCTCATATGTTCCAACCTTTTATTTGCCTCCTCCTTTATCACTTTAACACTAAGTCTTACACTTGAACAAAAACACTTATAATACATGATAAAGTGTGTTATCTTTTAATTCAATGATAACAGCAAAGGATGCACAAATAAACATAAAGAGCTTGGGGTTAATCAAGGACATATTTAAAAAATAAAAAGGATCTGAAGAAAAAAATAACATGGAAATAAGAGAATAAGAAATTAACAGAAATCCATATTCACTCCTAAACAGTGTTTAAATGTGCAATAAATTGAAATTTTCTTTTGCACTCAAATGTCTAAATTAATCAACTTATCACATGTCTGTTTATGTATATATATATCTATTGTGGAGTCCCTCAAGGCTCAGTTTTAGGACCAAAACTCTTTTATCCGTGGATCAGTGACATATGTAAAGTTTCAAAGTTCCAACATATCTTTATTTGCTGATATATCAACAACTTTTTGCACAAAAAATGATTTAAAATTTATTTCAGAAATCAAAAAAGTGAAATGGTCAAATGAAAAAAAAGATTAGCTTGATAAATTAAATAATCACTGAATCTTAAGAATTTTATTTTCT
Organism: Scarus forsteni; assembly: GCA_036419115.1. Lineage (NCBI taxonomy): Eukaryota > Metazoa > Chordata > Actinopteri > Labriformes > Labridae > Scarus > Scarus forsteni. The sequence goes on along the minus strand of JAZDUH010000400.1, from coordinate 2,420,828 downwards.
GATCAAAAGACAAAATAAGTCGTCATTGTCTGTGGATGGACTACCTATTGAAAGAGAGTTTTTTCGGTGTAATCATTGGTGATAAACTCTCATGAAAGCTCATGTAGAAATAAAGATATTAAAGAATGTGTTTGTTTTAAACAAAATATATTTTTTTACTTTATAAGGTATTGTTCCCTCATTCATCGTTCATGTGGAAGTTTGGAGTAATAAATAAATCTCAAATATAAACCGTTATTTGTATTACAGAAGAAAAGGCAGTTAGCACTCCAATAGACTTTTAACAGAGCAGGATTATTGATTTGAGCAGAATTTAACTGATTTACAGACACTTGTTACAGTTACATTCAAAGAAAAATGCAGAGTATTATCATAAAAGTATTTAGCTCAGAAGAAGAGGGGCAGAGGAGAAAATTTAACTTCAAATATCAGTTTAAAGAATGACTTTAAAGCAGATGTGTTTCTGTTGCTGGAGTCAAACGGTGGAAATCTTTACAAAAATTTAAAAAAAAAATGTGTGAATGTATTATTGTTTAAAAGAAAGGCGTATCTATCTATATTGAAATTGAACTTAATGTGTAATATCTCGTCTACATTTGTGTTTCTTTCTACATTTCAAATTAAAAAGGGAGGATTTTTAGACACTCAATTTGATTTTGATGTTCTTAAAGTTTGTCGTATTATTGCTTTCTTGATCTTTTAAATGGTTAACCAGTTATTCTGCACTGTTGACTGAGTTAAACGCAGGTAATACAATTTTTTCTCCATCCGCTCTCTTCTTTGCCTTTGGTGGTTTCCTCTGACGCCGAGGCCTGTTTCAGCGTCTTTGTTTTGTTCCTCTTAGGATGCTGAACCTATAAATGTAAAGCCTTGTCAATATGTAGTTTATAGTAGTCAATTATTTATCCTGTTTAAGTCTTTTTAGATGTAAAATGTCAGACATTGGGGAGCAGGGGAAAATCATTTTTGTCATGTTTAACATAAAAACAAACTTGAATTTGAGGATTCTCTTCCACCAGAAGCATTGTGATTAATTACCTCCGCCAAGGAGGTTATGTTTTCGGGAGAGTTTGTCTACTCAAAAAGTAATGGATGGATTTTGATGAAGTTTTCAAGAAATGTTCAGCATGGGAAAAGGAAGAACTGATTCGATTTTGGTGTTGATCCGTATCAGCGTCTGGCCGCCATGGCGAAAAATGTGATTTCTGTGAATAACTACTAAACTAAAATAGATATCATTATGAATCCAATTGCTAATGGTATGTTTTCATGGTCAAGGAATCTAAATATTTACATGAAATAAAGGTAGGACTAATATTTATGGTCAAAATCACAATATGGGTGAGGACTGTGGCGCTGGTAGAGGTCTGTGCTCTCCGAGTGCTTTCTAGTTACTGTTGTAATTCTGATACTTCAATGAATTTTAAACTGAAGAAATATTACTTTTGTTCAAAGCCCATGAAAAAAGCCAAAGTATGAGTCTATTTGGAACAATAAATACAAATCTGACTAAATCTAATTATCAACAATTTAATATTGAAACAATATACCAGTATGATTAGTCTGCAGGCTGTTCACATGTTTGTGTAAAATCTGGTCAAATAACACCTTTATTTTATTTCATTACATTTTTTCAACGGTCCATACGTGACTGTCAGCTGATTGATGATCAGCTGTTACACAGACGTCACTTCACGTGATGCTGCAGAGGCAAATACATGTACGTCTGTCTGCTGAATTGATTTCCCATGTCTTCAGTCCTCTGCCCTAATGCCTGCATCCCTCTCATGTGTCCCTGGTGGCTGTGGCTGAGTCAGAGGAAAAGACTGAAGGGAAAGGTCCACGTCCTGATGTAAGGGACATGAGAAATGGACTCTGCATTCAAACTGTGGTCTCTCTCAGTTAGTTTTCTGCAACTTTTGACACTGTAAACAAGGAGAGGAGGAAAAGTCCAGATGCTGCAGGCTTTTTGTCTTGGGCATAGAAGTACTACATTAGATGGAGGAGACATCCAAAACACGTCACTGCTTGGCATGTATTTTCACACCGACCTGCATTAAATGTTACACCTCGTCACGACAATCGTCTTCTGTACAGCGTTGAAAGATGAGCAGAGACTCCCAGAGTGCAGAAGCAAGAGAACCAGGCCCCCAAATAGATCACTGAACTTTTCACTTGACATTGGAAAGTATTGTAAATGTTTTCATCATCAATGTCATTCATATCCTTCACGGCACACTCCCTGGCCCCCATCACTTAAAGGTGTAGTCAGCGGTCTTCGAATCTTCTAATCTAATGCACTATTTGTCAAATTCACCGTATTTCTCCTCTCCATCCCCAAGATGTCACCACTGACAGCATGTTGAAAAAAAAAGAAAAAAAAAGTGGCTCTGAATTTCAGCAGGTAAATACTGGGGCTCAGGCCGAGCCACCAAAACAAGGTATACCCCCCCACATCCAGGGGGCGATCATACTCATGTGCAGATCAGACAGAGTGGGGAGGGGGAGTCGTAGGTTGCGTAGCGTGCGCAGTTAGCGGAAGAGAGATATACAATATGTGCAGTAGCAGTGGCTGAAAAACAGCCCAAAAAAAAAAAGGTCAGAGGAGCAGAAAGTGAAAAAGAAGGGCTATGACCATGAAAGAGCGAAGACCCGGGTCAACATTGGTGTTGCATTTCGACGGTGGAGGGAACTCTGCCAATTGAAAGACCTGAAAATGGACACAGATGTCGCCGTCTTTCTGCTGGATAGGTGAGCAACATTAGCTTGTGGTGCTTCACATAACAGTAACAGCCATCGGGCATTCATCTTATTGTCTAATCTGCCAGAATGTACCGTTGTTGTGATGTTATCAATGTTGTCAGTCAAGTTGTCTGATGAGTCAGGGTTACCTTAGCTACGCTGGTCAGCTACGCAGTTTCTACGGCCGTTTCCGTGACAATGCACGTCGATCAGCTTTCCGGGGTGGAGCCAGGGGTGAGGTATGGAGGGAGAGGCAGGTCTAAATTTGTTTACAAACAACCTCTCCACTCGTTTTCTCCCACATCGCTGACTACACCTTTAATTTTAATGTTTTGCAAAGTCAGCAGGCTAAGCAACTCCTCTTTCTTGTCCTCAGTGTAGGACGTCATTATAGAGAAATATAAGACAATGCACAAGGATTGTGGGACATATAGGTTTCACAGTAGTTTCACCAGAAACTACTAAACAGCAGTGCGCTTGAGTATGAAAGCTCTGACGTCTGCAGACATTCTGTGCAGAGTCTGTTTCACTCATTGTCTGTTTGGGCCTTTAAGGTGGATCGTCGTGTGTCAAAATACCAAAATAAGAACCTTTGTTTTTGTGCGCCTACTTCTTGTAGGTGCACTAATTTTCTTATACAGTGGTTAATTCTGAAGCTTTTTAATGATCCTCACAAACCCCCTGAGGCATCACCAACTTGATGTTGCATGGACCAGAGCATAGACATGAATAGAAAGGCTAGATGGCTCACATACACTGCTAGCCAATGCCAATGGTGACCGATGCTCTCAAATGACAGCCATCTAGGTACAGGGCGCTTGCTGACCCAGAACACTGACGTCTGTTGAGCATGTAATGGCAAGTAACCATTGCTTGCTTAATTGTCAAGCAATTTTCAAAGGTTGACTTTGTCAAAAACATCAGAGATGTAGTTTATATACTGCATAATTAAGAGTATTAAACTTTATATAACATATTTTTATATTAACAGATTATTTCTTATAAGGTTTGTGATAAACCAAGCTGTTTGTAAATCCGTCAGAGATTTTAATCAGGTTTTCAATCAAAATCAATCAATCAATCTAATCAATTTTTAATCAGGGAGCAAGCTGGCTGAAGTAGAAAGCTAAAGTAATCATGGTATAAAAAGTAAAGGTGAAGCAAAAAGTGGAGGTCCATAAATTTTGTATAAAAACACAAGCGTATAAACGAGCGTAACTTGCAAACTATAAATTACAAACTAATAAGGAGAGGAGATGGATGAAAATCACACTGCCAAGGAAGTTATAGGACGATAACAACTTGCCACATTTAGCCTTCTGACATTGTCTGCCATGTTTGTTTACAATGAAGTCATGTTTGATCAAGCCAGATCACGACCTGCAAGAGCAGAGGAGGTGCTTCCTTGGTGGTGACATATACTTTTTGTTAGTGTGTCATGAAGGATAACATGATTTATTCAGGTTAAATTAGAAAGAATATTGGCAGCAGAAAAGTAATCAAACACAATGCTTTTTCATGTCCATTTCTGGTGAAAACATTGTGTGAACAGGGCCTGATATGCCTTACTGTGTTTTCAAGTACACAGTTTCAAAAGTAATGCAGTTGTCTTTAATTTTTTTTAGTCTGAACTAAATCAGTAACCTTTAACAGAACAATAAGACAAGGCTAGCCTTGCAGGGTAGACGGACCTGTCTGATTCTGAAATCATGCATCTCCATCTTGCCAGCCTCCATTGTCCAACAACTTCACTCGGCTAAATGCTTCCCAATCAGGGAAGAGAGGCTGGAGCAGGGGGAACTGCGGGAGTGATGGCAACAGGAAGTGACCTGACAGGAAGTGAGGTCACTTCCTGTTGTACAAATAATGGCGGCTTATGTCGGTTAGCCTGTGCTCATAATGGTTACTCAGTTGTACTAGGCGAAATATGCTCTCCTCTCCACGGCTTACAAGGGCAAGCAACAGTTAATGGCCATTAGCGGTTAGCCGTAGTGGCTAACAACAGTTTGCCACTACGGCTAAAGGCCATTAACTGTTGTTTGCCCTTGTAAGCCATTAGCCATTGCGTCTAATGGCTAACCGTTAGCTGCTATATGTTTAACTGCGACATATGACATACGTCATAGCGGTGCTGCTTGATATGGATTGTTCGGTGAAGAGTGTGATGTGCCAAACCATCGTCCAGTCAAAAGCTGCTGTTGTTTTTGAAGGTTCTGCCCCTGAAACATTTTCGCAGGGCTCCTCCCCAGATGGATTTCTGAAATATTTCCAATATGAAACTGTCCATCTGGCATGTCAGGTTAAGACAAGGCAGCATGTATATATGAATACGGTGTGTCTTTTTTGTGATGTCAGGTGTTGATTTCTCATATTTCTTTTCACACTTTGTTGAATGCAGCAGCACCCATTGACTGAACATCAACCTAAACTCTGTGATCTTCTCTTTCAGAATGTCTGTGTCCACGTTGTCATCCACACATGGTCGATCTGCAAGCTTTGTAATGCTGCATCCACCTGGAACCAGTTTGAATTGTCCCCACACCACCCTATCCATCCGGATGCTACACAAGCACTCCTCCAGCTACACCATGTCTGTCACTGTCCAATGACTTCACATCCATTTAGATTGAAGAAATGCCGATTTGCTTTCTGTGTTACGGACTTTGCTAGTCCCTCCTCCTTCAACCGTGATTTGACATTTTGACCTGATTTTAGGAGTGGTTTTGGCAAAATAACTTTGAACACCTCTGTATCAAGCTACAAGCTACAACACACTTGTCTGTTCTAGTCATATGTCTGAATAATAAACCTGTAAATGAGTTATGGACATTCAAATCATCTACACAAAATTCAATCTTGAATGACTAAATGAACTTTTTACACAGGAAAACACAATCTCCCATGGATGAGCGGCTTTACACCATTAGTCACACCTAACTCAAACTTTAGCACAGCAGTGTTTGTATGTTGTTAATCAGCTCATTGAAGTAACTTCTAAAATGATTGCGGTCTAATTAAATTAACTTTACCACTTGTTGTTGAAGTGAATGTTCCCAAAGGCTGATTGCTTCTGCTGCCTGATTAATATTGATATTTGAAAGCAGCATGCACACAGCTCCATTAAACACCTGCACACACACACAAACACACACAGACCACCCCCTCCAAACAAGCCTCGACTTGCATATTATTAGCTGTCACAACAACAGTTTGCTGTTCTTTTGACCTGGCGACTTGATCACAGTAGGTGACACGATGACTCACTCACACACACCGAGTCAGAGGCTAGAAACACCACACATTGGATCACAGCTCCCCAGCCTGCGTCAGCACAACGTCCCATTAACCATTATATAAAGAGAGCATGAATAACAACGGGGCATCTCTACAGAAGGTTAAAAATCACTTTATATCAGCAGCTCTGGTTCCTCAGTAAACAGCCAAAAGTTTTAAAAGTGTAACAAGGAAAGAAGGACCTTTGAACAAACTGACGGCAAAATCTAAAAACATCCACAGCGCTCGGGTTTAATAATGAAACTGCACATAGAGCTGTTGAAAAGTACAAAATCATAAAAGGCTGTTTGTTGAGCTGTGTTAAGTTTTCAGCCATATGTTTAACAACAAAACAAAATGTACTGGTCCTTCATCCACCCCTCAGACAAGTCCTAAAGCCCTTTTTTCTCAATAATCTGTGTGCTGTGTGTTGAATTGTGGAACACGTGAAGCTGAGATGACTTAAAGCACCATGCATCATATGGAGCCGGGCCTTCAGGTGGGCTTTACACGTGTACGAATTTGTAAGACTCTGGCAAAATAAACTATGATATTGACACACGGAGACGCGTATTTGTCCATGACTCTGCATCTTTTTTGTAAACGGGTCTGCAAGTGTATATCTGCGTATTCGTCTTCATGCCGTAGTTGGTATAAACAGATAAGTCCGAGAAAGACGGTGACCTCATAGCACCGTAGCACCTCCTCCCCGCCTCCCAACCCACGCTGTCACACACACACCAGCAACAACAATGGCGGCAGCTTGGGCTGATTCTGGTCTTGTTCCAGCAGCTACAAATATTGCTCCAACATTTTTACCAACATTTGCTCACAGAACACCAACAACACCAGCTACAGCAACAACGGCAACAAGTGCTCATGCAGAGACGCAGCATGTTACGAGTGCATGAGCACTTGTTGACGTGGAATCCACCTCAGAGCAGAACCAGACAGGCAACTCGACAGGATTTTGCATGGATTTTGCGTTGTCATGTAAATGCACAAGCCTATTTACAATACGATGTGTAAACAGCGATACATGCTTTGATGCCGGCGCCAAGACAATACGGGGCCGTCCTCGTGTGAGGAGGACCTCAGTCTGCTCCCAAACTCTGGAACTCATGTGCCGGACCTCAGAAACCTGGACTATCAACCTCACTTCAGATCACAACTCAAAACCCATCTGCTTAAAATGGCATACTCTCCACAACTTCTCTGTTCTATTTTAATTTTATGGCACTCTTGTCTGTTGTTTTCATTTATTTTAATTGTGTTTTTACTTACTCTGTAAAGTGTGTTCTATGTGTTTGAGTGTAGGTGAGTTTTTTTGTGTTTAAAATTTGTGTCTTTGCACTATTATTGAATGTATGCACTTTCTGTGAACAAAAATGTTTTCTTCTATGCTTTGTGCACTTATATATATATATATATATTATATTTTATGTTTGTCTCTTGCTTGCCACAGGGACTGCAGATGAAAATCAGGAGAAAGCTATAATGTGGCGTGGAGCATCTCTACTCGGATTATTTTAATGTTTTTTCTGCACATGGTCCCTCACAAATAAAAAAATAAAAAGCAAACAAACAAAACTAAAACAAACTTTGAGGTGCAAATGAACAGGTAAGGTATTTGAAGGACAAAGCCAAATGTCCTCTGACTTTTGATCATTGTTGCCTGTAAACCTGATGCCTTGGCACAACTCTGGACACATTGACCTTCATTCAGTTGAATCGAAGGGCATAAACAAAGACAAGATATTTTTTGTTCAAGGTGATCAACTCCATTGTTTTTTGGGACTTTTTTTTTTTTTAGCACATATTCCCTCATTTTGAAATTGAGGTCTGCAACACATTCCAAACAAACTGGGACAGGGGCAACAGAAAGCTTGCAATGTTAATAAATGCACAAAACATATGTTGTTTGGAAGATTCCACAGGCAAACTGATCAACTGGAAACAAATGAGTGTCATGTTTGGGTAGACAGGAGCAGCTCCGAAAGGCCAAGACGGTCACAAGCAAGAATCATGCAAAGTTCATCAATTCAAGAACAACTGTGTGAGTGAATAGTTTAACAGTTTATAAACAACATTTCTCAATGTACAAGGAATGTCAAGGAATTTCCTCATCTGCAGTCCTACAGTAGCATTGAAAGAATCAGAGATTCTGGAGAAATCTCTGCACATTGGTGCTAAGGCTCAAAACCAATATTGAATGCCTGTGACCTTTGATTCCTCACTGCATTAAAAAGTGACATCATTCTGCAAAGGATATTACCAGATGGGCTCAGGAACACTTTAGAAAACTACTATCAGTTTGTTCCTATGTCTACAAATGCAAGTTAAAAATCTAACATGAAAAGCTAAAGCCATATATTAGCAACTCCAAGAAACACCAGCAGCCTCTAAGGGCCTCAGCTCGTCCGAGTTGGACTGAAACAAATGGAAAAGGGCTACTCGTGCTACTCAGCCCGACTCGATTTGCAGCGTGTTTCCACTGGCCCAGTACCTCCTTAAACAAGCTAGTTTTAGCACCTACTCCGCTCTAGTTCTAAGTGAGCTGAGTTGATACTAAAAGATGACGTCACTGACTGCCGGCTACTGATTGGTCAGACAATGTTGTCATTGATGAGTCATGCGCGCGACCACCTAGCATGCCAGCGGTAGCTACCATTAGCTTACCCTCATACGTCTTTTCTTTGCAGCTCAATTGCTCTCGTCCTCGGCTTCATTCTGTTGTATAGCTTCCAAAACTCTCCAGTGCTTCTCAAGGGGTATTTCTTCTTGCCACCTGCAGCCTTCTTCTGCTTTCCTTTTTTACTCGGTTTGTGACAAAAAGCCACAGATTGTTGTGACGCGCTCAAAATGACGTCACCGCAGTGCCACTCAGCTGTTTACAGAGACACTGCACTTCATTGGGCAGGTGACTGGAGCTAATGGAAAAGCAGCACAAGGCGAGTAGAGTAGAGCCGGGGCGAGTAGAGTAGAGTAGGGCTAACGGAAAAGCAGCACAAGGCGAGTAGAGTAGGACTAATGGAAAAGGGCCAAAAGTGTAGAAGCGTGCTGTGGTCTGATAAGTCTACATTTCAAATCGTTTTTGAAATCATGGACAACATGTTCTTCAGGCCAATATTCTAAACAATTCAGCTATTAGTGTCCTCAGTTCCAAAACACTTAATAATGCTTAATGCTTATCATCATATTCTGTCACTATTCCTATCTTACACAATGAACTGTAATTTCATAGACCAGGTGCCTGCCCTGCGCCGCACCAACGGGGTGTGTCCAGCGCACTTTGCAAGTTTCCTGCATGGCACACTGAGGCACATCCATGCCTCCGTCCCTCCCTCTGGCACAAGGGGGGAGAAGGCATGAGTGGATATAACACAGCTGAATGTCATCTTATCCAATCAAATGAACACTTCTCCTTGCCTTTAAATGCGCTGTGGGCGGGGCACAGTGACAATTTTAATCTCTCCTCTATTGACTCCAGCCTCGGTAGGCTGGCGGATGCAGTCGTCCTGCTGGTCTGAATCCCCGGACCAGGGGAGAAAGGGCTTTCCTCAGGCTCCCTCCTTCTCCAACCAGCAGTCCAAGCGCTGATATTATAATAATAATCACTTTCTGTTCCAAGGAGGAAGACAAAGGAGACGTTGCAAAAAATTTCATATTTTTCTTATGAATGATTTCGTGTATACGTAATGTGACTGAAAAAATTTTGGTAAAAATTAGGTATAAACGGGGGGCATATAACCACATTTAAGGACAGAGCTGCGCAGTCAGGTGATCTCTCCTGTCCTGTGCTCTCTCCTGCTCTACCTGCTGATACTGCGCAAGCAGTTCAGCCTCTCTCCATCATAAGTCATGTAATTTCTCCTCTATAAGGTCAAAGTGACATCAGTGGTGTAAGGCGTTGTTGTGTGGCATGCAACATATGAAAAAAGAATGTACTAACGCTCTCAATACCTGCCCCTGAGGTTTTGGTAATATGTGAGCACATTTGCGCCTGTCACCAAATTACAATTGCATAAGGTGCATTTCCCCTGCGCCGAGAATAGACCAGGTTGGAGCTGGCGAGCTTTCCGCACAGTTTTTTGGCACAAAATTGCCACTGCCCCAACCTGAATCTGTCGACATCTCCCCCTGGTGTGCTGTCACACCCATCTCGGCACAGCTGGTCTATCAAATTATCAAATTGGCTGTGCACGGCAGTGCGGCGGACGAAACTGTCAATGCACGGGGCACGCCAGGCTCCGTCACCCTGTGCCACCCTGCGCTGTGCCAGGAAATTAGGGCCCAATGTCCCAACTTCATTGGAACTGGGGTTCGTTCGAGGTCAACACACCTGTCATTGGGTCTCATGATAACTTCAAATATGAATTGCTGTACTATGTAACCAGCCAGGCCCCTCCTCACGCTGTCTGTCTGTCAAACATCTGGATGCATGAAACCACCATGTGGCAGTTCTGCTGTTTTCAGTATCATAAGCTTTACCGATGGTCTTAAATGATTAATGCCACAGTGTGCTCCCACGTCCCCGGAGATTCCTGTCTCAGCACTCTGGACAGCTGCACTGACGCAGAAACTTTTCTTAATTTTCAGTTCAGCAGCCTTAACGTGACTCAGATATCTCCAGACAGATAGAGGCAGCTAAATTGATTTCAGTCAGAAAATGCTATCAGCGTGGTACAAAATCTGATCTGCAGAGAGAAAACTGTAGCTCTCCATCAGCAGCTGGACGGTTATTAGAGACAAACTGAAGACATGGCTATTTAAGGAAATTTCCTTCAATCATCTGCAGTGAGTCAAATAAATCAACAGTAGTTGTTGACTGAAGCATGCCTGAGAGAGATCTTTTGGTGAAGTGAAGTTGTGTTATGTTCACATTAGTTAGGGCCTGGAATAATAGAGCAGCACAACATGCAATGCAAAACAAAATGCAATTTCTGCTCCACAATATCGAGCAGATTAGTGATAGTTTGCAAAAGTATCACAGAAAATAATATCATGGAATCTAATTGGGGAATATATAATGACTCTAATAAGGTCAATTGAGGGGAAAATTTTATTATTTCACAATTTGTGTAATTTTATAGCTCATGAAAATACCTGCATTTAGTGTTTTGTATTAGCTCATTATATATACCCAATAATCCACTTGACAGAGTTTTTTTAAGGCCTGAGTGTTTGGGAGTGGGCAGAATCTTCAAAAGCCTTTAAAGGCAGCAAACCCAGTACGTCACAGGTGTTGACTTACTCAAAATTTTTGGGTATAAAATGCTATTTTTTTTTAATTCCATGGGAAACAAGGCACAAGTAGAAAAAGTTCTTAACTTTTCTTGGACATAGACAGATTAGTTCTATGACAACTCCACATTAAAATGGTTAAGTCTTCCTCAAAGTTTTCTTCATGGGGAATTCGCCGTAGCTCCTGGGCACGACGAACCCCCTCTTTAAGGCCCTGAGGAAAGAAGGAAGAAAGAAGTTTTAAATAAGGGGAGGGAGGGGTGCGTCGAGTGTGCAAAACAAAAGAGAGAAATGGTCAGTTAGAATTTATAGGAACACAGGAAGAGGCGTGGTTGAGGCGTGGTCCTGCTCCTGAAATTCTGCTTAAAGCTCCACTATAAATAAGGACATGGCCATCCAGTAATATTTTTGAAGTCTCTTCTCTGCACTAGGCTTGCCACTCAATGAGTGTGACTAATATTCTGCTGCGGCTTTTAACAGCACCAGTACCTGCCTGAAAAAGCACGTTCCCTTAAACTTTAAACCCAAAATTGGTATGCTTTCTTTACAATTGAGCTATTCACAACTACAACAAAAGAAACCAAAGTTGCTTTTGCATGATTAATCTAAAGATATCAATCAAACCTCAGGGTGACCTATTCTCCCCTACACTACGATTACAATAACCACACACAACAGAAGAATTCTACACAAAAACACAAACTGCAAAAGCAAATTCTGACATGGCTGGTTGGTACATGGTCTTTTCAGGGATATCCTCCTGCATGTGGTGACATTACTGTCCCTTTCGGATTGGATCTTTCCCTTTCCCACAGCCTATCACCTGCTGAAGCACAATGTCACCCATCCATTAAAGGCAAGAGCAGGAACACCTAATCAGACACATGACTTATGCACACACGCAACCACATCAAGGACACACACAGAGAGGACCCCAGCAGAAGAGGCCAGAGAAGTACATAAAACAAAACAAGTCATTACTAGGATCATAGCAATAAATTTGCCGGAATGTGATGACACTGGATGACATCACTCAAGGGCACAAAAAAACTTCAGGCTGTTTGTAACTGCATGTTGTTATAAAAGTAAACCACAAACATGGCTGTAATTCATAGAGAAAAAGTACAATAAACACCAATAATCAGTATCATAATCAAATATTTGTTAGCAACTCTCTCTCTCTTATCTTCCTGACACTTTTTCTCTTGCTCCCTCCTTGCCCCTTATCTGCCCTGATAAAAGAAACAACCAACACTTAATTGACAAATGGCGGCAATCATGCATCTGAGTGTCCGTGTAGTTACCACCAAGCTTATGTCCAGACTGACCATCTGGATCAAGAGTACTCAGTTTATGAAGATTAGAAGATTTTTTGAACATCAGTGAGTAGCATACTCTAGCAGCCTTCAATAATGAATATTTGGGCATAAGTTAAAAGGATACACCCATTTCCTTTTCTTTTCATGTCTTGTTGTTTTACTGCGTCATGTTACATTATCTTCTACTATCATCATATTGTCTTCTACTCCTGAAAAGAGGCTTTGTTTTGTTGACTTACCTACCAGCACGTCTGCGGTGGTTTGCACTAGAGATGTGATGTTCGCGATTAAGTCAAGTCTTTTAAATTGTCTTTTAAGGAAAAAAGTGATTTGCAATTGCGTGAGCCATTCTTAAATGCAAATTGTCTGCAAATTTTAGAATGGCTGGAAAACAAATGGTTCACACAACTGCGAATCGGTTCTCATTGTTCACTTAAAAGACCATATAAAAGACACACAAACATCGTAAACGTCAAAACTATAGCAAACCAACGTAGAAGTAGATCAACAGAAAGCCTGGTTTTACAAGTGGTTGAAGAAAATGATACAGTAATATAAGAGGATAGCGTAAAATATCGCTGTAAAAAACAATTCACAACAAACACACAGGACTGTTAAAAGTTTATCTGATGAAAGAGGCAGGCTAACACTCCCCATTGACTTCCAGTGGTTGAGTTAAGTTATTAGCGATGGGTGAACTTTGCCCGGTCTCTTCCTAGTTACTGCACACACAATTGAAAGAATGGTGTCCGTCTGCTTGTCATGGACTTGGGAGTGAGGCAAGACATGAAAAGAAAAAGTTGATGTATCCCTTTAAGGTTAATGTTGCAAAATTTGGGCTATTTCCACTTTTAGGCATTCAAAAAATAATGTGGGCATGTAAACATATAGGCAAAGCACCACAAAAGTTGACTGTTTTTGGTCAAAGATGTTGCATTATCAGTGTCTAAGAGTGCCTTATTCTCAAAGATTTCTGGGAGCTCCATAACTTTGAGCAATTAGCTGAAATTTGATGATTACTTAGTTAAAGCCAGATTCAAAATCATCTGCATTAAAACACCCCCATGTAGCATAAATCAGACTAAACTGGATCTGCCCCTCTGACAGGTAGTAGGTGGCTGATTTTGTGGACTTTAGCAGGTTTCATTATTCTTTTACACCCACATCTTTACTTCTATTGCAGCAGCAGACCCAAAATATATTCTTGCTTACAGACAAAACCTATCAAGGGTACAGTCAGCGTGTCCTCACATTCTCCCTCTAATTCATTACCCTGCAATCACATCACACCCTGCTCTCTGATGTTTCTTCTACAACAACTTCTCTGTCTGTGCATCTTAATTCTGCTGTCCAACATCTTCAAGATCTGTCTCCTGGGGTGTTTTTTTATTTAAGCGTGACCCACATTTGATAGTTGACGTCCTTCCTCACAGGGAGAAGATGTAATCTCCCTCTTTACGGGGTGCTACAAATCTAATTTCTGTTTTGTTCTTGTGTAAATCCAGTAAACAGCATTTGCATCTGAACATGCTGCGTTACCAGTGCCATTTATAAGAAAAAAAAATGTTTCTATTATCATCATCTGCAAACAGAATCTTATGCAACGCCTGTTTAAAGTCAGAGGAGTAGGAGCCGGTGCTGCAGACGATAACAATAATAGCAGAATGGTCTTTCCACTTGCGTAAATGGGACTGATTGTGTCAGTCATGATGTCATGAGCCGATGTGCATCAGGTCCCCATGGTTACACCTCTCTCTTGTGATGGTGGAGCCTTTGGATTAGATTTCCAAACAGGCAACAGGTCTGTGAGGGGGAGCTGATGGTCTGAAAAAGTTGAATTTATGTAATAAAAATGCTCAATATGTAAAACAAAATCCACATTTAGAGCATTTTTTAGGACGCTCTGCGTTTACCTTGCATAAACCTTCTAACCTGTCGATTACGGTGAGGCCGATTTCCCTTTTAACACCAAAAGTGTCCCTTCCTGTTCCACTATATTGAGCACAGTGCTATAAATAGTGGTGCCTGATGAGTCTACAATGGGCTGCTTCTTTACATAGTGCTTCTGATGACCGCAGCGTCGTTAGGAGTAATGTTATAAAACAGGCAGCCCGTGTGTCCTCCTCCCATCTGTTCCCTCTCTTCTCTGCCTCTATTTCTCCCTGTTCCATGACGCAAAGCCTGAGTGGGAGTGGACAAACCTTCTGCTCCCTGAGAGGACTGAGTGGGCCGCCGCCATCCGCTGTGTGTGCGCACCAGAGATGGAGGCAGAGATGGAGGTACACGGTGGAAGGGAGAGAAGGAAGGGAGGGGAGGAGAGAGGAAGCCCGAGAAAGGGTGACTGAGATTTATACAGGAAGGTAAATAATGGGGGATGCACAGGAGAGAGGAGATGAGATTGATGGATGGGTTTTATGGGGGATGTGGATGGGTGAGAGTATGTAGAGCAGGGGAATAAAAGGGTTGAGGGGCAATAAGTGGTGAGGCAGGCATCAAACTTTGTGTTGAAAGGGCTAAAAAAAAAGCCTGGAGGAAAAGAAATTAAAAAAGAAATTAGAAGTGAATGGAAAAAATAAATGAACAGCATCAGGTAAAGGTAGTCAAAGAAGAATAAGAAAAGAGAGAGCAAGTTTTCATATGGAAGAAAGTCAGAAATTAAAGGAACTGGAAAGAAACCATCAAGCAAAGAAGAGTGAGAGAAGGGAAAAGATTAGAAGGATCAGGAAACAGAAGTAAGAAATGAAGGTATCAAATGAAAAAGGATTCAGAAAAAGAAATGTTAAATGAAAGAGAGTCGGAACAGTGGGGTTAGAAGAAAAACAAGGTATTAGATAAAACACGAGTTAGAAAACATAAAGGAAGACATCTGTGGAAAAGAACTGACAGTGAGGTATCAAATAGATGGTTTTCACACCTGCCACAATAAAAATCTGAGTGCAAGGAAATAAAACCCAGAACCTGTTTGCAGGAGGACCAAAGTTTGTTTTTTTGGTCCACACCAGATTTTTAGTGAGCTGTCAGACCTGCCACAAATGGAAGTCTGGTTTGCTTGGAAACAAACTGAGAACCTGTTTTCAGGCAGTTTTAGTAACCTGACACGGCAGATGGACAGTATGGAGTAGTGAGAGTGCCAAATTACAAAAATAAATCCATAAAAGAATAAATAAATGAATAAATAAATAATTTATATCAGAATCCATAAAGGAAAAGGCTAATAACAGTAGAAATATAAAGACAAATAAAAAAATAAGAAAAGTGCTTAAAGGTGCTATGAGGAGAATCTATTACCGGCGAAATAAAGACTCTGCTACCCATGAGCACGCGCGCCGACTGTTGTAATGCTGCGATCCAGTAACCTCGGAACTGGGAGTGACATCATCTCCCACTTATCGGCGTTCCAACATGCCGATCTACCAGGCTATTGTTAGCTGTTGTTAGCACGCCCTGCATTGTTGTTCACAAATATCACATGAAGAATGTGATTATAACTATGGCAGCATTTTTGTAAATATAAGTCTAACAATACTATGTATACAGCTGATCTCGAGCGACACACCCCAGTCAGAAGTGCAAATAAATTGATTATTACAGGAGCTAAATAACTGTTCACACTGGGGGCATCCATCTTCAGTTGTCAACTCAGGGACGGCAAGGTTTCACTGAGTTCCCAGCAGGAAATTCAGACTTCGGGGAACGTTCCAGTTGCAGTTTCCTACTTGGAACTCGGAAATTCCTACTTCTGACTACAACTGGAACGCACCAAAAGACGTGACTGTTGTGCAGCTTGGACCTTCCTCAGAACTCTGCATTGCTTTACAACTTCTTTTTTCATCAACTTACAGGATGCAAAGTGACGAGGTAATGTATCTCTTTCTAGTTACGTAGCGGTAGTTTTTGATGTGTGACACCAAGCAATTTTTTGGAAAACTTATTAATGTAGTTGTAGCCGGCTACATATCGCTACATACAGCCCGGTGCCCTAAGACGTGTAATATAAATAATAAAATAATATAAATTTGTTCTAGTTTTAATTGTCTTGTTCCCGAAGTTGAGTATCAAGGCCAGTCCAGCCCTGTCCGACCTAAACAGATGGCTAAGGAATAGCATTTATAGATAACCTATTTTGATGCTATAAAACTCATCTTAAAGTGTGTATTTTGATCAGGCATATATCTAAAAGTGAGACTTTTTTGTGATTACTTAGAAACTCCTCACAGTGTCTTTAATAAATAAATAAATAAATAAATAAATAAATAAAGTAGCTATATAAAGTGATATTAATCAAAAAATAAACCCTTGTGGCGAAATCTTGAGAATGTAAACAAAGCATAACCCAACATTTTTGTCCTTCTTCCTCGATTGGGTTCCTTCTGCACCTGCTCACGACGACATTCCTACAAAAGCTCGTCGATGTCCGTGTTGGTCAGCGCACACATAATACCAACATTTTCTATCACGTCCTGTACCGTTCCCAATACATATTCTCGGTCGTAATTGTTGTGTTCTGTAATTTCAGCCAATCTTAAAAGTTCTGCTGTCAAGTTTTCAGCTGCCATCCTTCTTCCTTGATAGGTTTCCTTCTGCACCTGCGTACAACGACATTCCTACTGCGCATATTTTTCTGCGCATATTCCCTTCAAAATATTTATTTATTTATTTATTAAGCACTTTTCTACTTATTTTTTATTTGTCTTTATATTTCTACTTGTATTAGCCTTTTCTTTTATGGATTCTTATATAATTCATTTATTTATTCATTTAATATTTATTCTTTTATAGATTTATTTTTGTAGTTTGGCACTCTCACTACTCCATAGGACAGCTCCATATATCTGCCACAGAAATATTTCACTAATCCATCTGGGAAAGAGCCGTTCGAAAATGTTTTCAGAGGCAGAACCTTCAAAAACAACTGCACCTGGTGATTGGACAATAGTTCGTCTCATCACACTCATCACAGACCAATCCACGACAAGCAACGTTATGACATATGACGTAGCCAAGTATCACTGAGTAACCATGATGATCATACTGACCATAGACTAACCGGCATGTCGTTGGAGGATTTCCACGTTCTCTCCCAGTTTTCCAGCAGTGATGCCCAGGAGAAGAGCAAAAACATGATTTCTTGTAAGACAAGCTTCACGTGATGTTCTTTGCTCCTCTAAGCATTCAGCTGAGTGAAGTTGTTGTGGACAATGTAAGTTGGCAAGACGGACATCCAGGATTTCAGACAATGAAGTAAGTCCGTCTGCTATGCAAGGCTCGAGTTTTAGGGCCCTATAAAATCCAAGATCAGGGAATCACAGAATAGGACATTAAAAGCAGAATTCAATCTAAGCACGAAATATCACAGAGATGGCCAAAATTTAGCTCAAAAGATTATTTTAGGGGAAAAAAAGGAAAGTGTCTTTTGGGTAAAAGCTCCAAGGGGATCACTATAGCTGGGGACAACACACACCTCCCCTCAGTTTCCCAACAATTATTATGTGTCAGGCAATCAAATGTTCTGCAAATTTTGTCACTGGACCCACAAAGGTATGTGTCAGGACCAACTGAAGACGTAATGTCTATATTTCATTACTTTATACTGTGTCTAGGGGTTAAATTTGCAAAAAAACAAGAACAACTCATAACTGAATTCTCCAACAAATCTAAAACTGAAAAAATGGTATATTGGACACATTAAAAGAAGAGTTAGTGTCTAAATTCCATTATGTCATTGGGGTTAAATTTTTGTAAAATACTAAAAACCAAATTTAAATAAAGGAAAAATAAAAAACTAGAATATGGGAAAATTTTAATAGAATCTTGGAACTTTCACATCATCCCCAGTAAACCAAACTTTTCCAAAAAAGACAAATGACCCAGAGTTAGTTTGGCTCAGATCAAACATGTTGGATATGCAACCTTATTTCTTGCAAGCAAAGGATAGTGTTAGACTCAGTGATCTTGATTTTTAACCTATTAACAAGCAAAACATTATTAAAGGCTCCTTTACTTCAAGCTCTGACCTATTATCCCCAAGATGTAATCAGATCATCGATTAGTTAGAGCAGATATTTGTGAGGACTTTAAAGAAAATCTGTTATTTTATGGGCCACCATGCTCCATGACCTCCAAAATCCAACAAGTTACCTTTGGATCAGTTTGAGTATTTGTGCAAAGATTAATGAAAATTCCTTAAGTTATGGCCCCAATCTTGTTTTTTTCTAACAATTGAGTCAAATACATTTACAGCCACCCCCAGAACTCAGGTGAATGGAAGCAAGAGCATAGCAGTGAATTAGTCCAAGGTTGTTCTTTTGTTGTCAGGTCTGCACTTCATTCATTACTCCTGATGACTCCACTACAACATCAACAACGTTAACCCTACTTCATAAGTGCTGGAGAAAATGAATAAATGAATGGCATAATACACTCATGTCCACTTTATTAGCTACAACCATTCAACTACCTGTTTTTGCAAATAGCCAACCAGCCTATCACATGGCAGCAACTCAGTGCATTTAGACAGGAGAGCATGGTTAGAGTGATCTGCTGAGGCTAAAACTGAGCATCAGAAGAGAGGCAAAAGATGGTTTAAGTGACTTAATATGGGGTGTTGGTTTGGTGGAGTGGTGAGGAAACAGGCTTGACCCAAATAGATGCTTTAGCTGGACGGGTTTGAACCCAGACAGTGACTAACTGCAGTGTGTCCTCTCCTACTCTCTCTCGCCCACCTTCACAAGCCAATCCACTGTCTCTCTCTCCTGTCAATGAAGGCACAAATGCCCAAAATATAAGCTTAAGAGAAAAAGAACTTTGAACATGTTTGCTGGTGCCTGACGGGCTGGTCTGAGTATTTCAAGAACTGCTGAAATACAGGGGCAACAGAGAATGGTCCAAACATGAGAAAATATGAGCTGCAGTTCTTTGACATCAACAAGGGATATTGGCACAGAGCTCCAGTGAGAATGGGGAAGTTATGGGTTGGTAGAAAGGCAAATAACCAATACAATAAAGGTATGCAGAAGAACATTTAGGATGGGATACAGCAGCAGAGGTCCACACTGGGTGCTACTACCGTCTGCTAAGAACAGGACACTGAAGGTACAATTTTCATAGACTCACCAAACTTTGACATTGGATGATTCAGTAAATGTTGCCTGGAATGAAATTCACATGGTAGAATGAGGAGGAATGCATGGATCCATCCTGTATAAAAGATTGGTGGTTGCTGGTGATGATGTCGTCTTTGCACACTTAGTGCACTTAGTCCACTTAGTACTTACTGAGCATCGTTTTAACAACACAGCCCACCTAAGTATCGTGTTCTCTTTATTTAAAGGTGCTATGAGGAGAATCTATTCCCGGCGACATTAAGACTCTGCTACCCATGAGCACGCGCGCTGACTGTCGTAATGCTGAGTTCCAGTAACCTCAGAACTGGGAGTGACATCATCTCCGACTTATCGGCGTTCCAGTTGAAGTCGGAAAAAACATGCCGATCTACCAGGCTATTGTTAGCTGTTGTTAGCATGCCCTGTGTTGTTGTTCACAAATACCACATGAAGAATGTGATTATCACTATGGCAGCATTTTTGTAAATATAAGTCTAACAATACGATGTATACAGCTGATCTAGAGCGACACACTCCAGTCAGAAGTGCAAATAAATTGATTATTACAGGAGCTAAATAACTGTTCACACTGAGGACATCCATCTTCGATTGTCAACTCGGGGGTGGCGAGGTTTCACCGAGTTCCCAGTAGAAAATTCTGGGACATTCCAGTTGCAGTTTCCTACTCGAAACTTGGAAATTCCTACTTCTGACTACAACTGGAACGCACCAAAAGACGTGACCCAAGCCGAAGCGTGTGTTTGTTGTGATGCTAATAAAAATGCAGCTTGGACCTTCCTCAGAACTCTGCATTGCTTTACAACTTCTTTTTTCAACAACTAACTGGATGCAAAGTGACAAGGTAATGTATCTCTTTCTAGTTACGTAGCGGTAGTTTTTGATGTGTGACAACAAGTAATTTTTGGAAAACTTATTATCGTAGTTTTGTAGCAGGCTATATATCGCTTCTTACAGCCTGGTGCTCTAAGGCGTGTCCGAATAATATAAATTTGCTCTACTTTTAATTGTCTTGTTTCCGAAGTTGATTATCCAGACCAGTCCAGCCCTGTCCGACCAGACCGCAAAGCTAAGGAATAGTATTTTTAACCTATTTTGATGCTATAAAACTCATCTGAAAGTGTGTATTTCGATCAGGCATATATCTAAAAGTGAGACTTTTTTGTAATTACTTAGACACTCCTCACAGTCCCTTTAAGTGGCCTCTATAGTAATCAGATCTCAATCCATCAAGGCTGTGCTGCCAAGAAATCTACAACATCTTATTCAACTTCTCTTTCATTTAAAAGTGTGACAACAAATAAAACTAACTGACCTAAAGTGTGATGCTCTGTCATGCCAGTTTGGACCAAAATCTGAGGAATGTTTTTGGCACCTTGTTGAATCTGTCTATAAGAATTAAGGCAACTCTGAAGGCAACATTGGGGTCCAGTCTGGTACAAGCAAAATGTACATGAGAAGTGGCAAGTGAAGTGGTAGTTTGAGACTTTGCTTTCACAATCTGTATGACTCAAATCTTTTATGTTATCCACATATATAATCATCCCCAAATCTCCTTTATAAATGCTGGCATTAAAAGTCTGTGGGCTACACTTGAATCCATTCAGGATGTAAATTAATAACTTGCGATAAGAAGCTACATATGGTGAGGAGACAACTGATGCTGGGACCATGTCCAAGTACAAGTAGCCTTAGAAGCTGAATCCTCTGAGAAGTAAATGTCTTATGTGGCTGATTTATGCCTCTGTGCCTGTGAATAGTGTCCAGAGGCATCAATAGTTAGATCAGCACCGATTGATGAACAGCTTGAGAACACATCTCAGAAACCCTTTGAGTGATTTTCTTGACTAAAAAAATTAAAAAATCCTACGGTACTCAAGAATAAAGCTACTGGATTTCAGAGTCCAAAGGTTAAGGTCACAAAGTCTTGAGGTCATCCTTTACTTGTGAACATATTTCCTCAAAAGTTCATTTTAACCTGGTGCATTTTTCAATTACACACTCTTTGAATGCAAAAGATCATACGCTCCTATTTGTTCCCAGGGGTGTGTTTATATGAAAATGAGGAGTTGTCAGGCACAAAGCTGGTGTGTTCCTAACTTAAGGCCACAGAAAATGACTGCACAATAAACCCCCCTATAACTGGAGAGTGTTTCTGCGAAATTCGGGCCGGGTCGGGCTCGGGCTCGGGCTTAAGATCTTACCTCTACTTTGGAAATATTGGCATATCAGATATCTGCAAAATAATATAATGTATCCCTAGTTGAAACACTTGACGTACTATGATCAGATTCTGGCAATTTGACAATAACACTTGCAGAAAAGTCCGTCAGCCGGCTTTCCCACAGCTGTAACTTTCCCTGCAACATCTTTAAAACTGCCATGTTGAGTCCTGTCCCAACTCGGTTTTACAGTCGCTTCTCACTGTTATCATGCATGTGGTTCCCGCCACTTTCTCCACAAAGGACCCTGATTGGGCAGTGCTTCTGCACACAGAGCCCAGTTGTTCCATCCAAACTGTGCCGGACTGATCCACCTCATCAGAGACATGGAGCAAGCTGCTTTCATTTATTTATTTATTTTTTATTTTTAGGTCATTATAAGGCCCACTGTACTCTCACCCTCTGGCAGTGCATACCTAGCCTTGCAGAGCAGATAGACCTGCCTGATTCTGAAATCCTGCAGGTCCGTCTTGCCAGCCTCTGTTGTCCAACGACTTCACTCGGCTGAATTCCTAACGGCCCGATCAGGGTAGAGAGGCGGGAGCAGCAGAATGCGGACATGATGACAACCGGAAGTCGAAAACTGGGAGTTCAGAACGGACATGCCGATTAGCCTATTGTCCTCATGGCTACCTAGTAAAACTTGGTGAAATCTGCCCTCCTCAGAAGTTTACTTGTAGGGATTGTCTTTGACGAGGTTCATGTCACATATAAGTGTTAAATGAATCATCTGTGTGGTACAATTTAGTGTAAGATGATAGTAAAAGGCCGTTAGCTGTTAGCAGCTAAGTTAGCGGCTCACGGCTAACCGTCATTAACTGTTGTTAGCTGTTAGCGGCTAAGTTAGCCGCTATGGCTAACATCCATGAACTGTTGTTAACTGTTGTTAGCCATTAGCCGCTACGTATGCTACATTATAGGAGGCAACCCTGCTTGATGTGGATTGGTCTGTGATGAATGCGACGAGCCAAACAATTGTCCAATCACAAGCTTGTGTTTTTTTTTACATTCTGCTCCTGAAATCAAATTCAAAGGGCTCCTACCCAGATGGACTAGTGAAAATATATCTGTGGCAGATATATCAGATATATATATATATATATAATATATAATTATATTAATAATAATAATATTATAATATATATATTGAGCTGTCCATCTGGCTTGTCAGGTTAGTGCATACCTTGCAGAGGCACAAAAGACCATGAGGTAGATCTGTTATTTCATTTTTGTATGTTATCTGTTTAATTGCATTGAGAAATTAATCATGTTTCCAATGCTCTCTTATTTAGTCAGTGTACATTCAACACAGTGTTTTCATTCAACAACCCTAATGATCTTTTTCAAATATCTAGGAAAAGTGTCAAAGCCATAGGTGGTAATATGTTGTCTCTTTCTTTAACCACACAATATCACACTGTGAGAAAATGTTTGTTGAATCCAATTTTAATCTGCCACTGATCCCTACATGACACTATCCTTTAATTATTTCTACCACTTTTTAAAAACATGTCCAGGGAGAAAATCTCCCCAGCCCTCGCACTGACCTTGGTCTATTTTCTAAAACAATCTGCTGCTTTCTCTTTCTATCTTTAGTAACGACCCCCCTCTCATGATCCATCAGTAGCTATTTTACAATTTTGCTAAATTCAGCTCTGAGGTAACAAGTGACACCTTCTGTTTCCATGCTTCCGGTCGCTAGGCAACCTCAGCAATTATAACACTGCCAAGAGAAGGAGGAGAGGAAGTAGCACCCCGGGGCCCCCTGCCTCCGTTAATCTTGGCCGCTGCAGGTCGGGCTCCATCCCTCGCCTAAGTGCTCTACTTCCGCAGAGAGCTGGTGACGAGGGCCACCGAGGCATGCTGCGTTTCCTACTGTTCTCATTAAATCAGCTCTGTTTCCTGTGATGCTGTGAAACAGTGAGAGGGACTCGATGATCGATCAAAACGCTCTGCTGCCCTCTGTTGTTCTCGGATATTTGACTTGTATCTGAATCTCTGAGGTCAAAAGTGAGGCTCTGACATTCAGGTGTTGTAGTGACCAGAATTTGCCTCAAATAATCAGAAAATTTAGTTCAACCACCACATTAAACAGGATAAAAAGACTCAAGTTTAATCTTTAACAATTTAAAAATAAAAGTCCGGATTTTGGAAAGGTTGCATTTAAGTTTTGAAATGATAGTATTTATCTTTATCAACAATTAAAACACTGTTGATTCATCCTGTTATGACTTAAAAGAGTTGTTCCTTCATCAAAAAACTTATCCAGTGGCCCCCGGACTCATCAAACCATTTTACATTGCTATCCCATTATTACTACAATTTAATTTCTTTTCATTTTAAAACCACTAACTCAACTATTTGGCAGAGGTGTCAGTAAATGTAGGGATATATAATGTTTTAAAAAAACCCAGAACAAATCAAATCATTGTTTGATTCTGTTCACATTTCAGGGGAACAGAGAAAACTGAAACAAAACAAAACAAAAAAACAACAGATATTTTCTTGGTGTGGGATTTTAAGCTTTAAAAAGCTAAGTTGGTCATGTGGTGTCTTAATAAAGCACAAATATTAGGCACAAAATCAATAAGAAATGGTAGAAATATATTAAAATAAAACAGCAATCAAAAAAGCTTAAAATAGATTTTGTTGAGCTTGAAAAACACAAAAAAGTTTTTGATGACGAACAGATTATATATAAGTATTTAAAACAATAATGATGGTAATAATAGTGATTATTGCTTTTAGCTATTAAATCTTCCCATTCAAAATAACTATCAGTTCTTTTGGTTTGCATTTATTCTGCATTCTAAAACATTGACAGGGATAAACAATGACATATAAGGTTTTTTTTAACACATTAAATATTTCTGAATTTATTGACCTCTACCAAACAGTTGAGTTGGGGGTTAAAGGGTTAATGGTATAAAAATCAAGCTCGTTTAGCTCTTATTGAAACAGAACTTTTAGTAATGTATGTATTGATATATAATCAACACTAATAATACATACATGATACATATCCACTTTATTAGGTACAAGTCATTTGCTAGATCCAACATGGTGCTGGAAACATCCCTCCAATATTTTGGTCCGCATTGACTGGATCACATCACACAGTAACAGCAGATTTATCAGCTGCACAATCATGATGCATATCGCCCATTCCACCACATCCCCTCTACTGGACTGAAATCTGGTGGCTGTGGATTACAGTGGACTCATTGTCATGTTCAAGAAACCCGTTTGAGATCTGATCTGAACATTGAAGATGTGCACGCAGGGATCATGAAGGGATGGAGCAGGTCTGGAACAAATGTCAAGTAGCTTGTGGCGTTTGGAGGGTGGTCAGCTGGTACTAAGCGGCCCAAAGTGTACCAAGGAAACGTGCCCCATTACACCACTATCACCAACCTTTGCACCAAACATTGATACAAGACAGGGTAGATCCATGCTGTCACACTGTTTAAAGCACGTTTTGACCCTAACACTTGACTGTCACAGCAGAATTGAGACTCCTCAGACCAGACAACATTTAACCAACCTTCTATTTGTCAGCTTTGTGTGAACTGATGTGAATTGTAGCCTTAGCGTCATGTTCTTAGCTGAGTTGAAGATTTGAAATGGTCTTCTGCATAAAACTTCCTTGCAGTTGTACAGAGAGAAATGTTGTTCTGCAAATGTTAGACTATTTGCTCATGGAGTTGTTCACAAAGTGGTGAACCTCTCCCCATCCTTGTTTGTGAATGACTGAGCCTTTCAGAGATACCTGATCATTACGCTCACCTGTTTCCAATCAACTTGTTTACCTGTGGAATGTTCCAGACAGGTGCTTTTTGAGCATTCTTCAACTCTCCCCGTCTTATGTTACCCCTGAACCAGGATGTTAAATATAAAATATTTTGTCTTTGTTGTGTATTCCACTTAATGTTGGTTATAAATGATTTGCAAATCAAAGTTTTTTTTCCCCCTGTTCATTACCATTATAGCTGTTAATGTAGATATTAGCATGATCTCTCCATCCATGGTTGATACATCTATAGTAACCTTAGCACCGCATAGACAATGAGGTCCCTCTGAAAATAGGACGTCACATCTCAAGAGGCCTTTAACACATTTATACGTAAAGGAGACAAATATGGTAGGGATGCACTTGTGGTCTGGACATCCATGAGTTCGTCACTACCATAAATTCTTATTTTCAGTAAGAATATCATCGATTATACTTCTATAAAATGATCACCACAACCATTCAGACATGAGGACCCTCCTGAAAACCAGATGTAGCATCTCAAGAGGCTAAACTCTAATAAATCAGATAACAGGTCTATGGTTCATGGATCTGTCTCTAACTTTAGTTCTTGCTTTAGTCCACTTGTCTCCTCTTACCTCCCTTCCTTCACCCTCACACCCAACACAGCATTGTGTGGATTTG
Source organism: Scarus forsteni (assembly GCA_036419115.1). Lineage (NCBI taxonomy): Eukaryota > Metazoa > Chordata > Actinopteri > Labriformes > Labridae > Scarus > Scarus forsteni. The sequence continues at coordinate 2,394,472 of JAZDUH010000400.1, read as the reverse complement.
CTGTTCATCATGAGACTAGGATCCACATTCAAGATTTCCTGCCTCCTTGAACAGGAGGTTTTTTCTTGTCGCCATGATGGAGGGATTCTTTTTTGCACACCGCCACTGGACTCTAGAGCAGTGAAGACACGTTCTCTGGAGTTTGGAATCATGCTTTCACATCTGGCAATCTGATGGAGGAGTCTGGGTTTTGTGGTTTCCAGGAGAACGATACTTGTCGGACTGCATTGTGCCAAGTGTAAAGTTTGGTGGAGGGGAGGTTATGGCGTGGGGGTGTTTTTCAGGAGCTGGGCTTGGCCCCTTAGTTCCAGTCAAAGTAACTCTGAATGCTTCAGCACACCAAGACATTTCGGACAATTCCATGATCCGACTTTGTGGGAACAGTTTGGAGCTGGCCCCTTCCTCTTCCAACATGACTGTGCACCAGAGCACAAAGCAGGTCCATCAAGACATGGATGACGGAGGCTGGTGTGGATGAACTTGACTGGCCTGCACAGAGTCATGACCTCAACCCGATAGAACACCTCTGGGATGAATTAGACCGGAAGCTGAGAGTCAAGTCTTCTCGTCCAACATCAATGTGTGACCTCACAAATGCTCTTCTGGAAGAATGGTCAGAAATTCCCATAAACACTCCTAAACCTTGTGGACAGCCTTCACAGAAGAGGTGAAGCTGTTAGAGCTGTGAAGGGTGGACCGACATCATATTGAACCCTATGGATTAGGAATGGGATGTCACTTAAGTTCATATGTTAGTTAAGGCAGATGAACGAATACTTTTGGCAATATAGTGTATGTGTATCCATAAAATAAAGAGTTTTATGATCTATTGTAAAGTGTCTTGAGATATCACTTGTTACGAATTGGTGCTATACAAATAAAGATTGATTGATTGATTGATTGATTTTTCTTTTTTGGTTTCAACTAATTGTAGTCAGGGTTTGCAATTCACAGGGAGGTCAAAGTGTGACAGAAGTTCAGTTCTTCATATTCTGGTCATTGCTACCTTGCTGGCTGATAAACACTAACTGATGAACAAATACACTGTTCCATCAAGTTGACAGTAAATCTGAACTTAGGACATGGATAAAGGGTGTATACGTCATATTTTCTATTCATAGTTCTCCAAACTTTGCTCCACAGGAATGACATGCATGCCTGGAATAAAACTCAAATAGAAACATGGAAAAAGCTGTAAAGGAAAATGTGGTTTTACTGTAAAGGGCAACATGTTGTGGTTTACAGCTTATGGAAAAAGTTACAGACATGTATATTTATTTTAACCCCTGACCACGAAGAAAGAGTTTTAACATTTATGTCTTAAAACCTTCTTTTGAAGCATACAATCCTGATGATGCAATGGTATTGTTTGAATAGCTATGGTCTCTCTGTGCTAAATCTGGAAAAATAAATATTTTTTGTTCCTCGGTGATGTAATGAGGTAAACATAACATGGTTTCAGGCACAAGACCAGTCTGTGGTCAGTGAAGTTATCTTTAGCAGCAGCAGCGCCTGTATCAGCTGTTTAACCTGAAACTGACATCATTTCTCCTTTTTTCCTCTACAGTCATCAAAAACCTGCACATAGTCAGCCTCCATCCTTACTTCATATCTGTACATGACCTTTCAGCAGGTTTTTGTCTTCATGAGGGGAAAATTCACTCTAAATATAAATGTGTTGTTTTAAGACTTGGTTGATTTCATATTAACCTGTGAGTAGATAGATAGATAGATAGATAGATAGACAGATAGATGGGCTTTATTGCAGCTGATTTCAGGGAAAGGAAGTAGACAATGTATACACACTGAAATGAGACTAAAGATCTTGACAAAACATAATATACCTTTGTACAACAAATACAATAAATAAGGCAATAGAGTCCTCTATAGACAGAAACAAAAAAAAGGCATAGTGACCTGATTATAAATGTAAATATATACCTGTGTATAAGGTTACTGCTTTCCCATCTAAGAAGGTTATTAATGTACAAATGCAGCTGTTTTAACAGTGTGCAGTTTAAAGCCAGTCATAATTACACACAAGGCAGAAGTCACAGGGATCTAAGTGTAGCTTTTACCACCATTATCTTCTCTGCTTGACAGCACTGAGCTGTTGCACAGTCTTGTGGCTTTTGGAGGGAAGGATGAACGAAATATCAAACTATGTATACTGTATATCTATATCTATACATATATATCAATTAATCACATTATAAGTACAACATTTGTCTTCAAAATGTAGTGGAGTAAAGGTCGTAAGTTTGCAAAAAATAGTAACACTCAAGTAAAGTACAGATACTTAAGTACTAAATGTACTTAAGTACAGTGCTCAAGTACATCTAGTCTGTTACTGTCCACCTCTGGAATTAGTGACGTGTTTTTTTTAACAAATTCATAGATGAAGGCCTTTGTTGTGTTGATTTCTAAATCATTTTTTTATTTTTATTTTTATTTAACCTTTATTTAACCAGAAAAACCTCATTGACATCAAAAATCTCATTTTCAAGACTGTCCTGGCCATTTCAACACGGCCTTAAGAATTATCAATAAATTCTAGGTTATATTAAAGGTGATATTGAGTGTAGTTATGTAAAAAATGGTTTTCTTTTTGTCATCCTTAATTAAGTATGCCACAAAACTGAAAAACTACAACTACATTTTTTGCAATTCAGCCCATACTTAGCTGGTCCACCTTGCACCAGACAGCCACGATCATGAGAGAGCCAACAACTCTAACCCTGAGTTTCCACGTAGTCGGTCCTCCATGTTGCGGATTTGCTCCAACTGACAGCACATATTCTCGCCCACAGGAAGCAAATTCAAAGCACTGAGCAGCAGAGTGCATCCCTGAAGCTTAAAACACAAGGCTATAAAGATCACGATAGAACCACAGCTTCATGTGGTAATTTAGGTTTATGAGAGAGCAGGTTAAAGAGAAGGTTATATTTCCTGCCTGAAGTTGATTTGCTGTAGGCATTGACATTATTTCTAACATTTCTTTTTTGAAATCTCATTTTTATTAGGAAAAGCAAGACATTGCATTACATTTTAAGATTAATAAGTTGTCATTGTTTCACTTAGTGTTCATTGTCCGTTCCAAAATGGCTTACATTTTGCCAGAAAGTTAGGACAGCATCACACGCATTAAGAAGTCTTTCAGAATATGCTTTCCTGTTATTTATGATTTTTAACAGTGTAAGTCCAAACTCAGAACCTAGGAGAGAAGACAGATGTTCCTTGGAAAATCCAGGGATCATACATCAAAGTAGTGCACTCTCATGTTCACAAACAAATTAGAGTAAAAGACACAAAAGACATGGCGCAGGCATCACTTATAGTTAGCTCAGCTAAAATCAGATCTTAAAGGTTTTCCATACTCAGTCCACTTCGACCAGATTCTGTAAAATCTATCCTTTTGTAATTTAAGGGAGAAGGACACTTTTTTTTTTCATTATGTCGATTTGGTGTATAATTTCAATCCATTCCTCAATTATGGGCAGTTCCACCTTTAACCATTTCCTTGTCACAGCTTTTTTACTCACAACCAAAAGTATCAAAAGTAATATGTTATCATAACAACTCCAGTTTTCAAAAAAATATATCACCAAAGTACATACTTTCAAAGGTAAATGGAATATTCACACCAAATATAGACATAATGTGCGTGTGAATCTCCTCCCAATATTTTTTAATTGTTCGTCACTTCCAGAAGATGTGGAAATGATTAGCTGCGTTGGCTAACAAAATGCATCATCAGTGCATCATATGTCGCTTTGAATGGGCGTAACAAAGAATCCTATAATGTTCTTCCAACTAAACTCGCACCATGTACTGGATCCCGTAGAAGCCCACAGTAACTGGCAGATTTCTTCCCAGCTCTCTCTAGAAAGGACTATATTCCCCACTCTTTCCCACTTTTTCCTAATGTAATCTGTATTTTCTGGTTTTGATTGCTGAATGCCATTGTACAATCTAGATATAATTTTGATACATGTTTGAGACTTGAGCAAAGACAAGAAGGCTTGCAGGAATCCAGACTCAATATCTTTTCGTTAAAGTAGTGTCTGACCTGCAAAAACCTTAAGAAATCCTCTTTACCCAACCCATGTTTTCTTTGTAAATCCTAAAACTCTGGAACTCATTTCTAATATTTCTGCTGTTTTTCAAATGACCCAGAAACTCTGAGCACTTGTTGCCCTGTTTTGGACCAATGTGCATGGTGAAGACTGGCAAAGATTGACAAAGTTGAAGTGGGTCCTGCCGAAAATAAACTTGCTACGTATTTCCAGCGAACTGGCGAGGAGCTGGCATACTCTGCAGATGGGTCAAAACACAGGCTGTGGAAACAGACTGGGGGCACTGTGCTATAGACATAGAGCTTGGCAGGATGCATCAGTGGAAAAGGACTTTAGAAGTTAGTCTGCAATGTTTAACTTGCAGGAAAAATAATTTGTTCTAGACATAAGATAGATGTGCTGTGGAAATCCAAGGCCTTTAGGGCTCTATGATTAAATAATGTAGAAAGTGTAGAGACTCTTATTGGACACTAGACTTCAAGTTTGCTGGGTAAACCTCTTATATTTCATCTGTAGTTGAGGAAAATGTTCTCAAAATAAAATGCAAATAAATATGGTGTGTTTATCAGATTGATTACTCCCCTTGACACAGGCAGGATATAAATGTACGTCCTCAGCGAAGGGCCTGAAATTCAAAGCCCTTTATTCTTTCATTGAGCGGTGGGTAAAACATAATCTCATGTCTAAATTTGTCGTTCTTCCTGTAAGGGTGTGCTGCCACGGGCCAAGTGCACTGTTGTGTAAACAAGACCTGTAAAACAATATGAAAGAGAAGCAGAGGGAGACCAGTCTTGCGTAAGTGAGCCTGTTCTTTGTGTTTTAATAAAGCACAGCACAGAGAAAATAGCAGCCTGCGAGACTAAAAGTAACCTCTCCAGCACAGATGGCCCCCACGCTTTCCGCCAGTGGGTCAGTGGGTGAGGGGAGAGTGGAGGGGAGAGGAGGCGAGAGGAGAGGCTGTGGCCGTACGCCGCCATCCAGGGGAGAGTGTGGGCGACGCGGGCAGCAGGAAAGAGAAAGACAAGGACTTCCAAGGCCAAGTGGGCCGAGGTTTTTTTGCCGTGTTCACTTCTATAAACAGACGTGATGACGCGCAGAGGTCAGCTGGCTGATTTGTCATCAGCTATTTCAGCAATGTTTAACAAGTGAGAAGAGAGGGAAGCATGTTGACATCACTGCTGCATGCTCACATCACTGATGCCCCCCTTCAGTCTTCCGATTGTGCAATCAGCAACCGCGGAAAAAAAAAGATCACACATGGTTTCCTGGATTTCACTGTGCCATATTTGGTCACCAGGACAAGAAGTGTGGGTCAAAGTGAGTGAAAACCAGGCCCAGAGCAGCACCTTTAGGTGGTCTCTGGTCCTGCCTGTGGTCCGAGAGAAACATCTACATCTTACTGCTCTTCTGACACTTTGTGATTTTCTTTTTCAAAATTTAAAGATCATTAAAGCCATTCTACATCTTTAGCATGACTTTTGGTGTTTCTTTATTGACATGTTTTTTTTAATTCAATGTAAGTTTAAGTCATTCGTTTAAGTATTTCAAAAGCACTTTTAAAAACAACCTCTGTTGACCAAAGTGCTCTGCCGGGGTACAATACAACCATACATACAATTAATAATATTTAAGACAGTATTAATCCTAAAAACAGTCATCATAACAAAAACAGTAGTCCCAATGCTACTGACTTTTTTTATTGAGCATAAAAATACTCTGTAATGTAGAGAAGATGTGTCAGACACATTAAAGGACTGATAAACTAAAACAAAAGCAAAAAAAGAGTCTCCTCTCTTTAAATCATGCTAAAGGCAGATGACACTGACCAATGCTGAGCAAACATTTTTTTTTTTTTTTTAATGTAAAGCACTTTGTGATGCTTGTCTGTGAAAAGTGCTATACAAATAAAGGTTACTTACTTACTTACCTACTTACAAACATCAGAAGTTTGGTGCACTCACAGGGTCATTTTTGTGGTGTTCGACAGAAGTGGATGTATTTTTAAAGAGAGACATGATCAAAAATAAGGTATCAACATGTTTTCCTGCCTCAAAAAAGGCCACAAAGTCAATATCTGGCATATTATTTCACTGTGAAAATTTACCAAAAAGTAATTATTAAGCAATGCTAGTAGGTTTTGTTTGTTTGTTTGTTTGTTTGTTTTTTGAGAAATTGACCAAAGACAAAATGCTGAAAAGTTTTCTTAAAATGAAAAATGACCAAAAATCATGTATGAACATGTTTCCTGCTTTAAAATGTCCTGAAATCATCATGAAAATTGACCAGAAAGTTATCATTTAGCAAGGGAAGCATAATCAGCTTAGGGGAACTTTAGCCTTATGTAGGTCAGTACTGCTAAACTTTGTACAATCAATCAATTAACCAATCAATCAATCTTAATTTGTATCAGTCAATTTATTCAACAATTGTCTCAAGACACTTTAGAAAAGAGCAGACTGAAGCCATATTCTTCATTTTATAAATACACATATAACCTATAAAACATATATATACACATAGATGTATTCAAAACCTAACTTTATCTATATAGACCATTTTCTGCTCTTATTTTTGTACTAAGTCATCAATAATTTCAAACAATTTGTTCAATTTGTTGAATGTTTTTTGCTCACTTCCTTTTGCTCTGTCATCCGAAGACGATGCTGGTTAGTCTGTTGTAGCTCAGAGTCGTGGTTATTCAACCATACCTGGAGAAATCTGCTCTCCTCAGAAGTTACCGGTAGAGCTTGGTGAGAGTTGTTATTGACGAGGTTCATGCCACATGTAAGTGGTAAATGATACATCTGTGTGGTATAATTTAATGTAAGATGAGAGTCTAAGGACTGAAACATAGTTCAAGCTAATGGCTAACAACAGGATCTAGCTGCTACGTCTTACTGTGGTTTTATAGGGATTGGTCTATGAGGAGTGTGACTGGCAGACTGATCGTCCAATCACAGGCTGCTGTTGTCTGAAAACATTTTCTATGGGCTCTTCTTCTAGTGAAATATTTCTGTGGCGAATAAATGGAACTGTCTGTTTGGTGTGTCAGGTTATTGATGCTCATCTTGGACGTCATCTCTTCTTTCACAAAATCTTTAGTGGCATTCAAACACACAAGCACATGACATGCAGTGTCTTCATACACCTCAGCTAATACATGAAAGGGTTTGCGTGCTGTTTACTTAAACTTCACCGATAATGTAAAATTATGTTTCGCTGAACTTTGAAGTGAATCATATTCCAATGCTTTAGCAAGGGCTGCCAAGGGTCAAGGAAAGAATTAAAAAGTGTAATTATTTTCTTGTGGCTTTTTAAAGGTTAGAGACAGATTGGGGTAATACTTGTGAATATATGACCCATAGTTTTTGCTAAGCGTCCCTTGCTACATTTTCACTGACCTCAAATGCCATTTCCGTGTTTTTGTTCTCCTTTTTCTTCCATGTTTTCTTCTTCCCTCTTTGTTACTTCTCTGTTTATTGTTCTCTCTAGTCATTTCTCCTTCATTGTCTGCTTCTGTTGTCCTCTTTTTACCCACATCTTTTCTCTCCTCTGTTTCTGTTAGTGAATCTCTTCTCTTTGATTTGTGAATGTGTGTTTGGTCTCTCTGAATCATGCCACAGCGCTCATTCAAACCTCATGAATAAAAGAGGATACATAGCTGTGATGAGCAAGCCGTGAACCTCACTCTGAACTCTTACTGTACTATCTCTTGCATATTGTGGAATATCTTAGACACGAGTGTACCGTAAATAACTAAGCGCTTGCTAAGAATAGATGGAACACTTCTATATTCTGACCTGGAACAGTAAATGAATCTACCTCATTGTAATGTAGTGAACAGAAAACACAATGCTTCAGAGCAGTGAAGTGCTACAGAAATGTAAAACACGGTTCACAGCTCGGCTCTCTTCAAACACTTAACACTTCAGCCTACTCTTAGACCTTGCATACAGTACAACAGAGCAGCCAGCAGGGGGCGACCAAGGTACTGCACACACTGAGCTCTACCTGCTGTGGCAGGAATCAGAAAACCTGATGCACTTTACAGCAAACACAAAATCACAGGATGAAGGTGAATGTGTGACATTAGCAAAAAGTCCAGCTCCTCTGCTGCATTGTTGCTGCTGCAGTGCTCTGTTGTGTTGATGAGAACAAATTAATATGGAAATAAATGGACAAGATTTTAGACAATTTCTGAGTGATCAAGCCTTGCAACAGTTAACTTCAACACCTCCAATGTAATCAAAACAGGACTAACTAGAAAGCACTGATTCCATGATAAAGCTACTATCATAACATGATTCATTGACCCCTGAAAACCCACATCAAGCACTCTGAATTGATTTGATATCATTATTAGTTAGACAGTTATGAAGCAAAAACAATAGTTTGCATCTGTAATCCTGTTCATAAACAAACAAAGAGACAAACAAACATAACCTCCTTGGTAGAGATAATTTGGTAAATTGGCCTGGGGCAAAGAAAATGCCTTAAAATTACATTTATTTGAGCAAAATATAAATTATAAATCAGGGATGGGCAATTTTGACAACCACGAGAGTTACATAATACTTATTTTTCTGTCTGAGGGTCACATTCTGACAAATGTTGGATTATGGGAAATTAATGTGTAAATAAAACTTACCAAATTTTACGTCTCTTTGGTTGCTGTATGTGTGTGTTGGATGGTCTTCTTTGTCTGCACGCAAACTCAGTCACTGGAGTATCTTAGTTACCTCCGCCAAGGAGGTTATGTTTTCGGGAGAGTTTGTCCGTCCGTCCGTCCTGCTGTCCGTTCGTCCGTGAACAAAATAACTCAAAAAGTTACGGATGGATTTGGATGAGATTTCCAGGAAATGTTCAGCATGGAAAAAGGAAGAACTAATTCAATTTTGGCTTTGATCGGGATCAGCGTCTGGCCGCCATGGTGAAAAAATGTGATTTTTGTGAATAACTACTGAACTAAACAGATATCATTCATAATCCAGTTGCTAATGGTATGTTTTCATGGTCAAGGAATCTAAATATTTAGATGAAATAAAGGTAGGAGTAATATTTATGGTCAAAATGACAATATGGCTGAGGACTGTGGTGCTGGCGGAGGTCTGTGCTCTCCGAGTGCTTTCTAGTTATAGATGTATTCTAGATCCATCCTACCTTCTGACCTAACTCAGTCAGAAAAACACAAGATCTTATAATCTTCAGTCCCAGGATCTTTTCTTATTGTCTGTTCCAAAAGTAAGAACTGAGCTGGAAAAAGGGCATTTCCACAGAGCTGAAATGGACTAAAAAAAGACCTGAAACTTACACTTTTAGGGTCCGTCCCCATTCTACCCCTTACCCCATGGTTTTGGGCTTTTACGTCTAGTGATGAGGTGTCCTAATTCTCTGTAGGGCAAAGGGGCAGGGCTAAGACGAAGGGCTACGCAGCCTTTGAAACAAAGACAGACAGAATTATAAAGTAAATATTATTATGATATGGAGTTGTTGTTCGTGTTTTAAAATTTCTCGTTATAACAAGCTAACCTTTGCAGCTGGAGCTACGACTATTATCACATCTGCCTATGACACAGCCAGTGAGCTGCTCCGGGTGAGGATGTACAGAGAAACGAGTGGCGTCTTATTTCTTAGAAGGGTGTTTAAAGGGGTAGGACAAAGGGGAAGAGCTAACAGGTACAATTGGGATTCACCTGTAAGACTATTCTGGGTGACTTGGAGGCCAACACGTCTGGCTGCAGATGTTTTGACTGATGCACATTATCTTTCTCATGTGGGCAATCCAAGCAAAATAATCTGTCTTAAACTGTGAAATTTCTCTTTTAAATGTATTGAAGTCTGATTTTATGTGTTTGATGACTGCATGTGTTTGTCGAACACTGTTGAATGTGCTACTGTCTGGGCCAGGTAACTCTTGAAAAAGAGATTTGTACTCTCAATGAGGTTTTCCTGGTTAAATAAAGGTCAATAATGAATAAGTTTCTAGGATTTGTTATTATTAGTCATATGAGACCTTTCCACGTTTATCATTTGCCTTTGTAAGAACTCATTTGCTGCCCTCTTGTGGCCAGACAGGGAAGAATAAAAAATGTGTACAAGACCCAAAATCTCCTTAACAGCTAGTATGACCTCAATATTTGACTGTATGTTCTTATGTTTTCTCAACAATTAACCAGGTGGTACTCTAATGTAAAAATAAACCCTCTCACTGTGACACAGGCTTTGGTTTGGCTCTCCGTCTTGGCTATATTAGAGCAACAAATTGGATTTACATTGAGCTTGACCTGCAGCCAAACTGCAGGTTCCCTGGAAAGTTTACCAGGTCATTGACCGGAGGTGTTAGCGGGAAAGCCTCTGTCACGTAAAGCAGAGAGCCAGAGGCCTTTGGAAGTCGATGCAAGCTGTTTGTGTTTAGCAACAGTGGAGAGAAAAGCTGTGGAGGAACGTGCTGCAAGTCAGGAAGCTGTACTGAATCCAAATGACCGACTGCACTTTAACACTTTAGCCACCACACAAACAGACAGCTGGGAAAAGAAATGTTCACATGGCCTTGTCACTTTGGGGGGGTAAAACAAATCTTAATATAAATATTTTTAAATAATGATCATTCATTTTAATTTGTGGTAAAACAGTGTCTACAGGTTCAAAATTAAAGATAATCTTCCTATCATCTCTGCCACTTTTTCTACTTCAACAAAATAACCACTTAAATTTTGTCATTTCTGTGATTTTAAACTTCACACTTTACTTACCATTACAAGTTCAATCAATTAAAAAAAACTAGGTCATTCCTTCGCTAAAGCCTCTCTTCATAATGCAACATAGATATATTATTACACTTTAAGATACATTGTATTATAATATACTCTACTGCACTGATAATACTGAATATTCAGTTATCAGCATTTGTTATAAGTTATGATGCCTTACAAAATTAATCATTATTCATTATGTTAATATGTTTGTAATGAGTTATACACATACATCAAACACAGGAATTATTAATATGTATTACGCTTCTTAAGAATAAATGTGACAAACTATGAACCATCTTTTAAAGATTAATGATGTAATTTGACAAATACAAAGGTTGGTAATTGTATTTAGATAGATTGGAGTTAATTTAAACTCAAATCTAATTATAACAATCAGTTTATAGCACATTGTTAACACTATTATAATCAAGTTAAATTACATTACAAGATGTCTAGGTGCTCCGTGTTCAGGGAATTAACAAGATCCACTAAGGGCTAAAGAAGACGCTCTAAACTATTTGATTAAAACTTTTTTATGATTGTTCAAATCATCCATGGCTCAACATTAAGACAATACATTTTCTTTTTACATTAAAGATTTATTAAGTTATCTTCATAGATATCGGCCCCTTCAGATTTAAACATTGGTTAACAAATAAAATAATGACACTTGGAAAAATATGACAATCATTAAGTGGAAAGATGAAATAAATTTTGCTGTGAAAATCTATCAGTCTGAACCTTTAAACAGAAACAGTAAGAAATGCAAAGCATCATCAAATGTTGGCCATGTCTCTAATTTGGTATCATGATGCATTATAGATATTTAAAAATATATATTGTAGGCATCACAATATGACTTACTCTAGGTTTGCTTATATCTTATTTTATGCATAATGTTACTCCTATAAAGGACTGTCAAATTAAAGAAGTGGTTATAACTATGATTATACGTCTGGCCGCCGTGGCGAAAAATGTGATTTCTGTGAATAACTACTGAACTAAAATAGATATCATCATGAATCCAGTTGCTAATGGTATGTTTTCATGGTCAAGGAATCTAAATATGTAGATGAAATAAAGGTAGGAGTAAAATTTATGGTAGAAATGACAATATGGCTGAGGACTGTAGCGCTGGCGGAGGTCTGCGCTCTCTGAGTGCTTTCAAGTTTGAAAACTGAGCTTATACTGTATTTTTTTTAAATGGCAACCCAATGCATGCAAAATCCTGATTATGAAAATATCTCACATAAAACCAGTCAGTGGTACAAAAAAAGGTTACCGTTTATTTAAGTTTAACTAAATCACATTCTAACATGCTTTATTCATTCATTTATCTCACCAATCTGTGTTTTACTGATTATCCTAAAATGATAACTCTAACATTCAAATGTTGTGGCTGCAAGATAAAGTATGTTTTTTTTTAATTCAAATGATGAAAAGGCTGTCAAATGATCTGTGAGCTATGAACAAAAATGTCACCCCTAGTCACCCCAAAATATTTAAAGAAGGCACAAATAAAAGAGAAAAATACCCAATAATACCAAAATTTAAAGCATCAAAAGCTGATTTATATTCTCTCCAATGTATTTGATTTAATTAAATCTTGTTTTTTTGTCGCTTTTTTTGTTGTTGTTTTTTGTGTGAGACTGTATTCCCCATATTTATGTTTGTGAAAAAATTACAAATAATTTTTTTTATAAAAAATGCATCAAAAACTACCTGAGGCAAGTTTGGGAATCAATTTTGCCATTTAATTTGATTTATTGATTGTACGAGTTTATAAGATTACCTATATTCTGTGCCAGAGATTAGAGGGGATTGTATACAAACAGAATATTACAATTATTAGTGAAGCAAAATTATACGCCGATAGACTCAAACCCTGTTGCTGCTTGGAACCCTTGGGCTGACAAATGTGGTCTAGGAAGGGCAGGACAACAGAGAACCGCCACTTCTTCAACGGCCCTCCAGCTGACTCGCTTCTTCATGTTCCTTTTTATCCTTCATACACACGTGGGAAGGATTGTTGGTACCCTTGCGTTAAAGAAACAAAAACCCACATGGTCACTGAAATAGCTTGAAACTGACAGAAGTAATAGTAAATAAAAATGTACTGAATATCAGTGAACAAAAATCTGACATTGCTTTTCAATCGTGGTTCAACAGAATTATTTTTAAAATAAACTCATGAAACGAGCCTGGAAAAAAATTGATGGAACCCCAACAAAAGATTGAAAATGATTTGACCATGGAGACATGCTACCTAAGGTGTGCCCTTCAATTGGTATCATAAGTGCCCTCAAGCTTGTAATCAGGTTGTCTGCGTATTTCAAGGTGCTATGAGGAGAATCTATTACCGGCGAAAGTCATAATGCTGCGTTCCAGTAACCTTGGAACTGGGAGTGACATCATCTCTGACTTATTGGCGTTCCAGTTGAAGTCAGAAAAAAACATGCCGATCTACCAGGCTATTGTTAGCTGTTGTTAGCATGCCCTGCGTTGTTGTATAAAGAATGTGATTATCACTAGGGCAGCATTTTTGTAAATATAAGTCTAACAATACTATGTATACAGCTGATCTAGAGCGACTAACCCCAGTCAGAAGTGCAAATAAACTGATTATTACAGGAGCTAAACAACTGTTCACACTGGGGGCATTCATCTTCGATTGTCAACTCGGGGGTGGCGAGGTTTCCCCGAGTTCCCAGTAGGAAATTCAGACTTTGGGGAACGTTCCAGTTGCAGTTTCCTACTCGGAACCCAGAAATTCCTACTTCTGACTACAACTGGAACGCACCAAAAGACGTGACTGAAGCCGAAGCGTGTGCTTGTTGTGGTAAATGCAGCTCTGACCTTCCTCAGAACTCTGCATTACTTTACAACTTCTTTTTTCAACAACTTACAGGATGCAAAGCGACGAGGTAATGTATCTCTTTCAAGTTACGTAGTTTTTGATGTGTGACAACAAGCAATTTTTGGAAAACTTAGTATCGTAGTTGTAGCCGGCTATATACCGCTACTTACAGCCCGGTGCTCTAAGACGTGTAATATAAATAATAAAATAATATAAATTTGCTCTAGTTTTAATTGTCTTGTTCCTGAAGTTGAGTATCCAGGCCAGTTCAGCTCTGTCCTACCCGACCGCGAAGCTAAGGAATAGCATTTATAGATAACCTATTTTGATGCAATAAAACTCATCTTAAAGTGTGTATTTTGATCTGGCATATATCTAAAAGTGAGACTTTTTTGTAATTACTTAGAAACTCCTCACAGTCTCTTTAAAGAGTGAAAAGTAGCCACTGTGCTACTGTTTGGTATCATGGTGTGTACCACACTGAACATGGACCACAGAAAGCTAAGGAGACATTTGTCTCAGGAGATTAGAAAGGAAATTGCAGACAAGCATTTTAAAGGTAAAGTCTTTAAGACCATCTCCAAGCAACTTGATGTTTCTGTGACTACAGCTGCACATATTATTCAAAAGTTTAAGGTCCACAGCCAACCTCCCTGGACTTTGGGGCATTGGATCCTGGAAGTACTAATATTCTAACTTACTTCTGTGGTTGTGGACTCATTCGTAAAAAAAGACTTTCTTTGCTGGCTTGTGTTATGAATGGACTTGAGTTCTAGATCCTGTTATTGTTCACATTGTCTGTCTTCTTGATGGAACTTCCACTTTGGAACATCAAGCTTCTGATCAGAGCCACTTAAAACTCAGAACTCTGCAAAAGAGCAACCAGTTTGTGAGGATCCCACAGTTTGATTTTCATTTGACAGTCTAACAGTGAGCAGCAAAATTCGAGAGCCATGGCACCTACATCTAGGAAAACAAGAAGCATGGCCAAATCTGAGCTAAGACCTGCTGAAGACCAAAGTGTCTGTCATGCTGCTTGCAGCCGACAGGATCCTGGGACAGACACAGTCAGAGATACCAAAAACCTCAACAATAAAGCTGGAATGAAGAGAATCAGCAGCAAGAGGAAGGCCCCATCTTCTGAGACTGAAGAAAAGCCCCCCAAAAGGAAGGCTGGAGCAGTCACAGTCAATCTTCCCAATAACATCAATGACAAGGCTGCAGGAAAGAAGTCCATCACCAAGAGGAAGTCCCCTACTTCTGAGGCTGAAGAGAGGCCCCCCAAAAGGAGCCGACAGTCTCCTGTTGGTGCTGAAAACCACAGTGTCTCTCAAGCCAGAGGAAAGACGACTGGCAAGAAGAAGTATAAGGAGACGGTGGGTCCAGAAGAGACCAGAGGACCCAGCTCTCAGACTCCCACAGTACCCACATACAGCAGTGCTGACTTTGAGGCCAAATATGAAGAGGTCAAACTGCTTGGACAAGGAGACCATGGGGCAGTCTTTGCTGGCTACCGAAGGCAGGACAACCTCCCTGTGGCCATCAAACACATTTATCAGGAAAAAGTTGAGAATACAACAATGTTCCTGGATGGGAAACTTAGCATTATTCCTCTCGAGGTGATGCTCATGCTAAAGCTCAAACCAGCAGGATCAGAAACCTGTGCAGCTGTAACCCTGCTGGACTGGTTTAATCTGGGGAAAGAGCTGATTCTTGTCCTGGAGAGACCGGTACCTTGTACTGATCTGAGTACTTACATAAAGAACAGAAGGTCGTTCCTGCAGGAGCATGAGGCGAAGGCCATAGCCAAACAGCTGGTGGAGGCTGTGATGCAGATTCACTCCAGAGGAGTTTTCCACCGAGATATCAAGATGGAAAATATTCTGCTAGAAACTGGCTCTGACATTCCTCGTGTTCGGGTTATCGATTTCGGCTGTGGGACAGTTCTTTCTAAGGGGACATACACATCACCACAAGGGACCTATATCTTCTTCTCTCCAGAGTGGTTCACTGAGGACAAGTACCATGCTGAACCAACCACTGTGTGGCAGCTTGGGATGACACTTTTTATGGCACTGCATGGAGATGGACCATTCTGCAACAGAAGAGACATTGTTTATAAAAACCTCAACATCAGTGGACAACTTTCCTCTAACTGCAGGGATTTTATATTGAGCTGTCTGACCAAGGACCCAAAGCAAAGACCCACCTTGGAGCAGCTCAGGAGCCACCCTTGGCTTGTATAACCTTGTTCTGTCAAGGGGGAAGGTACATAACATATTTCAAGGGAAAAAGAAAAGGGAAATCACTCCCGATCTCCAAATAAAATAACACCAAAACACTACTGAACATGTTCACAATTTATTACAAAAACCCAGACAAACAAGCCAAAGGCAAAAAATATATAACAAGAAACCAACTAAACAGTGAGATCTCAAACAAAAAGGGACAAAACCAAAAGGGAGTGGAAGGTTCCTATCAAACAAAGGATGTACCAAAAATGCAGAACAAACTAATACAAAAAAGATTAACGAACTACCAATTACAAAGTTGAACAAGTTAAAGAGACTGTGAGAAGTTTCTACCTAATTTCAAAAAAGTCTCACTTTTAGATATATGCCTGATCAAAATACACAATTTAAGATGAGTTTTATAGCATCAAAATAGGTTATCTATAAATGCTATTCCTTAGCCTTCTAGTCGGGTAGGACAGAGCTGAACTGGCCTGGATACTCAACTTCGGGAACAAGACAATTAAAACTAAAGCAAATTTATATTATTTTATTATTTATATTACACGTCTTAGAGCACCGAGCTGTAAGCAGCGATATATAGCCGGCTACAAAACTACGATACTAAGTTTTCCAAAAAATTGCTTGTTGTCACACATCAAAAACTACGTAACTAGAAAGAGATACATTACCTCGTCGCTTTGCATCCTGTAAGTTGTTGAAAAAAGAAGTCGTAAAGCAATGCAGAGTTCTGATGAAGGTCCGAGCTGCATAACAACAAGCACACGCTTTGGATTGCAGACGTCTTTTGGTGCGTTCCAGTTGTAGTCAGAAGTAGGAATTTTGAGTTCCAAGTAGGAAACTTAATTGGAACGTCCCCTGAAGTCTGAATTTCCTACTGGGAACTCGGTGAAACCTCGCCACCCCCGAGTTGACAATCGAAGATGGATGCCCCCAGTGTGAACAGTTATTTAGCTCCTGTAATAATCAATTTATTTGCACTTCTGACTGGGGTGTGTCGCTCTAGATCAGCTGTATACATAGTATTGTTAGACTTACATTTACAAAAATTCTGCCATAGTGATAATCACATTCTTCATGTGATATTTGTGAACGCAGGCATGCTAACAATAGCCTGGTAGATCGGCATGTTTTTTTCCGACTTCAACTGGAACGTCGATAAGTCGGAGATGATGTCACTCCCAGTTCTGAGGTTACTATAACGCAGCCTTAAGACAGTCACCGCGCGTGCCCATGGGTAGCAGAGTCTTAATGTCGCCGGGAATAGATTCTCCTCATTATACCTTTTAGCAAGCACAGTTTGGAGGCCAAGGTGACACAAGCTGCTGCTGTCTTCCATCTCCCAACTGAAGGTGCTCACAGACTTGGATGTACTGTGAGCAGAGCAGACTCTGCGTGGAATGTCCACAGATTTCAGAGCTTTCATAGTCAAGCACACTACTGCATAGTAGTTTACTGGGAATTTACCATGAAACCCTACATTTCCCACAATCCTTGTTTAAATTTTTCATCATGACGTCCCACACTGAGGACGAGGGAGAGGAGCTGTTCATCCTGTTGGCTTTGCAAAGCACTAAAATTAAGAGACGGTGGTGTATACAGCCATTAAATGCTGTAAGTGACGAGGGCGGGACATGCGTGATATTGACAGTGAAAAACATTTACAATACTTCCAATTGTGAAGTGAAAAGTTCAGTGTCTTGTTGGGTGCCTGGCTCCCTTCCTTCTGCACTCTGAGAGTTTCCCCTCATCAATCAATGCTGCACAGAAGACGGCTGCCACAACAGGGTGTCACATTTAATGTGGGTTGACGTGAAAACACATCCCAATCTGAGTTTTTCGAGACACCAGTACGCAGATCTTTGCATGCACAGGCCTTGCAAACATCCACTTTGAGTCCATGGCTGTGTCCGAAATGGCATACTACATACTACAAACTCATGTGTACATACTGCATACTACATACTATAAGTATGATTAGGATGCCAACCGTTCACACTGTAGTATACTACTAAGTTTCCCATGATGCATTTCAAACCTCCAACGACAACAATCAGAGGCACACCAGGCTATCAAATATCTCTGTTGATTCACCACATTTGAAAGTTCAGAGAGCATTTTAGGTGAGAAAGTCACCACGTAGAATAACAAAATGTGGTCATTTGAGCCAAAAAACGCACGGATACAAATTTCATTTTGGCATTTCGGACATTCCGCTACGCGCACCATTATGCTATCGAAGAAACTTTCGGTCGGCTCAAAAATAAGAGCCCATTTACAATATATCGCATACTTAAAATTTTTTCTGATATAGTATACATCCGGGTATTTCAAGCACACTCAATCTTTTCATACTATCTAATGTGAACATATTACATACTCATTTTGACACCACACTTAGTATGAGTAGTACATTAGTATGCCATTTCGGAAACAGCCCATGCGTACGTTCGCGGAGTCGGTTCAGCAAAGATCCGCACATGTCTGTTTGGGCCTTAAAGCTGAGATCACAGATCAGAGATGAACACATCCTTGTGTGACTTTTTTTTTTAACACAGGCACAAGTGTTTTTTTTTTAAATAATTGGTCTCGTTTTGGGGGTGAGAAAGTGCTATAGATCTTGAAAAATAGATTACATATAAACACGAATAAATACACTCTCTTTTAGCTTTGCAATGATATCATTTCTGCACTTAAAAAAAACAGAATGGGCAACTTGATAACTTAAAACATCCTGTTCTGATATTTAGTTCATATCACTGTCCGCTATCATTTGTTTAGCTTTTTATCATTTTTATTTTATCATTATCATTGTTATAACTCTCTTTCTATCTGCCCCCCTCTGTTTAAGGTTGCTTAAATGTCAAAGCAAGTCAAAATCACCAATGTCTCAAAACATACTAAGTTGGTATATAACGTTATGGAAACATTTTTTAATGAACTTTTTTTTATTAGGTGTTTCCATGGCCCCTACTGCACAGCTGGCAGACAAAAGAAGTTTCACTATACACATTATGAAAACAAATTTTAGTTCACCTGGGTCTTAACTAGTTTAACTGTTTACATACACCTTCTATATGATATATCAAACTACTAACTATTCCTAAATAATTCTAACAACTGGTTGGTAAATGATGTAGTAATTATATTATAAATGCTGTTTTCATCATTTATAAAGTATGAAAATACAAACATTATCCAAGTTTTATAAGAGCTCATTAATGGCAAGTGAAACATTTCTAACCATGTTTATAAACTACATACCAGTGAGTAATTATGTAAGAAAAATGCTTTATGGGGCGGACATTAGCTCAGTTGGTAGAGCGTCCGCCCCATGTACGGGGGCTGCCAACCCCCAGCAGCGGCTGCTGGTTCGAATCCCGGCCTCAGCCCTTTGCTGCATGTCATCCCCCCTCTCTTCACCCACTTTCCTGTCAATCTACAGCTGTCCTATACAATAAAGGCCATAAAAGCTCCAAAAAATAACTTAAAAAAAAAAAGAAAAATCCTTTATAATGATAAATTTAGTATTCGTGCATGCCCTCTAATGTGCTCATAAATGATGAGTAAATCATTTATAATTGTATTTATAAACAACTTATTAATGATTATCCATGTCTGAAAAAGCTTTAAAAATGATGATTTTAGTATTTATTTATGCTTAACTAGTGCTTAATATTGTGTACTTATTATGAAGTGTAACCCTAACCCTAACATCTATGTAGCTACTCAAGTTTTATTTTATTTTCAAATTTTGATTCACTTAATTTTTGACATACTGCAGATTTTGTAACTGTTCACATACTGCATACTGAAAATGGAGAGACAAATCTTCAACTGTGCAACACAAGACAAACATGCATGCACCACATGAGCACATGCAGCAGCATCTTCTTCGAGCAGACTGTGTTTGCAAAGAATGACATCACTGAAACTGGATGCCCCACTTACACCAATTATCCCTGACATGGGCTCCTTCTTCACAGTTCCTTCTGTGTCTCTCTGTCTGCCTGGTTTCAGGAGACGATAAGATTGTTTTAGAAGTAAAAAGCAGGTTTTAAACTGCTGAAGGAAGCATGATATGAAAATGTCATACAAGACACGAAAATGGCAGATGTTTTGTTTCAGGTTCTGCAAGTCATTTAAACACTCTCAGTATTACTCATCTGTTTTAGCCTTAAAATCAATCCTTAACCCTTAACTGAGATGATTTTTTCCACCTACATCAGACCAAGTTATTGATATCAAACATGAATTGATCTTTGCTCAGGTTTTTGTCATTGATTATTTTCAATATACAACATGCAAAGTAAATATTTTTGTTGTTTTGAATTATTATAGCCTGGAAAATTTCAATGATTGGAAGTAACACTGATTTTAAGGGCTTTTCATAAGGTAGCTCTAAAACATTAGTATGCATTGGTATAACTTACAATGTTTTTAGGCTCAGTTTTTTTAAACAAACATCAGTCCTTATCATACACACCAAAATTTTATGTTTTTTCTTTTTAAATGTAACCCTCTAAATGCCAGGTTTTTTCCATGATGCCATCATGTTTTTCATTAGATTTTTTTTACAACATAGGACATGCAAACTGCTAATTTGTGTTGAATTATCACAGCCTAGGTTACGTAAGTGATTAACATTGATTTTTAGGCATTATATTTTTTTGTGCAGTGTTAAATTCTCACACTCATATGGTCAAAATGACACCATCTGGTGGAAAGTTTTAAAACTATAAATTGTTATAAACTGAAATTATAGAGTCCAAGGCAAAAGCCCAGGTTGTGATCCAGTTATAATAAAATGCATGAATTATGCTTTAAAGGAAGTGAGGTCAAAACCTGCAGTTTGACTGAGTTTCAGTGGAACATTTTTGCACTTAACAGTCAGGGCCCTAATTTCCTGGCGCAGCACAGGGTGGAGGAGCCTGCCGCCCCTGCAGTGGTAATATCATCCAACTCACCACTTTGCGCAGCCAATTTGGCAATTGATAGACCGGCTGCGCCGAGATGGGTGTGGCAGCGCACCAGGGGGAATTGTCGACAGATTGAGGTTGGAGCAGTGACAATTTCATGCCAAAAAAACTGTGCTAAAGGTGCACTGAAAACTCGCTAGCTCCAACCTGGTCTATTCTCGGCGCAGGCGAAGCGCACTCTCTGCAGTGGTAATTTGGCTGACCAACGCACAGTGCGCATACATCACCAAAACCTAAGATGCAGGTCTCTAGAGTGTCAGGCACATTTCCATGCAATAAACAATCACAGCAACCACTATTTAATGTAACAGTCTGAACCAGCATGTAGCAAAATATGCTACACAGCATATGCATTTGTATCTATATTAATTGTCCCGTCACATCCGTGGGGGCAGGGACAGAGGCGTGGCTGCGCCTTGCTGTGCCGAAGTGCACCATGCAGGAAACTTGCAAAGTGCACAGGACACACCCTGTTGGCGTGGCACAGGCGTGACGCAGGGCAGGTGTGCCACGCCTGTGCCTGGTCAACGGAATTAAAGCCCTCAGAGTGTAACACAGTTTCACACAGTTTATTTTAGACTAACATAGGTGTTAAGCTGGAAAGAACAAGATCAGACAAAATTGTACAATCCTGCCAAAATTCAACAGCCATAATTATCAGAAGACAAAAATGAAAGCAAGTAAAAGTGCACAACAGTCCCAAAGGGAGAGCTCAAAAGTCTTCTAGTTTTCAAATACAGAGCAGCCCTGATCCACCTCCATTATCTCTGAGAAGCTCTGTTGGGGCTGTGGGCTCAGATTGACTGTTTCTTTTCATATCAACCAAAGAAGAAGAGACCTCTGAATAGAAATCATATGTAGAGCCACTGAAGGACTGAATGTGCCAGATGGTCTTTCTACTGATTTTGCCACCTCGGGTCAATAATTGCTAATGTAACAGTGGCAGTACATGACAATGTTCAGTCCATTTTAGGGGATGGCAGAGGAATCAGCCATTTTATGCGCCTACTGGGACGGTTCACAGGCTGGAGGGAGATGCTGAGATGCCTTGTTCTTGTACTCTAAAATGGGGGATTGAGCTTCTGTCTGCATAACATTCCAGAACATTTTTGTCTGTCTTTTTCCTCTCTGGTTCTCTGATGACGTTTTCCGAATATCTGAATCTGTGTGGCCCATTCAGCAAGAGCTGTCAACTTCTCCATGGTGTTTTCCAACTTGCGAATGAGTTCAAGAATTGCATCCTGCAAATGAGCTCACATATCCAGTCTGAGGGTTGACAGCCCTGCACATTCCTTCAGTCAAGACACACTGCTTTCAATTGCCAAAAGTGCTACCAGCGTTTT
Organism: Scarus forsteni; assembly: GCA_036419115.1. NCBI lineage: Eukaryota > Metazoa > Chordata > Actinopteri > Labriformes > Labridae > Scarus > Scarus forsteni. Next base: position 2,372,210 of record JAZDUH010000400.1, on the reverse strand, counting down.
CCGAACTTTGTGGTGGATCAGGAAACTGCTCACTCCAAACAGACAGATACCTGTTATCATAAATCCAATTATGTAGGACCAGGGCAGGCAGTTCTCCTTTACACAGTCTTCTCTCGATAAAATTTGATGGATAGCGTTGATAGACCAGCTGATCAAATCCATTTTTTTTTTTGGTTTTCAGAGATAAATGCAGAAAGATGCTGCAATAGTTCAGACAATTCAAGAATCGCATCTTGCACAAAGCACAAAGACAAGAGGAGCAAGCAGGGCAGAAAAGGGCAGGGAGGGAGCGAGAGAAAAAGTGTCCGCCCTCGTTTAAAGCAGAGAGCAAAAGCCAAGTTTCTAGTTCCTAGGCTTCTGACCTGTGGAACAAGCTGTAGGAGACCTGAGGCTTTATACATCTATGAACTCTTTTAAAGCAGTTTTTCTCTTTCATTTTATCTAAATCTTTAAATTAGATATCTATTATTTATGACATATTTTATAACCTTGAAATCCCTCATTTCTTATATTTTATTGACCTACTTTTGTTCTTATTGATGCATCTTGGTTTTTAACTCTGTGAAGCACTATGATTTGCTGTATAGATAAATGGTTGCCTAATCAAGTCTTGCCTGTAAATGCTGTCTCAAGAACAAAGGACTAAGGCTGCATTTACATGGACACTGCTGACTTAAAGATGCAAAGATTTGTTTTTTGCGTTTTAGAATTCTTCTGCGTTCAGATGACGACGCTGGAGATGAGTGAATCCATTGTAGTGTGCATACTGGTTCAGTAGATGGCGGTGTAGGTTTGCAGAGAGGCAGCGCTGCTACAAAACACGTATGAACAAGAAAAACTTTTCGACAATGGCGAATAGACACACAGAGACGCAGGAGTTTCTTTTCTGGACAACAAATCAGTTCAGACAACAAATCTGTCTGGATAACAAACCGAGCACAGTAAGAGGCTCACATGTTACTCGGCAGACGGCCGAAGCTGTTGTTGTTCCTGGTATGCGCGTGCAGCCTTCATGTGAAAGAGTACTGGACATGCAATGACATCAGCGTTTCACCCTGAAACGCTCTGATACGGGTTTACACGGAGCTGCATGGATAGCGTATTCAAAACTTTCCACTCTGGAGCCCGTTTTCAAAAGTTTCCGTTCTCAAACCAAATGCAACGCATTTTCGTCTAAATGCAATGAAAACTTATCGGATTTGACCGTTTTCAGCGCTGTGCAAACACAGCCTTAAATGGAGGCAGGTCTAAAACTCTGGGAAAACACCAACACTGCCCCGGCTTGTAGTTTTATCAACCATGCTACATCCTTGAGTTTTTGATAAATTCGAAACATAAGAGTTCTAGAAAAAGAAATATCACTCCTTGTGCAGTGTCTGGACTTTTTTCTGTAAAAGAAAAGCTGTGATTATAACATGAGGGATGCCTGTCATATTTGGTACCTTGGAGTTCACTAAGAGGAAAACTGCTTCAAGAACAGAAAAGGTTCAAGAACAGAAACACCACTGAAGGGCAGAACAAATTACAAGCACAGAAACCCACTGCAAATGAAATAACATGCTGTTAGAGAAAAGAAAAACACAACTGCATTAACAGTAAACACACTGCAAGTTAGGAATGAAACAAAGCCCAAAACAATCCAAACCAAATCCAAGTTCTCCAGGCATAAAATGGGTGAGACTATAATTGCTGTGGAAGCCTACTGTTACGTCATGTTTAATATATCTTAACCTCATTTTTAGCCACATATGGCCTTTTCAGCTTCAGCCTAAGTCAACACTTCTTACCTAAAGTCATAAGTGTCAGCCATAAATGTTCCTCATAGAGTTACAATGCTTAGGCTACAGGGGGACACACAGTTACACAGAGGTCCAAGTGTCTGAACTAAATCCTAACCTTTTGAGGATCTATTTTTTACTATCAGCCGTCTACGTCTGGTGGTCCTGAGATGTCTCCAGCTCTTTGTATTTTATGTTTTTCACACACACATTCCCATAAGAACTCACAAGACACTTCCTGCACACCCACACACATACACACGCACACTCCCTGGTCTTTAAAATAATTTGATTCTATGCAGAGTGTCAGACTTTCTTCTTCTCAGCTGACAGACTGCCTGTCGCTGATCATTCTGTTTGTCTCCATTCTTGCAAGATTGTAATTTTTCTATTTATAAAAAAACTAAAAAAGGAAGTTTTTGGTTCTACAGCCTTCATTAAGTAAAAAAAACTATGTATGCAAAACACACAATATCTAACCTCTGGTTTTTGTCCCAAATCTGCTGAGAACTGTGGTCGATGACTACATCATCTTCTACTATAAAGAAAAGGAGGCACCGTCTGCATCTGCACCGTCTGCATCTGCACCGTCTGCACCTGCACCGTCTGCACCGTCTGCATCTGCACCGTCTGCATCTGCACCGTCTGCATCTGCCTCCATCAAAACTGGTGACCAGAATGACCTGATGACTACACTGGAGAGGAGCTACCTTTTCTTAGCATGTTGAAGATGGCATTTGGAGAGACTGTGGAAGGAGCCCAGACTTGGAGGCTGGGCTGACAACAGAATCCCAGATGTGCTAAAACATGCCATACACGCTGAAAATTGAACACAGGATAAGTCATTCAAAGGAAAAAAAAGCACAAGGCTGAAGTGCATAATGTCAACCTCACCCTCACATCTTGGGGAGGTTTCCAACAGAGGGGTCACAGACCCAACTGCGTACGCGGGGGCCATTTTAGAGGCAGAAGAAGACGACAAGCAAAGCCATATAACCTAAACATCTGTTTTTGTGTGGTGAAAGTGGTCACTGTAAGATTGACTGCCCACACCAAGATGAAGGGGAACAAAAGGGATTTTGCCCCCTGACAGCTCATTGTTAAACACAGCTTTTTCTTCAAAGAACCAGTCTGATTGACTAAACCCTCACATCACAGAGGGAGGTAATACACACTCACACATGCCCACAACAGATGTGTTGACATTTATTCATTTATTTACTCACGGTTATTTATCCATCTACTTAGTGGATGTTACTGCAAACTAATGAATGTTTATCAGAAAACAATTTACCACCAGTTTCTAAAGGCTACTGAACACAATAAGCAGTAATGCAAAGTAAGTACTTAATGGCCATCAAAACATGATTAAAAATACCTAAACTTATGTATATATTTGTTTGAATATTTAAAAGTCAAAATTAACCAAAGGTTTAACATTGAAATCGATAAATCACAAGAAAATATTTTTGAATTAAAGGTGCTATGAGGAGAATCTATTTCCAAAGACATAAAGACTCTGCTACCAATGAGCACGCGTGGCAACTGTTGTAATGCTGCGTTCCAGTAACCTCGGAAATGGGAGTGACATCATCTCCGATTTAGCGGCGTTCCAGTTGAAGTCGGAAAAAAACATGCTGATCTACCAGGCTATAGTTAGCTGTTGTTAGCACGCCCTGTGTTGTTGTTCACAAATATCCCACGAAGAACGTGATTCTCACTATGGCAGCATTTTTGTTAATATAAGTCTAACAATACTATGTATACAGCTGATCTAGAGCGACACACTCCAGTCAGAAGTGCAAATAAATTGATTATTACAGGAGCTAAATAACTGTTCACTCTGGGGGCATCCATCTTCGATTGTTAACTCGGGGGTGGCGAGGTTTCACCGAGTTCCCAGTAGGAAATTCAGACTTTGGGGGACGTACCCAAGCCAGATTGTTGTGATGCTAATGAATGCAGCTCGGACCTTCCTCAGAACTCTGCATTGCTTTACAACTTCTTTTTTCAACAACTTACAGGATGCAAAGCGACGAGGTAATGTATCTCTTTCTAGTTACGTAGCGGTAGTTTTTGATGTGTGACAACAAGCAATTTTTGGAAAATTTAGTATCGTAGTTTTGTAGCTGTCCGACCCAACCTCGAAGCTAAGGAATAGCATTTATAGGTTACCTATTTTTATGCTATAAACTCATCTTAAAGTGTGTATTTCGATCAGGCATATATCTAAAAGTGAGACTTTTTTGTTATTACTTAGATGTAATTACTCCTCATAGCATCTTTAAGCAAGGAAAAAATAAGATATGTATTGCAGAGCTCATGTATGAGCAGGACCAGACTCATACATCCAAGTTTTTTTCTGGAATGTACCAAGAAAATTGACTCTGACTGATGTATTTTTGGACAACACCACGCCTGCAGTGTCCGTCTCACTCTCACCAGAACAACAGAAACTTTGAGGTTCTTATTCAGCCCCACATATTTAAGAGTAAGAGTAAATCTTGTAACATGAAATGGGAAGACTTAGGGAGATTTACTTTATGATGCAAAAAGCTCACAGATTGGGTAGAAACAGGAAATGTGTATAAAATGTCCCTCACTACTAGAGCACACATAACTGAGCTGTCTGAAATGCACTCACACACATCTGCTCTGTTTTCTGAAACACTGTTAGATATTTCCCCAGCTCTAGAGAAAGTGCCCAACACACTCTGACCACAGAGCAAATAGGACGCTGCAGGATCACTGCAAAATCTTCTGACAGGCCACAAGTTTGTCCACTCAAACAGGAGGCCGTGGATGGTATCAAACTAGTCCTCCAAGCACTGTTAAATGCATAAATTATCCCCTATGAAGATTCAACTGTTCAGACTCCCATTTATGAAAAAGATCAGACCTGACCTTTCTGATGCACCTTTGTCTGACAGTGATTTCATTTTATATGTTTATGATTTCAATGTTATAATGTCATCTCCTCTGCTTTCTCGTTGCTCAGTACAAGCAGCAGAGTTCATTGCTTTGACTGAAGCCTGCAGACTGGCAACAGGTAAAAAACTGACCGTCTTCTCAGCTGCCAGACCGCCTGTCACAGATCATTCTGATTGTCTTCATTCTTGCATGATTGTAATTTTTCTGTTTGTAGTAAAAACTCACAAAGGCAGCATCTGGTTCAAGATCCTTCATCAGTTATGTAGTGTTCCTGAGATGTCTTCAACTGTTTGCATGTAATGTTTCACACACACACATTCCCATGATAAATCACAAGACACTATATTACAATAAGTATAAAGCTACAGGGCAAAGAAATAACTTTTGAAACTTTGGGTACTTTTTTAGCACTTTTATCGTATTTAGGGTAATGGAGGCTAGTGCTAACTAGGCTAACTTTAAGATTAGCCATGGATGTATTATTTTATTTAACAGTTTATTTGACAGGGGCCATGCAAGACAAAGGGCTGTCAAGCCAGAGTTAGCTATAAAGCTAATTACCTCCGCCAAGGAGGTTATGTTTTCGGGAGAGTTTGTTTGTCCATCCGTCCGTCTGTCTGTGAACAAAATAACTCAAAAAGTTATGGATGGATTTGGATGAAGTTTTCAGAAATGTTCAGCATGGGAAAAGGAAGGACTGATTCAATTTTGGTGTTGATCTGGATCAGCGTCTGGCCACCATGATGAAAAATGTGATTTTGGTGAATAACTACTGAACTAAAATAGATATAACTAGAAAAGCACTCTGAGAGCGCAGACCAACGTCAGCGCCACAGTCCTTAGCCATATTGTGATTTCACAATAAATTTTATAATGGTATGTTTTCATGTTCAAGGAATCTAAATATTTAGATGAAATAAAGGTAGGACTAATATTTATGGTGGAAATCACAATATGGCTGATGACTGTGGGGCTTGCAGAGGTCTGTGTTCTCCGAGTGCTTTTCTAGTTTTCATCTGTGGTCCCTGCAGATTCATCTAGATACATCTATGGGATAAGCTTGACATCAGAAGACTTTTACTGTTGTTGGCATTTTGACATGTATGAAAACACCCAAAATGATCACAGTAAGCAGACTTGACTAGTATAAGCAAATTGGTCAAGTGGTGGATCATTGCAGCAGAATGGGTGCAGGCTAACAACATGTGTTTGGAGATTGGATAATTGGACAATTGGACAGTTAAAAAAAACTGAAGAGGCTGCGCAGGAGATGGCAAAGCTGCTTGGCAACACCATGGATCCACATGAAGGATAGGATAATGGATGCTGAGGGTACTACTTGGTGCACTGTGAATACAAAGTGTAGGTTTTGTGTCTACTCTGTCTTTTCTTGTCACAGAGATTATTGAATATATGGCTCATGAAATAAATTATTCAGTAGTTCACTTTAAATACACAAAGCTAAGTTTATTTAAATCATCAACCCTCACCCTCCATTGGCAACAGGTGGACTGACAGCAAAGGTAAGAAACAGCAGTCGGTACAAAAAGCAATATTAAGCAATTTCTACATTTATCATGATGAAGTGTAAGAATTGCACACATAAGGTGTGCCTATAAAAGATTAGCGTAAACCAATATGTAAAAGAGTCCTTTATTTTCAAAGATCTATAATGGTATGAAAACAGTTGGTTGAAGTGTAAAAACATTATATCATCACATATACGAAGGTGTTTTACCAGATATTTGCTTTAAACATACTTGTAGTGCAAAGTAACCAAACAGCTGTCCGTTTTGCTGATAAATTTAAATATTGGATTAAAATAGTTCATGTTTCAAGTAATGTTTTAATGGGTTAGGGTTAACAAAAGATGTACATTTAGTTTGTATTTTTTATTTGTAGGATAACTGTCAGAGTGGTCATCCTGTTTTTGGATTTTCTCTTTATTTATTTTTTTTACCTTGATATTTACTTGTGTTTTATTCTGTTATCCTGTTGAACTGCAAATATTTACTTTTTTTAAATTGAATACATGAATACACTCATAAATCAAATTTACATTCTAAACATAAAAATAATGCCCCAAAAACTAAAGTAAATTCACACAACTAAAAATAAGTATTTCCAGGTATAATCCTTATTATTTAAAAAGGCTTCGTATCAACTTTGGATGAAAAATACTTACAAACTGATAAACTAAACGAAAAAACTCTAAAAAAGCAACAAATAAACACAGGAGGACAATTGAGGAATACACTAGAAAACTCAACCTATAAATTAAAGTAACTAAAAAGTATAACAAAAAAACAAACTACTAACTTAGGGAAACACTGAAAGTACTGGGATACTAATGCCTGGCTCACACTACAGGATTCTCAGCCCGATTTATCGGGGAAGAAATCTGGCCGGGGACCAAAATCGGCCCGACGTTCGGCCAAGATTATCTTCTAGTGTGAGCAGGTGACACATCAACCTTAACCCCCACAATCGTCTCACAGATGCATCAGAGCCGCCCCGATAATTTTCAAACATGTTTGATATTTATTTGGATGATTACACACCTCATATTCGCTGAGGATGATAGTTGCCAATCAGAGAGAGCCACCTACGATGACCAGAAATGACCGCGAGACCGGAGTTGTCAGAAGCAAGAATTACGAGCACAAAGAGAGTACGGGTGAGATGGACAGCGGAGATGGAGGACAGACTTGTCTACCTGTGGCAAGACAGCGACTGTTTACACAACTTTTCAGAATGTTTGATCCACTTTGAATGTTCTTACAAACTGAATGTTCAAACAGACTTGATGTTCTCACAGACTTCTTGAAAAGGCGACAGATCAACAAGCTTTACATGAAGAGTCAAAGTGGATCAAACATTCTGAAACATTCTTTCCTACAAATAATGGCCAAAGCCGGCAGTACTGCACTAGTCTTCATCTTTGGTGTTTTGTTTACATATGCTCCTTGGTGAGATGATGTAGGATCACGTTGAGCGTTGCTCTGGTCCGATAATCTTGATGAAATCCTGTAGTGTGCGCTGGTCAGGATTTTCAAATCTTGAAGTGTGTGTGCTTGAGATTTAAGAAAATATAATCTGTCAAGATTCTCTTTATGTGTGTGATACAACCCGATTTCAGAATCTTATAAGATTTTTAAAATCCTACAGTGTGAGCCAGGCTTAAGGGCTCTAATTTCATAGACCTGGCGCAGGTGCAGCACACCTGCCCTGCACTTCGCCAGGAAATTAGGGCCCTATAGGAGTGAAAGAACTACACAAACAAACACAGGGGGGGAAGAAACCAAATGTCACTCTAAACAAACAGGTACAAATGAAAAACTAACAAAAAGAAATCAAAACAAACTGAAAATAATCTTTTACAAAAATAACGGCTAAACCACAAAACAACAAACTCTTATGCTGCTTTCACACCGCAAGTGACCCAGCTACCAAAATTGTGTCGCCCACTGACATATCGTCGCGCGTCCATAAATACCTCATTTTGGTCACCGTTGCCGTCGGCCGTCGCTCAGTGACGTCACGTCCGCTCGTTTCACCGCTATCATTTCATATACCATACAATAGGATGTATAAGCGGACATTATTCCAGCTGTATCCTTTTCATTCGCTTATCAACCACAAAACACTGCAGCTGATGCCCTGCAGCATTATCTGTGAGTTTACAGCGGTCCGTCTAGGTGGAACTAATGACCTCACTGACTAATGTTTCCCACACGGACATAAATTGTTCCTCTGTAGTGCGGATGAAAAACTGTCTGTCACGGGCACCGTCACACACACACCGCTGATTGGCTGTTGCCGCACAGCCACACACGACATCGTCGAAAAGATCAACTTTTTTTTACTTTGACATCGCGCGACAAGCTATGTGGTAGTGTGAAAAGCGGCTGTCGCATCTCGGGAGAGTTAGCCCCGCCCCAACGCGGATGTACATTGACTTTGCATGGAGAGTGATCGCCGAGGTAGTACAAGTAGCGTGTGGTGAGAACGCAGCATAAAAAGTGTCAAAGAAACAGTCTCAACCAAAGGAAGGAAATCACAGCCAAGTACAACTGAAAACAGAAACTATCTAACCAAAAGGAAGGAAACAGGAAAAAGACAAACTACTAACACAGAGAATAACAGTGAACCCCAATTCTGTCCTTTAGCCCTAGTCTCACCCCTTACCCCTTGGTTTTGCGTGTTGACATCAAGTGAAGTGATGTCCCAATTCTCCACAGACCAAGGGTTACACAGCCCTCGAAACAAAGACAGACCTCACTGGAAACAAAGGGGTGGGAGAATTTCCCTTAACACACCTCACCCACTAACAAAAAGCAGAGCAGAGACCGAAGGAAGCACTTAATTATACGTAGTTATTAAAGCATCAAGTAAATTTTAATCATGTTTTGAGTTGTTGGTTGTATTTCAAACTTCTGTCAAAGCGAGCTAGCTTTCACAGCCCTGGCTACGGCTATGGCTGCATCCGCCGACGTCACAGCTAGCGAGCAGCTCTGTGAGATGATGTAGTGGGAATTGAGTGGAGTCTCGTTTCTCGGGAGTGTGTTTTCACCCCTTCCCCTTGGCCCTAAAAACAGAGGGCTAAGGGGTCGGGGAAGGGCTAAGGGGTAGGATTGGGATTCACCCTAAATACATTGTGGAAAAACCACAAGGATTTTAAAATAAAACAGGAAACACACAAAAAGACACAACATGAACACGAAGTGGGTAACTTAACAAAAACCAGAAACAGAATCAAGATGGCAAAAAGGAAATCTAAACAATGAAAACAATATAAAAATGAAACAGAACAAGCCATATCATCACACTTTACCTTAAATTATTACATAAGTATTTCTTTTTTACCCACTTAACTCTTGGTACAGTTTTTGAAATGAAACCTGTGAGAGAATATAAGACATTTCAAGTAGTAGTCTAAAGTGGTGGAGAGTTTATTAGTGTGTTTGCAAACCTGTTTTGATTCATAAAACAAGAGTATAAAACACAAAGCTCTATCATTTACTTCATGACACACGATTCAGTAACCACAAAGTTGTGACCCAGTTGGATCTTCATCAGGAGAGTGTCACACCCACTGTTAGGTGTGCTTGAACAACCCACAGAACAAAGATGTTCATTAACTTTAATTATGCCAATGGAATCCTCACACCACTCAAAACATTTCTTACACTGCAGCACACACTTCCAAACCACATTAACACAACAATGATGTGGGTGCTGTTTTGAATGTCTGTCAGTATTGGCTTATCATATTCTCAATGTTTAAATGTAAGATATTTAGAGGCTGTATCATCTTTGGTCTGATTTTAAAAAGAAGTTTTAAAAACATGTTTTAAGATTTGTGCCTGGAGCACTTCTGTTGTACATGATTATGCTGTGTTTCTGCTTTTGCAGGTGTTTTCTGGGGTTTGGATTGTTTTGAGATTTGTTTCGTTTCTTACTTGCAGTGTGTTTACTTTCATTGCATTTTTTTTTTTGCAATGCACTATTTCATCTGCAGCATGTTTCTTTGTATTTTATTCTGAGCTTCAGTTGTGCTCTGTACTTGTTTTTTTCTATTCTTGGAGCTGTTTTTCTATTACTGAACTGCATTTGTTTGACCTTGTTGGACATTGTAGTAGAGGCACCAAAATACTAAGGGAATAAAGAGAAGTCTTTGCATGCAAGTGCCAAGGCTGAAAACTAACAATGAATGCCTGGGACCTTTGATCCCTTAGTTGGCACAGCATTAAAAACCAACATCATTCTGTTAACAATGTAACCTTGTGGACTCAGAAACATTCCTGAAAGCCATTGAACATTGACACAGCTTTGTCACTACATCTACAAGTGTAAGTTAAAACTCTGCCATGCAAAGCTAAAGCATAGTATATCAACAAAACCATGCAGGTCACCAGCTTCTCCGAGCCTGAGCTCCTCTGAGATGGACTGACAAGAAGTGGAAAAGTGTGCTGTGGACTGACAAGCCTACATTGGTAATTGCTTTTGGGAATCATGGATGTTGTGTCCTCCCAGTCTTACAAAGGAACTGGATTAGCCAGATGCCATATCTATTACCAGGCAGATCCATCATACAAATCTCCAAGCTGAAACTATTTTGGCCAGCAGTTCAGTGTTCTTTACAGGAAACAGACAGCATTAAAAATCTGGCTTGGCTGTGCACAGAGTGAGAAATCACGTTCGGCCTCTGACTAGTTCAAAAGGAATGAAATAGACAAAACATCTCTCTAATCATCTAGTATTTCTTGAAAAAGTCCTGCACTTCCCCAGTCACTTTCTATGGGATGTTTCCTAGGTGAATTATGAGAAACAATCCATCAGGAGTGTCAGGTTAGTGTCCTCCAGACTGTTATCAGAGCAAAGTTCAAAAGCCAGCATCTGTGATGGTAGGGTGTGTGTTAAAGCCCATGGCATGGGTAACTTGCAAATCAGTGAAAGCACCAGTGATGCTGAAAGGTACATTCAAGTTTGGAGCAACAGATGCTGCCCTTTTTTCAGGTACAGCCCTGCAACTTTAGCAAGACAACGGAGTGGTGCAGGAGTAAATAAAAAATGTGGATGATAGTTAGCATTTAGCTCCATCTGGTTCCAAACCTTCCAAAGGAAATGGGATTTAGATTAACAGTTTTGGAAAAATACCTGAAATAAGGCTCATGGTGAATATATGCACATTAGATTTTAATGTGCAGTAGGAAATGATAACATGCACCTGATGTTGCCTGCTTTTGAATCTTAAACTGTTTAATAACTATTGTTGCTAACTAAGTGATAACAAAGAAAACAAAATGTCCAGGCACCCAACTGCAGGTATTTGTTTTTAATAAGTAATCATTCATTATAGCCGCAGCCATGAGAACCGCATCAATGTTTTTGATTATGTGTAAATACTCAAAGAAGAGGGTACAGCAAGACTTTTTTTTTTTTTTTTACTTTTATACATAAGTAAAAAAAAGTTTCAGTAAAATTATGTTCAATGAAGGTGTGAAAATGTTTACAGGAAGGGAAAAGTTACTAAATAAGTTTATGAATGAGTAAAATGACACATTATAATTGTAATTTTTAACTATAATCTCTGCTCTCCCTGTCAGAGATATAGACATATCTTTAGTGCAAATATTGTGATTGTCAATACTGTGCTAATACTGTGCATACCTGTCATAGATATATTCACAACTGTGGTGTAAATATTGTTAATAGTTAACACTGTGTATACCTCCATCTCATTCAGAGTCTCATTTCAACTTAATTGTTACTTATTTTCCATCATAAGGAAGTTGATATTGCTTAAAGGCTCATGCTTGTTTCATTTATTTTCATTTTAGTTGTATCTGTGCTATTTTCCTTTTTCTTTTAATTACTTATCTTTTCATTTGTAAGTTTCTTTCTGATATTTCTCTTGTAACCTGCTGCTGCTGTAAATCTGGAATTCCCCCCTGTGGGACTAATAAAGGTTTATCTAATCTTACCTTATCTTAGATCACATAAACAAATAAATACATTTGGCCATTACTATTTTTATTATCACATTAATTACAATAAGATACCAGCTGTTGTCCTGCTGATTGATAGTAATATGGGAAAAGAACGATTCCCAAATTGATGCTGTGGTAATATCCCTCATTTTAAATAAATAAATAAAAACTCATAGGCCCTTAGGCAGTGAGAGAAAAGAGACTCGTGGTATGTTATCCAAAGCTGCCACTTCCTAGTGAGAACTACGATCCAGACCTAAACAGGAGGAAGTAAACACACAAGATAATGTGGCTTTAACTCTCAGCCTTCCTCCTCCAGAAAGACGCGTGACGTCACTGGAGGGCTCCGCCAATCAGAGGGTGGCTGCTCTCGGGCTGGAGGAGCCTCTCGGTGTGTCCGTGCAGTCCGTCAGTGCGCGTTTGGTTGTGTGTATGTGTGTATGAGTGTGCCTGTGTGAATGCGAACAAGTTAATATTATTTTTTTAATGACGTGAACATCTTCGTGTGAAGCTGTGGAGGTAAACGGAGACCGAGACACCTTTAGGAACCGAGCGAGGACACGAACAAGACTCCAGCAGGCTCCAATGAACTCGACAAGACCAAGTTTGCGACGTAGACTCTGTGAAAACAAGCCACATCTACGCAGTTTGACCAATTTCAGTGCATCTCCTTAAACACTAGGCTTACTTGAAGGTAGTTCTTGCAGCGGCTCGGGCTCCTTTTTTATTTATTTTTCCGCATTTTTTAAATTATTTATAGTGAAGTTGTAGTCCAGCGTGCCTTCATTTTAATGTGTACAATCACTCATGTAGGCTTATGAAGTTGTCGTTAACGTCCCAGTAAAGAAATAAAGTAGGGAATAAGCCATAAACTACGAAGAGAAAATGCTGAAGACGCTGACGAAGAAGCTCAGAAGACACTCACTCAACGAGATACATCCTTTCCAACTGAAGGTAAGTTTGCCTCTGTTTGAAACACTTATATCCTCTTATATTTGTATTCTAAGAGCTCCCCTCTTGCTGGAGTGCTCCATAAGAAGCGGTGTTGTTTGTGAACAGCGTGCCTTTACTTTTGTCTTGTGACTTACTCATTTGAAGGCCAGTTGACTGCGCAGCTTAAAGTCAGCTCTCCGGGCTCTAACCTTGTTTGGACGGGGTTATAGTGAGTTCATTGACACCCTCTCCCTTTCTGTTTCTGTTTCTCACTCAGTTAATAGTCACTGACACATGCAGTAATACTAAGCAGCGGCGCAGCTAGGAATGAAGGGCCCTATAAAAACGTGGGCCCTGTCCTGGGGTGGCCAGATATCCAGCCCTCAAAATTGACACATTTATTTTACAGTAAATCCACATGCAAAGCTAAGGACACAAACAAATTATTATTCAGTGCACGTTTTAACAACAGACAGAAAAGGAGATAAACAATAAAAAAACAACAAACTATGAATGCGAAGAAAGATTTCCAAACATTATTGTGATAATATTATACATACGCAGTGCTGAATTTATTATTTTATTTTATTTGGGAATTCTAGTGAGCATAAAAGTATATAACAATGCACTTGAGAATTTTTTATGTAGAAAACATTTAAAACAGAAAATGACAAAAGCTAATTAATAAAATAAAACAAATGAATACACAGAAATTGAAATAAGAGTAAATTGAAAATAATAGTTTTAATAATAATAGTAATAATTCTCCAAAATAAAATTTGGAGACAAAAAGTTAATACAACAGTCGGACACCAAATCCTGTCTGTTTATTAGACCAATGCCTAATGTAAGGTTTGTGCAACAGCTGTGATGGTTCTGTAATGATCAATGTGCCAACATGTAGAAGTTATTTAACAAAATATATTTACAGTTGTGAAATATGATTGTTATTTTTATCCATCAATTTTCAAATGTATTGTTTTACAATAAAAAAGTAGTCAATCGCGAAATATTAGATTAATATGTAAGATTATAGTTATTTACTTGCATTTCTGAAAAGAAAAAATGTTTTTGTGGTTGAATATTATGCTTAATTAATTTATGTCTAACTTTTGAGTATTCAAAATGTTTTCTAAAATACTGATATTTTTCATTTCTATAATTTGTGGTTTAAAATGATTATTAAGCAGTGTAAATATGTATTGTTTTCTAATAGCTGTTGTTTTCATTTCGTTATTTTTATCATCAGTACTTCTGTCATGATTATTTTGCCATTTCTGGCATTAATATTGCTTTACAACAAAAATCAGTGTTTTATTTGGAGAAATCCAATTTCAAAACCAGACTCTTTTCTGCACTGGTTACATCTTAACATCCTCTGCTCTCTTGTAACGTAAATTTTATTTTCAATCTTACATGATGTTTGTTGTTAGTGTAATGTTGTGTTTATGTTATGTATTTCCTTCTTAATTTTCCTGTTCTGTTGATAATTTTACATGGTATCATGATATATTAAATTTTTCTGATCGTACATTATCTCTATAATACTGAAATTTCATACATATTTTTATATTAGTGTAAGCATTTAGATATGTATTTATATTTATGTAGACAAATCAGTGTTACAGACATGGTGAAATGTTTTGGAAAATAATTTTAAGTGATTAAAATTGGGACATAGTCATGGTTTATGGATATTTTTTAGGAACATGGGACACAGCCCGGAAGTGGGATGGCCCTGACTCAAACTGACATCTGGTCACCCTACACCAGTGGTTCCCAAACTTTTCTCAGACTGTACCCCTACAGACACTTGACCTTCAGCCATGTACCCCTTACCTTCATGCACTTATAGCAGCTAGAAAAATAAATGTCTCTGTAAGCCTGCTGCCACCCCCACCTCCCACATTTAACATGCATAACATACAAATAAAACCTCTTAAAGTGAATTATTTCTCACTAAATTATTTTTTTTAGCAGGAATGTCAGTGGACAACACCAGTTCACTTTTGAAAAGGAAATGTACATTTCTGGAACATATTAAGTTATGAACTAAAAGCTGTTACAAACTCTCCACAGCTTTAACGAGAAGGCTGTCTGACTGAACTTATGTGACTGTAAGAATCTCAGATAATTCAGGACAGATTTCCTTCTCTAAGATGCCTCACCAATCCAGCCTCCAGCCTCTCTGCCAACACTTCAGGCCTTTATCAGATCTCACAAAAAAAACATTTGTCAGTTTGAACATGAACTACTGAAACAACTGTTTGAAACCTGACAGGTATTCACATACCCTCTACGTCACTTTGCATACCCCTGGGGGAATGGGTACCCCAGTATGGGAATCACTGCCCTACACTGTCCTGCAGAGTATTTATTTAAACCAAACATCTGTCAGGCAAATTGAGGAAAGAATATGTCGATTTAAATCTTATAACTATAACAGCCAAGTGTTTAAAGACACAAATAAGCTTCAAACTGTGGACAAAACACTTTTCACCTAAACTTTTAAACTATTTTGATGATTAAGTGACTACACTCATGAATCTCTGAACTTTAAACCCATAAAAATGAATAATTATTGCAACATTTACTCCATCTCTGCTCGAGCTCTGAAAGTTTTTCTTGAACACATTCTATCACTCTGCCCGCTAAAGCAAAAATATACTTTATTTTTTTTATTGTCTTTAAATCTTAAAGGTTTAAAAAGTTCTCTTATTTTATATTATTCTTTGATGCATAAATGCTTGACTATCACTTTTTTGGTGATGAAAACAAGGTTAGAGGTTGGATTAGGAGCTCTAGAGATTTATAGAAGAACAACAAAACCCCACAAAAAACGTAAACTTGAAGTTTCTGACGGTGTGTTCACACCAAACTAGGGATGTAACGGTTACCAGTAAAATGGTAAACCGCTAGTTTTCTGTCCATTCAGGCAGATCAGTGTACTCACAGAGCCACATCAAGGAGCCAAATTGCAAGATGACTACAAATTTTTCAGAGGGTGCCAAAGTTGCGTTCAGTGTGAATGCACCTTTACACTTTGCTAACTTTGATAATACACCTGGGCCAGAAGGAAAGCCATGGGGGGCCTGATGTGTCACATACTCTTTTTCCACAGCAATCACAGACTTGGTCAGATCAGACCAAGAGGATATTGTCTTAATCAACAGATGACCTTTGAAAGGCAGACAGTCACACGATGACGCTCGTTTATGCAGTGTTCACTTTAAACACAGTGTTGTGTTGCACTCATACTGGGTCCAGTTGCTTTGACCTGCCTCAAATTGGAAATTCCCACTCCCCAGTGCTGTCCCATCACAGCTGGAGCTAACTGTCTTGTTTCAACTGATTGTGCCAGAATCCCCAAACTTTTGAAACTGGAGTAAAAAAACTTGAAACGTTTCTGTTGTCGTTTCCATGTAAACAGAAATCTCCGTTGTCAGGGACAGGTGCAGTGCTCTTTCAGATAAAGGTAATGCAAGTACCTAGGAACAACATCATCAGCAATGGCTGAGTACTGAGCAACACCTGTGCTGCTAATTGCTAATTGTCATCGCTCCTCCAACAGTATGTGTATTGCTGCGTCAATACTCTGACCAGCCTTTGTTGTTTGTGAAAAGTTTGTCTTCACAGTAAGGCGGTAGTGTGCAGATGTGTGTTGTAACGCTGCTGTTTCACTGCAAACTTACATCGCCAAGTACTGGCCTTGCATGCACTCTTCCATGCTTGAGTCATTCTCGTAGATCCATGTGTGTGATCGCACAAAATGCAAAGATAAAAAACTTTCAGTTTCTTTTGACAACATTGACATGTAACCGGGCCCTTACTTAAGCAAGTGTAGTTTTCAATAAATCGTATACGTACCATGACCTGAAGCACTGAACAATGTGTACCATATAGAAATCTAATACTAACCATTAGCCAAGCAAACTGGCCGTAGGGGTCAAATATGCTTGGGCATGGTGTGAGTCTAGTCTAGTAAGTACTTCACGTGCAATTGAAACTCTTAATACCAACTGGCAGCTGTCAACATCTTTACTGTCAGATTATCTGCTTCATCAAAATGTGCAGAGTGAAAGTTTATTGTGCTTATCATTGTGGATTAGAAAACAGTTTCCTTTTGTTTTCAAGGACTGGCCTCAGTTTCCTTGTGCTGTGGCTTAAATAAGGTTTTCAGTGTGGACACAAAACTACAAACTTGTCCGAGCACCTTTTTCTGCAAGCCTCTGTTGCCCAAATTAATCATCCTGCAGGTTTCCACACCAGAGACCATGCAAGTGCTCCTCAATTGTTCCTGCCTGCTCACTCCGTCTCTGCTCAGTGAGTAGAGGGGTGAATTATATCCTGTATGGGTCACTAACTCACTCGGCCCACAACAATATTGAGTGTCAACCAACTGCATAGTCGCATGGCAGCCATTTTGTGCCAAAGTGCCCCCGTTCAAAGGCCTGGATGAGGAAGTGGGCCAAAGTGTGCCATCCCCGTTGTCCACTTTGTGTTGTTTGTTGCTTGGCTCACTGATGTGGTTCCTTCTGCTCCAAGTGGTTAGGGTAATGGAAAAATGAGTTTAGAGCTCTGAGAGATTATTTGGTTACATCCTCAAGTGATCACAAGATGTTTTCCTGAAAGATAAGCCACCAGTCTTCTGTGAAAGTAATCCTTATTTTATGAATAAAAACATGACTGAGAACATCACGATTGTAGCCCGTTATAATTTGTCTCCAAATCAGTCCTAAACTTTAAAAGAATGTGGTGAAGTTTCATGCCATGCATGAGTTCTGAATGATTTACTGTTGGAGAGTTACTGAAAACCAGCTAATCACCTCAGGGAAAACAAGCAGTTCCTCTGATCAGACATGTTTTTAAAGTTTAAAGATCTCTGGCCTTTCAAAATCTGACCAGTCCATTGTTGAGTCAGAATAAAAACTTGTGCAAAGTTTGAAGGAGATCATTTAATGTGTTTTAGATAGATTGTTCTCAGGCTAAGGAGGACTCATTAACCTTGATCTTTGACTTATGGCCTCTAAATGCCTACAGGTTCAGCCTTAAATGTAGTTGGAGATGTGGTTTACATTCAAGTAAACTTTATTAAAGACTTTTTGGGGAATTGCTGATGAAGATAAGAAGTGTCAGGACAAGGGTTGGACATTAATAACTAAATCCAGATAAAAATTAGACACAATTTCCTGAAGAAATCAATGTCTCGAGGCAATCAATTTCTATTTACAAATTCCCTTAATCAATTACTTTATCAACTTTGTCATGTATGCCTTGCGCACCAGGGATGTTATGCTTTCAAGCCGTTATGCAGAAATTTTGTGTCAAAAAATGTGACTTAATGTTTTACAGAAAAACATTCTGCAAAACATTTCATATGTGTAAAAACAGCAACTTGCACAAGCCTCAATCTGTGCAGCAGGCCATTGAGTGGACGATGTGGTAATCCAACATTGTTGTGATTGATAAACAGGATCCATAATTAACTCCACCTATGGAGATTAGGATTTTTCAGGTGATTATCCATTTGTCTCTTAGCATGATCCTTTGAAAATTGAAGAACAGATTTTTAAGAAAATTTTCATCTTCAGTGATGTTACAAATTCAGGCAAGGATCCACGAATTTGTTAACATTGTGAAAAGGCAGTTTTTTCTTATTTTTGACAGTAACTGGCCCAATAATGTTGGAAATGCCTTGGCAGAGGTTTGTGCTCTCAGAGCCCTTCTACTTATTATTTGGGATGGACAGCATTATGGAGCAGTATTGGTATCGGCAGATTGCATTCAGTTGTGATTATTGGCAGTGACCAAGATAAATATAGTCAATACTTTTGTGGCATAAATAGTGGGTTAGGATTAGGAATATGGGCAGAATGTACTAAAGGTACCATAATATTTTTTTTCATCATCACTAATTGTCCTCTTTTATAAGTCAGAGTGTTCATTCAGTAATACAAAAAGTGGTTTCTGCTTTCATATCAATTAATAACAAAAGTAAGTAAGAGAATTGAACGACCAGGCCAATCTTTGTCTAGGTGGAGGCTTTGTGCTGTTGGAAAAAAAATATCTGCTTCAATATCTGTGACAATGAATTGGAATCGTCAAAAAATCCAACATCACACATCCCTGGTTATCATCAATTTCAGCCCCATGTACAAACAGTACTTGCTTGTTTAAATACAAGAGAAGTTAGTGAACCTGCTGTCATTTATGCAACCCATTTTACACTTTAAACACCACAGCATAGCTCAGCTGTCAGCAATGTTCTCACTGCACCGTCCTGTAACAGAGAAGGGGGAAGATTTGAGATGTTAATATTTTTTGTAGTAGAGTTCTGATTCTTGCAGATTTACATAATAGTGACCATTTGGTTTTCTTTTTGTGCAGTGTCACCTGAATTTGCCTTTTGGGATCAATAAAGGCTTACCTAATCTTCTCTTTTTCACAAGTCACCCCGATTATGTTTGAGTTTGAAGTCTGAGTGGCCATTTCAGGATAGTTTAGAGAGGCTAAATGTCTCTTTGGGTCTGTTTTGGTATCTGCCTCTAGAGCTTAGACTAATCATGTCCTCTTACTTACTTATGCCACACTAAGGAGCAGATCCACTGGAGTGTGAGCAGAGAGAATGAACCATCCCTGACCCTGCAGCGTGTGTTTTCAATGAG
The DNA here is from genome assembly GCA_036419115.1 of Scarus forsteni. Classification (NCBI taxonomy): domain Eukaryota; kingdom Metazoa; phylum Chordata; class Actinopteri; order Labriformes; family Labridae; genus Scarus; species Scarus forsteni. Next base: position 2,352,410 of record JAZDUH010000400.1, on the reverse strand, counting down.
AGGGGAAATGGAGTGTGACAGTGTCCATGTCAGTGCAGAAGGACAGAGCAAAGCTGATATGTGTGTGAACTGGGCGGTGTGTGTGAGTGTGTGTGTACGCTGTGACATTGCCATTGATCCAGCTTAGCAAGCTGCTCAACGATGCAGGGGACTGACAAGGATTTCATTCAACTATTCTTGACACACAAACACACAAGTCTTTGTCAGTCTTTGAATGTACGCACAAAAGCAGTTTTTTATTCATGCAGTCTCACTTTCACGTTGTGTCTCAACTGTCTGAATGATATAAAGCTGTCTGTGATTATGGCCGTATGACAATAATAGATGGATTGTTTACCACATGTCGTCTGCCTGTACAGACTGTGCCACATTCACAAGAATAATAGTTTTCTGTACTGGTGCCATCTGCAGGTTTTATAAGAACTGTAAGAGCGGATACATTAGGGCTGGAAACTTGTACTCAGTATTCAAACATCCATTCAAGCATGGAGTAAAAATCTATACTTTAACCACACCATCTTTAAACTCATGCTGCTCTCTTGACCTTAGTAGACAACGATTGGAGAACACCTTGAGAAAATCGAGGCTGTGTTTTGATAATGTGCCGGTCGACTCTTCTAGCCTTGTAGAGCAGATGGACCTACCTGATAATGAAATCCTGCATATCCCTCTTGCCAACCTCCATTGTCCAACGACTTCACCAGGGAAGAGAGCTGCAGACATGACAGCACCAGGAAGTGACTGCATGTTTGAGAACAATGGCGGCTTCTGAAGTGGTTCCAATATCTGTGGTTTTTGGCTACATTTTTTTCTTTAACAGAGGAGAGAAGAATGTCACTTGAAGCTTGTACGAGAAATCATGTTTGCTCTTCTCCTGACTGGGGATCACTGCTGGGAAACTGGGGGGGACGCGGAAATCCTTCTCTGACATGCTAGTTAGTCTGTGGTCGTCATGGTTACTCAGTGAAACTTGGAAAAATATACTCTCCTCAGAAGTTTATCGTCTTTGACGAGGTTCATGTCACTTATGTTAAATGATACATCTGTGTGGTATGATTTAATGTAAGAGGATAGTCTAAGGTAGTTTCAGCTAATGGCTAACTGCTGTTATCAGCTAGCCACTATATATTGCTGCTATGTATGCTACATCTCACGTAGCAGCATTGCTTGAAATGGATTAGTCTGTGTTGAGTGTGACGAGCCGAACAGTTGTCCAATCTCAAGCTGTTGCTTTGAAGGTTCTGCACCTGAAAACATTTTTGAATGTCTCTTTACCAGATGGATTAGTGAAATATTTCTGTTGTGAATATATGGAACTGTCCATCTGGCGTGTCAGATTATGACTCTTCATCCCCCAAAAAATTCTGCAGGTCCATTTGTTGGCCGTCCACCCAAGTGCTATGGTGGAGGAGTGCTTTTTACCATGTGACCACAGAAAAAGGCCGTCATGGACAAGATGTAAGATTCATATGCAAGGATATGCAGCCCTCCACTGCGCCGCATATCCATTGAAAGCAAAGTCTGGCGGTCAGCCTTGCCTAAAATGCACTCGGGGAAATCCTGCATATAGAGCAGGTTCACTGTATGTTGTCAGTTCTGGAATTGTTACGAAGATGCTCTGCAAAGTAGCCTAAATTAAGGTGATTACATTTCACACAAAATTCAACGTGTTTCTGTAAATATACACATTCAAACTTTACTAGCATTCAGTAAAGGGTTTTTAGATGTTTGGTTTTAACCAAGTGTAAAACATGACTTCAGAAATTCAGGGAAACAAAAAAAAAAGCCTTACACTTAACACTTCAGATTTAAGTCGACCAAATTTACAGTAAAGTTTTTTGTTTGCATCAACTAAAACTGAATACAACTAAAACAAAATGAGGATAACTAGGTTATGACTGAAACTAAAGATATTGTAGAGAGAGGTCTATTACTAAAATTAAATCAAAGGCGGTGACAAAATTAACACCGAATAGAGAGCAGGAAAAGATCAACCGTCTCTCTGACCACTGGTGCACGTGACAGTTAAACATTTCAAGGAAAGTGAGGAGAACCTAACACCTGAAAAGTGAGCACAAACAATCCAGGCCCAGGCACCCAACATAAAGGGCCCCCAACTCATGGGGCCAGAAACTCCAAAAGTTCCCTGCACCAACAGCACACGTGGCCCGCACCCCAAGGAAGGCACAAGCCACCATACACAGGCTCATCCAAAAGTCTCCAGCCCAACAATCAAAGCCCCTCATATTCCCCAAACCATACCTTAAGCCTGAGCCCAGATCCACTTTGCCCCCTCCCTGGGCCCCCAGACACCACCACCCTCCTCACAACCTGAAGAAGAACCTCAAGAGAATCAAGACCATACAAGAACCTGGCACACAAAGTGAAACCATGAGGACTAAAATAAAAGTTAGAAGTATAAAATCAATAAGAAAAGAAAAGGCAATGAAAGGGGAAAAGCAGAAGATGGGAGAAGTAAAAGAGCATGTGATGACAAGCAATTAAAAGAGGTGAGAATTCTACACAAAAAGAGACAATAAATACAGGGCATAAAACAATATAAGAGCATTAAAAGAGTACAAGTACAACATGATATGACCACAAAATAATACGTTAAAAGTGAAGCAATTCAAGATTAAAAATACCAGCACAGGTTTAGGAAAGGTCCCCTTGTGGCAGAAAGTTGTGAATTTAAAAAAAACATACTAATGTTTACATGTTTGGAAACCTCTGTCAGTCATGGCCCCTCAGAATTGTCCTAACTTTCTTTGTTTTTGTCTACTTCTAGAAAATTTAACAATATGGTCTGTTAAAAGGAGAAACGATTCCTCTAAAGGAAGCTGTAGATCCCTCTGTAACTATTATTAAACAAAAAAATGTATCTTTGTTAGAAACGACATGAAGATAAGAAACTGCATAATGTAAAGATGAGACCACACCATGATCTGATGAGCCGCCCACAGTCACACTTTCCCCGCACGCTTATTAGTCATCCCATGAAAACAAACGTGGTTAAACAAATGTGCTGAGCTAAGAACAGGTGTGAAAATGATATCTAAAGAGCCATCTGACCCTGTTGGCTACGTCCAGATAAGTGTTATAAAGTCTTTGTAACAGAGTGTGACACTTTTACTTTGTATAAAAAAATTTCAGACTGTGTTCAAGTGAGGTGACCCAGGGCTGCTGCAAGTGAGCATCGTCATATACACAACAATGTAGTGCTCTCAGTCTCTGCCACTGTGCTTTGTGAAAAAGCAGGAAAGGACAATTTGTCACTTATAATGGCAATAAATCACATCACGTTTAGTAGATCAAGACTTTGGTGAGTAAAGTCAGGGCGTAAATAACCATTTCCACTACAATACAATGTGATTTGATATCAGTTTTCTGGACAATGATGCAATACTTGCCAATATTACAAACCCTGCATTTGTACGATATCGATTTGACAAGAGTTTGAACGGGCAATCAATATTGGATGACATAATGTAGCAGAAGTAGTTTTGACTGTTTGATTGTTTCAGATTATTTATAATAGCATGTTTAATGATCAATAATAAATGCCTTTCTAAACATATTTAAGGGTCAAAGACCCTAAAATAGCATGTGCATCATGTAATAGTAGGTAACTGTATTAAAATATTGTGACCTCTAATCTAGAACCACAATCCAGGCATCAAGCATTGTTTTTAAAAACTTTGTCTTTTTCTGTACTGTAACCATTAATTTGTACTTTTCTGCAACAATTAAAATCATAATTCTGAATTTTCCCCAATTTAGTTTAAATACATTTACATATCTCTTATTATTCTGTAAATTTTCTTTCAGACAGGATGAGGTAACATTTGAATGGACACCAAATAACTTCAAAAGTGTAGAGGTAGGGGATGTAGAGGGAGCATCTGGCCTCCATGGAGCTCCTGTTTTAGATATCATGACACAAAATGAAACTCAAAGCATCCAAACAGCAGCAGCTGATGGCGGACTTTCTTCTGGATACGTTTAAATTCTGTTGGTTGTAAACTGTCATAAACGAAAATGTGGTTGGCATAGAAAGCTGAGCTGTCCTCCTTGTTTCTTTCTGTCCAACCTGTTTTTGAACAGCCATGAGAGAAGTTAATATCCTCTTCTTCTTCTCTTAAGTTAAAGCTTTAACAATATTAGAACAAAGCTGAGTCAAACAGACAGTGATGTGAATCGATATTTTGACTTTCAGTCGATCTGATTGGGACATTGATCACCAAAATGACACAACTATGATTTTTAACACCCTGACTAAAGTGACATTTGGCTGCTCTCTGTCAGACAGGAGAAGTCACAAGCATGAACACAGGTGGGCTTTACTCAAGTAGGAATTTGTAAGACTCCGGTAAAATAAACTATCGATCTGGTGATATTGACACACGGAGACGCGTATTTGTCCATGACTCCGCATCTTTTTTGAAAACGGGTCTGCAAGTGGATATCTGTGTATTTGTCTTCATGCCATAGTTGGTATAAACAGATAAGTCCGGAAAAAACGGTGACCTCATAGCACCCCTCCTCCTCCCGCCCCCCAACCCACACTGTCACACACACCAACAACAACAATGGCGGCAGCCGGGCTGATTCTGATCTTGTTCAAGCAGCTACAAATATTGCTACAACTTTTATATCAACATTTGCTCACAGAACACCAACAACACCAGCTACAGCAACAACAGCAACAAGTGCTCATGCAGAGACGCAGCATGCTACGCGTGCATGAGCACTTGTTGACGTGGAATCTACCTCAGAGCAGAACCAGACGGGCAACCCGACAGGATTTTGCGTTGTCATGTAAATGCACAAGCCTATGTACAATCCGATGTGTAGACAGCGATACATGTTTTGATGCCAACGCCAAGACAAAATGGGGCCATCCTCGTGTGAGGAGGGCCTCAGAGCACTTTAAATTAGGAGGCATTTTTAGATCTATGGGTAGATCAGTTATAATAAAGGGTTAATTATTGAGAACATTTCTTTTGTACAATAAAAACAAGAATGAGGAATGACCTGAATGTTCAGATGAATAAGAAAATGACAAAATGTGACAGAATATGAAGAATTGTTTTCCTAAACACTCTCAGGACTTTTTATGCCTCTGCCCCGGCACCAGCTAAAGCCATGATTATGACTTTGGGTTTTCCGTCCATCAGTGTAAGCTGATTCGAATGAACCAGTTACCCTGAAACCCCTCAAGGGATTTTCTTCAGACTTTCAATGAATGTCCTAAAGATTTATGGAAGAACAGATTAAATTTTGTAGGTCATAGGTCACATATCTAAGTTGTGGGATCTTGTGGCCCCCCTGTCTACTTTAGCCTTAAACTCCTCATCAGTCAGTCGGAGTTGTTTGTTTCTAACTCTGCCTAAGCAACAACCATATCAGGTGTTCACTGCACAAACATGCACACTGTTTTATTTCCTCTTCTTCATTAACATACTCACAATGCATGAAGAGAAGCATAACATGCAAAACAACAATTCTTCACATACTGAAATCGGACAACCGTGAGAAACTGTTTTATGGGGTAAATTCATGCTTGGCTGATGGTTTGAATATTCCTGGAAGTGAAACTTATTCAAATGGTGCACGTGCGTGTCCTTTACTTAACACTCCCTGATGAGACAGAGTGTTGTTTCATGTTTTATGGTTTGTTGACCTGCTTTGCATCAGGAAAAATGCCTCAAAGACTAGACCCAGCTTACTAAACAGCAAACAATATTAAAATATCTCCTCCTGTAAGATATACAGTACATTCTATTTACATCAGTTAAAGTTCAGGTGAACTTTTTTTAAATTTTAAATGCAAACCACTTTATTTTACCACAGCTGTCTGTCTGTGTGCAGCTTTGGCTTCCACTGGAGAGGAAGGGCTGCTTCACGCTGGAAACTTTTGACATGTGTGATGACGTCTGTGCATGCACATTTTCGTTGCATAGAGCATGTTATTAAGTCAGAGCCTTCAGACTGCCAGCTGAAAATCTTGATAATAGAAGGCTTACCCGTTTTTTCCATGAGCCATGTGTTTTTCTCAGTCAAAACAGACAGGAAAATAAAAAATAGTATGAGTATGTACCTAGTGGACTAATGTCACTAAAATATATAAACTGAATAATTTTTGCTACTGTCAGTGCCTCTTAAAGTTGAAAGTTTGTCAAATCCCATCGATCCCTCAGAGAACTAGTTTTGCAGGTTTCCCAGGTCAGTTATTGAATTAACCTGGTCTGTGAATCTTCTTGCAAAGAATTTCTCCTTATACTCCAGCTCATAAAGTTAACTGTGTGCATCCACTGTGAGAGTCAAATCACTCACATTTGTTGTCTTTCTGAGGCTCCGTTTACATGAAAAGGAAAGATGGAGAGTTTTCATGGCATTTTCACCTCCCGTCTACACGAGAAATGGTGCCCGGACCTCCTGAATCCGCAAACTTTTGAAACCAGGGTCCAGAGTGAAAAGTTTTGAAATCATATTGGTTTTTGACTCTGTGTAGATGAGATTCATTCATGTGCAGTACTCTTTCACATGAAGGCTGTACACGCTAGGCCTGCACAATATATCGTTTGAACATCGCCATTGCAATGTGCGCATGTGCAATAGTCACATCGCAGACGTACAATATTTTTTTTCCTTTTTTTGAACACGCAAACGTTTGTTTTGCTTCATAAAAGCAGCAAGCTGCTCCATGCTCCGCACAGCCTCTCTCTCTACCTCCCTCCTGCTAAGCAGTCATCCCCCCCCTCCATCTATTTTTGTACAGAGACATGGCCTCCTGGATCCCTTTAATATACAAACAATTTAATATACAGCAATCTTCATAACTCACAGATGAACCCCCTTAGCCTGGATTAAACGGTATTATATGAATACAATGGTCTCATTGTGAGTCAACCAAATTCTTCCCAAAGAGAGCTATTCAAGTCATCTGGTGAAAATTTTTCTATTTTTAATATCGCAATATATATTGCAATATATCACAACCCCCCAAAAAATCGCAATGTCAGTTTTTTCTAATATCGTGCAGCCCTAGTACACCCATACCAGGAACAAGAACCACGGTTTGTGTGTGCTGCGTACTGCGCTCGGTTTGTTGTCCAGACAAGAAACTCCTGCGTCTTTGTGTGTCCACTCGCCATTGTTGTTTGTGAAAAGTTTGTCTTCACCGTTCAGTACATGTGTGCTGTAACAACACTGTTTCTTTACAAATCTACTTCGCCTGACATGCATGCTACAGCGGATCACTTTGAAAATGCAAAGGAAAACTTTTCGGTTTCTGGTGAAAATGTTTCCATGTAAACAAGGCCTGAGTCCATAAAGTGAAAAGATCTGCAAAAATAATGAATACAGATGGAAGAACACAGACATTTACTGCATTGCGAAATAGTGCCGAACATGGAGAATTCCTGGAAGAAAAATAAAGTGCTGCGAGAATTTTGCCCCCAGTCGCACATTTGATTCAACATACTCTTTCTTTTTTACTTAAAAAGCCACAAAATTACATAAAATAGTTGTTCCCCACCAGCAGCAGTGTACAGTGACACTAGTCTGAGCTCGTGCAGTGCTGCTGGTAGCCTTTTCAGATGCTTCACTCACTACTGCCAGGTACCTGATACCACCCAACTTCTAAGTTACTGAAATATCCCTTTAACACAAGTAAGTTTTCCTCACACTGCAAATAGAGTGAGTGATAATAACACATAGAGTGCTCACGTACTACGGCATAATTCTACAGAGAGGCTTCAGCCTTCATTTTCTACTACAGTATCATTTATTTTTGAGAAAGCAGTGAGTCTACTGTCACGTACCCATTACCGTTAAACTCCTGTTGTAAAAGCACCAGTCAAAGTCTAGGCATCCCCCATAATTAAATGCACATCCCACTTGTAAATGAAGCAGGAGGCCAATGAGAAGTTGGTCTCTTTGGCACATCCACCATCTTCTTCAACACTGAGATGTTTTATTTTTTAACTTGACTTTCAAAAGGTTATTTTTTGCTTTTTGAACCACTTCCTCCTCGCCCTGCCAACTTCCATTTGCACTACCTTGAAGTAGCCATTGCAAGGATGTATGCAGCACCATGGTGCTGAGATGCAATAACGGAGAACTAAAGAAGAGCTAAATTTGTATTAAGATAAAGTAGGGGTGTGCGATGTGTCGATATTAAATCGTTAAGGATTATAACGTGGGGATGATCTCATAAAGCAGAAAGATCGTCAGATCGTCTGTGTGGGTGCAGAGACTTTGACGATCACCAGACTAGCCAATCGTAGCACATTACGCGCAGTGCATGGTGGGATCTCCTGTTTGGTTATGTAGCGTGAAGCCATGGCGGAAAGAGAAAAGGAGATAAAAGCTTGAAGATGTCTGAACAAAAATCTGTTCTAAAGCAGCTGTATTATTCACTCAGATTATAGACATCGCAGTTAGATAACATTTGTTCTAAATTGTTGCACTTTCAGAGATAATGTTGATATTGTTGTTCATTACCTTTTATGTTTACATTGATTGCACATTTTTATAAAAACTGCACTATTTAAACTAAAACCTGTTCAGAAAGTTTATTTGGCTTAAATTGTCATGTTTTTTGTTTTAGGGTTTTACTTGTTTTACATGTTAAACATAGGGAAAAAATGGTCACACATGCAAATTAGTCTAGAAAAATCAACGTAAAAAAGAATCGTGATAAAATCGTGATCGTGATTTTGTTTTTAAAAAATCATGATCTGATATTTTGCCATATCGTCCACCCCTAAGATAAAGATAATTGAATTACAGTACTGGAAATTAGGGCTAGACACTTAATCGGATTTTGATTGTGATTTCAATTTTGCCATCTGACAATCATAAAAACATTATAATCGAAGAAAAACGATTAATATGCCACACAGTGTGGAGTGTCGTGTATACAAATTCCTGTGCTTCATAGCGCTTCTGTGTTCCTCGTGCAGCCACAGCGAGTGTGTGTGACTTATGTGGATGAATAATACTGTATGTGCCACTTGCTGGTTCTTTAAAGTTGTGTTTAAATTAATACTGAAGTTTTAAAATAAATGAATAATTGTGTATATTAATTGTGATTTCAATATCACTTATTTTTACCATAATCGTCCAGCCCTACTGGAAACTGGGTTGCATGTGTTAGGATGATGATACATCAGTATGTGGTCTCACATTTGTCACTATCTAGTGTGTTTTAGCTGCGTATATACTTCATTTCTGCCCCTCTCAGATCCATCAAGCACTCTCTGAGGAGAATAAAACACAAGTTATTACTGTCAGCCTTCACTTGCCTGGAGTTGCCCCAACAATGATTGCTTTGTGGAGAAATGTTAGACTCCAAGGTAAAATCAAACAGACATAACATGCTAATTCTGTCACTGTGAGAGGAAATGTATCAAGGAAAGATCCTAATACCCCAGATGATCTCACTGAACAAGAGTAGAAATGCAGATGTCTCTGACTTAACTCATGTTTCATTTGTGCACAATTAAGACGCGAGGTTTTAAAAGCCGTCAGCCTCACTTGGTGTCCAGCAGCAGTAACTTTAAATAGGATTTCAGCTGTTCCATGGATGCAGCCCAACAATAATTCTTTGGAGTCTTCGATTTAGCCGATTCCCTGAGCCAGCGACTTGCCAAAATATATTTCCTTCCCACAGTTATTCCTCAGTATAATTTTCCTGTGGAGTTCATGAAGTGAAGCCGTTTAACTCCAGACTCCCGGAGAGCCAACATTTTTTTCCCGTCTTGTATTCTGGCTCGGAGCCTGTTCATTGAGAGTCTGTCCTACAGCTCGTGTATGTTTGAAAAGCAAGAGGAAGACGGCACTTAGGCTTTTCCAAATGTTTAAATCTTTTTCCTGTGACTTTATACTTACAGAAAAGGCTGAACTTGGATCTTTTTCACTAAAATCAGAGAGGATCATCAAAAGGGCACTTTTTGGGTGTGGTGGAAAGAGATTCACATCAAACCTTCAGTAACTGTGTGATGATATAATATTTACCGACCCTTATTTTATCATCCATGCCATGAAGGATTAGAGCAGCCCTGAAAACAAATAGGGTTCAAATGCAGTTCTGATGAGTTGTACCTGTTGAGGTGTCCAGTGATTTTCCTCATTTACCTTTTTTTTTGTTTCAAATATGTTTGTTAAAGGACAAAATAATCACATAGTTGTAGAATAAGCTTGTTTATTTCTTTTTCTTGCAATAGTTAACTAAAACTAAAGGCCTATAAAGACAAGATGTCCTTAGGCATAGACAGAAAAAAAACATATTTGCACACAGATGGAGAACAAAAGAACAAGCCCACACTCCACCTGAAAATAATGACTAAAAGGGTTTGATACTTTCTAGGAAATGTCTCTGTTAGCTCGGTTAACCAAAGTTTAAATGTAGGATCTTCTTTCCTCTTCCAGAATAGAAAGTAGCAGTTTTTGGCGGTTAGAAGACTGTAAAAAAGAGGCCTTTCTGGGCCTTTACTAAGAAATTCAACCCTTCTGAAACTGCAAGAATGCTCAGTGCTGGATCTGGTTTGGTCTCAACTCTCATGATTTTGAAGAGAAAGCTGAAAATCAAACTCCAGACGTTTTACAAGCTGAGACAAAAGGCATGGCTTTGTGATGATGTATATGTTAAACTGCATTTATCACAGTTTTTATTAAAGATTAATTTGGGGTATTTTGTGCCTTTTCTGATAGGAGAGAGGGAGACAGTGGATAGGTTTGAAACAGGGCAGTAGAACAGGGAGAAGGACACTGCAAACAGGCCACAGGCTGGATTAGAAACCCGGCCCGCAGAATCATGCATGTGGGTCATGTCTGGCCAAACCAACACCCAGCTTTTAGCACAATGTGGTCAGGCATCCTGGGATATCCTGTATCCTAGTGTAATCTGTGTAATCATTTAAACTGTATCTAAAAATGACATGCATTGACTGAGCACACAAACATTTTCCTTTAATGCTGTGTTTTTTATTTTAATTGTACTTTGCTCCTAGCACAATGACTTGTAGAGTACCGTAAAATACCAAATAGTAGCCAGGGCATTTATTTGGGACCAGGCGACTATTTGGGACAGGCGTTTAATTCCTTTTGCACAAAAATTTTACTTAGCAAAAAATGAAAAATATGGTAAATATAATCAAATCATTTATTTACACTAGTATGAATAACACCTGTACATTTTCAAGGCAAGATTACAGTACCGTTGTTACACGCTTGTCAGCTCAGCACTCTATACACACTATTAATACTGGTCATGAACGACTGGTAGTTCAGTTAAGGTCTTACTGCTTTTTTTTTTTTTTTGCTGCACCAGGGACATCAAGATAAGCAGCAATGTACCGCTAACTGACGTGACCAGCCTCCTGACGTTAGTTAAGGGCAAAAAACAAACAGCAGCAGTGGCAACGTCTTCTTCGTTGAACTTTCAAAGCCCTATAGTCTGTAAGATTCAGGCTTTCTGCTCTGTAGTGCCCTCTGTGGACGTAGAGTGTAGCTGCACTGTCATAAAACAGAGCGCCTCACACCAACATGCATTTGTTGACATGCAGAGGGAGGAGAAGCGAGCCAACAGGACATCCAGAGAGAGAAATAACTGTAAAGGTTCAGTCTGATCATGTTTCTTTTCAAGTGTCAGCTGTCAGTTGTGAGCTCAGTGTTTGCATGTGTGTTCTGTAAACTTTGACTGTAGCTCGTACGCTGCGCCGAATAAATTGCACCAGGCGTTTATTTGGAACGGGCGTCTATTTGTCAAAATGTACTGCTACACCCGGTGTTTATTTGGGACCGGGCATTTATTTCGTATTTTACGGTATGCAGTGCGCTAATGTGGTACCAACATAAAGGGCATGCCAGCAGAAATATAATGCATTGTAAGTGTATTCATTACCAAGTATAAACACCTAAGTGTCTTTTTTTTATCACATAAATTCAATAATTACTCAGAGCTCTTTTCCTCATCTGCAGCAGTGTACAGTACATTTTCTGTGCTGGTTATTCATTACCCTGATCCAAGGAAGGATTGGAATTGATTTTATTGTTCTCAATGCCATATTTTATTTTGTTTATTGATCCGATTTAATGATTCCCCTACAGATTCTTTTTGTGGGAAAAAGTCTGTCTACTCAGCTTCTCAGTGGCAGCAATGTCAAACACATGGCATACTTGATATTTACTGCCTTTCTGGATGGATAAATGCTCTGCTGGTGCCTTCACTTACTGATTCTGCCCCCTGCTGTCATGATTCTTTACTTCTTTGTCATAATTTCCACTGACAGCCTCTGAGGAGAGGGTGACATCCTTGATTTGCAGGGCATGCAGAACAAAGTGGAAGAATTTGCTAAAGGATTTGTTAAGAAAAAGACTAATGATATAAATTCCCCACTGGAATTGGTTTTTGATTCCCATCCCGAGGTCTAAGTCACTTTGGCTAATATATTTACTATTAAAATGACCGTCATGTTACACCACTTGAACAAATCAAAGTCTCTGTTAACGAGGACAAGATAATTAGGGCTGAGACAGTACGCTTTTCTCCTGATCCAATTTTCTACTTTTTTTTTTAATTTCATTTAAATTGTATGTACAATATTGCAGATATTTGCAATATTTAGTTAGATTTTTTAACACCAGCGAAAAAGATGAACAATGATGATGCCTACAGACTGTATCAGGAAAAATACACATCACATGTGAGTCTGTTTTAAGGATTATTCAGTAATATATTTTAACCAGCTGTTTATACTCTCTCTTCAAAAGCCTGGATTGCGTTTAAAAGTGGCTTATTAACACAGACTAAAATGAAGCATTTAACTTTGGAAAAATATCTATTTTTTAACAAAAAAAGATCTATTTAAAAATCGTCAAACAAAAAAAAATCCTTATGTAAATACTTATATGGATCAGTTTTTTCTCCCACCCCTAAAGATAATACAACGATAGTATAAGATAATGCAACATAAGATGGTAAATAAAACTAGTCACAACAGGCATACAGGACCATTTAGAGTAGCTGAAGAGTTTATTTGGTGACTATAAGTACAGGCAGGCTAACACTTCCCATTGACTCCCAGTGTCTGAGCTAAGCTACTTAGCAGCGGGCGAGCTCTGCCTGTCTGGTGTCTGTCTGCTTGTCATGGACTCAGGAGTGAGGCAAGACACAAAAAGAAAAAAAAACATGGGCGTATTCCTTTAAGGCTACATTGCCCAGCACTAGTAGATTAGACTATTGATCAGATTCCAGAGTTGTGGCTGTAAAACAGACATTTCAGCGGCCTTAATGGGTTTAGAAAACTGCAATGAAAAGTCCTTTTTTATCTACCAAAACTTTGCTTTTTGACCTGGACTCTGCGCACTCCTCTGATTTTTTTTGTTTTAGAAAAAAAGAGAAATAACTCAGCATGTCTGAGGCTTTTTGATTTTCCTTTTACCCAGATAAACTCTAACCAATCTGTGAAATTAAACAGTGGAATTCACACTTCACATTAATTGAACACTGTCTGCCCTCATTGGACTCAGAGGCCCTGAATCCTTTCTCTTTTTGTAGAGCCTCGGAAAGAAGAGGAGGAGTGTGTATATGAGTGTGTGCGTGCCACTGTGAATGTTTGTGTGGATGTGTGTAAGCATACATACACAGACGCACGAGCACAGATGGCAGCTGCTCAGCGAGTCCTCGGAGTGGTAATTACTGAGTGTGATGCGCATTACTTAACTCTTAGCGTTGCAGTCTGCAGGGTTTCTGTATTGTTGCTGAAGACAAGGGATTCATTTTTAAAGAGACAAGCTTGTGCAGGTTGTGGGAAAAGACGTAGTGGGAACATTTGTTGAACAAAGCTGTAAACCTGCCTGGTCTTCTATAAAGGCTGTAATACAACTGCAAATAATTGATCACATATAAAGTTTTCTTAAAAGACTGTCGTAGATTAAAATGACAGCAAGGAGGAACAGAGACTTTCCTGTTAGATGCCCTTAAGGACTTTTATTGAACTACTTTATTACATTTGAATACACAACACGTCAATTTTTACTCTTTTATGAGGAGGACATGTTCCCTCTTGATGACTAATGAAAATTAATCTCCACATTTACATGCAGCTGCACACACAGTCATTAGCTCAAGCTCTGCCGACTGTTGTTTCATGAAAAGGAGGTGGTGTTAAAAACTTCTTAAAAGGAAACAGCTGAGACTCTGAATGACCCACGAGACCAAGAATGCTCTTATGAACTGGTTGTGTAAGTGTGTGCTCAAACACCAGACACTTTATTAGGTACACCTTTCTAGTGTAATGTTGAAAACCCTTTTGCCTTGACTGAGTACTGATTTATTATTTATTGATAAGTTTATGTCAAATACAAAAGGCAAAACTAAAACAACAGCAAGAGATAAAGAAGTTATTTCAAACCGTAAAAAATGCAAAGAATGGTAGCACTTGAAAATATATTACTGTAATTCCTCAATTATATCACACCATTTTTTTGCTCTTAAATAGGCTCTAATTTTTCAGGTGCATATTATACATGAGTACAAGCAAAATAATTGCCATATTTTGTCTCCCCAACATCGCAACTGTGACACATCCCATACAAAAAGCTGAAATATTCTCTTTCTCTGCAAAACACAGGCAAACACAGGGCACTGCCATCTTGTGAGCAAGGGAATAAAATAGCTGCGCTGTGATTGGTTGAAGACATCGGCATGTTGAAAGCTGCTCTCTGATTGGTCGGTACAATACAACTGAGGATGCTTGGGCAGAAATTGAGTAATTGCACATGCGTGAAGCAAATGGTCAATTTGACAGAAAACTGTGGACAGTATTTCTTGTGAAAAGCCGAAATTTCATTGATCAAAGATTTGAATAAAGGTAATTTTTGGGTTGTTTGAGACTCTGAATGACCCATGGATGTGTGTTATATTCGAGTACAGTGTTTTTCCAGGCAAAAATCTTGAAAATAAGGGTTGAGTTTTACCATCAATTGTGTATTATAATCGAGAAATTTCTATATGTCTTAAAAGGGTTAGGAAGATGTTAGAAATGATTGATTTCCTTCACCTCTACTTTAATTATTAACCAGTTATTTAGCTTTCCAATGTATCCAACGCTGATTGAAGTGTGGGCTGGTTCAGAGTCCTGAAGACATTTTGCTTCTTCTTAATAAGAATGCCTCAGAACCTGAAGAGAAGGTACAATGCCTTCAAGAATCTGAACCTGCCCATTTCACACTTAGATCAGCGTTCAATAACCATGAATTGGATGACTTGTATGACTGAGAACTATGGATACTTAAAACATTTAAAATACCCCTTATATTGACATGATAGCATGTTTCTGCAGATTTGTTAGCTATGCATCAATGATAATAATTCCAGCACATCCCAGAAGTGCTCTGTTGTATTGACCTGGTGACTGTGGAGGCCACTGGAGCACAGAGAACTCACTGGAACATTCAAGTAACAAGTTTGAGATGATTTTGGCTTAGTGACATAGCATGTTGTCCTGCTGGACAGAGCCATCAGAGGTCACTGTGTTCTGAAGGGGTGGACATTCTCAGCAACGATGCTAAGGTGGCAGTGGTGTATTTATGATGAGAAGTTGATACCGAGGAGCCCAAAGTGTGCTGAGTTAATGTCCCACATACCGTGACATCTTGAGTTACTGTTGACTTTCTATCTTGAACCATTCTCACCTTTGTCCCTCTGCTGACTAAATTTTCTTCTTTTAGGCCATTCTCAGTAAACCCTGGAAGTGTTGTGAGTAGGGCTGTACTGTAACTACACTTTTATCCTAACCCTGACGTGCGCCTTCACAATAAACATATCCCAACAATTTATTGCAATAAATATTTAAAAAAACAAATCACTGAAGTTGATGTTCTCGGTAAAACAGCCCTGCTCTTACACCCTTTAATGCCATCAGATAAAGATGGCCCTTTGCTACCATTGTCTTTATTTGTATAGTTTAGTGGGTCTAAAAGGTGCTTTGTATTCCTTTTAGACTCAGAAGAGATGATAAAAGGTTTTATAGTCTAACCCTAGTTTATATACTGTATAGCAGTATTAATATTATATCACTTTAACATGCAGTAAAAAGTAGTCATTCATTTAATTGCATTTTTCAAGCTAAATGATCCCATATTCCCCTTAAAATATCTATTATTATAAAAAACACTCTTTCACTCTCCATCTTTTTTGTATTTATCACCTATAATAATATTGTTATTGCGATATACCGGCCTGATTATAAGTAAAGATCCTACTCAATCAAAGTTTTTGAAATACTCAGACCAAACCATGTGGCACCAATAACCAAGCCACATTTAAAGTTTAATAAATCACCTTCTGTTTCATTCTGACATGTTTGCATTAATGAACAAGCTATTGAAAAGGATTTCCTAATAAAGTGTTCAGCAAGTGTGTGAACAAACTTGCGCTACTAGAAATGGTAAAATGCTAACTCACTATGGATAGCTACATAACCCATGACCATTCACATATAGGTACTTGAGTTCGTAGCTTAATATTTTGTCTTTGTTGCTTATGGGCCACTTGTTTAAGTAGTCCTCCTTATCACTTATGGCAGGGGTCACCACATTTGCACAAGGACCACTTTTTTTCCCTTTTACGTATGCTATAGGGAGTACATTTAAAAATAAATTTAAATGCAATATACTGTAAACATTTTGGTCTTAACATTTTAAGTTCAGTATTATGATTTTTCCTGAATTGTATCTATGTCTTTATCTTTTAAAGTTGCATCAGTCCCTATCTCCGTTACTGCTGCTAGCCACATTCAATCAAACAAACAAACTTTATTTGTATAGCACTTTTTGTTCAAATTTTTGTAGCACAAAGTGCTTCACATAGAAATGAAGAAAAAAAATTCAAATAATAACAAGTAGAATATTGAATACAATGGAAAACACAACCCAACAGTGCCCTCAGCCCCACCCACCACCCTCACAATCCACACACAGCACACACCTGCTCACACACACACATACAAACAAAGACATGAGGAAGAGATTCTTACAGAAAACAGAATAAGAGGACTGAGGAAACGCCATCTTTCATTAAAAATAAGGCAACACTGGTTCCCTTATTGACAATAAAAAACTGATAAGAAATTAGATTAAAATAAATAAATAAGCATACTATAAGAAAATAAATAGGTAAATAAAATACAATCTAAAATACTAATATGGTAAAATGAATTAAAATGTACTGAAGTGAGACAGTGGAAAGAAAATCAATGAACAGATAATATTTTCAAACAAATCTCAGCTGCAATTGCGAATAAAACATTAAGGAGGTTAAAATTAAAATACAAATAAGATGAAATGATCATAATAATTGATATAATCAGCCAAAAGCCAGACTTATAATGTAGGTCTTGAGTTTGCTTTTAAAAATATGAACAGCAGGTGCTGCCATCAGGTCTTCAGACGAGAGCTGTAATAACAAAAAGAGACTTTAGATCTCACTTTGGATACTATCAAAAGGAAGTCTGAAGATCTGAGGGCTTGATTATGTTCTTAGGGTAAGAGCAGATTGGATAAATGAAAAGGAGCAAGACCATTTGGCGATTTAAAAACTTGTAAAAGAACCTTAAAATCCATTCAAAAAGATGTTGAGGTAGTTGTGATATCTTGGCTTCTTCTTTCTGGGGCTGTCATGTTTATCATCACTGGTTTTGACTCCAGTACACGTGTTCTCCTGATTAAATGCTCCCTAACAAAGACTGACAGGTGGATTTCTGTTAAATAGGTCAAACATTCTGTCAGTACTGACAAAACTGGTTCATTGGGACATTGCATCTATATTTGTAGGGATTTTATGACAAAGATAGTCACATAAGACCAAATTAATTAAGTTTACCTCATCTGGATTTATTCTGAAGGGCCAAATGAGAACCTAGGGCCGGTAGATGATCACTGACTTAAGGCATAGAATGTATTTTGTTTGTTTTCGGTGATCATCTGATACTTGTTAATCAATCCCCTTTCTTCCTGTCACTTTAAACCTCTGGGAAACAACAGTGGTTTAAAAGGGGGCAGATTTTTAATACACACACTAAGAAGGCTGTTTGAAGCCTGTAAGTCATTTTCACGATAACATTCAACGAATATATAAGCTGATGTTTTAACCAAGCTGGGCAGTGAGCTCTAGTGTTTGATAACAGATGAATCTTGCATTACTCTAAGAAAACAAGCCTCTGCCAAAGCATTCCCAGCAGGCAAGTTATATTAAAAAATGTGGAAAACTGCGCCATCTCAAACTGTAAATAAATCCTTGAAAACAACCCTGGATCCACATTTGGATTTGGATCACCACCAAAATCTTATCATTCCTCCCTTGTGCTTTTCCCTAAAAATGTGATTAAAATCTATGGAGGACTTACTGACTTAAAAATGTGGAAAACTTTCCTATCATGCTTGAAAACATCCTAGATCCACATCTGAAATCAGATCACCATCAAAATTGTATTTCTTCTCCCTTTTTCAATGATCAAGATTCTCTGAAAATTCCACCAAAATCAGATCATGACCTTATGAGTAATCCTGTTAAAACATACCATCCTTGTCAGTAAGCCTGGGCAACAAATCGATAAGATTTAAAAATCAAGTTGGCAAGTCAAATTGATTTGCTTCCTGAAACATGAGTTTAACGATTTCTTTTTAATTCAACCCATTCATTTCACATTCGTGAGGACCCGACACTTCCTGCACTATGTCACTCTCCTCTCCCCGACACGTCACGTGCATAAACAACATAGACAACATTGTAGCAACGACAGAGGGAGAAAGGAGAAAGAGGGTCTCCTGCCCAAGAAAGGTCCCTCAACGTCCGTAATTTGGAATTGGTTTGTTTTTGCAGCGTCTGATGAACACCAAGGAGGCACTTTAAATTTATATTTTAAGTATAAATAAATGTATATTTTGGAAATAAATTTAAAGTGAGTAGTTATTTCATTTTTAATGGGGCGGGGGCATCGAATCGAATCGTGACTCTATTTTTTTTTTTTTTTTTAAATCAAAGATTTCTGGGGGGGGGGGGATCGCCCAGCTCTACTTATCAGAGTTAACTTGGAATAATACTTTTTCCATAAGCGTAAGTTCCTCATCTGTAAAGATTACCTGATTCATAGTGGCACACATGATGTCCAATAAGAAGTGATCATTATCATGACAGGTTAAGCTGATACAGAGTTGAACAGAACAAATCTGTGGACAGGAGTCTTGTGAACGGTTGGGTATTTTGTTGTTTTTATTTGTTACTTTTCTGTGGTGTGAAATTATACATTGGCAGCTCTGTGTGTCAGAAACTTCATTCAATGAGAGGGGAGCTGGCTAAGCTCAGTTGGTTACAGGGCTGTCACAACATCAGGCTTTAGCTCACAAGGCCCCCAAAGGACAAAAGGTGAAACTTAGTGACAGAACTCTAAAGAAATTCTGAGAATCATGACTACCTCTGAGAATTTCCTCAGAAAATTAAGGCTACATCCTTGTAATGATGAAAGGTATTCAGAAAACTTGTCATTGGGGAGAAATGCTTGGAGTGGAGGTAAATTCTACAGCAGAGAAAAAAATGGAGAGTAGTTTTTTAAACATTGAACGAGAAGTAGTTTATAAAATAGAAAGATAGATCAAAAGGTTTTCGTTTACACTTTTCAGTCCATATAGGATCCTTTCTAGGGCAAAGTAGAGCTGCTTGCTTAGTTTTTTTTAAATTTTCTAACAAATGTTATTATTGTTCAAAATCACACAGAGTAGGGGTCGCGGTATGGCAGACTGGGTTGTGACCTTGCACTCTCCACATATTGAGGCATCCTGGGTTAAACTCCAACTATTTGCTTTTCTCTTATCCTCTTTCCAAGTCCATTCACTGTCTCTCCACCTCTAACAAAGGCCAAAAAAGCCCAAGAATATCTTTTAAAAATATACACAATGTCAGTTTAGATTCTATGACCAAAACAAGGCACAAACTATAAGATAATCAAAACAATTATTGATCCGAATCCCCCTTCTGTCCAAAATCAGCACGGGCCTGGTTAACTAATGCCCTGAAGATTATTTTGCCATTTCTCCAGTGGTGTTAGGTGTACTGAGTGATTTACCATCTCCAATTGTCTTAGAATAGTCCTGAATATAAAATAAGTAATATTTTGGCTTAAATCAGGTTCAAATAGGCCTGTCACAATAACAAATTTTGCGGGACAATAATTGTCCCAAAAATTATTGCCGATAAACGATATTATTATCAGTGTTATTTTGTAACATCATTTTTTTCTTTAATGTAATTATAATATATGTCATAATAAAGTGAGTACACCATATCAAAAGCAACAAACTTTAATTTCTTAAGAGTATTTAACTGTAATTGGAAGGTCAAGATCTTTTAAATAAAATAAAATGTAGTGAATACTGTCTGTAAGCACACAATTTCGCACTGTTATTAAATTTACTTTGCAGACCAAACGCCTCAGTAAGCGTTGACTGTCAGGACAAAGGCTCTACTACACCTCCCCTTCTTCTTCTTCGTCGCCACTACTTTCAAAGAAATGTGACATATCGACTCTTTGGTGTTCATGGGCTCACACCTTGTTCATTCTGTTTAAAACCTAAATGTTCCCACACTTGGGCTGTGGCAGCCGGGTTAAGAACCATATCTTTCATGCCATCAGTCATATATCAGTGTTTGTTTCCTCGAAGGTTTCCAGGACGGCCACTTCAGCTCTCTCTGAGTGCCCCCCCCCCCCCCGCAAAGATTGCATGATTGACAGATACTCACTCCACTATAATCTGCTAAATCTGCTATAGAACCAACGCACCCTGGTGTTAAGAAAGATGGACAGAGTGAGCCATCTTCTCATTCAGCCTGTTTGGTAGAGAGAGAGGAGGAAAACAACATGCATGCACGTGTCAGTTTATTGAGGCCGGTAACTTACCGAGGAAGTTTTTATTTATGGTGCTGTTAATTGATTTATTGATTAGCCTGACAGGCCTAGGTTCGAATATAAATTTTGATGGCTGCCATAGTATGTTGGCAGTCAGTAATGTTGAAAAAACACTAGTTTTTAGAGAGCGAGTACACCTGATAGTGCTGTATTCTCTCTTTGTCTGTGACACTCTGTGAGTCAATTAATTCAATTGTCAGTTGTTATAATAAATTTGTATTTAATCTTCAAAAAATTGAGCTGCAAGAGTTGTGACCTGTGTTGGGAATCAAAGGGTCACTCCTGACGCAGAACAATGCATGATACATGGTCTACAATATTGATGATAGTAGAAATCATCAGCAATACTGGGATGATCAGTGAATAGTAAGAAATTGACTCCATACTTGAGTATATACATTGGTATTGTTCCAGTGTCAGAATTGGGAGATATTAGTGTATAAGGCAAAACATATTTGAAAACTTCAACCCTTAATTAGGGTTATTGATAAAGTAGATTGATTGCTACCAGTCACACCCACAGAAAAACCAACCCAATCCTTTTTCCTAACTCATTACAGTGTTGCCTCTATATTTTGTTGCTGTCATGTAACCTCCAGGCTGTAGTTCCATTTTTTTCTATTACTGGTCACTTTTTACAGTTTATACTGAAAAATAGAAAATTCCTGAAGCAAACAACTCTCAGCGATGTAAATGTTTGCCCATTTTAAAGCCAAAATTCTTGACAAGTTATTCTTTTGCACACCAGTGCTGATGTGAGGCTCTGACTCTCACAGTGAGTCTCTGATTGTTTTTCCAGATTTCTTACCATGGCGGTGGAGAGGGCGGGGAGAGCGATGACTCAGAAGGGGAGAATCAGGAGCTTGCACAGATTGACAGAGGTGAGTGCCCTCTGAAACCAAACTATCTCCTCTGTAAACAGATGACTGTCTGTCTCCACGCTTATTGATTTTCACACGTTATAATTAGCTGTTTGGAGTCAACAGATGGCATGCTTGTAGATAAGAGCATTTACACTCTTCTAAACTTTGTCTCCACCTTCTCCTTTGACCTGATTTCCTCTTTATTGACTCCACAGAGAGGCGGAGAAACTGTGCCCTTACCCCTTTGGCCACCAGCCAGCAGCACAACCAGGGTCCCCTCTCTCCGGCTCGGTTACGGCGCCTCCGCCTCCTCTTAGATGCCAATCTGGATCGACACTCCTCAGAGGAGGAGCTGGAGCGAATCAGCTGTGGTGACAACAGGAAGTGGGTGTCAGCTCTTCCTCCTCGTCACGGCGACCACCACAGCAGCGCCTCCAGCGACGAGGAAGTGCGGGACCTCTGCGGCTGCGGGTCGCCAGCTGCATCAGCCAGGCAGCTGGTTGAGCCTGGTGCTTGCTTGGCTGCGTCCCCAAGCCCTGTTCTCTTTAGCTCAAGTCCGCCGCGAAGCCTCAAACCGCCCCCCATGAGGTTTCAGCTGCAGGTGGTACAGCCAGTCACACGGCCCATCATTTTAACCCACTTTGACCAATCAGCACCTTACAGAAAGTACCGGCACGGCTATGGAGGGGAGCCAGGGCGGCCAAGTTTGGACCTGGAGAAAATGCAACAGGTATGTTGTCCAGTTCTTTTAGAGGATATCACAGAGAATCCATGTTCTCCTGATGGCAGCTTCACGCTGGATGTGTACGTCTGACACGAGCCAGCTTCAGCTTCAGAACTATGGCCCTCATTCCAGGCATGTGTGTGCTATGTTGCAGCTGCATCTCCATGCTGTCACAGCTCTACTTCTCCAGAAATTTCTTTCCAATAATAATCCTTAACAGAAAGTTAAGAAAGAACCACAGGAAATCTCCTCACAAGAGACCTGATTCATTGAACAACTGACCGGGAACCTGTAGAGCAACGACACTAAACTAGCAAGAGGAGTTTCTCAATCTGAGTTTTAACTTTGAGAGGCATAGACACAAAGTATAATTGAACAAATTATATATAATCTATGACATTTTCCACTGCTTTGAACATGCAGACCAGATGGGTTAAGGTAAAATACACATTTTAAAAGAAGTGAAAATTAAATAAAATAAAAGGAAGAGTATGACAGTGACCCACACTTTGGATTTGGCACTTTACATATAAAAATAAAGATTGCTGGACACATTTTATGGGAGAGGCACTTCCCCCTAATTAGGCTGTACTGCTCATTCAATGAATGTACAGTCCTTAAAGTTTTACTTTGTTGTTAAGGTGACTAATTTTCAGAGATATAAAATACATTACCAAGTAGTTGATTTAAGAGAAGAAGTGATAAACAGAAATAATGTGTCCTTATGTTTTTGAGTATAAATAATATACATGAACAGGTTTAAGAATTAACATTTATAATATTATTTATTTCATTTTTAAGAATGTCAACCCTGCAAGGTGTACATTCTTAAGAAGGTGTTTTTAAACCAAATTTAGCCTTGCTGTGTTTGTTTAATTTGTGCACAGGAACAATACTTGAAACATTAATCAAACATTCTGTGGTTTTAGCCTAACAGGGTGGAAATCAAAGAGTTGGACAAACAGATTTACAACATTGAACTTTAGAAAGTTGGACAGAAAGTTGGATCCTCCCTGACTGTGCTGCTCAAAATTTCAGACAGTGATGTCATTACTCTTATGAAGATTTATGGGAAATGTGGTTCAATACAAACTAGTTTGCATGTCCATTGGGTATGCTGATTTGAAGTACAAAGTAACTTGACACCCATTATGAATGTTCAAAGTAAGAAAAATGTACCAGTAATTGCATTTTTATAATTGCGAAATAATCCTATGATTTACATCGCAAAAGTCAGGACAATCTCAGTGAGTCTTTCCTGGTTACAATAGGTTGAAATAATGCACATAAAAAGGTAAAGTAGTGTCGCACTGCTGACATTTTACTGTATTCCTCAGCCTTTTGATGTGCCATCTAATACTGTAGTTTGGCCATGTTTAACCTTCCTCTAAGTAACTTGATATTATGAATTACTAACAGGATGTTATCCTGTGTCTACACTTCTTCACTGTAATTTAGAATAGCTGTTTTAAGGTTTATAGCAAAGTCAACTTTGTAACTTGGTTGGTAAGTTGAGATGGCAGTAATGTTTGTATCCCACTGAAAATATAAAATCACCAAATAACAGATGAGCCCTCAGCTCCCCCCCTTAAAAATGCTCAAACAAGCGAAGGATTTGATCCAAAAATACAATTAAGTCCCTGAAGTCTAACGTGCACGCTTGCACAAGCAAACAAAGTCTTCCCTTTCCATCGCCGGACGCTCGCCACCTCGGTGGTCTGGCTGGAGAGGGATGAAGGAGAGGGAGGCACGGACGGCAGATGTCCGCCCTCGTTTCTCACAAAGGCTGGCAAGCGAGGGGAAACGATGGAGGGGTGGAGGCAGAAGGAGAGGATTAAATAAACAACAGAAAAACGACAGCCACTAATGAGTCATGGAGAAGCTGGTCTACTAATCATTAAAATCCAATAGACTTGTTGGCCCACACTATATGGATGGGGAAGGGTGTGTGTGTGTGTGATTACGTAGAGAGGAACTGCAGGTTTCAGGGGTCCATATGTCCATGGGGTTTTTAGAGGGAAAGAACAGATGATGAGAGACAGCGGGCAGCAAGGAGAGGGGTGAGGAGGAAATAAAGAGGAGTGTGTGTGCCTGCATGTGTGTGTTGGGCTGGGGTAAGCGTCTATCATCTTGTCTTTTTGTGTCTCCATGTGTACATCCTCCTGTCTGTGGGTTTGCTGCTCTATCAGTGTGTGTCTGCGTGTGTGTGCGTGTGTGTGTGTGTGTTCACTCAGTCAAGTGGAATGGGAGGTGCAGCAGGGAATACAATAGGGGGCCTTCAGAGGTAGCCTGCAGACACAGCTTCAGTCCTCCGTTAACCCTTTAACGGGACAACTTTCATTTACAAAGTCTGCCCCGACCTCCCAATCATGAAGTCTTTAATGTCTTTCACATATGTTGTTCTGGGAGTTTCAACACTGCAGAAGAAATAAAAATGAGCTCTGCCTTTAAGACAAAATGATGTCCTGGAAACTAGATCCCATTTTTGTTATTCCAAACAGATGCCAATGTTGAAGGTCCTTTGTTCTGCAGAGTGTATTTTCTTAGTTTTTAATGTTGATTGAATGGACTTACGACCAGACACACCAGATAGACTGTTTAATTAAGTTCACTTGTCCATCTGGGGAAGAGCCCATAGAAAGTGTTCTGGGAGGGCAGAACATTTAAAAAGACTTTCAGATGACTGTGTCCATGATGCGCAACTTTTGTGTAATTTCTATGCCAAATCAATTGTATTTACACATCAGTTACCACTACAACATCTGGCTGGTGTTACAGTTTAACTTGTGGCTATGTTAGCTGGTGATAGCAGAAGTGTTTCGTGAAATTTTCTTCGTTTATTTCTCATTTACATCGTATCATTTATATTATTTATATATCAGGCTTACCTCATAATTTTGTGCATATCCTGTTATTAAAAAGTTTTTCAGGTACTCAAGTTGTTTTCAACAACTGCATTAACACAACAACCTCAGGCATAAGCCAGGGTCACTGAGTCGAGAACACAGAGTCTCGTCCAAACTTTGGCAGTATGATGTATTGCCAAAGTGTTTCTAACCCAGCATCATACTGAGGGGAGGGAGCTTTAACAGAGCCTCACAGACAGGCTGAGAGTAAAGGTAGATCAGGGATAAAAGTATTTTAAAACTAGAGTTTTTTTAAACATGTGGTCTGTAAACATACTCTGTCGTCAGGATCCAATTTATCAAGGAAAGTTTCATCTCTTTAACATCATTTTAAAGGTTAACAAAAGTCTTCAAAGCATCCCTAAAACATCTGCCTACATATTCACAATCTTGATCACTGCTATAGTTTGCTACCAATTGCTATAAAACCTTTTATTTTCCACATACTAAGTACCCCTGATCCACCTGTATTCTCAGTGTGTCTGGACTAGGGATGGGAATTTCGACTAATTTCCCCGCCGACTAGTCTCAAATTTTATTTGCGACTAGTCGACTAGTCTATAAGCAAGAAAACTCGCAATTTAATACACATATTAAGTTAAAAGTTTAACATGCAAATGGTTTTTTTTTTAACTATTTAGGCCAAACATTCAGGACAAACTGTTAATCTAAATTCTATTGATGTAACAACAACTGACTGAATAAAGTTGAACAATTTAAAGAGAAATACATTTCTGATACGTTTGCCAATGCAATGCATGGCATTAATTATAAATACTGCTTTGGTATGAAACTTAGATGCAGCAGCATGACAATTCCAAACGTACAACATAATAGCCTAGAATAGAATTTCCCTGAAATCTCTGGCACTTAAGACTAGTGCACGATTCAAGAAACTTTCATTTCTTAAGAATATTTAACTGTAATTGGAAGGTCAGGATATTTAAAATAAAATAAAATGAACAAAAAATATTGTAAATTTAACAAACAAAAAAGAGAGAAAAAAAGCAATGAAAATGAAATGGCCTATCTTTCAGCAAAATTGCATGTAAATAAAAATAATTATACTAGTCAAAAACCAAAAAAAAATAGACCCTGTCTCTGTAAAGAAAAAACAAAACTCACACAACAATAAAAACTCTGGCCTAAATGAAATGGAGTTTATACAGTTCAGGAATTGTGACCTGTACTTTCTCCCAGTCAATTCGTACTATCTGTCAAACATTTGTAACTGCTGGCTTTTCAACCATATAGATGGGCTGCACTTCTCGCAATGTAGCGAACGACACTGTCTGTGAGCGCTTCATTTTGGGCTTTTATCTATATGTTCTTTGCCGACCAAACACCTCAATAAGTGTTGACTGTCGGGACAAAGGCTCCGCTGCACCTGCACATTTTCGTCACCACTACTTTCAAACAAATGCGACATATCAGCTCGTAGGTGTTCATGAGCTCACACTTTGTTCATCCTGTTTAAAAGCAACACATTCTCACACTGGGGCAGCCGGCTTAAGAACCGTATCTTTTGTGCCATCATTCATATTTGCGTTTGTTTCCTCGTTACTCCTCAGGACGCTCACTTCAGCTCTCTCCGTGTGTCCGCGCGAGCGGCCCCGTCTTCACCCCAAAGATCGCATGTTTGACAGATGCTCACTCGGCTATAAATCCGCTAAATCCGCTATAGAACCAATGCACCCCAGTGTTAAGAAAGATAGACGTAGTGAGCCATCTTCACATTCAGCCTCTTTGGTAGTAAAAGAGGAGGAAAACAAACATGCAGGCTACTGCAGGTGGCATTAAGAGGCAGAGGACTGTTTTTTTGTAATACGGGAGAATTACGGGAAAGTATTAATACGGGAGGACGGCGGGAAAGAGGGATAAAATACGGTAGTTTCCCGGCCAAAACGGGAGACTTTACAGCTATGCGCAGAGGCGTGAAGAACAAGATGCATGATGCTTAATGTAGCGTTTAACCGACTAGTAAAATACTAAACGATTAATAAATAAGTAGGTGGTTAACCGATTAAACGACTAGTCGCGCACATCCCTAGTCTGGACACAACTATGCAGGGTTCTTCCTTCAGTCCATACTCTGCTCTGAGCTTGCCCTAAGGCTTGTTTACACGACAACATTGTTACCAGAAATGGGAATGTTATTTCTTTGCGGTTTCAAAAGCACTCCACGTTCACACAGAGATGGTGTGAAAACTGTGCACTTGTTGGATCGGCGAGATTGCTGAAAACGCTGTTACATGCATGCCAGGCCAGTGCTTTGCAATCTAAGTTTGTAGAGAAAGAACAGTGTTAAAACAGGTATGCTTCTGGTGAAGATAAACTTTTCATAAACAACAATGGGGAGTGGATGCACCAAGACACAGGAGTTTTTTGTCTGGACAACAAATCTGTCTGCGTATATTTGTCTGGATAATGAACCAAGCACAGTTGGCAGCACATGTTGCTTTGTAGATGCCAAAGCTGCTGTTGTTTTTGTTGTTTATAGGTGAGCACGCAACCATGATCTGAGAGTCTGAGTACTGTGCATACCCCACACATCATCATTTTTCCTGAAAACGCTGATTACGGTTTATTTGGAAAACTTTTCACTTTGGACCCTGGTTTCAGATGTTTGTGGATTCAGGTGCTCTAAGCACTTTTCTTGTGTAAACGGAAGTTGCAAACACAAAACAACTCTTTGTTTTTGTTCCTTTTTGTTGTTTGTGTAAGCAGAGCCTAAGGCTACGTTTACATGGAAACTCCCGACCTAAAGATTTGTCCTTTGCGTTTTAGAATTCTTCTGCGGTCAGACGACGACGCTTGGAGATGAGTTAATCCACTGTAGTATGCATGCTGGTTCAGTAGATGGCGGTGTAGGTCTGCAGAGAAGCAGTGCTGCTACAACACACAAACAAAGAAGAAAAACTTTCACAAACAACAGTGGTGAATAGACGCACAGAGACGCAGGAGTTTGTTTTCTAGACAACAAATCAGTTCGGACAACAAATCTGTCTGGATGGTTTTGAGTGGATAACAAACCGAGCACGGGAAGAGGCTCACACATTACTTGGCGAATGGCCGAAGCTGTTGTTGTTCCTGGTATGTACGTGCAGCCTTCATCTGAAAGAGTACTGCGCATGCGGTGACATCAGCGTTTCACCCTGAAACGCTCTGATACGGGTTTACACGGAGCTGAATGGAGAGCAGATTGAAATCTTTCCACTCTGGAGCCTGTTTACAAAGTTTCCATGTAGACGCAAGGCCAAAATGCAATGAAAACTTACTGGATTTGACCATTTTCGGCGCCATGTAAACGCGGCTTTAGCCTCACAGGTGGGTCTATCTGAGAGAGGGTAACAAGCTGCTACTGGCAGCTACTGGAATTATTTAGAGGAGGAGAGGGAGTGTCCAAATGCTGTGGACTTTGTTGTTGGTGAAAAAAAAAGAGGAATCCATTCCTTTTTCAGCGGTAAAAAGGCGTGAATAGTTATCTTTCTGTTATTAAGTCAGAGTCTCCACAAATCATAATTCATTTTTTAACATGCTTGGTGCAAAACAAATTGAATTTTCATTACTGCAGTTTATTATTAGCCTGACACACCTGAAGGAATGTCCAGCACATGACGCTAGTCCATCTGGCAAAACCATAGAAAAGGTTTGGGTGTGCAGATCCTTTGAAAAACAGTGGTCAGTATTGATGTGGAGAGTTGAATTAAATTAGTGATGGAACTTATCTTTTCAAATCCAGTTCTTCTATTAAAATGTAAAACTTTTTACAGAGCTGACTTAATAAGTATACATGTACTATCTATACTGCTCATCTTTTAAGGGTTACAGGGCTGAAACCTGTCCCTGCTGTTATTTGGCAACAGTTGAGGTACATCCTGGACCGAAAACCAGCCAATCACAGGGCTAACATAGAGAGACAGACCACTACTCACAACTAAAAGAAATTTGGAGTCACCAGTTAACCTAACGAGAATGTTTTTGGTCTGGTGGAGAAAAGCGGAGTACCTGGGGAAAAACCACACATGCACAGAGAGAACATGCAAACTCCAAACAGAAAGGCCCCCTTCTGGGAAACCTTCTTGTTTTGAGGCACTAGCGTAATTGTCTGCATTAGTTTGCGCTATGTTTATTTTCTACAACAACATTGATCATAACTTGTTTGAAAAAAGGTTAAAACATGTTAAATTAGACCCTCAACTCTCTCATAATCAGGTCATTACTAATGAAATCTGCAGTCAAATTTACTATTACCAACGAAACCGTGAATATTTGCTGAAGTGTCCTGCTAAGTGAAATCCTCCACTGCATGAGTCTAAATTGCTCAGATTAAGACTGTCTGTTCAAAGAGGTCAGCTCTGTTAGCTTCGCAGACTCTTCTTCTCTAATGATAATCAAGCTTAAGAAAGACGGCACAACCTCATCCGAACAATTGGACATGGATTAGCATGCATGAGGGAGAGTCAAAGGAACCATGCCTCTGACCTTTTGACCCTGCTTTTAAGAGAATTATGAGATGAATAAACATAACACTAAAGCTATTGCTGGTCACACAGGGACACAGAGGACTTGCTTGACAGCCAGTGGCCCCAGATCATCCTGTATCAGTCATAAGCAAACTTTGACAGAGCTTCTACATTGTTTTTAGCAAGATATAAACAGAAACACTTGGTTTGAAATGTATTTCTTTATGTTTTATCTTGTTTGCACCAGGTTGTATCTCTGTTCAAGGCCATGTGGTTCTTCAAGATTACTTTTCCCCCCATCAGTAGATCCTATTTTCACAATTAGATATTTTTTAATCTTGTTTGTGAGTGCTGAGTTTTGCCAGTCTTGTTGGCACACAGGGACATTAATCGACTTACAACTTAATCACAGGTTTAACCACACTCTCCTTCATTAGCAATGCCCTTCAGCTATTCATTTATACCAAAGAATCAAGCAGGAGGAAGAAACAATCTGTAGGTGTTATAAAAGGATATTCTTCTGTTTTCAATGTGCTTTTAAATATAATGAAAATTCAGTTTTGTTTTAAGCGCATTTATTTATGAGAAAATAGAATTGTGTTGGTCACTTTGTAGAGAATATGTTTTTCTATGATTAGGAATTGTGGAGGTTGTAACTGGATTGCAGGAAGATAACTACAGTATATACATAACTTCTTACCCCTAAAAAAAGAATGGCATGCTTTAAGTTTTTCTATTTTTTGCCAACAACAAAGTCCACGGCATCTGGACTCTCCCTCTCTTTTCCCGTAAACAGTGTCAGTAGCTGCCTGAAGATCCATGAGTAAGGCTTTCGGTGGCAAGCTCAGAGCAGAGCATAGACCGAGGGCAGAATCAATTAGAATATCGCAGGATCAGAAGTTCTCTGTACGTGGGAACTAGAAGGCTTTTAAACGATTGTTAGCATACACAAGACTGAATATGAAGACCTACTAAAGGATCAGTTTGACAAACATGTTGAGCGTCCCAGATTATTTGGTGTCACAGTGTGACGATTCAAGCTCTAAACTTTGTAGCCAGCTTCATACATGAAATGCCAAAAAATATTCAAACTTCGGTCATTTTAGCCAAAATCCTGGTGTAATACATCATCCAATTAATGAACTGATCCCTAAAACGTTCAGTTCTTGTTGATGTGTTGGGAGGCCTGATCTAAGAAACAATTACACGTTTGTGTGTTAACGTGCATATACTGTATGTCAAACTAAATATGAAAAAGGATATGTGTATAGTATGGCATAAATATTGGTTTTACCTGTAGACTCCCACAAAAGCAAAGAGCTCTGTGTTAAAATTTAAATGAATGAATCAGTTTTACACTTTACGGACAAGTCTTTGAAACAACACTACAAATGTTGAACATGGCACAGAGTCCTCTCTTAAATCAGGCCCATAGAGACAGCACTCATTCTACATCACTGAGGAACTCTCTCGACAAAACTCAACGTAAACATTCAGCTTGTTGGCGAGTCAGGACCTGTTTGACACGAGTGTGTGTAGTTTAGAGTCATGTGGGGTGGATGAAGAGGAGGACAGAGTTTTCATTCTAATGATTTTTGTATGACGTAGGCTGACTGAAGCAGTGAAAGATTTTCAATTCTTATTTATTCAGAAACCTGTGTGAATCATACATAAAAACACGACACAATTATTTGCCAGTCTTTTTCAGCCTAGTAAAAGACAAAGAAAATGAATGTTTCCTGGACTAAAAGAAGAGTTTTTCTCAAGTGCTCTTTGGAATTGGATTCACATAATCCGGTATTTATCAAGAAAAGACTCCAAGGCACTCTCTTTAAACAGTGCCTATGTTCTCATGGCATGGTCAGGTAGGCCTCAAAAATAAACTTTGACACATCTAGGCATCAAGTCCTCATCCGGAAATCAAACAAAGAAGCAAGAATACAGGCATTTAAACTGTTTAAAGAGAGTGCCCTGGAGCCTTTTAAAATATAACCAGCTGAAAACACTACAAACACAATTTATATTTTCGAACTGCCAAATTGTTGTTTATCATCTGTAAACAATAAATAATAAATAGAGAACTATAATGTTGGGTGGAAGTCCCAATTGGTAGACCTGAGCCACTTGGCGGAGGTCTGCGCTCTCTGAATGCTTTTCTAGTTGTTTTTGTTTACAAGTATATTTTAAATTCATGGATAATAACAACCATATTTTAGCCTTCTATTTACACGCAATTACTATTTCAGGAAAATAACTTCTTACTGGCTTATTAACATCACAGAGGAATAAAAAAAGATTTTTGTAATTACAGCGTTACTAATTTAGGACAACTGCAGCGTAAGCCTTACATTGTGTGGTGATCTAATAAATTTGCTGAACACTATATTTAGATATCGAAAAATCTTGTTATATTTGTTACTAATTTAAAAAAAAATCAGTTTGCAATTTTCTGAAATTTGACTAATGTATTTAAATAAGTGTAACAGACCAGACATTTTGAGGCATTGATATAATTTGCCTTATACATTACGATGACAATACCAAACGCTTTCACTTAGGTCAGAGAGCCTAAGAAGGCTTAAAAAACTTCAGTGTGCTCTATGACAAATCAGAGGGTCAAGCTCAGCTGTGGGGTCGATGTGTCCTTGGGCAAGGCACTTAAACCCAGGTTCCTCCCACTGCTGCAACAGTGTAAATAAAGGTGTGAGTGAATGGGTGTGAATGGGTAAGTGACCTGCTGTGGGAAAGTGCTACCATGTTAGATCAGGCTCAAGTCCAATTATCAGTCAGCAGGCAGTCTAATGCTGCGTTTACACCGCAAGCGACCCAGCTACCAAAATCGCGTCGCCCACTGACGTATCGTCGCACATCCATAAATACCTCATTTTGGTCACGGTTGCCGTCGGCCGTCGCTCGTTGACGTCACGTCCGCTCGAGTTTCACTGCGATCACATCATATATCATATAATAGGATGTATAAACGGACATTATTCCAGCTGTATCCTTTTCACTCACTTATCAAACACAAAACACTGCAGCTGATGCCCTGCAGCAGCAAATCTGTGAGTTCCAGCGGTCCGTCTAGGCAGAACTAATGTCCTCACTGACAATTGTTTCCCACACTGACATGGATTTTTCCTCTGTAGTCCGGAATAAAAAAAAAATGTCTGTCACGGGCACCGTCACACACGCACACACCGCTAATTGGCTGTTGCTGCCACACACGACATTGTCTGAAAAGATCAACTTTTTTTTACTTTGACATCACGCGACAAGCTATGTGGTAGTGTGACAAGCAGCTGTTGCATCACGGGAGGGTTAGCCCCACCCCATCGCGGCTGTACATTGACTTTGCATGGAAAGTGATCACCGAGGTAGTACAAGTAGCGTGCGGTGTGAACGCAGCATTAGAAGAAATCTTAGTGGAAGAAGACGATAAAGCCTAAGGTGTGGCGTAGTCTTAGGACAAATGAGGCCAACAGCCCATTGGTCTTTGGTCTTTTTGTGTCAGCGTGGTCAAGCAAGAGTGGAAACACAAGGCAACATGCTGAAACATTTATCAGTGGAGCTTGGATATTTAATATCAGGAGTGCCATGTGTTTGACAATGTTGTTACAAAAAACCTGTTTAGGCCAACTTACTTCCTGCATAGAAATTTCACAGGAATCTACAGTATATGCTGGAATCGCTACATAATTGAATATTAAAAAGAACTGATTATGACATTGGTATTAATAAAAGCCTAGTTTCCAGCCCTGAAGAAAAGTGTTGTTTATCCTTTGGTGTTTGTGGTTCAGATTTACAATAGAAATTCATCCTCTTGTAGCTTGCCCCCGTATAGACGACAGTATCATCAATTTGAAACAGGACATAAGGGCCAGCAGGAGGTGAGCATGAGGGCAAGTGCACAGCGGCTCTCCCACATCACAGCAGCAGGACTCTTGAGTTTCCATTCTTTCCTTTTGCTCCCTTCCCCCCTAGAAGCTACCTCCCCGACTCAAGACAATTCAATGATTGTGTGGTCCCTCCACCCCCACTGTTTTTTTTTTTGAGGATAGTGGAGCTGCGTGGACATGGAGGGGAGTGGGAGACAGGATATTGCATAAGCTTCATTGACCCGCTGTTTAGTTTAGTGAGGCAGCTGGATTTGCCTCACTTCCTCGACCTTCTTGTTACGTCAGATTTTGTTGTTTCAAGGCTAAGCACGCTATTTTCCAATAAACAAGAATTAGAAATGAATGTTTTCAGAAAATAACCCTGGAAAAGATTTTATCCAAGAAAAATATACTCGAGTCATGCAAAGTTTCTTGGTTGACAGAAAGTTTAGTTCACAGGTTTTACAAGAATCCCCAACATTTAAATGTGAGTTCTGCTGAGATGAACATGAAATGATTTCAGGACACAGGCAAACAAGGGATGCCCTGATCACATTTTTTTATTCTAATAAAAATACATAACTTTAAATGACAACAGCATCAACTATACCATAATCACACTTTGTGTTTTAAAAACATTTAGCCTGGTAAGGTTGTTTCATTCCCATTAAAGGAGCACAAAAGTCACAATATGTTGAAGATTCAAACTCAAGCCAACTGGACTGTGTTGTTTTGGGAAGACGTTTCACTTCTCATCCAAGAATGTTCTTCAGTTCTGAAAAAGCTTCTTGGATGAGAAGCAAAAAGTCTACCGAAAACTTAACACAGCCCAGCTGCCTCGATTTTGAATCTTCAAGATAACCCATGACCCGGATGAATGAGAATCTACACAGAGGTAGTGAAAAATATGCTTTTACTTAAAAAGTAATGCATGGGCAATCTTGTACCTTTTTTTTTTTTTTTTTTTTTTGCCAGATTTCAGGTCTGAAAATATCACTTGACTTATTGTGAGCCAAATTTGCCCAACATGTCCTGTAACACATCTTATTTTAAAATAGAAAAAAACAAATAAATAAAGCTTGTGTGTTGTAATGATTAAAAATATCTGTTAAGAAAAAATATTTTTTGCTGCTATGATGTCTTAGCAATGGGACGTACTATCTCATTCAGCAATTGTAACTAATATCAGGACCTAGAAGTGTTTAAGTTTTGTTGGCAAATAATAAAATTCTGATAAATACAGTCACACATGCCTTAATTTCTTCTTTTATTTCTTGCAATGGTATTTTGGATATTTTTGGCCAGAAGTTGGACAATCCCACTTTCTAATGTCTGTGCTTTTGCAGTGTATTCAAGGAGTTAAAGAGGAATATTGGTCTAACACCACTTTCCTACTGGCCAAAAAACCTGTTTAAACCCAGTGACAATCAGCTCCTGTCAGCGATGTGAAAGGCTCAGCGGGTTTTTATCAGCTCGCCTCTGATCGGCTCCAATGGGAGCATCACACCAGGGTGAACCCACTTATTTACGGGATGACAGGGTCAGGTCTCCTGTGTAGTGTTTGTGTGCATTTCAGTATGAAAACGCGTTTGTCTCTGTGGGAACAGGGCCTAAATTTCCATAGGTATGAGTGTCTCTCTACCAGCCCTGAGATTGACTGGGGACCAGTTCAGGGGGTACCCTGCCTCTTGCCCAATGTCAGCTGGGATAGGCTCCAGTCCCTTGTGATCATAAAAGGGATCATCGGTAATCGGTAGAGATGATGGATGGATAAAGAATAGATACTGTTGCTTTTATTAAAGATGCCATTTTACATGAATAGTGTGCCCCAAGACTTGTGGCTTGACCTTTGGTTTGCCATGGGCAAAAAACAAAATTGAAAATGGCTGATCTAAAGACTCTGTCGAAGAAGCCATTTATTGAAGGCCTTTGAACACTTGTTATTGTCTGTGTTATTTGTCTGACATTGTAATAATTACAGCACCATCAACTGTAACATCATTATATGCTTGGTTTCAAGCAAAGCAGAGAACAGGAGAAGATGAGGATTGAAATTACTCTGGTGTTTGTTTTGGTGGGGTGTTGTTAAACATGCCATGACCGCAGCGTCAGTGTAGAACCAGGCTTAATGATTAGTTTCTGAGTCATATCTGGAGCAGACGCAGCTGTTATAATCAAAAAAGCTAAGATATGTATATAGTGATCAAGAAGTAATATATGTAAGAGTAGGGTAAAATTAAAGTGATTCACAGGTAGACAAATGCACTGTGACCTCCTGGAAGGAAACGCGGTCCTTTGTTGTATCACAAAAATAGATCATAGATCTACCTGTGACTCCATCTGCTGGAGTCCTCTGTATCTCGAAAACAACCTAAACGACCCTACTTGACAACAACGTAGAAGCCTCAGGTGTTTATAGATGCTGCTTCATGTTTGCAATCCTCATCCAATCCTCATTGAAGAAGCCCTGGATGAGTTTGCGTGTAAAAATCAGAGTTAGCGTATTGTCAAAATGAACCTGTTTAATATTGATTATCTAATGGTTACAAATACACCACAGGCCTGTTGTGTGTCTTATTGTATTTTATCATAATTTTATTTTTTTTTAATGATATTTTTGTTTGTTTGATTTTTGTTGTTGTTGTTTTGTATATTCTGTAAAACTAAAGCAGATATACTGTGTGTATGATGTTTGGTGAAAAAGGAAAATAAAATAAATAAAGAAAAAAATTAAGTGATTAAGTGACGTAAAATTGCAGAAATTAACAGAATATGTCCAATAATAAGAATAATCAAGACTTAAAACTTAAAAATATGTCTTGGTGAAGATTCAAAGAGTGTGGAAGTGCATCTTAAACACAGTGTTTTGTATTATCATTGTCCTTCATCTTCACAGCTGTCAGTGTGTTTCTCATTGTGCAACATCGTGTTTGTTCTCCCACAGAAAATGCTGCTGAAAAAGAACTGTGGAGGGAAAACACGGACTATAAAGATTCGGGTGAGTTCATTTTCATTCCACTTTTCACTGTAAACAATCACATCTCACACTTGTTTTTGATAAATGCTAACAATTCATAGCATGTTGTTCACGGCTGTCACAAAGATAAGTTGTTGTTATAATATGGATATACACACACTTATACACAAAGCCATTCCCTTTATGTGGAGCCATGATAGGCGGTTTATACCAGGGTGTCCATTACAGCAGATATAAGGTTGCAGGGTTGTGCGGCCTCCCATGAACAGCTCGGCCTGTCCTTCTGCCAGCACCTTGATGCCCATCCAACGTCACACTGGGACAGCATCTGGCTGCAGAGTCTGTTCCCATGATCCGTAAGCAACAGTGCCTGAGACCTGGGGCAATCTGATAGCACTGTGTCAGGCTGAGTAACACAGAAAACATATGATGATTACTCTCAGATGTATTTTGTGTATATTTCAATTAAGACGTTTATCAGTTTGTACACATCCATGCACTGGATTTTGTCTTTTCTAGACTTTTATCCTGGGGCTTTTTCTGACTCTATAGATATAGGAAGGTGCATAGGGTCAGTGGTTAGAGTTGTGGTTAAAGAGGCAAAGGTAAGGGTCAGAGAATCATAGAAAACCTGCTGGAAAGGAGCCACAGGACCTGATTGAGTCCTGATCCCCTGCTTCATAGACAACAGCCTTTGTATATGGGGTTAGCTGGCATATCAGTTAGGCTACCATGGCTCCTAAAACTGGTCTTTAAATATACTGTATATGTTAACGGGGTGCTGGTATGACAGAATGGCAAGCAACCAGGCACGACCCATATACATGCTTCTGCCGGCATGGGTTTCGAATCCAGCCCTGCTCTCTTTCACCCCCCTTCACAAGCCTATCCACTCTCTCACTTTTCTATCAATAAAGACTCGAAAGTACCCCACAAATAATCTTTAGAGAGACTGTGAGGAGTTTCTAAGTAATTACAAAAAAGTCTCACTTCTAGATATATGCCTGATCGAAATACACACTTTAAGATGAGTTTTATAGCATCAAAATAAGTTATCTATAAATGCTATTCCTTAGCCTTGCGGTCGGGTCGGACAGGGCTGGACTGGCCTGGATACTCAACTTCGGGAACAAGACAATTAAAACTAGACGCTTTGCATCCTATAAGTTGTTGAAGAAAGAAATTGTAAAGCAATGCAGAGTTCTGAGGAAGGTCCGAGCTGCATTTATCACAAAAAACACACACTTTGGCTTCAGTCACGTCTTTTGGTGCGTTCCAGTTGTAGTCAGAAGTAGGAATTTCGAAGTTCCGAGTAGGAAACTGCAACTGGAACGTCCCTCTAAGTCGGAATTTCCTACTGGGAACTCGGTGAAACCTCGCCACCCCCGAGTTGACAATCGAAGATGGATGCCCCCAGTGTGAACAGTTATTTAGCTCCTGTAATAATCCATTTATTTGTACTTCTGACTGGGGTGTGTTGCTCTAGATCAGCTGTATACATCGTATTGTTAGACTTATATTTACAAAAATGCTGCCATAATGATAATCAAATTCTTCATGTGGTATTTGTGAACAACAATGCAGGGCGTGCTGACAACAGCTAACAATAGCCTGGTAGATCAGCATGTTTTTTTCGGACTTCAACTGGAACGCCGATAAGTCTGAGATGATGTCACTCCCATTTCCGTGGTTACTGGAACGCAGCATTACAACAGTCGCCGCGCGTGCTCATGGGTAGCAGAGTCTTTATTTCGCCGGTAATAGATTCTCCTCATAGCACCTTTAAAATTAAACTACACATAGGCTTTATATGTCAACATGTGAGATTGACTGAAGTCATACAAAGTGCACCTTCTTGATGCTGTAGTTTATTAATTTAATCCGGCATGTTTAAGCCTCAGTCAGTCTAATTATCGCCCAAGCACCCTGCACATGCTCAGTTTCCACATCCAACTGTTACCAGTCGTACAACATATGAGGTTCTAGCTATTGAAAACAAGACTTATGCTGTAATCGAGTTCTGTTGAACATAAACATTCTTGGCCGTCCTTCTTCAGTCTCCCCCCTTCTGCATTCAGGTCTTCAGTGATCAGAGCAGTGCAGCAGGTCTTCTTCAGACAGTTGTCTCAGAGCCTCTCCTGTTCTTTTCTTAACTTCTGACACAGAGTCAAACATGTTCCTCTGAGCACAGATTTGATCTCAGGAAAAAGAAAAAGTCCAACATTGTCAGATCAGGTGAACAGGGAGGTTATCACGCACTATGATTTGTTTTGGGGAAACTGCTTTACGGAGAGCACAGTGTGAGCTGGAGAGTTTTCCCATTGAAGAATGAAACCATTTCTCCACAGCTGTGGTCTCTTTCTTTATCCTCTTTCTCTCAGTTTTCCGAGCACCTGTTTGTAAAAGTGTTGATTAAAATTTTTCACCCCTCTGAAACCCACTCTTTTAAAGTTAATGTCAAAGAAAACAACGAACATGGCCTTGAGTTTGGACTAGCTTTGTCACTTTTCTTGTATTCTTGACGACTGTGGTATTTTACATTGTTTTAACTGCAGTTTTGTCTCGGGAGCCTATTGGATCTTAGTTTCAAAT
Source organism: Scarus forsteni (assembly GCA_036419115.1). Taxonomy (NCBI): domain Eukaryota; kingdom Metazoa; phylum Chordata; class Actinopteri; order Labriformes; family Labridae; genus Scarus; species Scarus forsteni. The sequence goes on along the minus strand of JAZDUH010000400.1, from coordinate 2,313,035 downwards.
ACAAAAAACATTGTGTTTCCTACAATTTGTACCAAAATGTTTCCACAAACTTGCCGCACTTTTCCTGTTGATCAGGAGTCAGTGGTTTTTAGATGACTTAGGCACGCACTTTTGTCATAGTCAAATTCATAATAAAAATTTGCTGAGCTGTCTCTTTATCAGTAGAAACCATTTCTATGCTCTTTATTATTCTGAGTTGTTCATCATTTTGAAGACTATTCTCAGTTAGTTTAATGCTTTCAGAAGTTTTTGATTCACATGTGCATCCAGGATGTTCATCAACTGGGACATTGTTTCTGCCTTCACAAAATCTTTTGTGCCATTCAGACACACATTCATGTGATATGCAGTGTCCCCTATACACTTCAGTTAATGAGCCAAAAGATTTCAGTTGCTGTTATGTTTTATTTCGCCAAAATTTCAGGTAAATGCTTTGTTCAGCTTTGAAGTGAAACATTTGCCGACACTTAAGGAGAAACACGTGAACTTTAGTCAGTTGCCAGCACTGGACTACAACATGAGGCTGAAACAAGCTCAGTATAATGTGTGTTTTGATCTTCTACATTTAGGACCATCTTCATCACACATGCTCAAAGTACCAGAAACACGCTGCACTGGTAACTTTTCATGTTCAACTAGGTTTTTGGTGGTTCATGTGCAGTCGTTTTCTGCTTTCTCAAAGTAGGAACAGAAAGCTATGTGCCAAAACACCCTTTTTTAGGTTAACACACCACTTGGCGCAAACAGTCGTACATAATCATTTGCTGTTTTTTGACAGCATGAGTGAACAGTGTGAAAATGACACCTTCATGTGGTGGAAAATGAGGAAGACACCTGCACCTCACACCAGAAGACTTGGGCACATGTTAGGGCCCTGTACTTCATTCACAAGACAGCGCATCAGGAAGGTCAGCTGTAGCTAAAAGCGGCACGGTTTTCCCAGGGCAGCATTCCTTTAGTTTTCATTAATCACAACCAACCAGGTGTACTCCATGCAAAACTTCAAGCTGATTTTCTTTGGCTAACAGTGCTCTGAAAACTATTACTCACTTAAGGGATATTTGAACAACTAAAATCCCCTTCGTCTTTCTTTCCTTTTGCTTTCTCTTGATCTCACTCAACAACCTCTGAGCGGAGCTTTCCACTTGTCTCATTTATGCGCAATTACTCTTTCAAAATAGCCGACATGAAGTATTTTCCCAAGACTGTGTCCCGTCTGATCTTCCAGTAAGTTGTTTTTAAGTACTCGATCTTCAGTAATCATCCACCAACTCACTCAGGCTCTGTAGCTCTGCATGGGTTGATGTTGTTTGTAGTGGTTAGAGGAGGCATGTTGGAGAGGCGGCTGGAACAAGCCTGGGCATCTTGGCACGGAGCGCTATACTCCAGAAGGATGCACAGTGTGGTGAGAAAAGTGACGTTATTACCACGTTGTGTGGGCTAAGTGTCAATGGAACCTTATCACATGCTTGTTTATGTACACACACCAACTGTAACAGGACTGAGGTTTGCTCCAGCCCTCCGTATAGGTATGCATCATCAGTGCAAACAGAAAAAAAGCCCTGAGAACTATCTTTTGGAGGACTTTAGGATGGAGAAGTGAGCTGTGATGGAGCAGAGGAGTAGGAAGAGGAGGTGGAGTGTTGTAAGCGGCTCCCTTGTGGTGTATTTCCAGGGATGAAGTCATTTTCCGTTTATAGCCCGGGCCGGCTGCTATCTGTTTAACTCCGCTGATACATCGAGTTATTGCTCATTATCTTCTGTTCTCGCTGGCGTAGTCGGTAGTGTTGTTGTCCCTGTCAGTGACGTCTGCAGGCTTTGAGCATTTTCCAGTTTGGAGATTGTTCCTGAAGTTTTTAGGATTGATAAAGCTTTTGTTGACTGTGAGCTGCGTTTCATCCAAATCTTTCTTTGTTACATCTTTCCTCTCCTGCTGCATCTCCCCTCTTCCATCCATCAGCCCCTCGCTCTCTTGGCCACCATCCAGAGGAGTCACTGGATCTGGATGGGGCCCCGGCTCTGAGAGTTGTTACAGTAGTTGTCGAGGTCGATGGCAGCGGTTGTGTGTATGTAGAAGCAATAGGAAAAACACAGCCTCGGCCTCCACTGCTGCCGCTGAGGCCTCCTCCCGTCATGGGTCTGAAGGTGAAAGGAGTGGGGGTGGAGGAGTGATGAGAGCTTCCCAGGCTGCAGCGGGCTCAGAGTGATGGCATCTGGTTTCAGCCACTGTAGAAAGAAAGAGAGGAGAGAGAGATGAAGATTGATTGAGCTGAGTGAAATGGAGTAGATATGGAGAGTGCTGGGGGAAACTAAAATGAAGGAAAATTCCTCAATACCCCTTTTATTTCTGATTGAGGTAAACTACTCAGCTCAGATGTGATGAAAAGGCATTTCTGTTCTCATCATTAACAGATGTGCAAAGAGTTGGAAGAAGTGTTTGGGGTATCAGATTTTTTGGGTTTTTGTTTCGGCCTTGTCCACAAAGAGATGAAAATGTTTTAGCTTTTAAAACATTTTCTTTAAACACAACATTTTTCAATAAAACTTTTTTCCACCTTTCAATGTCCCATGTTTGATGCTCCCTGGCAAAGTCTAAATAGGCAGTTTCGTGGCGTTGAAGGAGACAAGGTTTTTTGTTTTTGAAACCCTTTTCCCGCAGATGCCATCTGATGGTTATTGCGCTGCAGTCGGCACCAGTAAGGGCCTTAATTTGGGTCAAGGACTGCCCTGTGTCTTGACCGACGGCCAATCGGATCCTCTGGCTCAGCGCAGGTGTAATTTTTTTGGGTCTACCACTTGACTTTTTTGTTCCATAATGCTCAGGATCTTTCAAAAAATGTAGAATGACTGTCTTACTGCGTCCAACCTCAGCAGCAATGGCACGCTGCGAGAGGCCTTGCTTATGCAGCTCGACGATCCGACCACGTTCAAGAAGAGAAAGCTTCTTAGCTTTAGCCATCAGGAGGGCATGACCGTGTGAGTGCCTGACAGAAAATGGACATTTTGAGCAGATTTTGGCTTTAATAGCCTGTGGTCTTAAACTTTTGATCAGCTGATAAACAGCCTATTTCAGTTTACTTGTTGTTTTCAATAAATTACTTTTTCAAAGTGCTTTTTGTCACACTCCCCCTTCTTGCTTTTGCACATTGTAGCTCTACTTAAAACTTCATTAAGACCCAAATGTTCAAAAGGTAAATTATAGCAATTTTTCAACTGGTCTTCAGATTTTGATCCCGAGGCTGTAAGTGGTGCTGTAACACTACCACAGACCAACAACAAAACCAGAGAAGAAGACGTTTGCATAAATCATGTCTGATGTGAACAAAGAAAACACGATGTGGCGTTGGCTGTTCTCTATGTCAACTCGTTTCTCACGGTGGTTGTAGAGGAGCAGAAGATTTGCTCTGAAAACCAAAAAAGCTCAGAATCTTCTGCAGAACAAATTATTGCATTTTGGCATTGTTTCTATTTTAATGTACTGCAACAAAATACACTTTAATCTGTTTAGACAATACAGAAAAGCACCATTCCTTTTCACATAAAATAAGACAAAACAGTAAAGTGACTGAGGCCATTATTTGTTTTTTAGTAAAGGATGTGGTGCGAATAAACTCAGTAACCAACAGGATTGTGTGAACTTGAGTCTGATTTGGCTTGTGAGGTGGACTTTTTTAAATTCAATGTATTACATTACACTTGTTTGCATAACTTCCTACACAAAAGTTGCAAATATGTGTACAAGGTTTATTAGTCAGCAGGCACAGAAAGACCAGATTTATCTCGAGCACAATTTTGGCTTAATTTAGAGAAAGTTGTACCATTTTAGGGCTAAGATGTTCCCTTTTTTCGCATTTTTGAACAGTGTTACAGCACATCACATCTTTTTCTCAAATCCTGCAGGCCTATCATAAGGACTAGATGATAAATTGATATCCCTTTGAACCAAAAAGTTTTATCCCTGAAGGTGCCTTCACACCAGATGTGGCCTGGGCAACCACTTTCCCTGTATAGCCACAGTGAGGCGTGACCAGGCCTTAAGCAATGTGATGGACGCAACCAGGGAAACTTAGTCGCTGAAAAGGGTTCTTTAGATGTCTAGGTCATGTTGTTTGGTTATCAAAGTTGAAAAATGGGGGCTGGAAGGGGGGCCTGTTGTGGCCAACAAAGTATTGCATTGACTTAAGGTACTGTAACGAAAATCACTTTATATGGACTTAAGAAAAAAGTATTAAAATGCAAAATAGTCATATTTCAAACTTATTAATCATAATTTACTGTCAAAACTCAGCAGTTTATCGATATGTAATGATTGAGTTGTTTGACAGCTCCACTTGAGCAAACCATTGGTTTTAAATGATGCCTCAAATTTTTGGTGTTTTGAGACTTTTGTGAGTATTAGTGCAGAATTGACCTCTTCTTTCTGAGACTTCTGTAATTATTTTAAGGAATGACACACTGACTTAGAAACTTTCTAATGCTCTTCTCCTTATTTGAGGCCACTTTGGTAAAGGTTTTTGTTATGGTGCTTTAGGTTCTTGGGTCGAGTCCCTGGCTGCTGGTTAAGGGTCAAATAGGCACTTAAACAAGAATCCCTGCACACACGAGAGATTGTTTTCCCAAGAGGTGAACAATACATTTCAAAGAGTGCTGGCAACACAGTGTGGAAACATTTCAAACACGCTGATAGGAGCCTGAATTAATGATCAACAGCAGAAAATTCTAACACTACTTAATCTCCTGAAGACGCCGTTTCAGTCAAACAGCCTCCGCTCCAGGACGGAGGGAGATATCACTGCAGCTTTTGATGTCTGCACAAACACAGAGCCTCGTTCTTCTGAGACCTGTACTTTGTCTGACCCCCGTGGGCCCTAAATGTCCATCAGACTGCAGATGTGACCACAGAAGAACACTCTGTGGGGATCACTTGCACGGACAGGGAGCCTTTCTGATGTGCAACTCCCCCTCATTTGGACTGACTGCACCACCATATGGAGAACATCTTAGCCCGGTCCACATCCATCAAGCTGTACTGTAACATGGTTTTTCCAGGGCTCACTCTTTTCCTGTGTGTCCAAACAAGAATGGCTGATCTTGTTTCCACATTCGCAGATAAAACAGCTCTAAGTTGTGTTGGGAGTTGTTGCTGTGTGACTGCAGCTCAGCACTAAATCCCTGAAGATGTTAGCTGAAGTCATAGTAACTCCTGAAGCTGCACATGTTCTGTTAATGGGCCCTTATTCCACCGCCAGTGACGTCAGCTCACGCTCAGGTCCCTGTGAGGAGTTTGGTCATGGGAACTGATGGAGCTGCCTAACATATGGAGCTTTAAGGGGATGTCAATGTATTCTCAAAGACCTGACATGGGATAAGACAGTACTGCTTATATTTACACTTACAGTATTATCAGCCAACCTCATGGAAGCAACAAAAGGCATGTAGACATGATCCAGACAACCTCCCTCAAGTTCAAACTGAGTCTAAAACTGGGAGAGGAACGTGATTTAATGGCCCATTAGCACGCCTTGGCCCTACTCTACTCGGCCCGACTCGATTTGCAGCGTGTTTCCACTGGCCCGGTACCTCCTAAAACCTAAAACAAGCTAGTTTTACTACCTACTCCGCTCTGGTTCTAAACAAGCTGAGTCGATACTAAAAGATGACGTCACTGACTGCCGGCTACTGATTGGCAAGACAATGTCATCATCGATGAGTCATGAGCACGACGACCTAGCATGCTAGCGGTAGCTACCGTTAACTTTCCCTCATACGTCTTTCTTTGCAGCTCGATTGCTCTCGTCCTCGGCTTCATTCTGTTGTATATCTTCCAAAACTCTCCTGTGCTTCTCAAGGGGTATTTCTTCTTACCACCTGCAGCCTTCTTCTGCTTCCCTTTTTTACTCGGTTTGTGACAAAAAGCCACAGATTGTTGTGTCGCGCTCAAAATGACGTCACCGCAGAGCTGCTCTCTGTTTACAGCGACACTGCACGCCGTTGGGCAGGCGACTGGAGCTAATGGAAAAGCAGCACAAGGCGAGTAGAGTAGAGCTGGGTAGAGTCGAGTTGAGTCGAGTAGAGTAGAGTAGAGTAGAGTAGAGTAGGGCTAGTGGAAAAGGGCCATAAGTGACTTTAAACATGACGTGGTTGCTTGTGCTAGAAGGGCTAGTCTGAGAATTTCAGAAACTGCTGATCTTCTGGGATTTCTTGCACAACCATTACTGAAAATGGTCCAAATGAGAGAAAACATCCAGTAAGTGACAGTTCTCAGGGTGAAATTGCCTTGTTGATGCTAGAGGTGAGAGAGTGGCCAGGGGATGATAGAAAGGCAATAGACACTTAAAATAATCATAACAACCAAGAAGAAGAAGACCATCTCAGATCAGCAGATGGGCCACAGAGAAGACCCCAGTGGGTACCAATCAGATCCACCCCCTCATATCCAGCAGATGATTGGACAATCATTCCATCAATCACATTCATTACAAGTAGAGCTGAAACGATTCCTCGAATATTCGCGATTATTCGATCACAAAATATCCTCGAGGCAAACTGTGTACTTCGAAGCCTCGTTTAATATATAATTATACATATAAAAGAGAGTGCCTCAAATGTTTGGTCACGACAAGAAAGGATGTTAAGAAAACACAGTGCAGTGTGTCTGATGTCAAACGGAGTTAGCTTAGCACGTAGCTTAGCATGATAGCACATCGTCACTGCTGCAGCACGTCAACAGTAAACATCCAGTCTGTGCGTCCTCAGAGCGACACAACAGGATGACACTCATGATACATCAACAGAAGCAGCTAATGTGATCAATAACTGAGATATGGGCTAGTAAATAACCTACTTTGATTATGGCTCCGTGTAAAGGCTGGTTCAGAACATAAATCAATGCGGAGGCTACTTGCCCAGAATCATGTGTATTTTGTTCACATACTTTTCACATCCAATAACTTTACATTTAATTTGATTGCAGAGAGTAGAACAGGAAACACTGACAGTGAGTAGAGGAAGCAGGTGGAGGGAATGCTTTCATATGTTATAGAAATGTACATTAGCTTGTTAGATTATCTTAGTATCTAAGTATGATATTATTTGGTCCTAGAAATAAAGTAAGCAATATAAGGTCATCAATATGGTACAGTAGGAAAGGCAATCATTTAGCAATAAGAGACAAGCATGAACACAAAATAAAATAACCAAACTTAAAAAAATACAGAAAAAAAGCAAGATATGTCCCAGAGTAAAAATAAAAGTATAGATTTTGATTTTGAGATCCCATTTATGCTCAGAATGTTCAAAATAAGAAAAATAAGTTTTTAATTTAAGTGACCTGGCTTTTCTGTTTTGTGTTACTAATAATAATAATGTGTAGTGATTCAATGTAAAAAACAAAATAGCAGTGAGCGCAATGTAACCGTTATCCGATTACTCGATTACTCTGCAAAAATTTGATAGAGTAATTGATTACAAAAAGAATCGATAGCTGCAGCCCTAATTACAAGCCAATCAGATCATGTAGTAGGTGCAGGGTTGGACAGTAGCGCAGTAGATATACTTGAGTACTGTACTTAAATACATTTTTTAAGTATCTGTACTTTATTTGATTATTATTATTCATTTAAAGGTATGACTTTTACTCCACTACATCTGAAAGAAAAATATTTAGCTTTTAACTCCTCTACATCAAAGATCTTGTTCATTTTAAGTATAGTTTTGAAGTCAGCATATTAGATCTTTTTTTTTTTTTCTAAAATGTGATCTGCATGTGATTTTTTCAATTGGTGATGCCATTTCTGTACCACATGCATGTGCTACTCATTTGAATGAAAAAAATTAAAACAGCATGGTTGGCCTTTTGTGGATTCAGTTCTGTTTGGATATGCATCATAGGTTTTGTTGCATATTTTACAAGCTTTTTATTTCACTGGTTCTATAAGCAGGTCAGTGCTTCAGGAGTTGTTTTAGTCATTAGGTTCTGTAAATTTGTAATAATAATAATAATAATAATAATAATAATTTTATTTATACAGCGCTTTTCAGAGACTCAAAGACGCTTTACAAGGACAAAAGGATAAAAGTGCAAATTAAAAACAATATACAGAGAAAGCAAAGTGACAAGAAAATACAGAGCCAACAAGAGGGCCTTCAACAAAGCAGAAAAACAGTTAAAAAGTGCATGCAGAAAACATTGTGGCAACAATACAATAACATGCTGACATTAAAATGAAAAGTACTTTTAATACTTAAGTATTTTCAAAAGTAGGTACTCCAGTACTGTAACTTCAGTAAAAATTTGATTCGAAAACTTTCACTTGTATTGGAGTAATGTTTGATCAGGAGTATCTGTACTTTTGCTTATGTAATGGAGCTGAGTACTTTGTCCACCACTGAGTAAGTGGGAGCTACTGCCACGGTATAAAAAACCAAACTCGCGCCAAAACATGCCAGAAGGAGAGCAAAACTATCCCTTCTATGGAGAAATGGGTCCAGTTTTGTTTGTGGTTTTTCATGTCTTAAAATGATGCTGTTCAAATCTGATAAAAATATTACCTAATATGTAAGCATCTATGCTTCCTGCTGTTGTCTTGGTCATTATTTACTCTTCCTCCTGCTTAAGTCTGAATGTATAAATTTAAAAAAAACAGTTAAACTTTTGTGTTAAATGCATTCACCTTTATTTAGGCTACCTGGTAGAGCCTCTGAGTTACAACACTAGAATTGATAACACACAGTGAACCTGCTCTACATGTAGCAAGTAGCTCCGATTGGATCGCTCCACAGCTTATCCCAGCACCATGAAGCTACGGTGGATGTGATTGGATGTCCCTCTGAACTCATCCAACCTTTTCACACAACCAAAGTAGCTGTGATTGGATAGATTCCTAACTTGTCCCTACTTTCTACATGACCTAATTAGGTCTGATTGGATTAAATCTCTGTCAAACATCTTTGTCAGCTTTTTATTTGTTGAGGATGTCAGTTAATTTAGTTTAAGTTTTTGTCCATGCTCACTTGGTTTTATTAGTTACTGTTGTTTTTGTCAGGGGGGGAAAAGATAGTTGATGAAAACTAAGATGAAAATAATTAGTCAACTTAATTACCACTGCTGGGTTCATCCCAGTAAAGTGTAAATCTATAAAATATTCAGATACTTCTAAGAACAACTACTCTCCATGTAAACACACATGTTTTTACTCATGTTATCAGACCTTCATGAAAGTGAATCCACCTCAGAGTCCTACTCTTCTGGGTCCACCTCACAAACTCTGCTCCCCTCAGCAGGGCTCTGCAGAAAGTGCTGCCTCACTGCCAAGTCCAACAAAGTCATTTCCTGTCGTTTCCTGTGGGGAGGAAAATGACCAGGGCTAATTTTAGATGGAGGGCTTATGGAGCAACAAAAAGAAGGTTCTGCTCATGTAAGCAGGGGCTGCTTTGTGACTGGAAAACTCTTCATGTCTCCATAACCTGCAGTGAATGAACAAGATCTGTGTGGGAATGCTCAAATGCAGTGCGTGTATTTTCCCACCACTGCTAGTTAGGCTTTCTCTAACTATGATATGACACAGTCACACTGAGACGCTGTGAAAGAATGTCACTGTTGACGTGTTCAAAGAACCAGAGCTGACCAATAATACCATAACTCGAGGACAGTAGGTAATCCTCGCAGTTTCCATCTGACAAAGCTGGATTAACCCTTCGTCTGACAGCTCTTCCTCTCTGCAGGACCTCTATCTGTGTTTGAAAAGCTCTTTTTAAAGTGAAGAGAGATAAGCTGTGAGTTACTTTTAAATAAATAAAGCTTTACTTCACTAAGGAAGGAGACATTAAACATAAAGAAACACCAACACAGCGGTTCTACTTATACACTGAAGCAGTTTTACTGAAGTGACATGGTTGTTTCGAGTTTTAGCTCTTCTAGGAAAGTATTTGCTTGGTCTTTTACTTTTACTTTCTATCCAGTCGAACCTCTGTTGCATGAAAACAAACCCCATGATAAGTGAAAAATGTGCAGCCCTTTGAGTGTCCACCAGAGGCTGTCTGAAAAAGCCCCAGAAGTTACATTTACAGGGATTCAAGTTCTCTGTTTCATGTTATAATCATATTCATTAACTCTTTCAAGAGAAAATTCCATAGCCGTGTTATTGATGTCTCAGATTTGTACATTTACTCTAGCGCATCTGTGATGTTATATGATGTTACATAGGGATGTGCAGTTATTTCACTTTAAATTGCAATAACATTTATGGCTTCACACAGTCATCAAAACAGGACAATCAAACTGTTTGGAACAATTTCAGCAGTAGATAAAAGTATTGGGAGGTAAATGCTTCAAAAGTAAGACATCAGTATCAGCAGATGGGAAATTTTCTGATGATTCTGATCATTTAGCTCTATATGTTAGCATAGGTTTGTAAGCATCAAAAAAGAGTTTTTTTGCAGCAGACTAGTTAATTATTTGTTTGTAGCTCTTAAAGGTGATTTTATTGTTACTCTTTAAAATACAATTTGCATTTCCTGGAAGTGCAGTCTCAAAAAGCCACTTTCTCTTATTTCTATTAACGAGTATCAGTAATTATATTAACTAAAATACTTTTTTAAATATCATCATATAGGATATCAGCAAAAAATCAAATTTTGTGGATTTCCAAAATGATTATTCATCCATCTTCTATTCCTCTAATCCCTTTGGGGGGGCTGAAGCCTATCCCAGCTCACTTTGGGTGAGAGGTAACCTAACAAGCCAGATGGACAGCTCAATATATCTGCCACAGAAATATTTCACTAGTCCATAGTTCATAGTTCATTTTATTAATTTGTCCCTTGAAGGGTGATTTGGTTTGCAGCAGATTCACATTCAGACATAAAAACATAGAAAACATACATGATAATATGAGCAGTATAGACATTGGCGCACAGTTAGTTCCAGTACAAAAAAGTAGATTAACAAGGTGGACTTATCAAACCAAGCTGTGCTCCTGATCAAGGAGAAGGATGGCAAATGACAGACTGGGTAGAAGCCCTTTGAATTTACTTTCAGGGGCAGAATGTTCAAAAAAAACACGAGCTTGTGATTGGACAATCGTTTGGCTCGTCACATTCATCACAGACCAATCCACATCAAGCAGGGTTGCCTCCTATAATGTACAGGGCTCCTGACTGCGACCATTTTGGTTGCATATGCAACCAAAATTCGTAAGAGTGCACCTAACATTTTTTGTTGGTCGCACCGGTGCACCTGGTGCTCCCCGGGTGAAAACACTGACTGCTGTGGCAAGCCCCTCATCTCTCTATCTCAAATCAAAAGTTTAGAAGTTGAGAAAGCACATTTCAATATACCTACAAATGTAATACAGCCTATTTAAGTTGACAAAAGTGACAGCGGTAGCAGAAAATCCCCTAAAACCAGACAAAACACCGCGCCTGCTTCCTCTGTCTCTCCGTTTAAAACAGCAGGGCCAGCACACGCACACAGGTACGCATGCACACACACAGCCCTCAGTAATCATCCAATCAGCTGTCAGTATGCAAATGAGCCCAGACTCTGTAGTGTCAGGTTACAGCATGGAGAAATAAGTCAGAAGACGCAGCGAAGCTCCAAGTAAAACAAAGTAATGTTAAATATAACATCTATATCTGCACAGTCCTTTCTCCTGTTAAGGGGGAGTTTCTGAATCACACATGCACAGAGATGAGTGTTCACGTCCACTGAGGACAAATGATCTGACTGACAGCCCCCGATTGTACATTAAGCTGTAAATTAAAAAAAAGCCAAAACAAGAGAAAAAAATAATACAAAAAGTCATGAAATGTTCTGCCCTCAAAGTCGTTTTTGTAAATTAGTTTGAAAATTGTTTTTCATTATTTACCTTAGTTTCAGTTTTGTAAATATTGAGTATAATGTGTAAAGTCTTATTCTAGGTTCAAATTTAATAGAGAATAAGACCATTCAGTTAAATGTTATGTTGTTGGTTGTTAAAATCTGGATATTTATTTCATTTTTCAGCTCAGTATAGCACCTTAAACATTAGCTTTTATTATTTTGAAATATTTTATTTAACTTGAGATGTTTGAGTTCTAAATATTAAATTTCAGTTCAGTAAAACACTTTAACCCTATAATGCCAATTGTATCATATTTGATACAGACTTTAATAATACCTCTATTTACCCAATATGATCAACAAATAAAAAAAACATCAGAATAAAATCAGATGAATGATAAAAATGTCCTCAAATGGATTATCAGTTGCCAAAAACACCTAATGTATCAAATGAGATACAAAAAGTCAATATGCTGAGTTTTATGGATTTTCTGATTTTTGTAGGATTTTAGCAGAAAGTGAAATAAAAATTCAATCTCCAAAAAATTAGAATTTTCTGGCTATAATCTATGGTCTTGGACCTTAAAGGGTTAAGAACAAGCACTTTTATTTGGAGATGTTTTATTCTGCTTAATGATTGGTTGAAATTTGTAAATTTCATTCAGTGAAGCATTTTAAACGCTGTTTTTTATTAAATGTATTATTTGGCTTCAAATAAAGACAAGTATTTCTTCACATCTTAGTCTCATTGAAAAAGCATTTACATTATATAAAATTTATGGAGAGTGATAAAATGGTGACCTTAGGGCGTTAAAGGCGACACTGAAAAATTTGGGTGCACCTAAATTCAGTGCTGGGGCATCTTGAAAAAATTTTAGGTGCACCGTTGCAACCAGCTCAAAAAGTTAGTCGAGAGCCCTGATGTAGCTTACATAGCGGCTAATGTAGCGGTTAATGACTAACAACAGTTAACAACAGTTCATGGATGACAGCCATAGCAGCTAACTTAGCCGCTAACAGCTAACAACAGTTAATGACTGCTAGCCGTTAGCCACTAACTTAGCTGCTAACAGCTAACAGCCTTACACTATCGTCTTACACTAAGGCAGGTCTGTCTGCTCTGCAAGGCTAGGTGAGAGGTGGAGTACACCACTGGTTGCCAGCCAATCACAGGAAATACAAACAAAGATGGCAGCTCATACTCACAGTGTGAAGGCGTTATTTAGCTCCTGTAATAATCAATTTATTTGCACTTCTGACTGGGGTGTGTCGCTCTAGATCAGCTGTATGCGTAGTATTGTTAGACTTGTACTTACAAAAATGCTGCCATAGTGATAATCACATTCTTCATGTGATATTTGTGAACAACAACGCAGGGCGTGCTAACAACAGCTAACAATAGCCTGGTCAATCGGCACGTTTTTTTCCCGACTTCAACTGGAATGCAGATAAGTCGGAGATGACGTCACGCCTATTTCCCAGTATTTTTTATATCTAATTTACTTAAAGTAGTTCTATTATCACTCTACAGTTAATCAAAATAATCATAATTTAGATTGTAGCAAAAACAAGAAGCCCCACTGTGACATGTCAGTGTGCTTATCGTTATTTTGATCACATTTACCAGCTGATAAATCTATTACACAGACTCTTAGTCTTTACGGTGCCTCTGCCCGGTGACAACCTTGTTGCTGTGAGATGTTCACTACCTGTTGTGCCGGAGTGCCTCCCAGAAATAACTGTAGTTTATGTATTTTTTATATCTAATTTACTTAAAGTAGTTCTATTATCACTCTACAGTTAATCAAAATAATCATAATTTAGATTGTAGCAAAAACAAGAAGCCCCACTGTGACATGTCAGTGTGCTTATCGTTATTTTGATCACATTTACCAGCTGATAAAAATCCCAGAGTACCTCTCCAAACCAGTGATGTAATAGAGCAACATTTACGTAACACTAATACAAAATGAATCAGGTTTAACAAAGGCCTTTTAATAATACCTTTAATAAAGTAGTGTTTTGCGACTTACTCTCCAAACCAGTGATGTAATAGAGCAACATTTACGTAACACTAATACAAAATGAATCAGGTTTAACAAAGGCCTTTTAATAGTACCTTTAAAAACTGTGATATCGACTTATAAAGTAGCTTTGGTGTGTTTTGCCGCACTCCCTAACAGAGGGGGTAGAAAAATTAAAGGTACAAATTTAGTCTTTTACTTTACAGTGTTGTGTTTTGATGACAGTTGTAGCTGAACTTATTTCACACCCATTTCAATGACAAAATACAATTATACATGAATACACAGATATAATGGCCTTACCGAATGAATGTGGATGTCTTCAGGTGTAAATATGACAAGTGTTTTATTAGAATACTTTTCTAGAAAGGCACTTTGAAAAGGCCTTTTGAGTTCAGTATGTATCAGGAGCCATGTTGAAAACAGTAACAAAGTAACTTTTACTGAGTAACATCAGGACAGTAGATTCTCATTTATTCATTTTCTATACCTCTTTATCCCTTCTGGGCCGGGTAGAGCTGGACCCTATCCCAGCTGTCATTGGGCGAGAAGGCAAACCAGTCCCCAGTCGATCACAAGGCCACATAGAGAGACAGACAACCATTCATGCTCATGCTAATACTTAAGGGCAATTTAAAGTCACCAATTAACCTAATGAGCATGTTTTTGGTCTGTGGGAGGAAGCCAGAGTGCCCGGAGGGAACCCACGCATGCACAGGAAGAACATGCAAACTTCTAGACCCAGGAATCGAACCGGCAACCTTCTTGCTGTTAGGCCCGTGCACTACCTGCTGCACTACCCCAGTAGATTCTCTTTTCTGTTTTTAAACTCAGACCTGTCTCTCTTCTCTGTGTCCTCAGAATCTCACCGGCAGTCGTCCTCCACCACGGTACACCTACGATCCCTCCATCTTTGCCTTCCGCTCCCTCAGCACAGTGCCCCCCTGCAGCCCGCTGACCCCGTCCGAGGATCCTCCCTGCTCATAAGGAGACACCACCCACCCGTCAGATAATCTCCTCCTACTTAATCATAATCAGACGGCTGCTTTTCGTGGCTTCATCAGCGAGACCAACAAGTGACTGTTAGACTGCTAAGAAGTTTTGTTTCAAGTTGGAACTTTTGCACACTCAGGTAACCCATCCTGTCACTCTGATCATCGATCTCTACTTAAAACAACAGGAACACTTGGGGAATAAATGGCCTAAAACATTTCTAAGGATACTTCCGTTGTTGCTTGTGAATCTCTGAGAAGTGATTCTGTGATAGGCAGAAGAAGAAGAAGAGAATCAAACCTGGACTGCGGAGATGATATGTTACAAGAAGGGAGAAGGCCTACCATTCATAACCTGGACTTAGCTCTGGGTCTGATCAGTAATCAAGGGAAATAGTGCATGTGAGACAATCAAATGGTTCCAAGGTTTCCTCCTTAGATGTGATTACTGGACATCCTGTAAGGTTCTTGGTAACTTGATATACTAAACATGGCGAGGTGAGTCATCTGATGTCCCGTTATTGTTGAAATGAACGTAGACTGTCTGGTCAAACTACTTCTTTTAATGTGTCATTGGATATGCAGGTCATGACGAGCTGTAACAAACACGTATGACATGTATGTAGATGAATAGTTGACCTTCAATGATGTACGTTTGTTGATGAACTTGTCACTTTTAGTCCAGGTCAAAGTTAAGTTCTTGCATCCTCTTTCCTTGCATGAAATCCGCTGTTTTGCAGAAAGAGAGGTATGTGGAAGTAAGGAAGTATGACGATAGTTTGCTGCACATTTGGCAAGTGTAACTGGTGCTATGTTAATCATAGCCTATTTGTAGTGTGCCATTTTTTCCAATATTTTACCTCAATACTTCTAGGTAGAAGAGGACTGCTGGTGTATGAAGACATCCCAGTGTTTTTTAAAGAACTCTTAATGCCTTGAAATCATATTCCTGTTGTATCAAATGAAACTTGAGGGATTCCCGGCTCCTGTCACGAGCCCGTCAGTCGATTGATAAAGATGTCACCACTGTAACTAAGACTTAGCCGAAGTGAATGTAACATTGTGACATGTTTTGGTCCATTGTTGCACATAATGAATCAATAAAAGCCCTGTGGCCTCTTGTTTAGGAGGTGATTCCTTTTATTTATTACCACTGCCAAGGAGGTTTTGTTTTTGCCAAACATTTGTCTGTCTTTTAGCAAAATTACTTGAAAAGTTACAAATTGATTTTGATTAATATCTCAGTGAATGTTTGTCACAGCAAAAGGAAGAAGTGGTAAGACATTGTTGATTTGAATCCAGACGTCAGTCCAAGATTTTGTAATATTGTGTGATGAAGAAATGCAGTCCAGATCTGATGACACTGCTTCTGAAGCTGTTTGCATCTGTGCTAATCTCTGCATGAGAAGTCGCCTCCTGCTGTCACCATGCTAGTAGCTCCCACCTCATCCTTAAAGATGCTAATTGGGCTGTGCTGCTGTAGGCTGTTCACATTCATTGTAGACTGAAGCTTGTCAAGATGGACTTTTCTGATTACAGACATTAAATCAGGGTAATTCAACGGCACTGCAAGGTTAAAACTGAATAGCTCCTGCAAAATGTTGAGACAGTTTCTGATTCTTGCCCCAGATTTTATGCTTGCTCCTAAAGTGTCTCTGCTTCTATAATGGGTGAATACATTATGGAATTAAAAAACCTTTAACACTGTATGCTCTTAGCTTATTAATGCCTTAAATATCTAGTATTTACATTTTATTAATATAACTTTTAATCCATAGACAAGGAAGAAAACACATCAGCTCATTAACTGATCAGTTCTAGTGAAATCTCTTTAATTCATGTATGATGTTCCTGTAAATATCTGAATTACCCTGGAAGATCTGAGTGATTGTTTTTCTGTTTTTCATCGATTTGCTTAGTGGTGATTGATTTGGAGTTGAAGTGGCTTGAAAATAGATTGCAGAGAGTTTCAAAGTTATCCAACATGGCGGGACACTGCTGGTACGTGCCTGTGACAGAGTGAGGCACAGACTGTGGAAACTGACTGATTGAAGAGGCTGGGGTGCGATTTGCCGTGGAGTGCACGACCACTGCTCAGACAAAGTATGTGGAAATTGAGGGTTTACTGGCAAGAGTTGTTAGGTCATCTGCCACAAGCTTGTTCAAAAATGATCCTCTGCATACTTTGGTTGAATACGTGGTTGCTTGAGTTACTGTTACCTTTCTATCACCTCAAACCATAAGCCATTTTCCTCTGGCCTCTGTCATCAACAAGGCATTTTCACCTTTTCAGAACTTTCTCTTTTCCAGATCATTCTAGAGGTGGTTGTACTTGAAAATCCCTGCAGAGCATCACTTTCCAAAATACTGAGATCAGCCTTTGTGGCACCAACAGCCATGCCACATTCAGTCACCTAAAACAGTAGTCTGCGTGCATAAATGCATTGAGTTGGTGCCTTGTGATTTGATCATCAGTTATTTGCTTTATGTGCGGCTGAATGGGTGAATCTAATTTTATGGCTGGCAAGTTCTCATGAGCTCATCTCTTCATTCTGATGAAGATTTATTGAGTGGGTTTGGATGTTTCGAAGGTCGTTCGGTTTCATCAGTGGTTTCTGAACAAGCTGACAGAAGGACTCTTGTTTAAGATGCCACATGATGGATTTGATCTTATTCTAGGAACAGATAAAGTAATCTTGGACAGATTTTCCATAGCCTGTAGCCTCATAACGAAGTAAATGGATATGGTGTTAAGTATAGCTGAGTGAACAATAAAGTCCGTTTCAGAATAACAGCTCTTCATCTTGTTGCACGGCCTGATGTTTTATCTTTGGAACATCATCTTCAGCGTGCATGAGAAGGATCGATAAGGTAGAAGGACAGAGGAGTCCTCTCATGAGTTTGGGGCCGAGAGGAATGCTTTCCATCGGTGATTAGTGGGTCACAGCACAGAACATCGCAGTAACAATCTGCAGCCAACGCCACAAGGCTCTTTGTGCCAGATCAGACCCTGAGAAATGCTCTTTGTGTGAGTGAGAGAGGGAAAGAAACTCTGACGTCAAGTCTGAGCTTGGGTGTGAAGAAGCCCCCGGAGCTAACGCCAGAGAGGACGGACAGATGGAAAAACAAGGAGAAAGCAAGAACAGGGCTGCTGCCACATAAAAAACAAAAACACAAACAAAAATACAGAACTATTTTTATGACTCAAGTCCTCCTCAGCCCCAGGAACTCACTGATAGACCTGCATCGGTCCACTTGTAGTCTCTGCCATGTGGGGCTTCGTGGACTTTTTTCAAGGTTGATACTTATACAGATTTTTGTTCATTTGTAAAAAGTTGTTTTGATAGAACATGATCAAGACCTCCAAATGACTATTGAGACATTTTGGTTTTGGACTGTAAAAGTCAGAATTCTAAGATCAAAATTAGAATTCAGGCGACTTGTCGCCAAAAAAGAAAACTGTCTCACAGCATCTTACACTGTTGACAGTTCCTTTAAAAATCTTTCTGGATCCACCAACAGATTAAAATCACCACCAACATCGTGTCTGTTCTCCCTTGTACCGTCAACAAAATTTCCTGAAAATATATCAACAATTTTTGAGGACTCAGCTATTAGCAAAATTGTGGGAAATGGCAATAAGTCGCGTTAACAAATCCTTGAAAATAAAAATCCTGGATCCGCTTCTGTATTTGGATCAACACCAAAATCTAACAACTTGATCCTTGTTCCATGACCAACATTGTTGTAAATGTCATCAAAATCCATTGAAAAGTTGTTTGCAAAAAATGTGGATAATTGCCCAATCTTGCATTCTTAACAGTTCTGGATCTGCATACTGAATTTGGATCACAACTAAAATCTGTTCACTTTGTCCTTGTGCAATGACCAAAATTTCCTGAATATGCTATCAAAATCAGTTAGAACCTTATTTTCTTCTTGGCAAAAAGGTGGGAAATGGCCCTATCTCCTGATGTAAACAAATCATAAAAAATCCTGGATCTGATCTGGATTCAGATCAACACCAATATCTCACAACTTCTTCCTTGTTCCATGACCAGCATTGTCAGAATGTCATCATAATGCACTGAAAAGTTATTGAGCTGTTTGCAAAAAATGTGGATAATTGCCCTATCTTGTAGTGTCAAAGCTGGGGTCAGTAATTTTGGAAAACGAGCATGAATTTATAATAAAAACATTCCTCTGCCTCTCCAAACTGAACTCTGTCTCTCGCCTGAATGGGGCGGTAATGCTCCAAAATGATGGATGCCAACCGCCGTAAAACCTAAGAAGAGGAAAAAGCCTTGTGAGAATGTCCACCTACAGTAGCCTGGGTGGCAGCTGTCACGAGATTAGAGCAGCAGAACAAACTTAGAAAAAGAAAGAGTTTATTTTAGATTTCTTGTGCATCTGTCTTAAAATGTGAGGGACACTGGAGCTTGGTTGGGGTTGTGGGATGGCCCGTAGCGGGCTTCTCTTATTTTAAAAACCAAAACTTGACAGCTAAGCATTCTCCAGAGGACTTGGATCCCTCTTAGCTCGGCCACACGTACTGAATCAGGAGGCAGGCAGAATGGGGGCGGGATTTGATTGGTTTAAAAACTGGTGACACGACATGTTTATTGGTTGGTGTTTTCCCTATTTTATTTTTCGCTCTAATTTAAGAACACATTATGAATTGATTGCCATCGGGTCATAAAGACCATTTTAACCAGTATTACAAAAAGTGTATCTAAATCAGATTACCAACCCCAGCTTTAACATATCCTACAAAAAATTCAGGCTCTGATCCAGATTCAGAACAAAAACAAATCTCTTCACTCCTTCCTTATGCAATGACCAACATTCCCAGAAAATGTTATTGAAATAATGTTATTGAGAAGCAAGTGAGCAATAAAAAATATACCCCAATATACAATGTTAATACAAATCCTTTCAAAAATCCTGGATCCGCAATCACTTCATCTATGATCAACATAGAAACACCAATTTCAGGAAATGTAACAAAAATCTACTGAAAAGTTGTCACCAAAGAGTTAAAACTGCCCGATTTTGCAATGTCAGCAAATCCTTTGAGAAATAACTGGATCCACATCCAGATTTGGATCACCACCAACACTTCATTAGTTCTCCCATGTGTCATGACCAACATTCCCTGAATAAGCCACTAAAATTTAACTGGGAACTTATTGAGTTATTAGCAAAAATGTGAGAAACAACCCTATCTGACAATTTTACCAAATCCCTAAAAAATTCCTTAATCTGATCCAGATGCAGAGAGTCACCAGAATGATAGAACCTCTTCCTGTGCCATGACCAACATTTCCTGAATATGTTACCGCGATTTATTGTAAGCAAAACTGTGAAACATTGCCCTATTTTGAAATTTGATCAATTAGGCAGGTCGGATAACAGCTGCTTGACATCGGTGCAAAGCAACGTGCCACATTCACTGTCAGTAATGGTAACAGTGTTTTAATGCATGAGAAAGTAATTAATTAGATTAGTCGTTACTGGGAAAACATAACGGCATTACTAACGCTGTTACTCCCAAAACTGACTATAATATAGTGAGGTAACGTTTTATTTATCCCGTTCCCTCGCTATAACATAGCAAGTAACGCTTTATTTATCCCGTTCCATCGCTATAACATAGCAAGTAACGCTTTATTTATCCCGTTCCCTCGCTATAACATAGCGAGGTAACACTTTATTTATCCCGTTCCCTCGCTATAACATAGCAAGTAACGCTTTATTTATCCCGTTCCCTCCCTATATCATAGCGAGGTAACGCTTTATTAATCCCATTCCCTCGCTATAACATAGCGAGGTAACGCTTTATTTTTCCCGATCCCTCACTATAACATAGCGAAGTAACGCTTCATTTATCCTAAAGCTTTATTTATCCCGTTTCCTCGCTATAATAAAGCGAGGTAACGTTTTATTTATCCTGTTCCTCACTATAACATAGCAAGGTAACGCTTTATTTTTCCCGTTCCTTCACTATAACATAGCGAGGTAACGCTTTATTTATCCCGTTTCCTCGCTAAAACATAGCGAGGTAAAGCTTTATTTATCCCGTTCCCTCGCTATAATATAGCGAGGTAACGTTTTATTTATCCTGTTCCTCGCTATAACATAGCAAGGTAACGCTTTATTTATCCTGTTCCCTCCCTATAATTAAGTGAGGTAACGCTTTATTTATCCCGTTTCCTCGCTATAATATAGCGAGGAAAGCTTTATTTATCCCGTTCCCTCGCTATAACATAGCGAGGTAACACTTTATTTATCCTGTTCCCTCCCTATAATTAAGTGAGGTAACGCTTTATTTATCCCGTTTCCTCGCTATAATATAGCGAGGAAAGCTTTATTTATCCCGTTCCCTCGCTATAACATAGCGAGGTAACACTTTATTTATCCTGTTCCCTCCCTATAATTAAGTGAGGTAACGCTTTATTTATTCCGTTTCCTCGCTATAATATAGCGAAGAAAGCTTTATTTATCCCGTTCCCTCGCTATAACATAGCAAGGTAACAGCTTATTTATCCTGTTCCCTCCCTATAATTAAGTGAGGTAACACTTTATTTATCCCATTTCCTCGCTATAATATAGCGAGGAAAGCTTTATTTATCCCGTTTCCTCGCTATAATATAGCGAGGAAAGCTTTATTTATCCCGTTCCCTCGCTATAACATAGCGAGGTAACACTTTATTTTTCCTGTTCCCTCACTATAATTAAGTGAGGTAACGCTTTATTTATCCCGTTTCCCCGCTATAATATAGCGAGGAAAGCTTTATTTTTCCTGTTCCCTCACTATAATTAAGTGAGGTAACGCTTTATTTATCCCGTTTCCCCGCTATAATATAGCGAGGAAAGCTTTATTTATCCCGTTTCCTCGCTATAATATAGCGAGGAAAGCTTTATTTATCCCGTTCCCTCGCTATAACATAGCGAGGGAACGCTTTATTTTTCCTGTTCCCTCACTATAACATAGCGAGGTAATGCTTTATTTATCCCGTTCCCTCGCTATAATTAAGCGAGGGAACAGGATTTATAGTAACGCTTTATTTATCCCGTTCCCTCGCTATAATTAAGCGAGGGAACAGGATTTATAGTAACGCTTTATTTATCCCGTTCCCTCACTTTATTATAGTGAGGGAACGCTTTAATAACACGTGCCCACACTATAGAAGGTGTTCCCTCACCTTAATAAAATATTCTGCACCCCGACACCTCCGGGGCTCTGTAACATCCTGATTCTGATCACCAAAAATTCCTTTCACTTCTCCCTTTGGCCGTGCCCAACTTTTCCTGTATTGGTCACCAAAATCAACCGTGAACTTTTTGAGTTATAGTGAAAAAGTGGGGAAGGGCCCTATCTCACAATGTTAACAAAGCCTTCACTCCGGGATCCAGGTCCAGATTCCTAACACTCTCAAAATCGAATCACTCCTTCCTTGTGCCATGGCCAACATTGTCTTAATATGCCACCAAAATCTGTTTGAACTCAAGAGTTATTAGCAAAAATGTGGGAAAATGGCCCTACTTCACAATGTTTACATATCATTACAAAATCTTGGATCTGCATCTGAATTTGGATCACCTCTAAAATCTTACAACTACTTCTGTGTCATGACCAGCCTTCCCTGAAAATGTTGTAATCCCATGAAGTTGGTAAGTAAAATGTGAATATATGCCCTATTTTGCAATGTAACCCAGTCAGTAAAACAAGTCCTGAATCTACATCCTTACTCCAGTCAACACCAAAATCTTATCACTTCGCCCTTTTGACAGATTTTACCAACATTTGATAAATATACCACCAAAATAAGTTGGGAACTTAGGTTGTAGTGAAAATGTGGGAAAGTGCCCGATCCTGCAATGTTAACAAATCTTAGTAAAACACTGGATTTGCATATGGATTTGGATCGTCACCATAATATGATCGGTTTTGGCTTGTGCCATAACCAACATATCCTCAAGGTATCAATGTGGTCTGTCATGAACATATTAAATTGGAAAACACAAATGTGGAAATGGTCCTTTTTCACAATGTCAACAAATCCATAAAAACATTCCTGGATCCAGATCAAGATACCTTTCACTGTCTATTCGCTCCTTCCTTGTGTCATGGCCAACATTGCCTGAATATGCCACCAAAGCCTGTCTGAAACTCACTGGGTTACTAGCAAAAATGTGGGAAATGGCTATAGCTCACAATGTTTACAAATCTTTAGAAATTCTTGTATCTGCAAACAGATCTGGGTCACTACTAAATCTGATCACTTTTGGCTCGTGCCATGACCAACATGTCCTGAAAATGTCACCAAAACATTTGGAGATGGTAAGTAAAACTGTGTAAAACTGCCTTTTTGCAATGTTAACAAATTGATAAAAAACTTCCTGGACCTGCATACAGATTCCAAGCACAACCAAATTTGATCACTTGTCTGAAATTGTTGCTGAATTCTGTATTGAATGTATTTAGTTGTTGGTGAAAGGGAGGAAACTGCTCCATCTGGCCGTGCTAAGAAATCATCAAAAACATTCGTAGTTGTGCATCACCATCAAAATCTAATCACTTCCTCATGTTATGATCAACATTCCCTGAATGTTTTATCGAGGTCTGTTCATAACTTTTTGATTAATCTCATCACAATCACACAAACAAACACGAGCCATCACATGGGTGGAAGTAACATCAAGAGAATGAAACAAAAACAATGGATTTCAGATTGATTTTGATTTTACAGATGTCTTAAGTTGAGACTTGTAAACATTTTTATGACCTTAAATCTAAAAACACATTTCAGACTTTGAAGAAACTGTGGGAACCGTCGGGAGTGAACACTGGGAGAAGCATGTGGGTTATTTACAGACAGTTTTATTTTACACTTATATCACAAAAATACATTACTTTGTGTTTTGGGTTCAGACGACAGGAGAGAGGGAGGAAAAATGGCAGTAAACCAACAGAACAGCACTGAGTGGGATTTCACAGAGTGAGGAATCCTGCTCCAGGCAAACACACACACACACACACACACAGCTCGCTCATAAAGACAATCTTGTTAAAAAGAGAACTTTGAGAAGGCTCCGAGTGTGTGTCGGCGCAGACACACACGCACACCCCACTTAGCTTGAGTCATTATCAGCTTGCGTTTCATCCAGTAAGCCATCCAAGTGTCCAGATGGTCAGAAAAGCTGCTTCAATGCTCTCCCTCCCTCCCTCTCTCCTCACTACACACTCTCCTTTAGAAAAATAAAAAATAAAAAAATAGGGTTATGCCAGCGATCGACTGAAGCCAAACAGAGGAGGGATGCAGATTGGATGTCAGGTGGACTCAACGGCAGGAGGAGCAGCCAAAGAGCAAGGAGCTGAATCCAGATCAGTTAGCGCTCCGGCTCTGTCCCTTTCTATTTTCTGCCTGGATGGTAAAGAATACAAACAAAAAAGAACAAACATCAAGAGCGTCTCATCTCCTGTTATCGGGGGTGAAAAGTGCCAGAAGGCTGAATGCTGAGGGGGGTCATTCCCAAAACTGGACAGGTTCATGTGAAGCACAATAGTTTGCTTTCCCAGAATGCAGATGTCCTCGAAGGTTAAGTCCAAAGTGAAGCGTAACCATCTCCTCAGGTCCCAGGTGGGTTTTTCAGGTCAGTGGTTCTCAACCGGTGGAAAAGGACAAAAAAGTGGCTGCTAGCCACATTCACGCTGCCGTTTCAAGGTGTTACACTGACGCCCTTGTAACGCTTCACCTCCACTGAGACGGAAAAGAGGGGGCAGGAGAGCTATGAGTGAGTATTTCTGCTTTTGTGTGCCAAACTTGCACTGTAGATGGATCCGCCTAATTCACTGTTTGCAGGCTGATCCATCTTGCCAATTTTCAATCAACAACTATGCTCAGCTTTAAAGCAGCAATCAGGGTTCTTTAAAACAGGAAGAGGTGGGAGCTATGAGACAAAAGCAGGAAGTTACTGCTTGTACAGAGATTAGCATAGATGCTGACAGCCTCAGTCGCAGATTTATCAGATCCGAACCATATGTCTATACTGAACAAAGAACAAATAAGAATAACAAGAGAAAGGATAGTTCTGCTTCATTTCTGACATGTTTGATGAGAGTTTGTTTTAAAAAGTGGTTTTGTGCTTCACACTTGGGCTAAAAAAATTTAGGAGATCTATTATTGGGATTTCAAGTTGATTCACAATTTTCTTCAAATCCAGCTTCAGTGCAATATTCACTGTTTACAATATACACAACAGTAAGGAAATCAATAATCAAAAGCACATAACACATTAATCATCTAATATTGATGATAATCTTTTTTCATTATTTAAGAGAAACTGCAACTTCGAAGCTCGAGGCAGCATAGGGCATCATCCCATAGGTTTGACATGGAGGTGTAATGCTGTGTGCCATTTACGTCGCAACTGGTAAGAGGGGAGTGGGAATGACATCGTGTCAGGGTTATCAGCATTCAAGTTACAAAGTTGGGAAATACTTGCTAAACCACAGGCTGGTGTTAGCTATAGTGTTTGCATGCCCTGCCTTGTAATACACACACCACATGAAGAATGTAACAAACACTGTAGCAAGATTTCCACATATATAAGTAAAACAATAGTATGTATACGGCTGATGTAGTGCAACAAACACGAGTCAGAAGTGTTCATAAATGGATTATTAGAAGAGCTAAACAACACCCGGACAGCCATCTTGGATTGTCAACTCGGGATGGTGAGGATCCATCGGCTTCCCACTAGGAAATTACGACCTCAGGTGGAGGTTCCAGTTGAACTTTCCCACTCGGAGTGCAGAAATCCCAACTTCCCAGTACAAGTGGAACGCAGCATAAATCTGTTTTAATCAGTAAGATTAACAGATCGTGACCGGTTTTCGTATTTGTTGATCTTTTGTTGAACTTGGCCGTTCAAAAACCTCCCAACGAGCAATGTAACCAAAGTGCTAAATATATAACGACTGATTCAACTTAACAATATCATGTGTTAATTCGTGTTTAAGGCAATTAACACAATAGAAAACGTATGTCGTTATTTTAAATTTCTAAGAAAACAAATCACACCAAACTGTTTTACTCCACTCTACTTGACAAACTTGATTTCCTATTCCCAAAGTGGCGACTGAACACATCATAGTTTTGTACCAACCTTTGTCTTGACAACCATTTGAAGTCAACATCAAATGAGCAGTCCTGTGCTCCTTTGTGTTAACTGCTGTGTCTGTTTTTTTGCATTTTCCAGCCTTTTTTTCAATTATTTCTTGATAGGAGAAGCCCATCTAAGCACCCTCAGGTACCTGTACAAACCCTGAACACAAATCTGAGTAGCTGATACTGTTAAATCTGGGCTGTGACGGGGGGGTCCTGTCAGACCAGTTGAGAACCACTGCTCTGGGAATTTCTCACTTCACCTCCAGGGACTGAGACAGACTGCTGAGGGAGTTGATGGTCAAAGTGGAGCCGACTGGATGCTTCAGGTTTGCAGTGCTGATGGCTGTACATGCACAGAGGAGCTCAGTAGCCGTACTTGTCATTGAGGTGTGTGCGCCCATCTCCACTCTGACCTGTAAGCCAACACAAGCAAGATTTAGGAAAGATTCACACTGACCTGCAAACATGTCCAAATAAGAGCATCAAACAGAGCACATCAGTACAAGCACTCATCAAACTGAAAATGATATATACTCATAAAAAAGTCTGGAAAGGGTAATAAAAACTGGGCCTTAATAACTCCAGCTGGTATTATATTTTATGTCTCCAACGAGGTACAACTTCAACAAGGAGTAGCATTAGCAGAATGAGTAGCATGGCTAAAGGTGTGGGAAGTGCCGCCCAAAAATTGCAAAAACCCACTCGTCTTGTCGAAGAAGGCCCAAAGTCCCTAAAAGAGGCAAGGATGAGGAACTGGTCCTTTCATGGTGAATCTCAGTTATAGTCCTTCACCCTCCCCCCTTTGTCTTTCCCTTTTGTCCACCCCTTCCTCTTGGCCCCTATGTTTTGAAGGCCAAGAGGAAGGGTATGAAAACACAACCCTAAGAAACAAGACACGACTCGATTCCCGCTATGTCATCACGCAGAGCCGCTCGCTGGCTGTGACGTAGGCAGATGTGACAACAGTTGTAGCTACAGATGCATAAGCTAGCTTGCTATTATGAAAAATTTTAAAATAAGACCAACAATTTAAAACATGACAAATATTTACTTTAACTTTAATAATTACTTATATTTATGCGCTTTCTTCGTTTTTCGCTCTGCCATTTTGTCAGCGGACGAGATGTATTATGGGAAATCCTCATACCCCTTTCTTTCAAGTCAGGTCCTGGTTTGTCTTAGCTTCAAGAGCTGTGTAGCCCTTGGTCCTAGCCCTTCCCCTGAACCCTACGCTGTAAAGCGTTACCCCTACCCTGAATTGGGACACTCCTTCACTCGATGTGAATGCGCAAAACCAAGGGCTAAGGGGTACAAATGGGACCCTTTCAACCCTAAGAGTCTTGTCTTCCTGGCACACCCACTTTATGGTCTGGCTTTGACTTCATCAGTCTCAGAATTTACCTCCATTAGGATTTGATAGCAGAGCTGATGCTAAATAACGCTGCCCCTGTGTGTACAGGAACACCAGCCTCCAGATTTTGGCAAACTTTATTTAAGCTTCCGGATGCTGACAATGTTTCCCACTGCACTGACAACTATTTGGTTTCATAATCAAGCTGGAAAGTCCATGTTTCATCACATTTTATTCACACCTTTCACAGAAACGTGTGTTTCCTTCAGTTTGTTCCAAAAAAAAAGTCTCCACAAGTTTGCTTGTGTTTTTCCTTTTAATCAAGAGTCTGAAGTTTTGGGACAACTTACTGAACTGTCTCTTAGGGCGTTTTCACACCAACCACATTTAGTGCGCACCAAAGAAGTTTTGGCCCAGGGTTTGGTATGTTAGTAACAATGTGAATGCAACCACCGCACTTTGGTGCGCACCAAATCAGCCGGTCCGAGACCTCCATGAAGGTGTGGCCTCGATCCTCTCAATCTCCCGACATTTGGTGTGGCTTCACTGGTGTGAAACAAAGTGGTCCGAACCGATCTACTTTTGATGCATTACTTTCCGCGGTTGAATCTTTTGCTTACTCAATTTGTCGATTTGTTTATTCTAGTTGAGGATTACGATGATTTACAAGGGTCCAGAAGGTCACTGATGCCGTCTCAAACACAATACAAAAAACACATTTGAAGGAAAATGGAGAAGAGAGCGAAATGTAAACATTGGTTGTTTGATGTAGGAAATGGTTACCATGGTAGCCTCTTCTTCGTTCTCCTCCATAGCAGATTTGGTAACCAGTTACGTGCGTAGCGACCCCTGCTGTTTCAAACTGAGTAAATACACAAGTGGGTCCGGGCACGGTTCGATGTTGCCAGTGTGAATGAAAGCCGGAGGGGGAGGGGGGTAAACCCATGTCGAACAGCGCTGCAGCATGGTTCGAAACAAGTGGGCCTAATGTGAAAGCGCCCTAAATCAACAGGGGCCAGTTCAGTTCTCATTCTTATCCTGAGCCATTTATCATTTCCAACTATTTGTTGAATTTTTTGATGTTTTCACAAGTTTTCAGGTGCATGGGTGTCCAGGACGTTCACCATTTTGGACAAAATCTTCTGTCATTCAAACATGTGACATGCAGTGTTCCCCACACACCTCAGCTCATACAGAAACGGTTCTTCTGCTGTGTAGTCCTTTCATTTCCCCCAAATATGTTCATTAATGTGTTGCTCAGCTTTTAAGCTAATCACTTTCTGGTGATTTGGCAAAAACGTGCACTTCAGTCAGCAGCTAACAGGGAACTAAAGTCACTAATTGTAAACTAACATGTGTGAATATGACCTTTAATATTTAAAACAGTGTGACTGTGGACCACGTGGTTTATTCATTACTTAATAGCAGAACCTCTTATTATTTTAAATAGAAGATTCAGATTGGTCACATCTGACTGAACCTCACCTGCAGGAGGAACCCAGGTACAATAATCAGGGTCATCGTCTGGGTACTGAGCCGAGAGCTGCACTGGTGGCTGTGGAGGAAAAATATGAGAAAATGTGTAAGCTATAAAAGTGTTTTTTGTTCTTGTTAGACTGATGTGAGGATTTACCCGTCTGGGTCCCATCATTTTCTTCTTCACGTTCTTTTTGGAGCTCTGCTCTGCTGCTGGCTCTCTGTCAGCGTCTGACTTTGAGTCTACGGACATGAAGTATCAAACATTAAAAATTAGATATCAATATCACCGATAGACGATTTACATGATTACTTGATGGTAGACACAGAGTGATGTAGAAGCAGAGCTCTCACCTGAACTGGACGGGGTTAAAGCCTTTTTCTTGCTGCTGCTTGGAGAAACCTGGTCCTCTGTTTCACTTTGTCTCTGTTTGAGCCTCTGCTCTAAAATACAGAATAAAACACAAATATCAAGTCTTCATATTTGTATAGAAATGGTTGTGTGAATAAAATAACATGCAAGGGCATTTTTCACAGCAGTGTTATTTCATCATAGTTTTCTTCAACAAACTTTTTTCCCCTGACTGAAACTAGACAGTAACTAATAAAACAAGTGCACGTGGACATTTTTGTCACAAATCAAAACTAAACTAAAATGTTGACAGAGACTTTATCCAATCAGACCTAATTTGGTCATGTAGAAAGTAGAGACAAGTTATGATTATATCCAATCACAGCTACTTTGGTTGTGTGAAAAGGTTGGATGAGCTCAGAGGGACATCCAATCACAGCTACTTTGGGTTGGTGGTGGTGGGATAAGTTGAGGAGCAATCCAATCAGAGCTGCTCTCTTTATGAACTGATATATTCATGTAGAGCAGGTTCACTGTTTGTTGTCAGTTCTGGTATTGTAACTGAGATGCTCTGCCAGGTAGACTAAATAAAGGTCACTGCATTTCACACAAAGGTTAAATTTGTTTTGTTAATTTATACAGGCATTTTTTATGTTTCCTTGAATTTCTGAACTCATGTTGTACACTTGGATAAAAAGAAACATCTAATAACCCTTTACTGGATGCTCGTAAAGTTGTATGTATAAATGACACTTCTCTTCAATCCTGTTTAATACCCAGCTTTTCAAACTGGTTTTTCTGTCTGATGTTTTTGAGATCTGATCCAGTCATTTAATCTTCAATCCTGTTTATTTATGGATTTTTTTTCTTATCTTGTAATTCATTGTTTTTAACTTTGTCCTGTAACGTGACCTTGAGTGCTAAGAATGGCACCTTTAAATAAACTTTATTATTATTAGCAATTATATACTCATATTCTGGCAGTTAGTGTTGTGTATATATTCAAAAAAGGTTGGAAACACTGTTATTATTTATAATTATTCATATTGTTTTTATGTCTAGAAGATCTACATGTACTACTTTGATTTAACTTAGTCACTTAAGTGTTCCAGTCTACTGTAAGACTAAAAGAACCTTAAAGTGAGACTCAACTCCACTGTAAATCTTTAAAAAAACACACACATTTGAATGATTTAAATATTGAAGACCCAGAGACAGTAATTTGTTTTTCTTTCTTTAAGGCAGTGACACAGTCAAGTGTTTGCATTTTATATGCAAGTAATACTGCCACCTAGTGGATAATATGAACACTAAAACTCCTCAGCATGCTTTGATAAACTCCGACTGCCACACACATCTTTGTCCTCTAATGTTTGCTGTGAAGTTACTTTTAGTCCTGGAGACTTTTACCTTTACTCTCCTGAGGCTTCGCAGGCTTCGGTCCAGAGGGAGAGCCGTCTGCAGACATGGACGGACCCGACTCCTCACAGTCGACATTCATGTCAGCATCACCCTCACCATCTTCATCATCATTCCCCTCAGCTCTCCTCTTCCCCTCCTCCTCCTCCTCCTCTTCTTCCTCTACCTCCTCTCCTCCAGGTGTGAGCTCTTTCATGTTGAAGAGCTCTGCGGGCAGGTTGGGCCGCTTCGGAGGCAACTTCTATAAGACAGAGGGAAACATCAATAGAGGAGGAGGAGGAGGCAACAGAAAAAGAAACGTAAGGACAGAAATAAAAGAGGCAGACTGAGTGATCCAACATAAGAGACAACACCTACCCCGATGGTGCCCGTCTTCAGCTTGAATTTGCTGCCTCCTTTCATGGCTCCAAACAGCGGTAACGTCTTTTTAGGCTTCTCTGGCTCCGAGCTCCCACTATCACAGCAAAACAAAAGGAAATTAGTCTAAATTAGGTCTTTTATGTTTGTAATGAATCATTTCCCCCCATAAATTATTGCTGCTATTCCAAGAAATGTTGCGTGAACACACCTTTCCAACAGGATTTATGATCGAGGGTTGCTGTAAACTCATTGGAATTTCATTTAAATTTGTTTTTACGACATTTTAAGACCCAAGCATAGAAAAAATACCATGAATTATGTACTGATTGAGGGGATTTCATGTGGGATTCAATACTGTATCTTCGATTCATTATTTACCAGGGATGGGAACAACCTACTTTATTTACACCAATGCCATTAACAGTTCTGCTCATGGATCTGATTCTTAAATGATTCCTGTTGGTTTATTCTGAGGAAAAAAGATATCTTACATTGTTTTCCAAAACAACAAAAACATTAAATGCCTTGCTGCAAAGATAAATGCTTCTGAAAGTTGAGCAGTAAGCATCATACTGTCTAAAAATCAAAATCCAAGTTTGACCACTTCTTCCTCTGCTGGACATGATTTTTGACGTCTTTGTTGTCATTTGTTCTGACTGCCTCTACTGAGAGAACATGATGTCCTCCGTTAACGAAGCATGCGGAACAAAGAGGTACAGAAGAATGGTCCAAATTTCTGCCTGACTGTTGTGCAGGTCTGATCTACAACTACAGGAAACGTTTGGTTGAGGTTATTGCTGCCAAAGGAGGGTCAACCAGTTATTAAATCCAAAGGTTCACATACTTTTTCCACCCTGCACTGTGCTTGTTTACATATTGTCGAATAAAAACATGAAAACATAAATTTTGTGCTGTATTAGTTTAAGCAGACTGTGTTTGTCTAGTGATGTGACTTGGATGAAAATCAGGACATATTTTATGGCCAATTTAAGCAGAAATCCAAGTGATCCCAAAGGGTTCACATACTTTTTCATGCAACTGTATGTCACACTTTTTTTTTATAGTTTGGCTGGCCCTGCGACTTATAGTCAGGTGTGACTTATATACCAAAACGTACATAATTTAACATGTTTTTAAAGGTTTAATTCATACTGACAGACATGAACCAAGGAGTAAACATTGCTGGTTACAGCTGTGAGAGGGCGCTCTAGGCTACACAAGACAAACAAAATGCTCCTGAAATGAAAATCCTATTCTAACAAACTGCAGATGGGAAAATATTAGGGCTGGGACGATTCACTTTTCTCCCGATTCGATTTTTTACGATTTTTTAGGTGCCGATACGATTTAAATTGCGATTCTACGATATTGCCGATTTTTGCAATCTTTAGTTAGCTTTTTTAAAACCAGTGAAAAAGATGAACAATGATGATGCCTACAGACTATATCAGGAAAAATACACATCACATGTGAGTCTGTTTTTAGGATTTATTCAGCAATATATTTTAACCATCTGTTCATGCTCTCTCTTCAAAAGCCTGGATTGCATATAAAAAGTGGCTTATTATCCCTTCAGGCAACAGAGTTTTTTCAAGAAATATTCAATTTTGCTATCAAGATTTAAAAGGCTATAGTTTCAAAGTGGTTAGTTTTCCCAGCCATCGTCATCACTGTAATTTACGGGCCGAGCATGAACGCCTCTGCTGCCTGCACTGTTTACCCCCGGCTTCTCCCTTGTTTGACCAGAGCTCTGCGGTCTCATTCTCCGCTAACACCGTCACTTTTCGCAGTGTTTTGAGCTTCCTTGCATCCCAGACCATGTACCCTCTTCGGCAGTCGCCGGCCGTGGAGAGGAAAAGCTCTCAGTATGTACTGCTCCGGGACTGTAATGGCGCGCGGAGCCGCTCCCGCTGCGCACACACGCTGCCAGTTTGGTTCTCACTGGACGACTGACCGTCATCCTCAGAGAGTAAATATTCCTCAGATTCAGAGTCAGACAGTACTTGACTACTCGCATCGTGAGTCTCTATCACTCTGTATCTCTCTGCTCCGCCCACAGTTTCTACAGCCACACTCACAGCCACACTCGTCCCTCGGTCCGGTGTGTGTGTCTTAAAATAAATATACGCCAAAACTTTGAACAGAAACCTGTCACCTGTCCACCATCTGCTGGTGAAAAGTAGTAAATCTATTCAGCACTATTTTAACAGCTATGGCCTATTTTATCCAGCAATGTCGCTTGCCTCAATTTGGCGACTTTAGCGCCTATAGTGTGTGTGTGCGTGTGTGTGTGTGGGGGGAATATCGATTTTTGAATAAAAATATCGATTTTAAAATCGGCAGACAAAAAATCGCGATACTTAGGTGTATCGATTTTTTCTCCCACTCCTAGAAAATATGCAGCAGTAGTCGAGCAGAAGTAAAGTCTGGACTGAGTGAGAAACTTGTGAGGGACTGGGGTTACTGAGGTAACTCTTACTCCAAAGATGGGTGCTTAAAATGTGCTGCCGGATACAGGCCCAATTATGCTCAACAATAAAGATAACAGATAGGGTCCAAATGGAGCAGTACCACTGAAAACCATTTGGCGGGTTGCTGTTACTGCCCATTACATAGCTTGAGTGAAACACTATGAAGAAATAACAATGGTGAAACCTTTGGAAGAGAAACTCTGCGAGTTAGTTTGATTATTACAAACATCTGTATGATGTTAATGTCATCTGGACACAGGGATGAACAAATGCAAAAAAAGAAGAAAAAAGGGAGGAGACTGGAGAGCGATTATATATCAGTTGGTCATGAGCAAAGTAGAAGTGCAAGACTGATTTGATCAAGCCCCCCTGGTGGATGTGTTGGTGAACAGAAATGCCAACAGAAGGACGCAGTGGACCATCTTGGTGTTACCACTTCATACAAGGCAACCCCCTCTCTATCAGAGCACTAAATAAATGCGGCTTATATTTTTTGACTAATGCAACTTATACTCCGGAGCAACTTAAAGCCTGTAAAATTTGGTAATCCTGATTCCTTGAGGGAGTTTTATCAGTTCTCAGCTGGACTTAGCTTTTTTCCCATCCCTACTTTCAAAGTTAAATTCTTTTATCTTTTCAAGAAAACTTTTTTTTTTACATTCTCCATCCAAAGTCCCATGAACTTGCATTCACAGTCTTTTTTCCTTCACTCCTCTATAATGACATAAATGATATCACTTATCACATAAATAAGCAAAACAACAACAAAATTCTAAACTAAAACATAAAACCACTCAAACATATAACAAAGCCAAGATCTGATCATGTATCCAGACCTTTCATTCAAGCACTGTAAAAAAAAAAGAAGATCTCTTACAGGTAGCAGTAAGACTTTCTAAGACCTTTATGACCTTAAATTGCTAACAAAATGTCGGACTCAAGAGTTTTTAAAGATCTGTGGAAACTCTGAATATGACAGAACAGGAAACTATCCACTAATGGATTCTGCTCACCACCAAAATTAAATCACTTCTCTCTTGTGCCATAACAAATTTCCCTGAAAATGTTAGCAAAGTCTGTTGAAAACTTATTCAGTTATTAGCAGAAATGTGGAAAAGTGCTCTATCTCGCATTGTTACATGTAACTCACAATCAAATCCCTGAATCGAGATCCGGATTCAGATGAGGACCAAAATCGAATCTGTCAACCGATTCTTCAAACTAGAAAAGCACTCGAAGAGCACAGACCTCCGCCAGCGCCACAGTCCTCAATCATGTTGGGATTTTCACCATAAATATTACTCCTATCTTTATTTCATCTAAATATTAAGATTCATTAACCATGGAAACATACCATTAGCAATTGAATTCATAATGATATCTATTTTAGTTCAGTAGTTATTCATGAAAATCACTTTTTTCATCATGGTGGATCCAGACGGTGATCCGGATCAGTCCCAAAATCTAATCATTTGTTCCTTGTCCAAATACGAACATTTCCTGAAAATTTCAGCAAAATCAGTTCATAACTTTTTGAGTTATCTTGCTAACAGAGAAACAAACACACAAACAAACAAAAAAACAAACAGACACCAGCGTTTACGTAAAAAATTCTGTGTCCATATTGGAATTCAGATAATAATTGAAGTCCACTGTGATCTTCCTGTTGGGACAAACATCCCCTGAAAATATCACCAAAATCGATTGAGAATTTGTTGAGTAATTCGTGTAATGTGTAAAAGTGCTCAACCTCACAATGTTAAAACAAATCTTTAAAGAATTTCAGGACATTCACTCAGATACAGATTTAGTTCACCACTAAAACCCAATCACTCCTTTCTTGTGTCATGACCAACATTCCCTGACAATTTCATCAAGTTTCATTCATTACTTATTGAGTTATCTTGTTTACAAACTAACTAACTTACAAACAAAAGCTGTCAAAATCATTACATCTTTGGGGTAAAAACATGGCTGTGGTTGAGAAAGGTTTACTTCTGCTGCTACTGGCTGTAAAAAAAAACAACGGACAAGGCCTGACTGACATCAGCGGTTTGGCAAGAGAACAGGAAATCTGAGGTCAATATGTAGCGGCCATTGAGTTGTAAAAGCTGTCTTAAAGGATAAGTTCGGTTCCTACAGCTTTTACATTGTTTATAGAATGAAGTAGAACAATATACTCACCCAGAAGGCTTTCCTGATCCAAACAGTGCTTCAGGAGATATTTAGATCCAAAATCGAGCAGCAGACATCGATATAATGGTAGCCTGTAGGGCATAGATCGCCGCTCCTGAAAACTGCATTAATCGTCCAAAAACTCATGTTTTTCACCAATATTCCATCATGATCCGTTCCGGATGGTCCGCCATTGCAGTCTGTGTCTCTCCACACAGCGCTGTCTGGCTGTACTGTCCTCTGAACTGACTAGTTTGTTTATGTGCCCTTCGCGCATGTGCAGTACTCTCTGAAGCGCTGCCTCCGTTTCCTCCTTTCTATGAGCTCCTCATCTGTAAACTCTGGCTCGAAACTGTAAGGACACCCATCATATTCAAAGTTCTCCTCCACAACATCTTCATCCGATAGATAGTCATCCATTTTGCACAAAACTGTAAGAAGAAAGTCGATTTGTAGGCCACCGATCTTCCCTTGGAACAATGAGCCGAAGGGCACATAAACAAACTAGTCAGTTCAGAGGTCAGTACAGCCACACAGCGCTGTGTGGAGAGACACAGACTGCAATGGCGGACCATCCGGAACGGATCATGATGGAATATTGGTGAAAAACATGAGTTTTTGGACGATTAATGCAGTTTTTAGGAGCGGCGATCTATGCCCTATGGGCTGCCATTATATCGATGTCTGCTGCTCGATTTTGGATCTAAATATCTCCTGAAGCACTGTTTGGATCAGGAAAGCCTTCAGGGTGAGTATATTGTTCTACTTCATTCCATAAACAATGTGAAAGCTGCAGGAACCAAAGTTATCCTTTAAACCAAATATGATCAGCCTAATAACAAGAAAATTAGGTTAACGGGGGTCTGTTGCTCAAAGCGTCTCCCTGATAATGCAAAGCTCATGTTCTTACTGATATTAAAACAGACAGATTATAGAAAAAACTCACCTTCTGTGGAGTGTTTACTCCTGAACACACTTTTCTGGTTGAAATGTTGCTAAGCAGGATGTAAACATGTTCACATTTGTTGTAAGAAAAAAAAAAAAAAAAAAAATGTTTAAGCTCGCCCACCACTAATTAGTTTAGCTCAAACACTGGGATTCAGTGGGAAGTGTTAGCCTGCCTCTGCCTAAAGACATCAGATAAACTTTTTAGCAACTCTAAACAGTCCTGTGTGCCTGTTGTGACTTATTTTTTTATCGTGTTACGCTTGTAATTAAGCTAAAAAAAACTAAGTAAGTCCATGCTGGTTTGCAAGTGCACCCTGTGGTTTGGTTTTGGGGATGGGAATTGATAAGATTTTATCAATACCAATGCTGCTAACGATCCTGCTAATTGATCCAATTCTTTAACGATTCCCTTATCGATTCCTGCAAATTTTGCGTGTGGGCAAATGTTGGTCTGATTTTCGGTGGCAACAATGTCAAACATGTCACAGCATAGATAACTGCTTCTGCAAGTTGTTGGTGTTTCCACTCATTTAAGGTTGTGTAGTAGGTGCAATGAAAATTAAGCAACAATTCTGATGCTTCTGAACCCTGTCAGTGGAAGGAATTGATAAGGGAATTGATAAGCAAAAAGATTAATGATATCGATTCTTTGATGGAGCTGTTAATGATTCTCAACTGGAATTGGTTTTCGATTCCCATCCCTACTTAGTTTCATATGTATTTCTTTCGATAGTTACATAAAGTGCTAAATTTTGTCCTAAAATAAATAATGTTACATAACAGAGAAAAAATGAGCCACAAAAAGCACACAGGACTGTTTAGACTGTTTACCTGATGACTGTAGGCAGAGGCATGCTAACACTACCCATTGACTCCCAATGTTTGAGCTAAGCTAATTAGCGGTGGGCGAGCTCTTCCAGTTTTTTTCTTGTTACTCCATCCACAGTCAAAAGAAAAGTGTGTATCTGCTTGTCTTGGACTCAGGACTGAGGAAAGACATGGGGAAGTTGGTGTATCCCTTTAACAGTGAGTGTGGATGTGATTTCCTGTGCCTCTGCAGCAGCCTTAAACATGACCATTTGTTGCACTTCTACTTTGGCTTCATTTTTAACTCTGTCATTTGCTCCATTGTGTTTAAGCTTTCATCCAAACACTGTTTCTAACCTGGGCAGCAGTGAGGGCATCTGCGCCGGCCGCGTCAGCTCCACCAGCTTCTTCAGCCTCTGGGCTTCTTTACGTAAATCTGCCACGTGCACGTGGAGCTTCCTGCGCTCCACGGCGTCCAGCGCTGCATCTTTGCGCACGGCAGTCATGAAAGCGTCCAGCGGGTCCTCGGTGGACGAGCCGGAGGAGTCTGAGAGGAGGGATGAGACATACGATAACACGAGGAGCACATGCATATGTAGGCAGAGTGAATCTATCAGCAGAACAGAGAGCACTCAGGCCGTCATGACTCACCTCCTCTGCCCGCACTCAGCTTTTTCTGAGTCTCTGCCAGCTCCCTCTCCACCTCTGACAGTTTGACCACCTACATGAAAATCAAACGCAGGAATTTAAGCGCAGAAACATACCCGAGCTTTAACTGCAGAAGTGCACTTTAATGCAGCTCATATTTAAGAGTGGAGTTCAAAGCTGTGGGGAAATGATTATTTCTTCTTTTACTGTTAAAGGAGAAAAAAGTCCAGAATCTCAGAGAGAGAGATGAGGTGATAAAAAGTCTGGATCTGAGACACTTTGTTCTATGGAGACAAAGTCGAAACAAAGTGATGCAGTTAACATTGACGCCCATGACTCCAACTGTAGCTAACTCCCTTTATTTTCTAATTGTATCATTATTAGGATTATTTTAAGTATATGAATAAGAATCTATATTTGTATGTATGTGTACACAGTTGTGTATGTGTGTGAATATGTATGTATGAATATGTATTTATTAAAATTTTTTTTTTTGTTCACTATTTGTTTATTTGTTCACTTACTGGTTTACTTAGTTTTATGTTTTTATTTCCCTTCCGATGACATATAACAATGCCACTTAACAGATCTGTTCTGTACCTTACATACTTAATAAAATGAAAAATAAAGTAAAAAAAAAGAAAGAGGGATGACAGACAGCTGCAACGAGGCAAAAGAGAAGTTTGTTTTGAAAGAAGAGATTTCTGGTAATATGGTTTTGTTGATTCATTCATTGATTTATTCATTTTAACCGGTGTTAAATATTTTATTTCTCAATCTTGGCTCAGACATATTTTTTGGAATTTTATTCTCTGTTCATCGATTTTCTTTCCACTATCTTACTTCAAGGTTTGGTCTCCTGGGGTTGTATTTTCATTGTATTTTATTTCTTTATTTTTATGCAAAGCACTTTGCACTACAAATCGTTTTATGAAGAGTACTATACAAATAAAGTTTGATTGGTTGATTGATGATTCGAGGGCTGACAGCAGAAGTGGAAATACAACCAAGAATTCTGCTGCAGATGTTTTTTGCTCCTTGTGATAACAGCTTTAAATGGAGGTTTTACAAAATTCTACAGGATTACACATTTACAAATCTCAATTCCAATGAAGCTGGAACCTTGTGTAAACAAACAGAACAGGTTTTAAGGATTTGCAAATCCCTTTTTGACCAAAACTCAAGTGAATACATATCAGTAGGGCTGGACCATTAATCAAGACAATAATTGCTGCCTGACACAGGCCCCATCCACACGAAGACAAACTGAGGTCTAAACGCATACGTTTTTTGCCGAATCTGCGTATCATCCATATGAAGACGGCGTTTTGGGGGTCTGTAAACGATCATTTTTGAAACCAGGTTCCAGAGTGGAAAGATTTTGAAATGCCGTATACGCAGCTCCGTGATTACTGGCTCTCCGCAAGTTTTCAGGTACGCTTACGTCATAGTTTCATATCGTCATTGACAAGCATGCGCCACACGCGGCAACAACAACAACAATGGCGGCGTTCGGTGTAGCATATGTGCTGATGAAGCTAGTGACCCTGCTATCCCTGTTGCAGCAAAATCTCCTTCTTCTCAGTCACCACCGAGTTGAACAAACAATTATCGAGGACACATTACGGCACTTTATGATCACTTTATCACAATCTCTGTTTACAACTTTTGCCGCAAGTGCGCATGCCCACTGTTTTTTCGTCTGTTTCTGACATATCGTTACAGCGCCCCTAGAGGCTGGCATGTGTTTTACAGCGTCTTCATGCGTCTCGAGTGCATTCATGTAGACGCACACATTTTCTGAGACGCCTTCATCTTCATGACGATCGTTTTTTAAACTGTTTAGCATTTTGTCTTCGTGTGGATGGGGCCACAGTCATGAGAATTGAGAAATTGCAGCCAGATGTCGAACTTTATTGATTTTATTAGCATTGCTTTCAGGTATATTATTTTATACAAATTTATGTCTAAGTTCAGATTTACAGAATAGAAATGTATTCTCTGTTAATCATTTTCATTTTCATTATCCTACTTCGGATTAA
The DNA here is from genome assembly GCA_036419115.1 of Scarus forsteni. Lineage (NCBI taxonomy): Eukaryota > Metazoa > Chordata > Actinopteri > Labriformes > Labridae > Scarus > Scarus forsteni. The sequence continues at coordinate 2,272,975 of JAZDUH010000400.1, read as the reverse complement.
ATTACACATTTGGTGTCTGGCTATCTCATTTTACCGTATAACTTTAAATTCAATTCAATTTATTAATTTTTCTCTCAGGTATTTTTATCTAATTTCTTATCATGTTTTATTGTCATGTTAGTCTTAACCCTAGTGTTTCTTCATGTTTGATTAGTGATTACGTTTCCTCAGCTCTCTAATTCTGTTTTCTGCTCATTTTTAAGTCCACAGCACAAGACTGTTGACGCAACACCTCTAAAGTCAAGTTTAAATTGATCGTTCAATAAAAAGTTTTACTGAATAAAATTCAGCTTACTTCTAAATCTGTTGAATTTAATGGGTTTTTTTTGTGAATTACTTTGTATGAATGTTTGTCTCTCACAAAACAAAAAGATAATTCTCCTGGAAAGTTTCCAATTTTGGAATATTTTCCAAAATTGCCTTTCTTAACTTTTCATGGAAAGTTTCTGTAAAGTTCACACCCCTTTCTCCCAGGTTGTTTTTTATTTTTACCAGTGAATCATAGGTCTCAGGCCGCTCCTCAATCTTTCCAGCCTTCTTCATCCTCTCCTGCCTCTTCCTCTCCACTGTGCCCGTGCGATCCAGGAACGTGTCGTCATCACTGTCATAGTAGTCCTCATCTTCCCAGTTTTTCTTCTTGCGTTTACGGGACACTGCAAACAGGACATAAAAACAGGGAAAAGCTCTAAACTTGGGTCTGTAACCTCTCCAGATGGCGGTTCCTAATTTCAGGCGTGGAGCGGAGCACACACCTGCCTCCTGGCGCAGCAGCCCTCTGGCTTCCAGCATGCGACAGGCCTCCAGGCAGCACTGGATGGCAGCCTCTTTCTTCTTCCCTGTGTGCGTTACCTCTGCCACCAGCTGTCGGCCCATGGCATCGTCCACGGGGAGCCTGACAGTGACATTCACAGAAACTCTGTTACTCAACAAACAGCCTCTCATAAGGCAGGAATCGTGCTGTATTACTTTATAAACTCATTTCCAAAAGAGCTGGGACATTGAGTAGTAAAAAAAGAATGCAAGCTTTCAAAAGTGTTAATTATGACAGCATGTTTTAGTTAAAGTCTTTTACTTAAAATACATTTTAGTTTACATCATAATTAAGTCAACTGTCTTAATTTTAGTCTAGTTTCACAACGAACATATGAAGTGTAAAGTGGAAGGCATTTTTTATGTTTCCTTGAATTTAAGAAGTCATGTTTCACTCTTGGATAAACAGTTTGAAAGTATAAATAAACAGAAACAAATTTAACTTTCACATGAAATGCAGTCTCCTTTATTTAGACTACCTGGCAGAGCATCTCAGTTACAATACTAGAATTGACAACAAACAGTGAACCTGCTCTACATGAATATATCAATTCATAAAGAGAGCAGCTCTGATTGGATCTCTCCACAACTGATCCCACCACCAAGCTAAGGCAGCTGTGATTGGATGTCCCTCTTTACTCATCCAACCTTTCCACACAACCAAAGTAACTGTGATTGGACATATTCCAAACTTGTCTCTACTTTTTGCATGACCAAATTAGGTCTGATTGGATTAACTCTGTCAAACATTTTAGCTTTGTTTTTATCTGTTAAGGAAAATATCAGTTAATCGAGTTTAGTTTTTGTCCATGTGCACTTGTTTTATTAGTTACTGTCTAGTTTCATGAGGGGAAAAAAGGTTGTTGAAGAAAACTATAACAAAAATAATCTAGTCAACAAAATTAACTCTGCTATGAAAACACTTTTCACCTGTATTTGATTGGATACTGATCGTAGGCACCATTCATAATGTTTGCACTGATCTACTTTATTGTACTTTTTAAACATACAAACATTCTGAATTGATGCCTTTGGCATGATCCAAAACAATTAGGTAGGGAGAACAACCGTCAATAAGGTGATGATTGTTGCACTAAAATTTTTAATATGCTGGCATCAAAATATCAATATTTTAATATAATATGGCACACTAAACATGCTGCATGTCCCTGTTGTCTCCCAGAGATGCTACTTCATGGCTCCTCAGTTGGGCGCTCTGCACTTGAGCAAGTGACACCTGAACAGAATTTACAGCCAAAGAAGAGAACGTCTACAGAGTGAAAATGCTGGACATCTGGGTGAAGAAAAGTGGACAGAGGGATGTCCCAGTCACTTATAACCAGCGTATGGATACACTTTGGCTTCTGCAACATTGAAGGGAACCACAAAATTGACTATTGTGACTTATGACTTTTTTTTTTTCAATATATCAGTTATTCCAGAATCACTGCATCTTGATTATATTGTGGACCACGTGTCAGCTATTATATTGCATTGTGATGTACCCTGTGATTCCCATCCCTTGTTGGGAGTGAGGCAGATGAAGAAGTTGAGTAAAGCTCAAAAACGTCCAGTACATTCCACAGATGCGCAGTTGATTTGTAAATAGTGACATTTCATTATTGAGCATAAAATTGGGTCCAACATGAACATGTTCCTAAACAATAAAAACACAATTGATGCATGTGTCAGCTTCGACTCATGACAGCACAGCTCTCAAGGTGCGTACACACCGGACGCTACTTGTACTACCTCGGTGATCACTCTCCATGCAAAGTCAATGTACAGCCGAGATGGGGCGGGGCTAACCCTTCAGTGATGCGTTGCCACGTACAAGACAATTACTTCACTCGTTGCGCGATGTTAAAGTTAAAAAAAAGTTGATCTTTTCAGGCGATGTTTTGTGTGGCTGTGTGGCATCAGCCAATCAGCAGTGTGTGCACGTGTGACAGTACCCATGAAAGACTGTTATTCATCCGGACTACAGAGTAACAATCCATGTCTGTGTGGGAAACATTAGTCAGTCGGGACATTAGTTCTGCCTAGACGGACCGCGGGAAACTCACAGATGATGATGCAGCTGCAGGGCATCAGCTGCAGTGATTTGTGGTTGATAAGTGAATGAAAAGGATACAGCTGGAACTAGAAAAGCACTCGGAGAGTGCAGACCTCTGCCAGCGCCACAGTCCTCACCCATATTGTGATTTTCACCATAAATATTAGTCCTACCTTTATTTCATCGAAAAATTTAGATTCCTTGACCATGAAAACATACCATTAGCAATTGGATTCATAATGATATCTATTTTAGTTCAGTAGTTATTCACGAAAATCACATTTTTCGTCATGGCGGCCAGACGCTGATCAGGATCAACACCAAAATTGAATCAGTTCTTCCTTTTCCCACGATGAACATTTCCTGAAAATTTCATCAAAATCCATCCATAACTTTTGAGTTATTTTGTTCAAAGACAGACGGACAGACAGACAAACACACCCGAAAACAGAACCTCCTTGGCGGAGGTAATAACGTCCGCCTATACATCCTATTATATGATATATGATGTGATCGCGGTGAAACTCAAGCGGACATGTCACTGAGCGATGGCCGACGGCAACGGTGACCAAAATGAGGTATTTATGGACAGGCGATACTACGTCAGTGGGCAATGCGATTTTGGTAGCTGGGTCGCTTGCGGTATGAACGCAGCATGCATCCAGGCATGTGAGTGCAGCACATAGGCTGATACTCTAAGCTGTGATGAATGAAAAAGTATCACCTGAGATGAACTCATGGTTGAATCTTGCACTCATACTCTGGGAGTAGTTGTAAATATATTTGGCTCCACATGATGTGTAGAGGGCAGCTGAAGCACACAAAAGTGCTCTGCATTGGAGGATTCAATTCAGAGTAAAAACTGATTAAATAATCATCAGTAACCAAAAGAAACATCAGAGCAGATCAGACACATGACTGATGGACAAAACACACAGTCTGCATGTGGTTTTTACAGCACTCAAGATGTGTGGCGGTCTAGTTAGTAACTGTATCAATAAGTGACTTTTTCGCTAACATGAGTAGCTAATGCAGTATTTCTCTAATTAAAGTTACCAAACCATCCATGGCTCCCTCTGATCACCTGTCATTGAGAGTTATACGATGTATGTATCTGTTGTTTGTCGCTGATACAACTGATTAGTCCTCAGAGTCACATGACACAGAAAGAGGCACAATCTCACACCGGAGAGTGAGAAGTACTGAAATAGTCTGGAGTGAAGCAGACATACATTTGCTGGATTACTTTTTGGTATGAATATTTTATGAAAGTGCTCCATAACAAGAAAACTTGATAAAAGTGTCGATACTCTGGTGCTGCAGTATCTGCTTCCACCCTTTCCAGGCACTTTAAAAATGTTTTAGGGGAAAATGGAATGAATCGTGGTGGTTAGCTTGCCTCTGTCTAAAACATTGCTCAGTTTATCTTTGAAAAGTCTTTAACTGAATATATTTGATCTTTAAATCACTTTTTTTATTATTCACACTTTACACAATGTCCCAACTCTCTTGGAGCTGACTGTTATACAGTGATACATCTGCTGACTTACTTAATTCTGCAGAGCCAGCTGCCGTGGCTTTTGTCCTCATACTCAAACTCCAGCTCCTCTCCTGTGATACAAAAATGACAAAGGAGAGGAAATAAGAAAACCTTAAAAAGTGCACAGACAGACATCTGTTGGTCAGAACTTTTACCTTCCCGGTCATAGAAGCCCTGCAGAGCTTTCTTTGGATCTTTCAGGTACGCTGCCTCCTGATCCTCATGAAATTCTGTAGAAAAAGGGTTTTCCTCGTTCTCATCTTCCTCTGGGACAGCTTCCTCAGCTGCAGGTTAGAATCATGAAGACGAGGACAGGAGACAAATAAGAGTTAGAAAGCACTCAGAGAGCCCAAACCTCCCCCAACATCCATAAGCAATAGTTCCATGATAAAGTTAGCATCATAAGTGACCCTGAAACCACACCTAGAACTCAGAATCATGTTGACATCATTATTAGTTTGACAGTTATTGAGCAAAAATAATATTTTGCTAATGCCAGTTATCTGGATCACCACCAAAATCAAACAATTTTTAAGATGGGCCATTACAAACATCTCTGGAAAATGTCAGTAAAATCTGTCCAGTAGTTTTTGTGTAATCTTGCTAACAAACAAACAAACACATGCCTGTAAACATATCCATCTGTCTTATTTTAGCACAGCATTACAGTAAACATGTCCTCAAAACCTTAAATGGAAACCTCAAACAGCTCAAGCTCACCCATTCCCCACGAGCAGCCCGTGTCATCATTTGACTGTTTGGTCTGGCCTTTGCTACTTTTCCCATCCTCGTCTTCCTCTTTCTCCTCGTTGTCATCATCATCAGAACCATCTCCCATCATCCTCTTCTCCAGCTCTTCCCTCTGTTTCCGGGCTCGCTCCCTCAGCTCTGTCACTGTAAATTCAGACTCCTCTTCCTCATCAAACTCTGGGCCCTGGGGACAAACAAGGGCGATGATGTGATGACAGATTTATACTTAGGGCACTTTCACATTAGGCCCCCTTGTTTCGAACCGTGCTGCGCCGCGGTTCGCCCCCCTCCCCCTCCAGCTTGCATTCACACTTGCAACATCGAACCGTGCCCGGCCACTTGTGTATTTACTCAGTTTGAAACAGCGGGGGGCGATATGCACATAACTGGTTACCAAATCTGCTACGGAGGAGAATGAAGAGGCTACCATGGTAACCATTTCCTACACCAGACAACCAATGTCTCCACGAAGGGGTGGTCTCGATCCGCTCCATCTCCCGACATTTGGTGCAGTTTCACTGGTGTGAAACAAAGTGGTCCGAACCGATCCACTTTTGATGCATTACTTCCTGTTAATCCCGCGGTTGAATCTTTTGCTTACTCAATTTGTGGATTTGTTTTTTCTGGTTGAGGATTACGAAGATTTACGAGGGTCCAGTAGGTCGCTGATGCCGTCTCAAACACGATAAAAAAACATATTTGAGGGAAAATGTAGAAGAGAGTGAAACGTAAACATTGGTTGTCTGGTGCAGGAAATGGTTACCATGGTAGCCTCTTCTTCGTTTTCCGTAGCAGGTTTGGCAACAAGTTACGTGCATATCGCCGCCTGCTGTTACAAACTGAGTAAATACACAAGTGGGCCCGGGCACGATTCGATGTTGCCAGTGTGAATGAAAGCCAGCAGGGGAGGGGGAGGGGGGCGAACCGCGCCGCAGCACAATTCGAAACAAGTGGGCCTAATGTTAAAGTGCCCTGAGACGGCATCAGCGACCTTCTGGACCCCCGTAAATCATCGTAATCCTCAACCAGAATAAACAAATCGACAAATTGAGTAAGCAAAAGATTCAACCGCGGGATTAACAGGAAGTAATGCATCAAAAGTAGATCGGTTCGGACCACTTTGTTTCACACCAGTAAACCCGCACCAAATATAGGGAGATGGAGCGGGTCGAGACCACCCCTACATGGAGGTCTTGGACCAGCTGATTTGGTGCGCACCAAAGTGCAGTGGTTGCATTCACATTGATACTAACAAACCAAAACCTGGGCCAAAACTTCTTTGGTGTGCACTAAATTGGGTTGGTGTATAAACACCTTTAGAGGGATATTTCAACAGAGGCTTTGTTTTGTTGGCCTACTTACATGGTGGTCTGCACTAGAGATGTGACGTTCACGAACGAGTCAAGTCTTTGAACAGCTCTTTTTAGTGAACGATACGAACAGATTCACAATTTGGAGTGAACTGTTCATTTGTGAGCAATTCTTTAATGCAAACTGCCAGCAAATCAGTTCTCATCATTCACTTAAAAAAGCTGTTAAGAAGATTAGATTTGTTTGCGAATCTCACATCTCTGGTCCAAATCATGCAGAAGGCAAGGCAAGTTTATTTGTAGAGCACAATTTGTACACGACGCAATTCAAAGTGCTTTACAGAAGAAAAATGCATTAAAATCACAATACAAAATAAAAGCACAATTGAACTTTAAAAGAGAAGAGTGCAGATAAGATTCTTTTAGTCATATGCACAGTTAAATTGAGCTGTTTTGAGCAAAGATTTAAATATTGTCAGAGTTGAGATAATATGATGATGGTAGAATATAACATAATGTAACAGGGTACAAAAAATATTTATAACAAGAACACAGGACCAATGAGAGTTTCTGAAGGGTTTATCTGATGACTGTAGACAGAGGCAGGCTAGCTATACCCATTGACTCCCAATGTTTGGGCTAAGCTAATTAACAGTGTGCGAGCTTTGGTCGTCTCTTCCTGGTTACTGCATGCACAGTTGAAAGAATGGAGTTTCTCTGCTTGTCATGGAGTGGGGAGTGAAGTAAGATATGAAAAACTTAATCAAATTCCTACAATGTATGTGACTGTGGGACCCATTTATCCCCCCTTAGGTGAGGCCATGTAAAATACAAAGCTACAGTAAAATAAAAACAACCTGATTTACCTGAAGGATAAAAAGCCTCGTGCTCCCACCAAACTTCAGGACATGCCCCACCCTCAGCCTGATGTAGGTCTTTGGAGGGATCTTATTCTTGTTCACAACAGTCCCATGTGTGCTGCCCAGGTCGTGGACGTAAAACCCCCTCTCCTCTCCCACGGAGTCCTCCTCCCCGGCCTGCCTGCGGTACTGGATCACAGCATGGTACCTGGAGATGGAGGGATGCTCCAGAGACACATCACACACCGGCAGGCGTCCTACCACAAAGTAACTCCTCTGTGTGAGGGGCACTGTGTCCACTATGGCGCCGTTTTTGAGGATTTCCAGAGCATAAGGGGTGTCTGGAGCTGAGCCCCCCCATGGAGGCTCTGTGTATGGGACAGGGGGGAATTTACCAGGAGGGGGGCCTTTAGGCAGGACACGGGGTTTGACTTCAGGTTTGGGTTTGACAGGAGCTCTTGTTTTTTCTGCTGGATCCTCTTCTTTCACGTTTACGTCGGTTTTCTTTTCACTGTCAGAACCCGAGGGATCTTTGTTGGAAGTATCTACAACCTCAGGTTTGTTATTCTCAGCCAAACTCTCAGCTTCAGCTTTATTTTCAGCCAAACGTGGAGCCTCAGCCTCTGCGGTGTGTTTTGAAGGAGCCGCGGCGCCAGCAGCGCTCCGCTTACTGCTCAGTCTCGGAGCAGTAAAAAGAGCTGGTTTCTTAAAAGTATCCTCTGTTTCTGGTTCATTCTTATCCACGGGCTTATTTTCCGGCTCACTCCCATTTTCCTTGGTCGGACAGTCGTCCTTTTCCACCGCAGAGCTCATTTCTTCATCCGTAATTTTCACACGCACGTTCAACGGCGGGGAGGCGGCCATGTTTGTTTGGTGCGACCGCGAAATCTGTCCGGGTCTTTTGGAGCCGTTTGAAACTAGGAAATATTATCATTGAAAAGTTAGCACCATAAAATTGTCATTGAAAATACACCCTCAATCAGAAAAGGTAGAGTAGTATTGATTTAATTCCTAGCTCCAATGTAAATGAGTGTTTACAGCGGAACCTACCCGAGATTTTTTCAACACGAACCACGACGTACTTCCTATGCAACTTCCTGTGAAGTGTACTGTTAACAGCACTGACAGACGGAGTATTTTCTTGAGGCTATGTGAGTAACGATATCGTTTTTTTCTAACGTAAATATGGTTTTTCACTGTCAAATGTCATTATTGATCATGCGCATCAAGCAGTGGGGCTAACAGTCCTGCAAACCAACTGAATAGGCCATTAATTGAACACAACTCCTTTCATTATACTAGTGATGCACGATATTGGATTTTTGGATACTCGATATGCCGATATTTTCCATTATTTCACCATCTGTATTACAGTTGACTTATCCAGCAAAGAATTCATGTCCTCTTTATATTTACCTTCTCTTTCGATCTAACTTTATGATGATGTATCTTCTCCTACCTGTATCAGTTTTTAACCCATTTACACTGATGACGATATGTATCCTTTTAGTTTGTTTAGAGAGCACATAGTCTCTCCTAAAAGGGGTATTTCAGTGTTTTTGAAGTTGGGTGGTATCTGGTACTTGTCAACAGTCAGTACAGTGGCCAAAGGGGCTCCCAGCAGTGCTGCACCTTTAAGGAGAGAAAGCTGAGACTACCCAGAAGGTACACTCCTGTCAATGGGTACACTTATTTTGCAAAGTGGTCTAAGTTTATGTGAAACAAGCAGTGAACCAATGTTGGATAGAATTGGGTGAAACATTTCAGAAGGCTTTATTATTCTTTCAGGAGGTCTCTGTGTTTGGCACTGTTTTATGATGCAGCAAATGTTTAAGTGCTCTTCCTCCTGTGCACTTTAGATAATAGACAACTCTGTATGCATAACTCTAATTCAGACCTAACAACAGGAAGGTTTGTGGGCCTAAAGTTTACACACAGACCAACATCAGGACTCTTCACAGAAGTTTGTCCTCTCTGTATTTGGGCTGAATCTGAAGAAGTTGGTCTTCTGTAAACTCTGGTTCATAAAGGTAACCCCATGCATCCACAGTAAAGGAATGCCTTCCTCACTCATCACTTTTGTTTGGTTCAGTATTGGTGTCCTCTGCTGGTGGATGTGTCTTTCTGAGTCCATCCAGCGAAACAGCAGCTCTGCAGATTAGATTTGCACAGGTGAAAGAATGCATAGTCATTTGCTACATTGTGATATAGAGATAAACACAGAAACTTCTAAGAGGAGAAATAAAGTGCTCAAAATTTCCCAATACATTTAAATGCATACAATACATTCAATCCAAAATAGTTGTTATATTGAATGTACAGTAAGTTTTACTTAAAATCCACACAATAGTTGAACAACTGTACCCAATAACAGCAGTTCCCCTCTCTGGTGGTCCCTGCTCGCTCCCCTTGGTGCGGCACTGCTGGGAGCCTTTTCAGCCACTTCACTGACTGTTGTCAAGCATCTGATGCAACCCAGCTTTATAAACATTGAACTGTCCCTTTAACTGAAGTTGACCTGTTTCTTCCATGGTTACAGTCCATTGTGTTATAAACAGATGTGAAGTAAGAAAAAATAACATGACAAAAATTACACTTTTGATTTATATGTGGATATTGCGTGAAGATGAGGTAAACATCCTCTGTAAGGTGTACGTTTTGCCTTTTTACAGCCAATTAATCAAATTTTCTTTTCCAGCTCATAATTTTTATTCATTAACATGGACATCCAGTGATGAGGATGAAAAGCATTACAGTTAGGGCAGGGCAAAAAATCGGTTAAATCGATTAAATCAAATTATTTTCTGGAGAAGATTCAAATAATTAAAAATTGAGGGCTTTTTTCTTGCCTTAGTCCAATTGTAAGTTGTTGCAATTTTTGAAAAAAAAAAAACAATTTTCATGATGGTTAGCCTTGTAGGGTTTGCACAAGCACGTTTGTAGGCTTGTATTTGTTATTTAGGTAGATTGAATATTGATCAGGGAGTTTCATGCTGATACTGTAAAAGTATCATAGCCTGTTAGTGTTTATGTAGACAAACCTGCCTACGTTTATACTATATAATCAACCTTTTATGACCCAGACTTTGACTTTAAAAGGGAAACATTTAGACAACATAAATGCAAAACTTGATTTGTTTCATTTTTATGTCACTGGGAGTTTTGTTTCTTTTAGGGAGGGAAAAATCGATTAAAATCATGAATCAAGTGTTGTGGAAAAAAATCTGGGATTTTATTTCTAGGCCATATCGCCCAGCCCTAGTATTCATTTTTCAGATCTTTGGCATGTAATAATAATATTGTCTGTAAATATCACCAAAATACTGATATCTGACAATACCAATTATCAGCTTTTTAGGACAATACATGCCAGTACCAGAATTTGTCCATGAATAATGTGCATCTCTAATTTATTTGAGTTGAGTTGGGATCTATAAGTCACATTTCTGGTGTACTTTACAAAAGTCAGTGTCATAAACCTCTGCTTTAGTTACAGCAAATTTCTCTCTGCATTTGTGTATAACTACAGAACATTTCCTCCTACAGTCTGTAATAATGGTTGTGAAATTCAGCTGTGTTTTCCATATTTTTTGATAGTCATTCCTTAAAAATGTTTACTGCTTGGGTTGCTAAGTTGATTCCTCCTTTCCTATTTTTGAACAAAATTTCAAGAGAAAAATGTGGTCAAGCGTTAATGACAAAGAATGTTCATGTTTACTAAACAAGGAAACCTGTCAGAATAGACAGCAAATGTGTTTTCATATATTCAGTGACACTTTGGGCCCATGAGAAGACATAGGCAATACAACACAGTATAAGTAAGAAAGTAGAATGAAGCACATACTCTACACAAGTTATAGTAAATTTGGCTGCTTTATGCAAGTTATCTCAACACACTACAAACTATTTTTGATATGGTAATTATGACAATCAAGTTTATTTTTAGGAATGCACAGTACAATCATCATGATATATCAGCAGATATTGGCCTCAAAAGTTAAATAACAGCATCAGTTGGTATTTTTATTTTTGCAGATATTTACAGCTGATAAATTGGCCACCCATTTGGGCCATGAATCAGCAGTAATATCCACAAAATACACAAATATACCACAATGTTTCACCTTAGTATCACTGCATGATTACATTTTAAAATCAAGAGTTTCATATTTTCAAAAGTTAAATATTATTTTTATTGTATTTCAGCTGTTCCACACAGAAATACTGTCTGCCACGTTAAAAGCAACAAGTCAGATTTCATAAGTTAACACCTTTTGCTCTTGATGCAAAAGTTCAGAAATATTGGCAAAAGGGATATCAGCAAAAATCCAATATTGTGTATCCCTTTTATTTTCTGTAAGTGGCTGTAAATGTAATAACCTTAAAGATGCAAAGAAAGTATAAACTGCAGTTCAGCTAGAATAACCCAGTAAGTCTGGATTAAATTTATTTGAGTAACATCCAGGCATTTTTTAGAATCATAAATATTTGATTTCTGTATTTATTTGATAAGTCCTCATACATTTATAATGTAACTCATAATGTGCTGCTGTAGCACTAAGTAGATGCTTTTTGAGGCCAAAGAGATTGTTTTTTTCCATGATGGTTAAACTTATATCAGTTGTGAGTTAAAAATGAAAATGTGGTCACCATAGAAAGCTGAGCACTCCTCTCTGGTGTGTTTTAGGTCTTTACTTTTGTCACATAGGAGTAAATATCCTATCCTCTATCCTTCCGAAAATTAAGGCCATAGCTTCAGGCTGAGCTCAGTGGGAATTTAGAAATAAATCTGTGTCATATAGATGATTTAAATGGATATTTTCAGGGCTTCAGAGTGCAACCATTTTGGTCGCACATGCGCCCAAAATTTGTAAGAGTGCGCCGAACATTTTTTGTTGGTCGCACCGATGCACTTGGCGCTTTCCCAGGTGAAAAAAACGTTGATTTCTGTCCTAGGTGCATCATCTCTCTCTCTCAAATCAAAGGTTAAAAGTTGAGAAAGCACATTTCAATATACCTACAAATCTAATATATTATAAGTTGACAAAAGTAACTGCAGTCGCGGGAAATCCGCTGAAACGGACAAAGCACAGCGCCTGCTTACTCTTATTTCTGTCCCTCCAATTTACAGCAGGGCCAGGCCCGCCTCAACACATGCACACACACAGCCCTCAGTAATCATCCAATCAGCTGCTATAATGCAAATGAGCCCAGACAGAGCCTGACTGTGGTGTCAGGTTTCAGCACAGAGCGGTAAATCTGAGGAAGCAGCAAAGCTCTGCTGATTTCATCTTTGTGACTGTCAAGTAATTAATGATTAACAACAATAAAGTTTAATATAACACATCTATATTTGTTCCGTCTTTTCTCCTGTTAAGGGGGGGATTTCTAAGTCATGCAGGCACAGAGATGAGTGTTTACGTCCACTGCCTGTAACTGATGATAAATGACCTGACTGACAGCCCCCGACTGTACATAAAGCTGTAAAGTAAAAAAAACAAGCCAAAACAAGAGAAAATTTGGTTGCCAAAATCTGGATATTTATTTCATCTTTATATTTCATTATAAAGGTGACACTATGAAAAATTTGGGTGCACCTAATTTTTGTGCTGGTGCACCTTTAAAAAAATGTGGGTGCCCCGTTGCAACCAATGCAGAAAGTTAGTCTGGAGCCCTGGTTTTGACTTTCATTCTCTCTGATTAAATCATTGACCTGCCAATGAATATAAACGTATTTACATCAATGTTTTGCAACACCCCTAAATCAAACCCCTTCCTCCTTTAAAACATCGGGAGCACTGATCTTCTCTCCATGTTTGTTCATCTTTTTGATCCTTTACTCATAGCCCTCGTCTGTGGTCTCTCATCATGATGCGGTACTGGGGTGAAATTCCCGGACCAGCAGGAGCCCCCCCGAGCCGCAGCTCCTTCGACCTGCTCCAGCGCGAGTTCCGCTCCGTGGAGATGCAGGACCCTCCCCTGCACCAGCCCTCAGCTCAGCGACCCCGGCCCACCACTATGTTGGACATCCCCTCAGAGCCCTGCAGCCTCACCATCCACACGGTGCAGCTGTGTCAGCACGTCCGCCGTCTCCGCGGCCTCCTGGCAGCGGCTCAGGCTCAGAGTCAGGGTCAGAGCTCAGGGTTGACTGAGGGGGGCAGCAGGCAGGAGGAGGCTGATGCCAACCTGCCCCTGCGTCCTCCCACTCCCCCTGTAATGCCAGACGATCTGCTTCCTGTGGACAGTAAGGCCCCGCGGCAGCCTTTCCAGCTCCACCACAGTGACCCCGAGAGTGACTTCTACAAGTAAGTCCAGTTGTGTAGCTCATTGGAAATGTTATTTCTTATGTATTGTCTTATAACTTTTAGTCCTTACTATGTATTAATCATGTCTGCAGGTACCATCCAACTTCAATCTGACATCTGGACATAATTTAGCTGCATTTATCTCCTGTATTTCTTCCATTTTTAGGGGTAAAGGTGAGCCAGTCACAGAACTGAGTTGGCCCTCCTGCAGACAACTCCTCTATCAGTCAGTAGCCACCGTCCTGGCCCATGCTGGCTTCGAGTCGGCCCAGGAGAGCGTGCTGGAGACCCTGACTGACCTGGTCCATGAGCATTACCTGCGCATCACACGCCTGCTGCGGGTGGCGGTGGACCGGGAGGCACGGCTTGGTGCAAGCCCCTTCCCTGATGTGGTTGAGCAGGTGTTCCACGAGGTGGGCATCGGCAGCGTGTTGGCCCTGCAGCGCTTCTGGCAAGTCCGGATCAAAGACTACCACAGCTACATGCTGCAGGTAAGAGCATGTTGTGAGCATGCCAGCTCTCTTTATTATTAGGGTTACATGGCATCTCAGAGTTATTATTAATACTAATGAAGGCTGTCACTTTTGAATCAGTCAATCTCAGTCTTTATTTGTATGGCACCAATTCATAACAAGTGTTATCTTAGAACACTTTAAATTAGAGCAGGCTGAAGACGCACTCCTCATTTTATGGATACACGCAGAGGTGAAATTAAGCCGGAACTCACCGTAACGCCTCTGAAAAGCAACTTCCAGTCATGCATACAATGTGAGCCCTTTCTTTTTTCAAGCAAATTTTACTGAAATAAATGTAAAATTGATGAAAACATAAAAATCATCTCCAGAATATGCCTTCTGTGACATGTTGAACAAGGTTTTAATGCACCTGACAAACACTAGGCTATAATATGTAGGCTATGGTACTCGCTTACCGTGATAAGTTGCAACTTGTAGTAGGCAGTCACTCACTGTAGCATAACGTTAATCCAATGTCCACTGGTGTGTGTCTTTTTGCAGACAACAGGGCAGTCATTTTTACAAAATAAACAAAACAAAAATCCACAAGTAATAAATTGTGAGGTTTTACGCGTTGTGAAATACTCTCTGTCTCTGTCATGCGAGCAGCACCACTCCTTCCACAAACAAGCACACTAAAACTCAATGCGTTCTTTTCATTGGATGGCTGGTTGCCTAGGTGATGTAAGGACAAAATTGTAATGATCTAATATTTACATTAACATCTATAATGATAACAAGGTAGAGATGACTGATGTTGAATAATACAACAAATGATTTTCAAACATACACACAAATAAGAACGCCATCCTCACCTATCACTTATGTTTGGTTCAGTGTTAGTGTCCTCTGCTGGTGCCTGCCTGGGTCCATCCGGCCAAACAGCAGCTCTGCAGATTCGATATACAGCTACATCGTAATATAGAGATGAGATATTTGGTTATTTTGGATCAAACAGCCTACTGCTCCAGGCAATCTGATGTGCTGCCACACTTAGTATTTTACATTTGAATATTTATTTACACTTCAAGTACAGACTTCCATCCCAATGCTCACTAAACAAATATTTAGTGTCAGGAGCTCAGAGTCTCTACCTAACTAAAACACACCTGTTACTTCATGGTTAAAGTCAATTTGTGTTAGAAACAGATGTGAAATCCAGTCAAAGTTTCAAGCCAAACTATTTCTAAAGCATGTTTTAAAACAGCCTCAGTTGACCCAAGTTGCTGTACAGGGTAGAGTATAATCCTGCATATACTTAATAATCATTAAATCAGTAATGATAATAAAAGCAGTAATGGAGCAAATATGAACATTAAAACATGTTTATAAAAATAGAAATAAATGAAGAATAACAACAATAGAAGGGTAAAAGAGAAGATAAAAGATAAAGGACTGAAGCCAAAGGAAATCGTCAAGCTGGGACTTAAAACCAAAGAAAAGAAACCAGTTTCCAGCAGAGTCTTAAAGTGCTCAGTGGACTGTTCTGCTCTAACCTGGAGAGGAAGGCTTTTCTTCGGTTGGTGCTGCTACTGTGAAGACTCTGTCCCCACGAGCAGAGAGCCTGGACCGAGGCTCTGCCAAGTGCCCTGGTAGTCCTGTGAGGCTTCAACAGCTCAGATAGATAAGATGGAGCAAGACCATTT
Organism: Scarus forsteni; assembly: GCA_036419115.1. NCBI lineage: Eukaryota > Metazoa > Chordata > Actinopteri > Labriformes > Labridae > Scarus > Scarus forsteni. The sequence continues at coordinate 2,257,183 of JAZDUH010000400.1, read as the reverse complement.
AAGCAAGAAAACAACATGTAATTCTCCAAAATATTACACTTTTGATTTATAACAGTGGATATCTGGTGATAAGGTCATAAACCATTACACTACATTGTACATTGTGCCAAAATTTAGCACATTTAAATCCAGTTTATATGCCCAAATATCAGCTCTAAATATCAGCCAAAGTTTTCTTTCTGCTGATAACATAACCAAGATTTAACACATTTACCTGCTATAGCATTATTGTTCTGATTATGTCATGCTAACCTTTTTATTACTATTGAGCTCGATGTTCATACTGCAAACTTAACTTCTTTGACAAAAGAAGAGACTCAGATGTAAGGCAGACATTTGAACTGTTAAAGAGAAATATTATTCTGATAACCAGTCATCTTTCCTTATCCTTTGACGTGACTGTCAGGAAATAAGTTCTTAAATGTCTCCTCCTCCAGGTGAGTAAGGACCTGTCTGAAGAGTATGAGCACCTGGTGAACCCAGAGAAAGCTCTGGAAGACTCCAAACCACCCAGGATCAAAGAGGAGCCCATGAGTGACATCTCCTTCCCTGTTAGCGAGGAGCCCGAGGCAGACCTGGCCTCTGGGGACCAGGCTCTCCCTATGGGGGTTCTTGGAGCCCACGGTGAGAGGCTGGCAGGGGGCCTGGATGGAGACCATTCCCCTCATGCTTCAGGTGAGAGCAGTAGAGCTGTAGTCAACCAAAAAACAACATGGCTAATTACGGCTCTGTCCACGCGGAGATGAAAAGAATCTCAAAACTCCACATCTTTGTGGATAAAACCCTGATGTGATCAAACTGCAGATTCTCCTAGACTTAATTCGTGGACGTAAAAAAAAAAAAAGACCAACAATTGGTCTTAAAAATCCCACAAATAAATCACATAAAGCACCAGCTGTATACATTTGTTTCATCTGAATCACTTAGAAACTTAAACATCTTTAAAACCGCAATATAAACCTCGATCAGCACGAGCATTTAGTGTCATTGACAAACTTATCAACCAAAAAGCTGCAGCCTCAACCAGCACCTGCCTTCATGGTTTTAAGACGGTGATACTTTTCACAGCACTTTTTAATTTTGTTTTAGTCATAATTTAGTAATCTAATTTACTTTAGAATTGATTGATTGGATATATTCCTTACTCTAATCTAGAGCTGAAACGATTCCTCGAATAATTGCGATTATTCGATTGCTAAATATCCTCGAGGCAAATTGTGTGCCTCAAAGCATTGTTTAATATATAATTATACATATAATATATATACACTCAACAAAAATATAAACGCAACACTTTTGTTTTTGCTCCCAGTTTTCATGAGATGGACTCAAAGATCTAAAATTCATGCCAGATACACAATATTACCATTTCTTTCAAATGTTGTTCACAAATCTGTCTAAATGTGTCATAGTGAGCACTTCTGCTTTGCTGAGATAATCCATCCCACCTCACAGGTGTGGCACATCAAGATGCTGATCTGACATCATGATTAGTGCACAGGTGTACCTTATACTGCCCACAATAAAAGGCCACTCTGAAATGTGCAGTTTTATCTCACAGCAAAATGACACAGATGTCGCAAGCATTGAGGGAGCATGCAATTGGCATGCTGACAGCAGGAATGTCAACCAGATCTGTTGCTCGTGCATTGAATGTTCATTTCTCCACCATAAGTCGTCTCCAAAGGCATTTCAGAGAATATGGCAGTACATCCAACCGGCCTCACAACCGCAGACCACATGTAACCACACCAGCCCAGGACCTCCACATCCAGCAGGTTCACCTCTAAGATCGTCTGAGACCAGCCACTCAGACAGCTGCTGAAACAATTGGTTTGCATAACCAAAGAATTTCTGCACAAACTGTCAGAAACCGTCTCAGGGAAGCTCAACTGCATGCTCGTCGTCCTCATCGGGATCTTAACCTGACTCCAGATCGTTGCCGTAACAGACTCAAGTGGGCAAATGCTCACATTCGATGGCGTCTGGCACGTTGGAGAGGTGTTCTCTTCAGGAATGAATCTCGGTTTACATCGTTCAGGGCAGATGGCAGACAGTGTGTGTGACGTCGTGTCGGTGAGCGCTTTGCTGATGTCAATGTTGTGGATCGAGTGGCCCATGGTGGTGGTGGGGTTATGGTATGGGCAGGCATCTGTTATGGACGAAGAACACAGGTGCATTTTATTGATGGCATTTTGAATGCACACAGATACCGTGATGAGATCCTGAGGCCCATTGTTGTGCCATACATCCATGAACATCACCTCATGTTTCAGCAAGATAATGCACGGCCCCATGTTGCAAGGATCTGTACACAATTCTTGGAAGCTGAAAATGTCCCAGTTCTTGCATGGCCAGCATACTCACCGGACATGTCACCCATTGAGCATGTTTGGGATGACCGGCGTATATGACAGTGTGTACCAGTTCCCACTAATATCCAGCAACTTTGCACAGTCATTGAAGAGGAGTGGACCAACATTCCACAGGCCACAACTGACAATCTGATAAACTCTATGCGAAGAAGATGTGTTGCACTGCATGAGGCAAATGGTGGTCACACCAGATACTGACTGGTTCTGAGTCCCCAGACCCCCAATAAAGCAAAAAAAATGCACATTTCAGGGTGGCCTTTTATTGTGGACAGTCTAAAGGTGTGTTCACACCGGACGCTACCTGTACTACCTCGGCGATCACTCTCCATTCAAAGTGAATGTACAGCCGCGATGGGGCGGGGCTAACCGTCCCGCGATGCGACAGCCGGTGACAAGACGACCACTTCACTCGTCGCGCGATGTCAAAGTTAAAAAAAAGTTGATCTATTCAGGCGATGTCGTGTGTGGCTGTGCAGCAACAGCCAATCAGCAGTGTGTGTACGTGTGACGGTACCGTTATTCATCTGGACTACAGGGTGGATGACTTCTAGGCGGAACTAATCTCAGTGAGGACATTTGCAGACGGACCGCGGTAAACTCACAGATGATGCTGCTGCATCATCAGCTGCAGAGCTTTGTGTCTGATAAGTGAGTGAAAGGACACAGCTGGAATAATGTCCGCTTATACGTCCTATAATGTGATATATGATATGATCGCGGTAAAACTCGAGCGGACGTGACGTCACCGACCGACGGCCGACGCCAACGGCGACCAAACAGGTATTTATGGACGCGCGACGCTACATCTGTGGGCGATGCGACTTTGGTAGCTTGGTCGCTTGTGGTGTGAACGCACCTTAAGGCACACCTGTGCACTAATCATGGTGTCTGATGAGCATCTTGATGTGGCACACCTGTGAGGTGGGATGGATTATCTCAGCAAAGCAGAAGTGCTCACTATCAAACATTTAGACAGATTTGTGAACAATGTTTGAGAGAAATGGTAATATTGTGTATCTGGCATGAATTTTAGATCTTTAAGTCCATCTCATGAAAAATGGGAGCAAAAAAAAAAGTGTTGCGTTTATATTTTTGTTGAGTATATCTGGACTACTATACAGTGCACGGTGCTTGACACGGACGGTCATTTCTGTGGCACAACGCGCCTGCTACCTCTGCTGCTGCGGGGCTTGTAAAATCATGAAGGAAGTGAGAAGAGAGGGACAGAAAGGAGAGAGTCCGCAGAAGAAATGGCAGAGAGTGTCCCAAGTGTGTGGTCACTACAAGAAGGGACGAGAAGAAAACACAGTGCAGTGTGTCTGATGTCAAACGGAGTTAGCTTAGCACGTAGCTTAGCATGATAGCACGTCGTCACTGCTGCAGCACGTCAACAGTAAATATCCGGTCTGTGCGTCCTCAGAGCGACACAACAGGATGACACTCATGATACATCAACAGAAGCAGCTAATGTGATCAATAACTGAGATATGGGCTAGTAAATAACCTACTTTGATTATGGCTCCGTGTAAAGGCTGGTTCAGAACGTAAATCAATGCGGAGGCTACTTGCCCAGAATCATGTGTATTTTGTTCACATACTTTTCACATCCAATAACTTTACATTTAATTTGATTGCAGAGAGTAGAACAGGAAACACTGACAGTGAGTAGAGGAAGCAGGTGTAGGGAATGCTTTCATATGTTATAGAAATGTACATTAGCTAGTTAAATTATCTTAGTATCTAAGTATATTATTTGGTCCTAGAAATAAAGTAAGCAAAATAAGATCATCAATATGGTACAGTAGTAAAGGCAATAATTTAGCAAAAAGAGATAAGCATGAACACAAATAAAATAAAAATAACCAACCTTAAAAAAATACTGAAAAAGCAAGATATGGCCCAGAGTAAAAATAAAAGTATAGATTTTGATTTTGAGATCCCATTTATGCTCAGAATGTTCAAAATAAGAAAAATAAGTTTTTAATTTGAGTGACCTGGCTTTTCTGTTTTGTGTGTTACTACTAATAATAATGTGTAGTGATTCAATATTAAAAAGAAATGCAGTGAGCGCAATGTAACAGTTATTCGATTCTTCGATTAATCGACAAAAAATTTGATAGAGTAATCGATTACAAAAAGGATCGATAGCTGCAGCCCTACTCTCCTCTCCTCTACTCTTACATGGTGAAATTAGATCTGATGGATTAAGTCTCCCTGTCAAACACTTTAGTCTAGTTTTTATTTGTTGATGATAATGTTAGTTATTCAGTTTTAGTTTTTGTCCACATGCACTTGTTTTTCTTTGGTTATAGTCTAGTTTTCATCAGGCCAAAGTGGTTGTTGATGAAAAAGATGATGAAAATAATGATTTGACAAAATTAACACTGTTTATGAGAGAATTTTCTACAGGGATTGCCATAATTATTCCGTTCATTGAACTCTGGTTTATATTTCCGTGAAGGTTATGTCTGACCATTTTTTCATGTTATTTAAAATCTACATTTACCCTGTTGCAAACTATGAAGTATTTTTTTCCTGCTGTCATTCTGCATACAAACAAGTGACAGTCAGCAGGTTGCATGGCCTCTGTTGGCCTTCTTCCACTGCCCCAGGTGTTTTTATACTCAAAGTACCTGGCAGAACATTTTGTAACCTATTCCATCCGTCTGGGATAAAAGTCAATAATGTCCTCAAATAAACAGAACTGTTTCTGACTTCTGTCCACAGACCTAGTCACTCTTTTTTCCCCTGACATCAGACAACTTGAAGTTGAAATAAACTGACACTTCAGGCTGAACCATTAAGTCCAAAGAGCTGCTTGTGGAGCTGCATCAGTAAAAATAGTTACTGATTCAAGAGAAGCTCCACAGATTCTTTTCTCCAAATGTTTCTGCTCTCCTCAAGATAGAAAACATTCTATCTTATCTCTACAGGCTCTTCCTCAGGGTCACTGTATTTATGTTGTTTACTTCTGAGTGAGACAATATGGAATCCAGTGGGAAAAAGTTTGTGTTGGGCAAACTTTCCTGATGTTTACTGATTAGAAAAAAGTATCCCTAAAGGCTACCAGAGAGTGCTAAGCATTTTACTTTCTTTCCTTTAAAGTTTTCCGAATTGATCAAAATGACTACAAAACATCTCTGCAAAGATTCTCAGATGTCTTTTTAAAAAAACAGACCTTCAGTAAGTCATTTGAGTTATTAAAGGGACTGTGAGGAGTTTCTAAGTAATTACAAAAAGTCTCACTTTAGATATATGCCTGATCGAAATACACACTTTAAGATCAGTTTTATAGCATCAAAGTAGGTTATCTATAAATGCTGTTCCTTAGCTTCGGGTCGGACAGGGCTGGCCTGGCCTGGATACTCAACTTCGGGAACAAGACAATTAAAACTAGAGCAAATTTATATTATTCAGACACGTCTTAGAACACCGGGCTGTAAGTAGTGATATATAGCCGGCTACAAAACTACGATACGAAGTGTTCCAAAAATTGCTTGTTGTCACGCATCAAAAACTGCAGCTACGTATCTAGAAAGAGACACATTGCCTTGTCGCTTTGCATCCTGTAAGTTGTTGGAAAAATAAGTTGTAAAGCAAGAGTTTCCTACTCTGAGTTCCGAGTAGGAAACTGCAGCTGTAACGTCCCCCGAAGTCTGAATTTCCTACTGGGAACTCGGTGAAAACTTGCCACCCCCGAGTTGACAATCGAAGATGGATGCCTCCAGTGTGAACAGTTATTTAGTTCCTGTAATAATCAATTTATTTGCACTTCTGACTGGGGTGTGTCGCTCTAGATCAGCTGTACACATAGTATTGTTAGACTTATATTTACAAAAATGCTGCCATAGTGATAATCATATTCTTCATGTGATATTTGTGAACAACAACGCAGGGCGTGCTAACAACAGCTAACAATAGCCTGGTAGATCGGCATGTTTTTTCCCAACTTCAACTTGAACGCCGATAAGTCAGAGATGATGTCACTCCCAGTTCCGAGGTTACTGGAACGCAGCATTACGACAGTCGCCGCGCGTGCTCATGGGTAGCAGAGTATTTGTGTCGCTGGTAATAGATTCTCCTCATGGCACCTTTAAACAAAGGTTTAAATCCGTTAGGGGCATTTTTATAGTAGCTTGTACACAACAGACACTTATTAAAAACATCAGCAAATGATGGCATCCAATCAAAAAAAAGAGTTTAAATATAAAAAAAAAACAATTAGTCCAGGAAAGGATTATGAATTCATGAAAATAACTTTGAATAATGATTACATTTACAAGCAGGTACAACTTAACATGTTCTGATGGCAAAGCAGAAATGGACTTGAACAGGGTTTCTGCAGGGCATTTAAAAGAATTAATACTCATTAAATTTATTTTGTGAAAATTAAGGCCTTAAAATGGCATTAATAATCAATACTGATTCTTAGTGGCATTAAAACATGTTTCTGTGGTTTTCAAGAAAATTGTAAATTACATAAGATGATGATAATAACAATAGTGATTATACCACTACTACAATAATAATGATATAATGCACCATTTTGAACTGCGATTCGCCCGATATGTACATCCATGTAAACACGTTGAACTATTGTGATAAATGTTTCTGGTCAGTCGGGTACAATTGCCTTAAAACTGGATGTTTGGAAAGTGACCAGCGGACTGAATCAGGTGGAGGAAGAAGAGGAAAAAACAAATTCCAGCAAAATGACTGAAAAATGTGGAATTCAGGGAATGACTACAGTCTCTTGGTGGTCTAGACAAAGAAGGATTTTTGCAGTGCTTCTAAAAAAAAATTTAAGCTTGGTAAATCTGACATGCAATCCGACGTTCTAAAGTTCACAGTCATGGCATTAAAAGACTTGCAATATAGCATCAAAATGGCATTAAAAATCATTACATTTGACTGGCTGAGTTCTGCCTGTTGAATGCATTCGCCCTAAAGAGGCTAAAACACTCAACCTTCTGGAGGATTTTGTGGTAAAAATATTTTTTTCTTGAAACATTTCTAAGTGTTTTCTCTAATGTCTCCAATTAGTATATTTGGATCCATTAGGGAAAGGGTAGCCTTGCAGAGCAGACAGACCTGCCTGATTCTGAAATCCTGCAGGTCCATCTTGCCAGCTTCCGTTGTCCAACAAATTCACTCGGCTGATTTCTCAACAGTCCAATCAGGGAAGAGAGGCAGGAGCAGCAGAATGGGGACGTGACGACAACCGGAAGTTGAGAACGGACATGCCGATTAGCCTATTGTCCTCATGGCTACTTAGTGAAACTTGGTGAAATCTGCCCTCCTCAGAAGTTTACTTGTAGGGACTGTCTTTCACAAGGTTCATGTTACAGATAAGTGTTAAATGAATCATCTGTGTGGTACAATTTAGTGTAAGACGATAGTGTAAGGCCGTTAGCTGTTAGCAGCTAAGTTAGCGGCTAATGGCTAACGGTCATTAACTGTTGTTAGCTGTTAGCGGCTAAGTTAGCTACTATGGATAACATCCATGAACTCTTGTTAACTGTTGTTAGCCATTAGTCGCTACATTGGCCGCTATGTGTGCTACATTTTAAAAGGCAACCCTGCTTGATGTGGATTGGTCTGTGATGAATGTGACGAGCCAAATGATTGTCCAATCACGAGCTTGTGTTTTTTTTTTTACGTTCTGCCCCTGAAAACAAATTCAAAGGGCTCTTACCCAGATAGACTAGTGAAATATTTCGGTGGCAGATATATTGAGTTGTCCATCAGGCTTGTCAGGTTAGGAAAAGGGATCAGGCTGGGACCTTCTTTTCTCAGGCACAGAATCAGATGTGATAAAACATTAAAGGGTTTTTTTTTTTTTTAAGTGGGGTTGCTATGGAGGTCTTTGATACAAGAAAATATGAGAGTCAATAAAGGAACCAGTATGCATCTTAAAGTAGAGAAAAAAATAAAATAATTGGACTCCTAATTTTTTTGTAGTAAGTAGTGTTTTTTTGTTCTACTGTTTTATCATTTTTGGCAGCATTATTGTGAGGTGAAAATCTAAAAACTTGACAGCCCTTCATGCCATGAGGTGGATGTGATACCATTTGGAGGAATCTCTGTTGCACTGCTCTTATCTACCTTTCACCGTGGATGGAAGGTTGAGCTCCCCCATTATGAGCCATTTAGTTACATGGTATTACTGCCGATTATAAGCTCTAAAAGATTTATTCCTCCAAACAGCAGCCCTTCGTCTAGTGATTTCATGAAATAGAGTTAATACATCCCCTCTCATTTTATCTACACAGAAATGCCATTAATTACAAATGATTAAAAGGCCCGTTATTAAGTATTTTATCCTTTTTGATTTCTGACAGCTCTAATTAAGGACTTTTACTAAACTCTCTCTCTCTATCAAAAGGTGGGGGCGGGGCCAACAACTCCCCGCTTTGGCCCCAGGTCAAAATGGAGCCACAGGACGCAGAGGAAGGTCAGAGCGCCGGCCATCATCATCACCACCATCACCACCACGGTGTGCTGGGGGGAGACGTGTTCGAGGAGGGCGGGCCCATGTCCACCATGAGCGAGTCAGGGGGGGCCATGGCGCCCTCTCCTGGTGGGGCAGCCTCGGACGGCAGCTACGCTTCACATTCCCCGGACTCTTTGATGGGGACCTCGCCTGTTTTCAACCAAAGACCCAAAAAACGGGCGAAGAAGATGTGAGGCTCTTGTGTGTGGACTTGTTTTTTTACACTCTAGTTTTCTATCTGTAAAAATAGCTATTCAAAGCTGGGTTTCAAAGAAGTTGTCTGATTTGGTTCAGTACAGTTTGGACTGCTAAGCCCTGAGCTTGTTTGCAGGTCAGCTGTTTCCTCTCCTGAGGGTCACACCAGCAACATCTAACTTATCTGCTCTGCCTCCTCTCCACCAACAACAAGGAAAGTGTGTACCTGACACACCAGATGGACAGTTCAGTATATTTGATTGTTTCATCTGAGCAACAGCCCATAGAAAGAGTTTGAGAAGGAGTAGAACCTTAAAAAAGCATATCCTGCAAGTGATTGGTTGATTGTTCTGTCAATCACATTCATTACAGACCAATCAGACAATGTAGTAAAAGGATATTACTGATGCAGAGTAAAATACAAAGCACAAGCTGCTTTATGGGAAAAACACACCAGAACACGTCAGAATTGGAGTGAATGTATCTTTGTCATTAATAAATGCTTTCAGTGTTATTTGTTTTTCATTTAATAAAAAAAAAGCAGATCTGATGAAACTGCTACTGAAACTGTTAGCATCCATGCTAGTCTCTCATTTTCTGCTGTTCTCTCAATTGAAGGTCCATCCTCTTCCTGCTTTTAAGGATGCTGATTGGATCATGCCATTTTGGACTGTGCATAATTATTATACTCTGATTACAGACAATAAGGTGTCCAGCTGCACTGCAAGATTAGTTCCAAATAGAAAAAGAAATGAAAAAGTTGCTCACCTGGACTCTTGGGTGATTAAAACATGGTGTGGTAAGTCTTTGTTTTAACTGCTGACAGTTCTTGCATCCAATCAACAGACCACAGCATGATTAGCTACACACTTAAAGGTGTAGTCAGCGATGTGGGAGAAAACGAGTGACAATATTGATAACATCACAACAGTACATTTTGGCAGATTAGACAATAAGATGAATGCCCGACAGCTGTGACTGTTATGTGAAGCACCTCAAAGCTAATGTTGCTTACCTATCCAGCAGAAAGACGGCGACATCCGCGTCCGTTTTCAGGTCTTTCAATTTGCAGAGTTCCCTCCACCTTTGGAAAGCAACACCAGTGCTGACCCGGGCCTTCGCTCTTTCATGGTTATAGCCCTTCTTTTTCACTTTTCACTCCTCTGACCTTTTTCTTTTGGGCTGTTTTTCAGCCATTGCTACTGCACCTATTGTATCTCTGTCTCACGCTAACTGCTCACGCTACACAACCTACGACTCCCCCTCCCCTCTTTGTCTGATCTGCGCATGAGTATGATCGCCCCCTGGATGTGGGGGGGTGTACCCTGTTTTGGTAACTCGGCCTGAGCCACAGTATTTACCTGCTGAAATTCAGAGCCAAGGCTGTGTATTGTCAGTGGTGACATCTTGTGGATGGAGAGGAGAAATACAGTGATTTTGACAAATAGTGCATTAGATTAGAAGATTAGATGATCGCTGACTACACCTTTAAGCTGTGTTCACGCTGAATGTGACCTTGTGAAGTCGGCGACCACTCTCCATGTAAAGTCAATGTTCAGCCGCGACAGGGCGGGGCTAACCCTCCCCTGATGAGACGGCCGTGATCAAGGAAACCGCGTTGCTCTGTCGGCATTGTTGATATAGTTTATCTTTTCAGGCGATGTCTCCTGTGACTGTGCTACAACAGTCAGTCAGCATTGTGTGGCTTTGTGATGGTGCCTGTGAGAGACAGTTTTTATTCCGGTCCACAGAGTGACAGTCCATGTCTGTGTGGTAAACATTAGTAAGTGAGGACATTAGTTTGCCCTGGCGGACCGCAGAGAACTGACAGATGTTGCTGCTGCAGTGTTTTGTGGTTGGTAGATGAGTAAAAAGGATTCAGTTGGAATAATGTCAGCTAATATATCCAGTGATATGATTGCAGTGAAACTTGAGTGGAGGTGACATCACTAAGTAATGGCGACGTTGACAAAAATTAGTTACGGGACTTTGGTGGGCAGTGAGATTATGGTTGCAAATTCGCAGTGCAGCTTTAGGAGAAAACTAATTGGGAAGGCACTGCTCCATTTTTTGGATACATTTCCCTACATTTGACAGTGAAAACACCTGTGCTTGATCCCACACTGAGCTGAAATGAACGGACTGCTGAGTAGAAACACAGCTTTAGAGGTGAGATAGCAGTTTCATACAGATGGACTAACTCAGGCGTTGCTAATGTAAAAGAACTGATGATTGTTTGCCAGTGTCAACATGCTGTGTTTCCACTAAGCAGTCCGCCTCAGTTAAGCAGGGTACAGTTCACATTTACAGGTGTTACCACTGTGAAATAAGGACACAAGGACATAAGGATCTGTCTGTTCCTGTTCCTGTGAAGAATGTCCGCACAAATCAATGCTACATGGAGTGCCGGAGGTCCTGGAGGTTTGTATTTGTTGGCATATGTTTGTTTGTTTGTTTGTTAGCGAGATTACACAAACAATCAGGGGGATTTTTCTGAAATTTTCAGATGTTGGTAAGGGCCCAACTTAAAGGAACACTCCAACACTTTTTGTTTTCGTGTCTTACCTCACTCCCAAATCCATGACAAGCAGTACACACCATTTTTTCAACTGTGCGTGCAGTAAGGAAGAGACGGCCAAAGCTTTCCAACCGCTAATCAGCTTAGCTCAAACAAAGGGAGTATATGGCTAGTGCGTTAGCTTGTGTCTGCCTGTAGTCATCAGAAAAACTCTCCAGCAACTCTAACTGGTCCTGTGTACCTGTTATATGTCATATTATCTTTTACTCCTAAATGGGATGTGATGTTTGCAAACAAGGCAAGTCTTTTAAGCAGCTCCTTTAAGTGAATGATAACAAATGATTTACTGTTTTGAGTTAAGCATTTGTTTGTGAGCCACTATTAAATGCTAATTTCCTTAAATTTAAGAAGCAAAAGGTTCACTGAGGACTTCTCATTGTACAATTAAAAGAGCCGTTCCAAAGACTCGACCCTTTCACGAACGTCACATCTCTCCTGGAAGAAGTGGGTCAACAAAACAAAGCCTCTGTTTAGGAATAGTTAAAATAATATGAAGATAATAAAAGATAGCATAACATAATGTGGCTAAAACAAGTCACAACAAGCACACAGGAACACTAAGAGTTGCTGAAGAGTTTATCCGATGACTGTAGGCGGAGGGTAACGTGCTACCTATATACTTCCAGTGTATATGGGTAGCACTGTTCAATCCCGCCTGACTCATCTTAAGTTAGTACTGAATGCAGATAAATCAAAAACCATGCTATTTTCAAATGGCAAGCAGCTTCCATCCCACCTTCCTAGGCTGTTAACTGTTCTTGGGGTTCAAATTGAAATGGTTACATCTTATAAATACTTAGGCATTCTACTGGATGAGAACCTATCCTTTAAACTGCACATAGATAAACTTGTTTCTAAGCTGAAACTTAAACTAGGTTTCTTTTTTAGAAACAAGTCTTGTTTTTCACTACAAGTCAGAAAACATTTTTTACCCTTGTTTGACTATGGAGACCTGCTTTTATGAATGCTCCTGAGCAGTTTCTCAAAAAATTGGATACTGTATACCACTGTGCCTTGTGCTTTATTACTGGTTGCAGCTATCATGTACATCACTGTTCCCTATATGCTGTCGCACACTGTCCTTCCTTGTATGTTTGAAGACTCTTTCATTGGCTGATTTTTATTTATAAATCCATTCTTGGATTTCTGCCTACATATCTGTGTTCACACGTGTGTAGAAACTTCAGCCAATATGGCCTGCGCTCTCAGGACATCATACAGCTGCAGGTCCAGAGAGTAAGAACTGAACTGAGCAAAAAGGCGTTTACATTTTCTGCCCCTTCTGCCTGGAATGATGTGCAGAAGGATTTGAAATTGACACGTCTTATAACCCTAGGGGAATTCAAGACAATTTTGAAAGACAGAGAAATGAGCTTAATTGTCTCTTGTGATTGTGCTGTGTGATAACATAATCCTAAAGCAGTTTTTCTGTAGTGTGTGTCTGTAACCGTGATCTGTTTTATTTTGTTTCTGTGCTGCCGTCTTGGCCAGGTCACATTTGTAAAAGAGGTTTTAAATCTCAATGAGTTTTTTACCTGGTTAAATAAAGGATTGATTGATTGATTGTTTGAGTTAAGCTAACTAGCGGTGAGCTTTGGCCGTCTCTACCTTGTTATTGCACACGCAGTCAAAAGACTGGAGCCTATCTGTTAGTCATTGACTCTGGAGTGAGGCAAGGCACGAAAAGCAACAAAAATAATGAGTGTTCCTTTAAATATAATAATAGTTTGTTGGGGAACCAGATAACCGCCATAGGCAAACAATCTTTTTTACTCAGTAGCTGTCTAACAGTGATATCAACATGATTCTGAGCGCTAGGTGTGGGTTTTCAGGGTCAAGGAATCATATTATCATGATAACTTTATCATAGAAATACTGCCTTTAGGTGTAACAACAATATGTGAGATACCTTTGTGGAGGTTTGTGCTCTCGAAGTTCTTTGTAGTTGTTCTTTTCTTCAAGCAGATATGTTGTTGGTGTAGCCCACTATACCCCGCTTTCATCCCCTCCCTCAAGTAAAGGCACAGTCGGCAGTGGAAACTCAAGCAAGGTCAAAAACTGTACCAAACTGTACTGAATCAAAACAGACATTTCTCAGTAGAAATGCAGCGTAGTGAAAATAAATAAACTTGTTTTCTTTGTTAAAGTGAGTGTTTATTTTTCTAGAAACATGGAAAGAGGCTCACATTCATCCTAATTAATTGACCACTAAGAAAAACTAAGATGTCCAAAAGCGTGTAATTGAGTTAAACAGCTTCATAAATCAGCAGAGTGGTTTGTTTGCCTTAGCTATTACATTTGTTTCTCCACACACATTAATTTATTTCCCATTCCTCTTCATCACAAATACTGGATTCTGCACACAAAACAAGAATATTTTTATGTTCTCCATGCTCATGACGCCGCAAATTATGATGCATCTCCATCTCCTCACGTCCCCCCTCCAACAGTGAACAGTACATGTCGCTCAACGCAGCGGAACGATCCACTCTGAGACACACACACCTGTCAACCTGACGCCGCTCGACTAAATTAGCATCTGTTTCTGAAATGAGGCAAAGCTGTGAATGCAACACCAGAGGCAATTATGGCTTGGCTGTCTGCACCATGGAGGCGACATCAATCCAGCCTTAATGGCAAATTAATTATGGCGTGCATAACTTTGCAAGCCGAATGAGCACGTATGTTCGAATACATGTGAGCTGCTTTTGTGATTAAGCCATTAATTGTCTGAGCCTGTGGGAGGGGCTGATGATGTCATGTGTATTGATACTGAATTAGCCTCATTTATAGATGATTAATGTTTAGGCTCCTGAAACTTGAATAATGTGTCTGATCTGCAGGTGTGTGGGGCACAGGTGGGAGCTGCTGCAGCAGGAAGAACAAAATCACTTTTCTTCACTTTTTATTAAAAAGACTTCATCTGCTCATCCTGTTAACTTAATATCACCTTAATCTCAAAGGAGTCTGGGGTCAGTGCACTAAATAAAACCCTATGTAAGATAGGCTATGAATAAACATTCAATACAAATGTCCTGCTTGAACTTCCACTTCGCTACAACGACAGCACTTTTTAATTTAGTTTTAGTTATAGTCTTTTGCCTAAAATGTCTTTTAGTTTCAGTCACAGTTTAGTTATCTAAACAGTTATATTTAGCTTAGTTTAAGTTAATGAAATTGTACAACATTGTCATCGACAAAGTCTATAAATTTAGTCAATTAAACTATGAAGTTTGAAGTGTAAGGCAGTTTTTATGTTTCCTTGAATTTCTGAACTCATGATTACACTTGGATAAAATAAAACATCTATTAACCTTTATTTAATGTTAGTAAAGTTTGAATGTACAAATGAACAGAAAAAAATCTAACTTTTGTGTGAAATGCAGTCACCTTTATTTAGGCTACCTGGCAGAGCATCTCAGTTACAATACCAGAACTTACAACAAACAGTGAACCTGTTTTACATGAATATATCAGTTCATCAAGAGAGCAGCTCTGATTGGATCACTCCACAAATTATCCCACCACCACCAAGCTAAGGCAGCTGTGATTGGATATTTTCCTAAATTGTCCCTACTTTCTACATGGCAAAATTAGGTCTTATTGGATTAGATCCCTGTCTAACATTTTTGTCTGGTTCTTATTAGTTGATAAAATTTCAGTAAATTCAGTTTTAGTTTTTGTCCATGTGCACTTGTTTTATTAGTTACTGTTTTTGACAAAAACTATGAAAAAAATAATGAATCTGGCTTTAGACCCCAATACCACTAAAGATTAGACAGAATGCAACGATTTGCAAAATTGTCAACCTTTATTTACCTGAATAAACTACAAAGACTAAATAGTTAATGCTCAAGCTGATTGACGTCATTGTTCTTTTGCAAATTTTCAAAATATTGTTGCTGGAATTCTTTCTCATTCTTGTTTGATATATGACCTCAGTTGCTCAACAGTCCAGGGGCCGATTCCTAAAGATTCTTAGTGCAAAGAGTTTCTCCTAGTGGCCAAATTCTAAGAAAATTCTTAGAATCATGATTTTTTCTCAGAATTTCCCAAAAGTGAAGAGTAAATCCTAGTGAAGATAAAAGCTATTCCTAACGAATCCTAGCTCTTAAGAGAACTCCCAAGGTGAGATCTATTAAGAGCAGGGACGAGGACTTTTAAGTGGCTTAGGAGTTCACTAAGCAGGGGACAAAATGGCAGATAGAAGAGGCAGAAGAGATATTCTTCAAACTTGGATGACAGTGAATTAATGAATGCTACAGATTGGATCGTGCAGGAATCATGTTTGTGGTTGATGTCATTAGGGATGCACTTACTTCTCCAACTCAATGCCACAAAGCAATACCAACCAAAATAGAGAGATCAAAGCTGAGCCATTTAATACCAAATTGAGTTGCAATGTTGAAAGTTGAAAGTGCAATATAAGCAAATAAATATAACTATCACTATGTACAGTATATACTGTCCAAGTGGGCCTAAGTTTTCACACATTTTGAAGGATGACTTTAAAGTAGAGTTTACTATTCATTTAACAGATATTTTATTTTATGTGAAATGTTATTTACAATTACTCAGTCTTCTTAAGATTAGATTCTATTATAAGTTTGTCGATTTGAGGGTCCATCCTTTGCCCGTTATCACCAAAAGCATATTTTTTACCTAACTTTGAGGATCAACCAATCACAGCTTTTGAAACGATGACTCATACCTAGCATCGAGGTCAACCACACCTCCTCACTAAGATAAGAGTTTCTGTCCTTTCCTTGCTCAGAGTTCTCTGAGAATGTTCTGGAATCACTCCTAAGCTAAGACTCTTTGCTAGGAAATTTTAGGTTAAGTTAGGAGCTGAGAGGATTCTCAGAATACGGCCCAGTTTCTTTGTCGTCATATTTTGAGCTTCCTTATTTCCCTAGGATGTGGCTTGACATTGTCTTGTGGAAATAAGCAGGGATGTCCCATAAAAAGAAGTCACTTGGATGGCAGCAAATGTTCCTCCAGACCCTGTATGTACCTTCCAGATTTAATGGTCCTTCAAAGATGAGCTAGTTACCCATGTAATAGGCATTAACACCCACCCAGACCGTCACAGATGCTGGATTTTGACTTTGCTCTGATAACAGTCTAATCTGTATGGTCCTTTTTCTCTGTGGCCTGGGAAACACTACATCCATGATTTCCAAAACTAATTTGAAATGTGAACTCTTCAGACCACAGCAGACTTTTACATTCTGTATCAGTCCATGACAGATGAATTCTGGCCCAGAGATGCCGATGGTGATTCTAAGTGTTTGAGAAATGGCTTTGGCTTTGCATGATGGAGTTTTAACTTGGCCTAGTAGATGAAGCGATGAACTGTGTTAACTCACAATGGTTTCCTCAAGTGTTCCTGAGCCCATGCATTCACTTCCTTTATAGAATGGCGTTGGACTTTTAGTGCAGTGCTGCCTGAGGAATCAGAAGTCACATGCATCCAATGTTGATTTTTTGGTCCTGCTGCTTGAGAACAGAGACTTCTTTGGATTCTATGAAATTTTTGATGAAATGATTTAGTGTAGATGAAGAAATCTCGACACACCTTGCAATGTGATGTTAAGAAAAATTTCATTGGATTATTTGCTCATACAGTTGTTCACAAATTGATGAACTTTGCTCCATCCTTGCTTTTGAATGACTGAGCCTTTCTGGTATATTGCCTCCTATACCTAATTATGACTCTCACCAGTTTCTAGTTAACTTGTTCCCGCGTGGAATGTCACAAATGGGTGTTTTTTAATCATTCTTCAACTTTTTTAAGCTGCAGTCACACCGCAAGCGACCCAGCTACCAAAATCGCGTCACCCACTGACATATCGTCGCACGTCCATAAATACCTCATTTTGGTCACCGTTGCCATCGGCCGTCGCTCAGTGATGTCACGTCCGCTCGAGTTTCACCATGATCATATCATATATCATATAATAGGATGCATAAGCAGACATAATTCCAGCTGTATCCTTTTCACTCACTTATCAACCACAAAACACTGCAGCTGATGCCCTGCAGCAGCATTATCTGTGAGTTTCGTCTAGGCGGAACTAATGTCCTCACTGACTAATGTTTCCCACATGGACATAAATTGTTCCTCTGTAGTCTGGATGAAAAACTGTCTGTCATGGGCACTGTCACACACACACTGCTGACTGGCTGTTGTCGCACAGCCACACACGACATTGTCTGAAAAGATCAACTTTTTTTTACCTTGACTTTGCGCAACAGGCTGTGTGGTAGTGTGAAAAGCGGCTGTCGCATTGCGGGAGGGTTAGCCCCGGTCCATCGCGGCTGTACATTGACTTTGCAGGGAAAGTGATCACCGAGGTAGTACAAGTAGCGTGCGGTGTGTAAGCACATTAACAGTCACTTGTTGCCCCTGTTCCAGCTTTTTTGGAAAACGTTGCAAAAAATCAAATAAAAAAGGAGTATATATTTGCAGAACCCCCCCGAAATTTATCAGTTTGAGCATCAAATATCTTGTCTTTGTAGTGTTTTTAATTAGATTTTGTTTGAATAAATGTTACAAAAATACATTTTATGTTCTGTCTCAATTGAAGTTGCTACATTTGGCTCATCTGCAATGCCATTTCAAAGCCTGTTGTGCATTCATGGTCCATTTTACTAGATAGAACCACTCTACAGCAACTCCATGCTAGCAGCCAATCACATGGTAGCATCTGGACTGCTGTAGGTCTGTGGACACGCCCAAGACAACCTGCTGAAGTCTACATGAGCATCAAAATGGGGGAGAAAGATGATTTAAGTAACTTTGAACATGGTATGGTTGTTGATGCAAGAGGGTCTGAGTATTTCAGAAACTGCCGGGCTTTATGCACAACCATCTCTAGGATTGACAGAGAATGGTCTAAACAAGAATAAAGATCCAGTGGGGATACTCAGGACCAAAATGTCTTGAGGATGCCAAAAAATCGGAGTAGAATGACCAGAGCGGTTTAAAAAAAAAAAAAAAACAGAAACCCAAACTCTTGTTTCAAATCTTGGAGCTGATGGTCTACAGCAGCATATTACCACACAAGGAGCCACTCCTGACAGCTAAGAACAGGAAACGGAGCTTAAAAGACTAAAAAAAATTTGGAACAATGTTTACTTTAAAAATTCTCAATTTCTACCTCCACATTCTGATGATGACTGTGAGAATTTTGTGTAAAAAAATGGTGGTTGTTTGGTGTGAGGGACACTTTCTTAGCTCATTTTAGGCCCCTTACATGGGGTACGCACATCAGGATTTTCTAAATCTGATGGGATTTTTATATCAGAGACCTTGAACATGAATATAAAAAATCAAGCATTGAACAGTTTTGATCTTACTGTGCATGGTGTGTTAGATTATCTCAACACAGCACAACACACGCATAACCAGGGTTCCCACACATCCTGGAAAACCTGGAAAAATGATTGACCAATTTTCCAGTTATAGAAAACATGGAAAATGAGGAAAAGTAAAATACCTTGGAAAAGCTGGAAATATCCTTCGGAAATTAGTTACCTTCCTTCTACCTTGTAAGTGAACAAAAATCAAACATTGGAAATGAAGTAAAAATGTACTTTAACTAATGCACACTCAACCATAAAATATGAGTAGATGAAATGATGCAGGCTAAGGAATAAAATATAAAAATTCAAACAATGGTAACAAAAAGATAAAAATGGGCAAGATAAAATTTAAGCTTCTTAAACAGTTAATCAACGAAATACAACAAAAAGATCCCCCAAAAAGTAAGTATAAACCGTAAAAGCCAGACTAAAAAGATAGCTTGTAGACAATGTTCATGGCAACAGTAAGATATAAATACATTTTAAGAGGGGTGAAAATGTCCTATAAAAGTCCTTGAAAATGATTTTTAGAAAAGAGTGGGGACCCTGATAATGATTCCGACCCACCACCCATCAACAATCTAATCTTCCAAGCCAGAAATCTGTCATTATCAAACATGATCTAACAAAAATGATGAAAAAACATAGCAGCAACAGGAACACACAACACTTAAAGCTGTAGTCTACGATTTGAAACCGCAGCCTGCCCCTCCTTCCCTCACCTCTCCCCTCCATGTTCCAAGATCCCGCCCCCAGCTCGTGTCGCCTCATAAAGCCCCCTCGGACTGAGCTACGAGCGACCAGCATAATACATCAGCAGCAAACTCAATCAAAAACAGCTCAGCTCAACTGAAAGTATCAAACACGACAGACATCCCCCTTGTAACACACAGCAGTAGCCATTTCAATTGGACCTGCGGCAATGCGGGTCTGGCGCCGCCAGAGCGGAGCCGATTGTGGGGGAGGATTTATCTTTCTCGGCCTGTCCTCCACAGCTCAGCTTACAGTGCTAACGATTAGCGGCTAACAGGCTTACCCGCTCCGCTACAAGTCATTAGCCAGGCCAGGCACAGACTAACCAGAGTTATTCAGCAGACATCTCCCACTGTAGTAAACAAAGCCATTACCTGATCAACCAGGGGCGAAACGGCCGATGCTGAAGGTCTGACGGCCGGCTGAGGCCATTCGTTAGCCGTTAGCCCGCTAACAGGCCTCGACCCGCGGGCAGAGCTCCGTTGGGCCCCGCGGGAGAGGGAAGCGGCTTCCCGGTTTCGGCGCTAGGCTTTTCCGGCTCCATAATAGTTCAGTAGCTAACGCTGCTAGCTGCTCACTGGAGGTAGAGGGGAGGAGGCGGGACCATGACGCTGCGTAGTGAGGGAGACAGGGGATTGGATGGACTCACGGACCAACTCACGGACCAATTGAACCTTACAGGCTTCTAGGCTTGATTGGTCAGCTAGTATGCAGCTTTTCAGCGGATATACTGAATGGATTTTTTTCGTTCTTTTTGGTCTTTATACTGTGTAGATAGGACCATAGGACCATAATAGCCTTATAAACGGTGTTATTAAGATGTACAAAGCTTCCAAATCGTAGACCATAGCTTTAACATGGAAAAGGACATATGAGAAGAAAGTGAACTTGGGACTATTTTTGACAGATAAATCCAGAACTATAAAAAAGAGAACTTTGAGCTACATATGTATGAAAAGTGCTATATAAATAAAGTTTGACTGATTGATTGATTTGGGAAGACTGTGGAAAAAACCCTGACAACTGAATACATCAGCTGGCCCTCAGTTTCTTCGGTTCACCAAACTTTATGTTTCAGGTCGACCATGCTTGTTTTTATGCCTGCTTCCTTGTTTCTTGGTCAGCCCGCTTCTTGATTGGCTACATTCCATTCCACGTCACAATTCATGGAGTCATGACTCGGAAGTTGTCGGCTTTCCCAACACATGACGACATGACGTTTGCAAATATCGAAAAAGTTTAAGATTCAAGATTGTATCAGGACAAATCCACCCATAACATACCTCAGACCACAGAATAATCTTATATGATTGTCTTATAAAACGATAAATAATCTGGAGTTTGCCATCTTTGGCCAAGACGGGGGAAAATAGGGACAAAAACAGCCCCATAATCTTTTTGTGTGTACCCCACTTTAGTGTGGTTTTAGCATTTATTTACAGCCACAGCCTACCTGAGAAATGTTGCTAACCATTCCTTTAAGACCATGGTGCCCCCATCTGATGGCTACCTCCTGCAGGATAAGACACCATGTCACAAAGTTTACATCATCGCCAAATGGTTTCTTGAACATGACAATGAGTTCACTGTACTCACTAGTCAACAGATTTCTAAAACAACTCTGCCTCTGACACATCAAAAAGTATAAAACAGCATTTTACATCATTTAAAAAATGTATTTCATTTTACATTTATTTCTATTTTTGATGAGTCACAGAGCTTTATTCAGAAGAGATGTTATGTCAAAACAGCTACCAAATCAACTGCTATGAAATAAAGTTACAGACAGACAGACTATTAAAAATGCAGGAAAAGTTGAATATATATCATACAAATGAGAGGAGCAGCTGTGAAAGGTAAAAAATCAGATTTTAAAATATGTGGGAACAGACTCTCACAGGCTTTCACTCCAGCTTTTGTGAAAGTACATAAAAATCCTCAAGAGGAATCAAACCAGACAGTTTCAGTCCTTACTTCAGGCTGCTCCAGGGTTGTGGAAGCAGAACTGAACAAGACTTGTCTCCAAAACTTTCGGACTGAGGCGGTGGGAAGAGTAGTAAAGCCAGGGGAGTGCAAGGTACAAGCAGTTTACAAGGTTTGTATGTCGATGAAAAAGTTACAGGATGGATCCAGAGAATAAAAAAAATACCATGCAAAGTTTTGCTCATGAAATATTAACCAAGTAGCCATGAGGATGTTTCTGGTTCATTTGCTTTTATTAGTCAGACAGAGTCAGGGCTGTACTTTAAGGATTTTTCTGAGCTTGTTGTCTAATAAAGAGAGTTGAAATAAAATCAAAATGATATAAAGAATTTAAATGTATAATTGCATGAAATAAGGCCTTTGGTCAACACAAGTTTAGGATTTTTTTTTTATAAATGGATCTGAAATTGCCTTCTTGTGAATTTTAAAGATGTATTTTTTGTATTCATAGAGCTGTTTGGGACTTCAAAAGCCATTATACCTTGAAAAGAAAGTCTTTTTCAGAAAAGGTAAAAGACTGAGATAAAAGATGAAGTAGGAGCTTCATTAAAGTGAGTCCATCATGTGGGTCAAAACAGCCAACAGCTTTAACTTTTAACTCTAACCAATTCTGTTTACACAAAAAAAAAATAAAATAATTTTCTTCAGTAAAGATGATGGGAAAAAATTGAAAGTTTCATTTACTTTTTTTGGCTAATAATCTAAATAATAATATTGTCATTATGTTGTCATGAGAACCAATATGATGCTAACTCTCAGGCTGCTCTGTAGAAATACATCATCCTGAAGAAACAACGAGTCTGAAAATGTTAAAGTTATCAGTTTTGTACTCCTGGTTTGATCAGTTTTCAAAGTCTTTGGGCTTTACTTATTTTTATGGATTTACTCCTTACTAAATGCCTGAAGTCTGTGGTCAACACAACTTTAATAGATTCTGAAAGATTTGGATCTGAAATTGCCTTACTTATAAATTTTGAAGATTTGTTTTAAAATCGATGGTTGCTTACAAAATGTCAACAGGAACCACAGAATTTTGCTCCTTATCTACAGTTTAACATGGACCCTTGATGTCTTCATGGAAAATTAGTAACATGATTTGGTCCGAAAAGCCTATGAATAAAGCACAGTTTCATTCTTTCCATGCTCACATTAACCCTCTGTTCCTGACAGCTGGTTTTGAGGGCGGTTGGCCTTCATATGCTAATGAGCCAGAGCAGAGCAGCGGCCAACACAGCAACATATGGAAACTTAACGATAGTCCTGCAGCGCACCTCAAGCAAAGTGGAGTGCAATGCTGCTCCTGTCATGCACTGCTTGCAGTCCTGAATATACAAACCCAAAACCAGTGAAGTTGGCACGTTGTGTAAATTGTAAATAAAAACAGGATACAATGATTTTCAAATCCCTTTCAACCTATATTCAACTGAATACACAGCAAAGACAAGATACTTAATGTTCAAACTGGTAAACTTTGTTATTTTTTTGCAAATATTAGCTCATTTGGAATTTGATGCCTGCAACATGTTTCAAAAAAGCTGGCACAAGTGGCAAAAAAGACTGAGAGAGTTGAGGAATGCTCATCAAACACTTATTTGGAACATCTCACAGGTGAACAGGCTAATTGGGAACAGGTGGGTGCCATGATTGGGTATAAAAGCAGCTTCCCTGAAAAGCTCAGTCATTCACAAACAAGGATTTGGCGAGGGTCACCGCTTTGTGAACAAATGCGTGAGCAAATTGTCCAACAGTTTAAGAACAACATTTCTCAACCAGCTATTGCAAGGAATTTAGGGATTTCATCATCTACGGTCCGTAATATCATCAAAAGGTTCAGAGAATCTGGAGAAATTACTGCACGTCAGCGGCAATGCCGAAAATCAACATTGAATGCCCATGACCTTCGATCCCTCAGGCGGTACGGCATCAAAAACGATCATCACTGTGTAAAGGATATCTCCACATGGGCTCAGGAACACTTCAGAAAACCACCGTCAGTAACTACAGTTCGTCTACATCTGTAAGTGCAAGTTAAAACTCTACTATGCAAAGCCAAAGCCATTTATCAACAACACCCAGAAACGCAACCGGTTTCGCTGGGCCCAAGCTCATCTAAGATGGACTGATGCAAAGTGGAAAAGTGTTCTGTGGTCTGACAAGTCCACATTTCAAATTGTTTTTGGAAACTGTGGTCGTCGTGTCCTCCGGACCAAAGAGGAAAAGAACCAGCCGGACTGTTATAGACGCAAAGTTCAAAAGTCAGCATCTGTGATGGTATGGGGGTGTATTAGTGCCCAAGGCATGGGTAACTTACACATCTGTGAAGGCGCCATTAATGCTGAAAGGTACATACAGGTTCTGGAGCAATATATGTTGTCATCTAAGCAACGTCTTTTTCATGGACGCCCCTGCTTATTTCAGCAAAACAATGCCAAGCCACATTCTGCACGTGTTACAACAGCGTGGCTTCGTAGTGAAAGAGTGTGGGTACTAGACTGGCCTGCCTGTAGTCCAGACCTGTCCCCCATTGAAAATGTGTGGTGCATTATGAAGCGTAAAATACAACAATGGAGACCCCGGACTGTTGAACAACTTAAGCTGTACATCAAGCAAGAATGGGAAAGAATTCCACCCGAAAAGCTTCAAAAATTGGTCTCCTCAGTTCCCAAACGTTTACTGAGTGTTGTTAAAAGGAAAGGCGATGTAACACAGTGGTAAAAATGACCCTGTGACAACTTTTTTGCAGTGTGTTGCTGCCATTAAATTCTAAGTTGATGATTATTTGCTAAAGAAAATAAAGTTCTCAGTTTGAACATTAAGTATCTCGTCTTTGCAGTGTATTCAATTGAATATAAGTTGAAAAGGATTTGCAAATCATTGTATTCTGTTTTTATTTAAGATTTACACAACGTGCCAACTTCACTGGTTTTGGGTTTGTAGATGAGCTGCAAATTCATGCTGGTAACCAAATAACAGCGTTACTCCCAAACATCATAGGCTAATGCACAGCATGCTAGCCTTGGCCTAGTCACTACAGTGGGGTACAGCTGCAACTTAGCCTGCCTTCTGGGCTAAGGTTAGCAAAACAGAGAGGTGATGGGGTGGGTGAAGGACTGATTATATTTGGACAACTGTTAAACTTATCTTGACTAGTGTAAGAAATCATATGCATTGAAATTTATCCGTCAGACTTTGAACAAATTACACTGACAAACATGTGCTCTTACCTCTGGTTCACTTCCATCTGCTGTTAGCATTAGCTCATAGCAATGAGAAAAATTAATACGACACAGCATTAAAATACTCACACACAATCATCATCAGGTTTGGCAACAGATTTTTGGTACTGAACCAGATTCAGGAAAAGTCTAGCCAGTCCTGTGCTGAACTGACTAGCATTATAGCAATTGATCTAAAAGGTCTATTGAAATCTTCATCTATAAATAGGCTGGCACAAGTGAGGAAAATACATGCAATGTGAGATAACTATGTTAAGTACTGTTTTTAAAAACAATATGATTGGTGATAAATAACAAAAAAGATACGAGTACAACAGTTTTCTGAGCCGAGGGGGGAATATGGGGCTGTTGAGCTTAAAAATGAAGTTAAATGCTTGACCACTTCTAATTTCATATCCCAATAGTATCAATTTTCTACTATGGTCGTTAAATGATGTCATGGTTTCTTCTGAGTCTTACAGAAACAGTTAGAGGCTGTGATAAAAGATGGAGCTCAGTTTGGCATCATTTAGTTGGCCTTACATTAGAGGCCAGTAATTTTACCACTGAAATAATGAAAAGAATGTTCTTCTGTCCAACTTAAATCTAAATCCAAGTGATGCTCTTTTTGCCCAAGGACCTGTGGAAATGCCACCTTCCAGTCTGGCTCAGAGAGCGTCAACCCTGCACCACTCTGTTGCTGTTGGAGCTACGATGATGTCTTAGTGTCTCACAGCTCTAACCATGTTGACATCTGCACTGAACAGAAGTGACACTGCTTATATTGCTTTGACTCAACTGTCCAACATAATAACACAAACTGTAATGAAGCCTCTCTGAAAAATTGTTTTGTTTTTAAATGTTGGCGACTGTGTTGGACTAAATAGGGTTATTATTTAAACTGTCTGTTCGAGACTTTGTTGAAAAATATGAGACATTGCTGCCATATTTAAAAGGCTTATTACACCCACACTGAGCCAATGTGACCCTTCAGTTTGTCAACAGCTGCTGAGCGCCCTGCCGCTGCAGAGAAAAGGTGTAATTACGGAAATGTCAAGATTTTTGTAGGTGTGTGGGGGCCTTTGAGAGGGGCCGGGGAGCAGGAGAAAAGACCCTCCCAGATGATTAATTACCTGCCTACATGGAAAGTCATTAATTTAGCATGAAATGTAATCCAGTTTAGTTTAAGTCTGTGAGCAGAATGAGGAAAATGTTTAATTTTTGCACAGTGAGCTCTGACGGTCCTCCAGGATGCTGGTTTGTTGGTTTCTGAGGAAATCCCAGGTAGAGTGGAAATGAGACACTCAGCCTGAAGTCATCAGAGGAATCCTCGGTTTTATTTATTGTTATCACGTAAGAGACTGTATGTCTGCAGCCCAGACAAATAATGAATTATGAGGCCAGATGATTGTATCAGCAGAAAGATGAATTGCCCGACATATGGGAAGTGACAGGTACAAGAGGTCCCACGCTATACATGCCACTGCGACGACCGATCACTGCACACCAGAGATGATAGCATTGATCGCATGGCGTCAGGCCGAATCTATCCATGCAGATACTCTCAAGGGGGATCTTGCTGAAAATGTGAAATGAAACTGGACTTGATGCAGTCATAACAGAAATTATACATCCTTTTACTTTTTTATTCAATTAAAAATGTTACAGATTTATGATGACAAGTCTGGAATCAAACATTTGAGAGAAACAACTCACTGTAAATAAAACAGTTTGAAGGTCAAATGTGCCACACATACATAACTAAGGTTGTATGTATAGACAGTGCATCTCTGTACGGGATGTCCTGACAGAGCTTTAATCATTCATCAGTGATTATCTCTCACCAAAATACACACAAGGAAATAAAGACGATGACATTGAACATCTTTATGCTAAAACCAGTATTGAATAATGTAACAAAGTGCTGAATAGTGTTTATATAACACTTTGAAAAGGTAACATGAACTCCATCCATTATCTATACCTCTGATCCCTTTCAGGGTCACAGAGCCTATCACAGGCGACATTAACCAAGAGGCACAGACCCCCCTAAAGCAGTCAATTGCAGGGCCACATAGAGAGACAGATAACCATTCATGATCACACTCCTACCTAAGGACAATTTGGAGTCACCAGTCAACCCACTGAGCATACTGAACTTTTGGTCAATGGGAGGAAACCAGAGTGCCCGGAGAGAATCCACGCACAAGGAGAACATGCACACTCTACACAGAAAGGCCTTTGACCAACACAGGGATCAAACCAGCAAACTTCTTGCTGTGAGGCGCATGCACTACCTGCTTTAATGCCGTGCTGCTCATTAGCCTGAACTCTTAAATTATAATATGTGATAAAATATCTAAAAATAAAAAGGTAGATGAATAATAAACAGATTACATCAAAGACGACATTACACAGCAGTCACATATTAAAAAAATAAGAAAAAATATTAAAGGTGCTATGAGGAGAATCTATAACTGGCGAAATAAAGACTCTGCTACCCATGAGCACGCACAGCGACTGTCGTAATGCTGCGTTCCAGTAACCTCAGAACTGGGAGTGACATCATCTCCGACTTATCAGAGATCCAGTTGAAGTCGGAAAAAAACATGACGATCTACCAGGCTATTGTTAGCTGTTGTTAGCACGCCCTGCGTTGTTGATCACAAATATCACATGAAGAATGTGATTATCACTATGGCAGCATTTTTGTAAATACAAGTCTAACAATACTATGTATACAGCTGATCTAGAGCGACACACCGCAGTCAGAAGTGCAAATAAATTGATTATTACAGGAGCTAAATAACTGTTCACACTGGGAGCATCCATCTTTGATTGTCAACTCGGGGGTGGTGAGGATTCACCGAGTTCCCAGTAGGAGATTCCGACTTCAGGGGACGTTCCAGTTGCAGTTTCCTACTCGGAACTCGGAAATTCCTACTTCTGACTACAACTGGAACGCACCAAAAGACGTGACCCAAGCCAAAGCGTGTGTTTGTTGTGATGCTAATGAATGCAACTCGGACCTTCCTCATAACTCTGCATTGCTTTACAACTTCTTTTTTCAACAACTTACGTACAGGATGCAAAGCGATTAGATAATGTATCTCTTTCTAGTTACGTAGTGGTAGATTTTTGATGTGTGACAACAACCAATTTTTGGAAAACTTAGTATCGTAGTTTTGTAGCCGGCTATATATCTCTACTTACAGCCCGGTTCTCGAAGACGTGTCCGAATAATATAAATTTGCTCTAGTTTTAATTGTCTTGTTCCCGAAGTTGAGTATCCAGTCCTTAGCCCTCCCGACCGCGAGGCTAAGGAATAGCATTTATAGATAACCTATTTTGATGCTATAAAACTCATCTTAAAGTGTGTATTTCGATCAGGCATATATCTAAAAGTTAGACTTTTTTGTAATTACTTAGAAACTCCTCACAGTCCCTTTAAGTAAAGATAGTATCGAGTGTTAAGATGTAATCTGTGCAGAATAGTGTCTTGGTTTGGCAAATGATATCTTAAAAAATGAAACAATCATTATTACAGTTACTATTGAATAATAATAACAGTAATAATAATAATAATAATAATGACAACATAATTATTTATAATGACAGAAATTGCCTTTATGGTAATGGAAATAAAATAGATAATAATAGTATTATTAATTAGAATAATGATTATAATAATAATTGGTTGCACTGACATTTTACCATGATATTATTATGATTACATTCTTGAAAAACTTTTTGGGTTGTTTTTGATGCTTTGATTGCTATCTGCTATTTCATAGTGTCAAAAGGTGCAGGAATGAAAAATCGTATTGTTTCCGGAGCTCATGCATATATGTTTGCTGTAAAATTTGTGGGTCTCTCTTCTGAGTTGTGAAACTCTGCTCACCCTCTGCTTGGAGGCAGAGCCTGACAGTGAATATCCATGGACTGTAAAAGCCTTTGTAACTCTGTTGATGCCCTTTAATGGATTATGCCAAACTGCCCGTCCCATCTCAACCCACCTTTGGCTCAATGTACTTGCAGACAGTTTTTCCAGAACTGGAAATTATCAATAAATCTTCAATAAAAGAAAAACAGGGGAGACTCTCTTGGTGAAACTTTTAGGAGCAGGTCTGATATTCTTAAGTATGCAGCTGTTTAACTCCACATCCAAAAGTTAGTGTGCAGCAGGGTTTTCATCATGGCAGTAACCAAAAAGTGCATTCTCGGTCTTTGTCCTTTAGATTTTGCAGTCTATTTATACACTCCTGAAGAAAAAATTATCGTTAATGGCTCTGATGGGGTTTGACTTTGATTTATAATCAATGATGATCAGAGTAAAGTTCGAAACTAAAGAACAAAAACATGAAATACAGCTCAGCATATGCTCAAGCAGAGATACTCTCCCATATGCTTACACTCAGTCTTTGATTCATCATTCATCTTTCCTCCTCTCTTTCTTCTTCTCTGATCTTTATTTATTCCTTAAGTACTAAAACAGGCTGATTTTAGACAGCTGTAAACAACCACCATCCTGCTGTCATCTGACTAAGGATCTGTTATCCTGAACTCCCTGCTGCTGCCTGGTAGGAGGCAGAATCAGGTTCTAAAGGTTCAGCAGCATCCAACACCAGCACCACCTGTGTAGACTTCATAGGAGAGACTTCTATCCTGCTGTCGGCCTCACTGCTCATCACTGCAATGGAAACTTGTAAAATCAATATTCTTTCTATCATAAAGATGTTTACTGCCACAACTCACACAGTATGAACTCTGTATAAGTGGTGGCCACCAAGATGTTCTAACAGCAAAACCTTTATTTATGCAAGCAGTAAATGAAATTATTCTCTTAAAGCTAAGAGCAAAACAAACTTAGCTGACGTCAAATCCTCAAGAAAGAACACTGAAGCATCAAGGCAGGATTTAGATGGTTACGTGACAAACTGAAATGAACACTACTGCCTGAAAATTAGCTACAAATGCTTAAAAAAGATCATCATCCACTCTAATTATTATGTCTTTGTAATTAATGCTTCAATCCTTCAATGTGGGTTGCGTGTCAAGCTGTTTATAGCATAGTGCTTAAAGGTATAATTCTGTATTTTTGAAGTTGGGTTGTACCAGGTACTGAACAGTAGTTAGTGAAGTGACTAAGAGGGCACCTTGCAGTGCTGCACCTTAAAGGAGAACAAGCTCCGACTACCAGTAAGGTGATTCTAGTGGGTACAGTTATGTCTTGTAAATACGTGAGTTTTATGTAAAAAGAGCCACAAAACTATGTTTGTTCAGAGGCAGGATTTGGTGAAAACCTTCAGAGTGCTTTATTATTCCTCTGGGTAGTGCCTGTGTTTGCTGCTTTGTATGCTGCAGACAGGCCTCTTTGCTGGGCACCAAGCTGCAGGTTTTGCCTGAGCGAAAGCTCCCAGACTGGAAAAAAAGAATAAATCCATGTCATAGGAGTCTTTGGAACACTGTGGAAACACTCTAATGGACATTGTCAAACTGAACATCCCATCTCAACCAAACTTTAGCTACATTCACTCACAGACAGTGTTTACAAACTGGAAAAAAATCAATATATCCTAAATAACAGAAAAAAAGAACAGATATATAAAGAAAATCATCCCCTCACAGTGAGAGTTTAAAGATGCATTTTAAATGTAGACTGAAGCTGTTCTCGTGAACCAGACTGTACAGATGTGTATTAAAGCTGTAAAAACTTATTTTCCCTTTATACAATCATTAAGGGGTCAGGTTACTGCAGCCAGCTCCACCTGGATGCTCGGGTACTACAGGTTTTGGCACTTCCATATGGGCCTCCATTCACATGCTCCGTGGTTGCTGCCTGTGCACATCCCAAATAAATATAATGGATATGGACACCAAGCCTGCAAACTTTGGGAGCTACTGTGGCCAGATAAAAGAACATCATGACAGCTGTTTAACTTCACATCATTTATGTGTTATTATGTTGATCTGAAGTTAGTGTGCAGCAGGGTTTTCATCATAATAGTAAGAGTGTGTCACTCAGTCTTTGTCCTTTAGTTTCAGCAGTCTATTTATACACTTCTGTAGGAAAATCCATATAAATTATTGTTAATGGCCCTGATGGAGTTTGACTTTGATTTATAATCGATGATGATCAGAGTAAAGTTTGAAACTAAAGAACAAAAACATGAAATACAGCTCAGCATATGCTCAAGCAGAGATACTCTCCCATATGCTTACATTCAGTCTTTGATTCATCATTCATCTTTCCTCCTCTCTTTCTTCTTCTCTGATCTTTATTTATTCCTTAAGTACTAAAACAGGCTGATTTCAGACAGCTGTAAACAACCACCATCCTGCTGTCATCTGACTAAGGATCTGTTATCCTGATCTCCCTGCTGCTGCCTGCTAGGAGGCAGAATCAGGCTCTAAAGGTTCAGCATCCAACACCAGCACCACCTGTGAGTGGACCTCATAGGAGAGACTTCTATCCTGCTGTCGGCCTCACTGCTCACCACAGCAATGGAAATTTGTAAAATTAATATTCATACTATCATAATGATATTTATTGCCACCACTAACACTTTCTGTAAATGGTGGCCCGAAAGGTGTTCTAACAGCAAAACCTTTATTTATATAAGCAGTGAAAATGTATTATGCTCTTACAGCTAACAGCAAAACAAATTTTGATAGAGGTTTTACACCTCAGTTAGTTTTTCTGCCTGGTTAAAGAAAGGATATCTAAACTGAAGTCAAACCCTCACGACAGAATGTTGTATCACCTGTGTAGTTTTTAGATGGTTATGTAACAATGACTGAAAATTAGCTGGAATAGAAAAAGAGATAATCAGCCACTAAAATATGTTTTTATTTATTTTTATACAAATACATAAAATGGACAAAATTACACTGAAGCATAGCTCCATTTTTCAGGAATATAGCTTATTTTAATGTTTCCATTTCAGGTTTTGTCAGAATTTCTCCATGAACATGCATGATGGTTTAAGTATTAAGCTGCCTGGGGGCCACAGTAACAGACTTGTAGCCCTCAGACTCACCCCAATCCACACTGCTCACCCCTTTAGTGGTCAGGAGGGCTGCAGCATATGTAGACCCTTCACCAGTTTTCAGCTGATCACAGGGCACCTCATGAAACTCTGCTTCAAAAACTCTGAACTATCCCTTTAAAGCATGTTTGGTAAGGCTTGCTCTGTAGAACAGGGCCACACAGTTCATTATCATGTAATACATAGCATTAAGCTGCCTATGCTTTCCTAAAAGTCATGTGATAACCACAGAGCTACTCGACAGAAGCTGCCTCACTGACAGAAATATGACAAACCTCTACTGTGTTTCCCCCTAATGCAGCTGTAGTACCTCAGTCCTCCATTGGAGGGCAGTCTTGTGCCACACTCAGTGGAGCTGAGGCTGGACTGTGGCCTCTGCTTTAAATGCAAGATTAAGCACTCCCCCTGTCACCACAGAGACCTGGACACTCCTGAGAATTTGGAGCGGGCGATAATTTTATGGCATCAGAATGCAGCAGAGGAGCGGAGTCCAAATGTGACCAAATGAATACATTTCCTCAACACATGGCAGTAATTAGCTCGCTGCGGCTCGTGCATGCTTATGTTCCTGAATGTCAGGACTGGGCTGTGGCTAAGGAACCAATCTGCATGTTTTGGACATATTTTCACCATAATGAAATGTTTCTGCAGGCCTGTTAATACCCTGATTTTGCCCAACTGTGGCGTCTGTTTTTGATTTTAGGATGATTTCATTTGACTAACAGGAACGCCTTACAAATCAGCTTTGTGTCCTTGATTGCTTGGGTCACATCAGCTGATTATAAACTCCTGTCTCACACCAGCCTCTGCAGGACAAGAGTAACCCATCAGGTAACTGTGCCTGCACATGGCTGCAAGCAAATGTATTAAAATAGCACCTCCATTTTCTCATCCCATTCCCTCACAATTGATATGGCTGCTGCTAATGTATTTACATCTGATGCTGAGAGCACTTTAGATGATGGTATTGATATCGCAGAGAAGAAACCCTCAGACCCTCCCGGCACAATCTGCACTGTAACACCAGCTCTGAGTGTTGATTTCACCAGCTCAGTTCTGAATGTGCCAAAAATTGTGTCTGCATGAGCGTGAGTGGCTGCTTTCTGTGCTCATTTTCATCAAGAAAAGAAGGATTGTGTGCTTGACTCATGGTTCACGTCTATTTTTAATGCAGGCTTTCTGAAGTTTGCGACTGGTGGAGGAAGCTGCAGATGAGCTGTGTAGCATATAGCAAGTATTTTGTTTATATTTTGGAAAACATAAACATCAAGAGTTTGAGAGATATAATCTAAAGCTAGCAATACAGCACAGCAACTGCAGTTCAAAACCATCTTAGAAGTCATCTTGTGCTCTGGAAAGGAGTTAGTTTCTGCAACAGCTTCTGGGATTGTATGGGTTCATGGCATTAGCCTGAACATCAGCCACAGTGAAGAAGATCAGCTCTGCACCCGTGCAGAAAGAACCAGCATGCAAGCAAGGGGAGTACATGGCTGTAGATGGTGCCACAAAATTTCAGTTCAACAAAGCAAGCCAAAGAAACTAGCCTGATGTGATTTAAGGCTATATTCCAAATGGGTACTTTGGAATATAGCGCCCAGCTCTCCCCTCTGTGGCAACGGGGCAAGCTGGTCTTGGTTGTTTCCCAAAACCACAGTACAACCTGGCTAAAGGAAAGAAAGCCGTGAACTGGTGCAGGAGGAGATCCAAGCGGAAGTGGAAGAACGCACATGCAAGATGGTCAGCATGGCCAAACAAGGAGCCTGGACCAGGTGGGAGCGCACAGAACATCAAATCACCATCTTGGCTGACCTCTGGTGGGCGGAACAATTGTGCACGAAGTTCCTCATTCAGTCAGTGTATGACATCCTCCCAAGCCCAGTGAACTTGCACACCTGGGGACTGGCAGATACACCAGAATGCAGAATGCAATTGCTTTTATCAAGGCAGGTGAGAAGGCTCAACACCAGCCCAGCTCTACAGGAGGGCTCCTCACCACCGCTTGGGACTGTCAACTCCAAGTTGACCTCAGAAGACAGCTTAAGTTTCCAACAAACATCACAACCACTTCATTTCACCCAGACATGGTCTTGTTATCAGAGTCAACCAAGCAGAGGATTCTGTTGTCCATGGACAGTCCCGGATTGAAGAGGCGAACGAGTGGAAGAGGTCCAAATACGCAGAGCTTGTTGCTGAGTGCTGCTGAAATGGCTGGAAAGAAAAAAAAAAGAAATGGTTGGAAAGCGTTTTGCGAGCCAGTGGAAGTCGAGCGCATAGGCTTTGCAGGCTACTCATTACGGCGGACACTGAAGCTCCTTGGCATAGGAGGACTGCAGACCAGAAGAGCCACCAAGTACCCCCTGGAGGCCGCAGAAAAGGCCTCACGGTGGCTGTGGATCTGTAGGGGGGATCCATGATCTGTGATCACCCCTGGCTGGGTCACCTGAGCAACGGTGTCTGATGATTTAGGACCCGAAACATCCTATGACTCCGGGTACATCACTGACAACATGTCCAAGTATCACCAGCAGGTGTATTCAAGAGCAAACATGCACAACAACTTAATGACCCCTGAATATCCCTTTATTAAAGCCAGAGATAAACTCACTGTTAACTACACAAACATGTGTGTACATATAAGGCTGCCACATGTCCTCTGCGTTGATTCAATGTACTTGTTGTGCACATCATCCAGAATTATTGCGATGCAGACGTGAGCTGCAGTTCACACCAGTAGGTTTACTGCAGAGGCAGAGAAGAGATGACAGCCTGATTACAGCAGGAGAAACAACAACAACAAAAGAAACTCAAGACCATGATCATTAACACCTGAAAAATGTATGAGACTGAACAGACACATACAGGACAGCTCTTCTGGCTAATGACTGATAAATCCTTCACAAGTCGAGAAACAAGGAAATAAGTTCGGTTAAAAAATTCAAAACATTCAACTGAAGTTCATTGCTGACTTAGAGCTGACAACACGATTGACTTTGTTTGTGTTAGCTTGGTTTCATTGGCAGTATTTTCTAACATACCATAATCAAGTGTTCTTTGATGTAATGATTAATAAAAGTGAAGCACTTAAGGGAACACCCACTGCTTTTTCTGGTGCTTTGACTTCGACATTTATCAGCACAGTTGGCTGCAAGTCATCAGCTAACACAGTAACCCCTTACACCGTAACACCAGTACAGTTATGATGATGCACATGCAAAAATGTCATAGATGTGGTATGCAGATGGTTCTGAAGGTGAGGTCTGAATGACTGGTCATCAGTGTCAATAGATGCTCCTGAATCTTTTTGATAATTATGCTCACAGACAATAAACTGGCCTGTCCAGTGTATTTTATGAACTCTATCGAGGACAGTCGTGGATTCCTGTAGAAAAATGTGAAGAGTCAACAGATCTATCATAAACATAAACCTGCCTGATCCTGACATCTTCTGACTTATCTCTTAAATCGTATTTCATGCTCTTGATCCTTCAGTGAAAATAATATCCGTTTTCTCTATGTGTTCTTCGAGTATAATGGCACAATAAAAGAAGAGAAATTTAAAAAAATCCATCTGATTTTCAGGGATTCCATCCCCTCTGAGCCCTGCACCAGGCTTTGGTGCAGAAAAATATAGACTGCCATGGCCCAAACTGCCCTGCATCATGCCAGCAGTTGATCTCTATTACTGTGGTTTATGTTCATGCTTAAACTTATTAAAAATCTTAACCGTCATTTCGGGTAAACAAATATATACTGTATATGTATACTTTACTCTTCTACTAACAGTATCAAAACAAAAGTTTTACTTTCTCATAATAAAATCTTAAAAGGCTCATCAAAACTTGGTTTGTGTATTGTATTGTAAAGAGTTTGCTAAAAAATTAGCTTCTTCATCAGCAAGTGAGTCTTACATCATATCAAGACCTTTTTTTCTTTTCATTGGTTTGTTTTTTCTTTATTTTGGTTATCAGGTGTACAAGATGACAAAGAAGGTTTTTTGTAGTTCATTTTCAGAAAATTGTAGTTTGTCAAATGAAATTGGCATTACATAAATACGACACAAAAGTGAAAGTGCTGTCAAATTTCTCTTTTACTGCAGCTCTCCTTTCCTTTCACTGTGACATTTTCCATCAAGGTTAAGGGAAAGAAGATGGAAAAGAGCTTAGGAAGGACTTTTCGAACCCTAAAAAAATGAGAAGCAATCAGACACAGATGAGACAATCACACCGGTTAAAGGGATCAAAATCAGAAGCTCAGAAGGGAGGGCAGGAAAACACAACGAGGAACATAAGGATTTCAAAATGAAACGGGAAACACAAGACAGGACACAAACCGGGTAACTTAACTAGGACCAAGAGCAGGATCACAGGAGACCAAAACCAGAAATACAAAAAAGGAGTAAAATAAAAGAACACAAGGAAAAGGCATACAAAACAAAACAGAACAGTCTGTATCATGTCACACATAAACAGCACAAATGATATATCAGAGACAAGCCATAACAAAGAGACACTCATGGTTAAAATGCGGGAGCTGTTTAAAAGTGCTAAAGTGCTAATATATTTCACATCATTATAGAAGTGCTCATTTATGATTGCATACTTGCCCACCCAGTTGTATTGCACAGGTTGTGCATAGGCAGACCTGTGTATGCACAGTATTGCACATGAAGATGTAATCATGCATGTAAAGTAAACAGCCACATGCCAAGAAGAAAATTCACAAATAGCTGGTTGTGATCCGTTGTTGCTCTTTGGTAACTGTGTTGTGCCCTGCCTCAGGAGGCTGCTACTGTGAGGTCTAGCAATAGTTGTGGAAACACCTGTTAGTTTAAGGCTGAGAGGTGTTCAGAGGTGATCAGAGTACTGTTCAAGTTTTTACAACAGTGTTGCTGCATTTAAAATTATTTGAAGGTGCAAAAACCCAACAAACCAAACTCCTACATCTTGTTTTTAAACCTGTTTCATCATGAGCATTCACATGAAGTCTCTTATGGATATGATATCTCTGTGTATCATAACTCACATTGATTCAGAAATGGGTCTATTATGTCTGTGGGTTGATGTTTGACTGTACTATGACTCTGAGATGAGCACAATTTGACACAAATTGCATCAATTTGACACTAATGGTTTGGAAGTTAATTGCCTCCATGAGCTTCTGCTGCTGCAACTGCTGACTGTGTTGATGTGTGGGCCAAATCATTCCACCCACCCACACACTCATGCATGCTGGCCTCCATCATATTCAGTCTCTACCTCAAACTATCCCTGTATTTATAAGAGGAAACATTCCAGTTTAAGAGGTGGTCTTACAAATATTGACAGAGCTACTAATACAAAACTGAACTAAATTCTTGTTAATCTGTACTAAAACTGAAATAAATTCCTCTTCATTTGAAATTTTATTTTGCTATTTTTTCCCTCTTTAATAATTCCAACTGGTATTGAATTTTATGTAGTTGAAAAGCCTGATAAGTCACCCTTACAGGAAGGTATGACGATGAGCAACTTGCAAAATCCCAGAAATGTTCATAGTTGAAAACTTTTCATGGGAATAAAACAGGAATTAACTGGAACAAATAGGAATAGTTGGGAATAAAACTGGAATTTACCATAGATAGGGTTAACCTCAGTTGATTTAAATATAGTTGAGGAAAAGCTATTTTATAACAATCTTAATTTAAAAAACACATTTTCTGTAAGAACACTTGAGAACATGTGTAATATTCCTCAATCACATGCACATAGCACACTTCTGACTGCAGTGCTGTTGAAGCCATGACCTCCACACACACTGTGCGTTCCTCCATCACATGATCAGATGATTTCTAAAACTCTGGACTATTAAAGCCAAACATTTGAGTGTGTGGACTACATACAGTCAAGCTGTAACTGGCTGTTTAATAAAATCACCATAGCTTGATAAAGTTACAGATTAATTTGTTGAAATATAATGTTTTAAATTGTGGATTTTTACATGGATATCTGCTTGTGACAAAAAAAAAATATATAATTAGTTTGAATACGACACAGTTTTTACAAATTACCCCCAATTTTCTAGTTAATTCTCATTAATTCTCATAAGTGTGATGGAAAGTTATGGAATCAGATTTGTGCCAATGGAATAAAGCAAAGCTTTCTAGAATAAAGCAAAGCTTTCTAGAATAAAGCAAAACTTTCTAGAATAAAGCAAAACTTTCTAAAACTCAAACGAACAAAATGAATTTAATCAAAAATAAAACATACTCAACCAAAAAAATTCTTGTCAGAAGCAAAAAATATCACTCATTGTGAAAACTGTTTGACTTTTTTTCTGAATTGTTCCCATTGCTTCATTCTTTCTTCTCTCTCTCTTTTGGTTTTGCTTCTTGGTTTTTTGGTTTTGATTCCAGCTTTTTTGGTTTTGATTCCAGCTTTTTTGGTTTTGCTTCTCGGTTTTTTGGTTTTGATTCCAGCTTTTTTGGTTTGCTTCTCGGTTTTTTGGTTTTGATTCCAGCTTCTTTGGTTATTATATATATACACATATATATATATATATGACAGTTACTATTTCAAATCCATATGGCTGATGAGTTTTTGAGTATCACGCCCTGTGAACGGATGTTATTCAGGGCAGATATACGCATATATATATGTATATATATATATATATATATATATATATATATATATATATATATATATATATATATATATATATATATATATATATGCATGGTATCCAGAAAGGTAAAAGCACTTTTAGTAAAGTAAAGCTAAGTCTTATATATATATATATATATATTATGTGCTGTGCTGGCGGCATCTGGAATACATTTATATGATACACATTTTCATATCATACGCTTTTATCTTGGTTCATGTCTGTCACCGTACTATACTATTGCATATGGATAATATGTGTGATAGCCTGCACTTACCTAAAGTATGTTTATATGTACATATGAGATACACTATATTGTAGTGCATATATATATATATATATATATAGTTGAAATACATTTCAAACCATATCCGCGGTGATATATATCGGGTGCACACATATATTACATAATAGTTCATACACTTAATTTCTCAGTCATCTGACAGAATTTCTTTATATGTATGATAGATATGACTACACACATATATATATATATATATATATATATATATATATATATATATATATATATACACATACATATATACATATATATATATATATATATATATATATACACATATACACATAATGATAAATGTATATATATACACACACACACATATAAATATATATATAAATAATACTCACTATACATATATATGTGTATATATATATATATATATATATATATATATATATATATATATATATATATATACTATGACCACGTGTATCTCACACGCTTTGTGTAAAAAACCTTATCCGTGAACATGACCGGGTGTGCAACACAGGATACAGAGCATAATAAACAAGTCGTTCTCTCACGCTAATCTGTCTCATTGTCAAGAGATGCTGCATCTCCGCTGCGTGCTCTGCCCCCTGTATAACATGTCAGCTCCAATGAGGCAGCTAAAATGAGGCCTATGCATCCATATCGCTTGTATGCTCCCTATAGTTGGGGTGAGAACAGCACATGACGAGGTCCGCATCCAGTGTAGAATAAACGCACTCGGTAAGCATCGTTGAGACCCAAACACGGTCAGGTGCAGTAAAGCATAGCAACGCATCAGGTGTCCAGAATGAAGGTGAGACCCTCCAAGCATGGCGGCCGGTTGCAAGTGTCAGCCTCCCCTTAGTACCGCCTAAAGCTCAGGCGCCTTCGCATCCAGGTCAAGAATGGGTCGAGATGCGCCATGAGCCCCCAGGAGGCGAGTCGTGTCACTACAAAGCAAGACTTATCAAACATTCTAAATGAAGTAATGTTCACTTGTATGGTTATCCAGTTCAGGTAATATTTGAAGAAATCAGCTTAATTCGGACTGCATTAGCTTCTGTGTTCAGAGGTCGCCTTAGGTAAGTATGAGAGGACGATAGTTCACTACAAAGCAAAGACTTAGCTTTACTTTACTAAAAAAACTCAATTCTTCTGGATACCATGCAGTGAACAATACTACTCCCCATGTGTTCACTACAACACAACCACAGGATTTATTGTTAATGACCACGCTTATGTTTTATGGTTGTTCTCCTCCGCTGAAACATTGGTTTGTGTCAGAAGAATAACCAAAGAAGCTGGAATCAAAACGAAAAAACCGAGAAGCAAAAGGAAAAAAGCTGGAATCAAAACCAAAAAACCGAGAAGCAAAACCAAAAAAGCTGGAATCAAAACCAAAAAACCGAGAAGCAAAATCAAAAGAGAGAGAGAAGAAAGAATGAAGCAATGGGAACAATTCAGAAAAAAAGTCAAATATATATTCACATATATATATATATATTTTGACCACAAAAAATGTTTTTGGCGCTCACGCTTTGTCTGTTTGTTAAATCTCACTGTACTGTCTCATTGCAACAGAATAAGAGCATAAAAAAAAAAGTATATTTGCTTTGTCATAGCATCCTTTGATTCCATAGAGTGCATCTCTGTTTGCAATATTGTAAAACCTAGTTATCCCGCATGCATTGTAATAAATCTGTGAATTGGTTCTGAGTTATAGGGGCTGCATACATAGTTGGGCATAACACTCGACAAGTTTTCAGTATAATTCACGGCGCCTCCAGGTCTGCATGTAGGGAAACCCCTCCAAGATGGCGGCTTGCTTTGAAAACAGGCTCCAGGGTGGAAAGGCAGCGCCAGTCAATGCAGCGTCTATGTCCATAATTCTATGGTATGCCGCCTGGGTGAGCCCCCCAGCACATGAACATGTTTCAGATAGAAGGCTGCATCAAGTCTCAAATAATACATCCACGGTGAGGAGTCGTGTGGCGTCCTGTGTTCGTTTGTTATCAGTCAACATGCCTTAGGTAAGATTTGTTGTCACTGCATGGTATCCAGAAAGGTA
This sequence comes from Scarus forsteni, assembly GCA_036419115.1. Lineage (NCBI taxonomy): Eukaryota > Metazoa > Chordata > Actinopteri > Labriformes > Labridae > Scarus > Scarus forsteni. The sequence goes on along the minus strand of JAZDUH010000400.1, from coordinate 2,216,190 downwards.
AAGAACAGCATGTCAGCCGACCTCGACTGCATTGCTTCTGTGTTTCAGAGGCACGCTTTTTTCTTACAGTGTACTGGGCAAAGCAAGACTTAGCTTTACTTTACTAAAAGTGCTTTACCTTTCTGGATACCATGCAGTAGACAATACTTACCTAACAGGTATGTCTATTGAACAGGACAGTACACACTTCCCTCACGATTGAGCTTTTGCTTGCTGTTCTCCGCTGTGCTCTTGCTCCTGAATAATATCCGTCTACAGGGCGTATAATATTCAAAAAAATCTTTGCGTCTTTAAGAATCATGTCCTACATGTATAGAAGGAGAGGTTTCAAAGCTGAAGACATGAAAAATGTAAGTGATCAACCAAAACAAAGTGTCTCTTTAAAAAACCAAAAAGGCGATATAAAAAAATGAAAACCTAGAATTAAAATCAAAAGCTGAATCAAACCAAAAAAGCTGGAATCAAAAACCGAAAAGTACAAAAACCAAAAGAAAACAGGAATGCTGCAGACAGAGGCTTTATCATACCGGACATGAACTTCATTCCAAAGCTACAACAGTCCAGGAACTGCCTAATAAAAATGTTCAGTGAGTCTTTTTACCTTCTGCCTCGTGGTCTGATCCTGAGTCTTTTTACCTTCTGCCTCGTGGTCTGATCCTGGATGTGTGCAAAGTCACACACTGTCATCAGCCTGTATTGGTTTGTCACTTGGTGGCTGCGAAGCTGTGACACTTTGATGAGTCCTCAGTGTCAGCGTGTTGATACTTAGTTTGTGACACCATCTCATCCTTCGTCTGCTGTTAGTTGGCACATTCCCACAAACTGTCAAATCACTTTGAGGATGGTGCAAAACTGTGAGGGCAGGCAACAACCTCTGACAGGAAGATGCTAGGACCTGAAATGGAGACGTTCGCTTTTTTGATACACTTGGCATCATTCAATCATCATGGATATTTTGAGTATTTCATTCAGAAAAGCTGGATTCAGACAAGCAGAGGAGCACTGAGGGAATTTTTTTTACCTGCATATGGTAGTTATGGTAAATGATGTGATTTGACCATTTTGTGACATCTCTTCAAAAGGCCATTAGAGGTAGAGTGTGCTTCCATCTGATAACTATCACTAAGTCATTTTGATTTTTCCATGACATATAGACACAGAAACATTTCTATTGTTTATTAATGTATGATAAAATTTTTTTAACCAGATAGAATAAGACGAGATAACAGCAGGCCAGTACAGTCCTGTATGTGCCACCAAAAGCTTCAGAACCAGGAGGTGAGGGGAGCAGCTGTCGATCAGAACCAGGCATGCATGCTTGAAACACATCCACTGACTTTGTCATCTTTAGTGGCACTTTAGATAGATTTCTTCACCCTGTACACCTCAGACTTCTGCTAAAACTCTGAAATGACACATCCAGAGGTTTGTTGTTTACAACAGACATTGTTGGATGCATCAGGAACCACGATCAAGACCACGACCAGTTCTGATCAAGGGAGCTGAGGTGGAGGCTGTGGACTCCCACAAGTACCTTTGCCTGTGGCTGGACAACAAGCTGGACCGGACAATCCACACCAATCACCTACACAGGAAGGGACAGAGCAGGCTGAACTTCCCGAGGAGGCTGTGGTCATTCAATATCTGCAGGTGTTTTACCAGTCCATGGGAGCCAGTGTCCTCTTTTAAACCATAATGCTCTGTGGGGGCAGTGCATCCAAGAGGGATTGAGAAATTGATCAGGTGGGCCGGCAGGAAAGAGGACTCTTGACAAACCGCTGGACATTTTGGACGATGCCAGTAACCCCCTGCACACCGTCATCAACAATCATAGGAGTCTCTTCAGCCCAGGACTGCTCCTTCACAACTGCAGGACCAACAGACTGAGAAATTCCTTTGTCCCTCAGGCCATCAGACTGTACAACTCCACACTGGGGAGAGGAGGTGTAACAGGAAGACTGAAGACAGAATCGAGCTGTTGTAGCCAGCCAGTAGCTTTATTTTTACTTTTATCATAATTTCTATTCCTTTATATATTTTTATCTGCTAAATGGTGCAATTGGAATCTTAATTTCCCTGAGGGCGTCTTCCAAATGAGTAAAGTTCGATCCAAGACAGATTAAAAAGAAAGACAGACAGATAAATAGAAGATAAAGGAAATAGAAAGAAAAAAAGATAATAGAATTAAAATAAAAAATGGATAGAGCAGAAAGGTAGAAAGATGTTTGGTTTGTTTACTGACAGACTCAAAAACAATGATATTATCAATAATATCATGTAATAACAATTATTTCTGTCTGTTGATGCATTTGATGTGTTCAGTGTCACTCTTGGCCCAAACTTCAGCCATTGATCTGTGAAGCAGGTGTAAGTCAAGATGACTTAAAGAGGCTATGAGGAGTTTCTAAGTAATTACAAAAAAGTCTCACTTTTAGATATATGCCTGATCAAAATACACACTCTAAGAGTTTTATAGCATCTAAATAGGTTATCTACAAATGCTATTCCTTAGCTTCACGGTCGGATCGGACTGGGCTGGACTGGCCTGGATACTCAACTTCGGGAACAAGACAATTAAAACTAGAGCAAATTTATATTATTCAGACACGTCTTAGAGCACCGGGCTGTAAGTAGCTATATACTGTATACTGTAGCTGGCTACAAAACTACGATACTAAGTTTTTCATAAATTGTCACGTCTTTTGGTGCATTCCAGTTGTAGTCAGAAGTAGAAATTTCCGGGTTCCGAGTAGGAAACTGCAACTGGAACGTCCCCCGAAGTCTGAATTTCCTGCTGGGAACTCGGTGAAACCTCGTCACCCCCGAGTTGACAATCGAAGATGGATGTCCCCAGTGTGAACAGTTATTTAGCTCCTGTAATAATCAATTTATTTGCCCTTCTGACTGTGGTGTGTCACTCTAGATCAGCTGTATACATAGTATTGTTAGTCTTATATTTACAAAAATGCTGCAATAGTGATAATCACATTCTTCATGTGATATTCGTGAACAACAACACAGGGCGTGCTAACAACAGCTAACAATAGCCTGGTAGATCGGCATGTTTTTTTCCGACTTTAACTGGAACGCCGATAAGTCGGAGATGATGTCACTCCCATTTCCGAGGTTACTGGAACACAGCAATACGCCGTGCGTGCTCATGGGTAGCAGAGTCTTTATTTCCCTGGTAATAGATTCTCCTCATAGCACCTTTAAGTCTTCAAAATAAACAGGTACATAAGAACTTAAATTCTTAAATATGAAACTATGTTTAATAGATTTAACCAGGAATATTTTCTATGCACAAATTCTGCTGATATAAAAAAGTCTTCAACAAAGTCTTATGTAGGCTACTCTAATCTGTCCCTAATAAATTCACAGACTGCTACACTTTGTTATAAAAGGAACTTTAAATCCATTTTTATGGTTCCATTGGAAACAGAATAGTCTTCACACATTGAAGGTAATTTTGTCTTTTACCAGTAGAACTTCGCTGAAATGTTTTAGCATGTCAAAACTGTTACAGAAAAGAAATGGATTAACCTGTATAAAGCCAGTCGGTTCAGCTAAAAATGTCTATTTCAAAGTGCAATTATTTAATAAATTCTTACAAAGCAAACAAAACCAAACCAGCAGGTGATAGTGTTTGTAACAAAGACATTTTACCCTGTCTCTTATCCAAGTTGACTCCACTATAAAACAGATACAAATGTTAACTTTGTTAAAATTATCAAGTGTGTTCAACAGTATGTCAAAAGTTAACCAACCTTAGACCAATGGACACCAAGTAAACTGGAACAGGCAGGAAACTGTTAACTCCAAACAATTCAGCTTATGGCTAAAAAAAGGTTTCAGTTAATAAACTAAAGGCTAAAATGATCGGCAGGCCACATTATGTACCTCAGCTCTGAAAATGCGGAAGCCACCAGGCAGGCAAAGGCAAAAGGCTAGCTATCCTGCCCCAGGTGCCTCAAATAGGCTCTGCCAATCTAGTGGGAGGAGCTGACCTATTTTTGACAGGCTGTGAGGCCTGCAGCCTCTGCACCTAGAGTCTCTCTGCTACATTACCATAGATGCCAACAGCTTCAGCTGCAGTTTATTAGATCTGAACTACATTTCTTTATTAAACTAGAAAAGCACTCTGAGAGCGCAGACCTCCACCAAGCAGCTTAGTTACAGCACTGGCTTTTTCTGCTCCGATCGGGCAGTCGAGTGTCCACTCATGTCTGTAACGGTTACCAGTAAAATGATAAACCACGGTAAAATTTCCCATGGGAATCATTACTGCGTCCTATTAAAATTACGGAACTACCATGTTTGATCACCACACTGTGTCAAAAATGCACGCTGATGCTGCTTTTTTCCCCGAAAAGCCAGAACTATGTGTGTCTGCCCTCGATGAAGCAGCCGTGTCTCACAGACGGAGGCCACATGCGCAGTTTGCATTGTTTAGTCTCTGAAAGTTTAGTAGCTGGAGCCCCGCTCAGACTCTTAACAGGTTTCCCACTCAAAACGGCTACAGTCTGACATTTCACAAGGATGCCGAGGGGGAACTGATTGACAACAGTCACCCTGTCCAAAACACGAAGTTGGGGTGAAAGACAAAAATGTGCATGATTAAAACTGCTGTAACTCCTCAAGTAAACGAGCAGACTGAGAGAGAAAGATGATTCAGTGTGCCATACCTGAGTGAATTATAGGCGGTTTATCAGTATTTTCTGAGTAAATGATGTATAAAGGTGGTAAATAACAGCATTTGTATCATTCTAGAGTGTGTTCTTGCCGTTCTTTCGGTGTTTATTCGCCGTATTTCATTGTAATAGATCTTGTTTTTCCGTCACAGTTTTTTTAAATTGATTTAATCTATCATAATTTGGAAATTTTAAAGGAGATGTTGAGGAGATCTGCCATGGAAAGGGGAGACCAGAGGAGAGCCATAAAGGGGGCTAACTGCTTCAGGTACTATCGTTAGTAAAACAAAAAATAAATAAATAAAAAGGCCTGGACATGGTCTAACATAACGAGCTGTAACATGAACACTAATGCTGCAGGCAAACAAAAATGTGTGAGTGTTTGTAAAGTAGGTTATATTTATTTTTGGCCGTCTAAAAACTTTGAACATGTTCATTTAAAATTGTTTATGAAGAGAAACCTATTAAAATCTCATTTTTTTTCTGTTCTTGTAATTACACACAGTTTAAGCCTTTATAACATAATATTGACCAATACTTGCCAGAATTGTTAACTTTTATGTCTCATGAAAAAAGTTTAAACAAATATTCCTAAAGGACATTTCCTGACACAGTGATTGAAAAAAAGACAAAAGAACTGTTAAAATTATAATATTAAAGGGGTTAAATGATTTCAAGACTGTGTCAAAGTACTTTTTGAACATTTTGAGCACACTGCAACAATACCGCGATAATAATGATAACCGTGATTATTTTGGTCTCAATAACCCTGATATGAAATTTTTTATACCGTTACATCCTTACATGGGAGCTGGGAAGAAGGGAGTGTGAATGACGTGATCTCTGAGTTATCGGCATTCCAGTTACAAAGTCTGAAAAAGCATACCAATCGACCAGGCTATTGTTAGCTGTTGTGTTAGCAGAAGTCCTCCACTGGCAATGCAAGGGATGCTGGGAAATGTAGTGACATAGGCTTGAAAAACACTGACATCAGTCTGCAAATAAACTACAATTCCCATAATGATGTAATTAAATTACATTTGCCAATATAAACTTTTGATTTTTTGTGACATCAATCTAGATCTGATCAGCACCAAAAGGTAATGGCTTCTTCCTTGGACCAAACCACAGCTCTGGTCAAATATTCATGTAAATCTATTCTGTAGTTTTTGCATAATCTTTCTAAGGGACAAACAAATCACAACAAACAGACAGACAGACCCTGGCGAAAGCATAGCCTCCTTGGCAGTGGTGATGAAAAACAAACAAGTTCTTTCTAATGCTACGGCCACACCGGACGCAAATTGGTGAATTTAAGCGCGTGTAGTGCCTGTGATGCACCGCGCATAACGCCCGAGGCTGGACGCTGGACCATTTTGACAAGCTGAGGGGCGACGCACGTCACTGCGCAGGCAGAGTAGAGAGCCGGAGCCGGTCGGACTCAGTGATGACCTGTGTAGGTAATCCAGCTGGAAACGAATATTTACAGGACTTACCTTCAAAACCTGTCTCCTCAGAGACTTTCATCCAAGCCTGCTTCTTTTTGTTCTGGTCTCTGTAGCGGGGTTGGAGCCGGAGCAGGTGGCCGGAGCGTCACGCGTCATCAAATCAGTGATGTCGGGGGGGAATGTCATTGCTGATTGGCTGCCGCGGCACAGCGTCACGCGAATTTACGTCTAAAGTTCAATATTTTCAACTCAACGTAGAGGCGTTTGACACGGAGAACGCGCTAGATGCTCCATATGCGCTGCGCCAAACGCGCCCAACGCGCTGCCCGGGGCGAATCTGCGTCCAAACGCGTCTTTGCATTGACTTTGTATGTAATCTCAATGCGCGTCTTTGTGAATTTGCATGCGGTGTGGCCGTAGCATAAAGAAAGGATATTTTCCCTCCACTTCTGACATATTTTCTGAGAGAAACCAGCTGGGAAGCTTTTGAATGTTGCTGCCTTTCCCCAAACACTTTCTATGTTGTCTTTCCCAGGTGGACTAGTGAGATACAGTGAATGGTTCATCTGGTGTGTCAGGTGATGTGCGCACAGCTGGTTGTGAAAATGGATGTAAAATCAGGGTTTACAGTACCAAACCACTGCAAACCTCTGACACAAACCTCACCATTTTGTTTGAAAGCAATTATGCCCAACTAAGGGCAGGAAAAGTACACAGGCTGCATGGCTGCTCCAGAAAAAGAAACTTTCCTCTCTATGTCTTTGAGAAAATGTGTTATATCTAATGCCGTCTTAACTTCCTCCTCACACTTCCTCCACTTAATATTCGTCTCCCACTCCAGCTCATCAAATTACTTTTCATTTTCAAAGCCTGAGATTCCAGTCCAACTTCACAGAGTCTTTGGAACATGTGTTATTTTCTTCTCCACTACTTTCTGAGACGTTTTCTTTCATTGCTAATTATTGTCACAGTCGAAATGAAGGAATGAAGCGAGCTCACGCTGAGAGCTCACTGCTGTTTCACTTCACTTTGTCAGGTGTAATGAAGTATGTACTTCACAGCTCTTTGTAGTATATTTTGTTGTTAAGTTCTCTTTCTTCACATCATTATTTCGTGCAGTGCCCTCTTTGTTCTCCTCTCCTGAACCTGAGCCCTTCCTCTGATCTCTCAGTTTTTGGTCGACTATTTCTTGACAGTAATAAACTTCAGCAAACCGTCTGTAGTGTTTTCTGGTTCACTTTGCTGTCCTCATTTTCCCATTACTTTCTAAATCGCACTTCAGATGCTTCTTTCTCGCCCCACAGATTTTTTGACAGACTTTGTAGATCGGATAACCAAATGTTCCCAAGGTTTATATTTTGTGTAAGTCATCTTTTTATCACAACAGATCATTATGTTCGACAGATTCTTTGTAGCGTTCCGGTTCATTCTGTTTATTTATCTCCTTTTTTAGAGAGATGCCCAAACTGTTATTCACTGAGGGGCCACAAAAAGAAGAGCAAAAGGAGGACAGGTTCACTTTGTTTCACCTTATGTCTGGTGTCTTATGCTGGGGTCAGACCACATGATTTATGCACTATTAGATTAGATAATATGGAACTTTATTAATCCCTTGGGAAGACTCCCTTAGGAAATTAGGATTCCAGTAGCATTGGAAAGCAGTACATGGTAAAATAAGCATACAGGGTATCAAAGAGTAAAACATAAAGATGGCTACAGGCTACTGCTCTGTCCTCTCTTCTGTCTTCCTGTTACATATTCTCCCACCCACTGAGGAGTTGTACAGTCTTATGGTCTGAAGGTCAAACAGTTTTTGGACCACCCTTAGAGTAGGAGAGGTTTATAAATATATTTATATATAAATAAAATGTTTCACTAGTCCATCTGTTCAAAAATGTTTTCTGAGGTAGAACCTTCAAAATCAACAGCAGCTGGTGATTAGACGATTGTTCTGCCAGTCACACTCATCACAGACGAATGTATATCAAGCCACAGTATGTTGTAGCAGCGAGACCATGTTGTTAGCCATTAGCTTAAACTATGTTTTAGTCCTTAAGACGCAAAGTCAATGTACAGCTGTGATGGGGCAGGGTTAACCCTCCCGAGATGTGACTGCAATGTTCAGGGCAATCACTTCACATGTCGCGCATTGCCAAAGTTAAAAAACTTGATCTTTTCAGGCAATGTTGTGTTGGCTGTGCAGCAATAGCCAATTAGCAGTGTGTGCTCATGTGATGGTACCCATGACAGACTGATTTTGTTCCACACTACAGAGTAACAATTGATATCCATGTGGGAAACATTAGTCAGTGAGGACATCAGTTCAGCCTAGACGTATGCAGAAAACTCACAGATGATGCTGCTGCAGGGCATCAGCTGCAGTGTTTTGTGGTTGGTAGAGTGAAAAGGATACAGTTGGAATAATGTCAGCTAATATTTCCTATTATATGATATATGATATGACCGTGGTGAAACTGAAGAGGTTATAGAGCCACGTTGATGGTTGGGTTGACGGTGACCAAAATGAGGTATTTATAGACACGTGACGCAACTTCAGTGGGCAACGAGATGTTGATTGCAGAGTTGCTTTTGGTGTGAATGCAGCTTTAGACTATCCTCTTACTTTGTACATTAAATTATACAACACAGATGTATCATTTACCACTTACATGTGACATGAACCTTGTCAACAACAAGTTCTCCTGGTAAACCTCTGAGGAGAGCATATTTTGTCAGGTGTAGTTGAGTAACCATGACTTCGGGCTACCATACTACCGGCATCATTTGCGCAGAATTTCCAAATCCCCCAGGTTTCCCAGCAGTGATCCCCCGTCAGTAACAGAGCAAAAACATGATTTCCCAGAGAAAGGTTTAAGTGATGCCCTTTACTCTTCTTTTAAAGAAGACATTGAGTCCAGTTCTGATTAAACTGCAGATATTGCTGCATCCATGGAGAATGCTTTACAAGCCGACATTGTTCTCAAATGTGAAGTCACTCCCGGATGTTCTTGCGTCTGCAGCTCCCACCTCTTTCTCCTGATTGGGTCCTTCAGCTATTAGCCGAGTGAAGTTATAGAGTATTGGAGTTTGGCAAGATGGACCTTCATGATTTCAGACAATGAATCAGGTCACTAAAGCCACTAGAGCAGTGGTGTTGTTAGGAAAGTGTTGCCTACTAAACAATTGTATTCCCATGGTGCAGTAATCCTACAATGGAAAGCACTTTTTTCCAGTGTTTTTGGAGTATGTATAAAGCTTGAACATTTTCATCTTTTCTGGAGAAGATGTGGAGTTGTAGCTCGAGTTTATGTCACTCCCAGCTGAATCAGACTCCAAAGGAGATGGATACAGGCAGATTAAAAGGTGTGGGTGGTTTCTGATACTCTAAGCGAGACAACTTTAGTTTTTTTGACAACATTATAATTTATTCTGACAGAGAATGAAGAGATCAACTGGAAGTCATCGTAAATCAAAGCTTCATTTTCCCCTTGTCAGCTGTAAGAAGACGTCTCTGTAAGAGGACACAAGAAGATCTTTTCCAAAAGCCTGCACACTTCTTCAATTCCGTGGTAAAATATTTATGTTCAATTATTTTAAGAGCCCTTCCAGACTCTAGTTTGATGCTACAGGCTTGAAATAGGAATGCTAAGATGGAGGTGATCAGTCAGAATTAGATTGGGGAATCAGTGCTTTTTATTTTCTATTTCACTTACTATTTCTTTTAAAATGACGACCAGAATGATCTGCTTAGCATTTTATAACAGTGCCTGTGGGTTTGCATTTACATCCTGGCTGCAACAAGGCCCAGAGAAGACTATTTTAATGCTCCCTCTGTGTCTAAGTGCCTATTTAACCTCAGAATATTATTATAATAACTCAGTTAAATCCAGCTGAGATGATAATTTCAGATACAGATCAGGAAATTATCAGTTCAGATGTTGTTTGTGTGTTTCATGCAGTTCATACAAAACCTGTTCACAGTTTTATGAGCTCAGTTAACTCCTGAGGTTCCTTTTAATTGCAGCTTATTGAAAGCTCATGTTGCGGAGAAGTTTCTACTCTAAACTCTTTAGTTTTTAAATTTTTGGCCTTCAAATGCCTTTGCAACACAAATGATTCAATTACCCCTCCTTTCAAATGTGTGAGCAGAGATAGTGCGCTGGTGCCAGAGCAGGAGGAGAGAATGAAATTAACCTCAGCTAACTCCCTTTGCCCTTCACTCTTGTATTATGATTTTCTATTAAACGCCTATCTTTGTTGTAATGAATTCAGTTCTTCTACCAAGGAAAAGTCCCGGCATTTGCACAAACTAATTCTTGTTTGTGTTAAGGTGAGCGCTCAGACAGGAGACATGCTGACAGTACGGCTGTGAAAGACCTTTTATAAGATTCAAAGAGTGAAATGGAGGTTTTTACAACAATCATGTGAGAAAATTACAGAAATTGGAGTCAAATCAAAAACCTTTTTGGCTCCAAGGACAAAGAAAGGTAAACAAACATAGAGAGTAATTGTAATGGGTTGTCGTGATGTGTATTGAATATGAAACATACTTTTAGAGTTTTTCCTTATTCATTATAGTAATGGCTGTTTACATAAACCAGAAACAGGCAATTTTAGTTACCAAGAGGGCAGTATTGTATTCATCTACATTGTCAGAGGGCCATATACTTGTAATTTGGAAATACAAATCCTCATGATTTATCAATATATAGGCTATGTAACTTTTATAAGACACTGCTGATCACTAAATTGTCTCTTCTAGGGAGGCTCAGACCTATCTCCAAAATTGCTCCTTTTCAAAGAATGAAGAAAATATTTCTATGACTGAATGACAGTATTAAGGGAGTAGGAGGGCCACATGGGACTCCCAGCCCACTAGTTGCCCATCCCTTATGAAACCCAGGGTTGCAAGCAGGAACTCTGAGATATAAATATGCTTTTCTCGTGTTCTTAACTTGTGCCTGGTTGTTAAATATGCCCTAAATACAAGTAACTGTGAGGGGGACTATTTTGTATTAACTTGCAAGGTCCCAAGCAAGCCAAGCTGAGAATAAAAACTGGAAACTGGAATGACATTGGCAGGAAATGCCCATTGGTGGCTCTGCAATGCTGTATGACTTCTCAAGTTCTTCTCAGCTTGATAGCACGTAAGCTGTCTATGAAACATACTTGTTTGTTTGCTGTGACAACAAGAGATAACTGTAAAGTCAGCTGGATCAAAACAAACATACTGAAAGCCATCCCCTCCTTTTTTGTTACCATGATCATAGTTACCAGGTCTGCACATAAGGGGCTCTAATTTCGTAGACCAGGTGCAAGCGCAGGTGCACCTGCCCTGCGCCGGCCTTCGCCGTGCGCACAGGGTGTGACCGACGCACTTAGCAAGTTTCCTGCAGTGCCAAGAGAGGCGCACTCAAGGCGCAGAGGAGCGCAGAGGGGCGCAGAGGAGCACATCCACGCCCACGTCTCTTCCCCTCGGCACAAATGCCAGAGTAGGAGGAGAAAAGCCGTGAGTGGGTTTGAGACAGCCGAGCGCTGTCTTCACCAATCAAATGAGCGCCTCTCCTTGCCTTTAAATGCGCTGTGGGCGAGGCACAGCGTCTGATTGGTCTGAATGATCCCCGCTGCCCTGACCGTCTCCGCGGGAGAATGATCTCCCGCGGAGACGTTCAGAGCTGCTGTCATTCAGCAGCTGGGAGAACGGACTGGCCATCGGGGCGCGCATCTGAGGCCACAAAGCGCGTCACCGTGTGGGCCAGCTCTAGGGACAGATGTAATCTATTCCTTTGTCATTATAAGAGTACAAAATTAAGAGACAGTTACACAGCAGCTGGCTTATCCTTTCAGAATGCTTGTGATCCACCTGCATTCCTGGTCTGTCATCGCCAAAGAGTCTTTAGTGATATACTGTATACTCTCCCGGTGTCTCCGCCTCATCCTCCTTACAATAATGTACTCCATCTTTTTGCATCACGTTAAAAATAAAGACTAAAATAGAGGGATATGGGAAATCACAGGTACATTCGATTTATCTCCTTTTTCTTCGTCTTTTTTCTCCCTCTTTTCTTTGAATTTCATGAAATGAGAGAAGCCAGATATATACTCAGTATCAGATGTTAAGGCTGTTTATTGTTGACTTGTAAGATGTGCATCAAACTTCCAGCTGCCGTCAGGTTAAGTTTCCATTATGACAAACGGCTTTAATCCGACATCAGATGTGACGGGACAATTAATATAGATACAAATGTATATGCTGGTTCAGACGGTTACATTAAATAGTGATTGCTGTGATTGTTTACTGCATTAAAATGTGCCTGACACTCTGGAAACCTGCCTCTGAGGCTTTGTTGACGTGTGCGCACATGTGCGCCTGTAACCAATTACAGCTGCGGAGGTGGCGCTTCGCCTTGCGCCGAGAATAGACCAGGTTGGAGCAGGCGAGGTTTTAGCGCACTTTCTGCACTGTTTTTGGCACGAAATTGTCACTGCGCCAACATGAATCTGCCAACACCTCCCCCTGGTGCGCCGTCACACCCATCTCTGCGCAGACGGTTTACCAAATTGTCCGGTGTGCCGGACGAAATTAACACTGCGCGGGGTGCGCCAGGCTTGCGCCCCCCGTGCTGCGCCACGAAATTAGAGCCCTAAAAGTGACTTTGGCTATGTTCACACTGCAGCCCTTATGCTCAATTCTGATTTATTGCTCAAATCCAAGTTTTGTTTGGCTGTTCAGATTACACCTTTAAATGTGGCCTTATTGCAGACTGTGATGTGAACAGCTCATAAACTTTTTAATAATCATGTCTTTATTAACCTTTGATTATGTTCTGTCCATGAAGTGACCTTGAAAACATTTGTCCCGAGGTAAACTGCTGCTCTAGTATGACGTCAAAGTCACATTTAATGCAACCTGCCTGTTCAGACCGCGGTCGCATTCAAGAAAATCGGATACATATCCAATTTGATACCGCATTTTAAAGTGGCCTGAATCTGATTTGAAAATGTCAGATTCAATGCGACTTTTGCTGTTCACACTGTCAGAAACAAACAGATACAGGTCACATTTGAACCTAAAAATCGGATTCAGGTCACTTTTGACTGCAGTGTGAACGTAGCCTGGAGTTGATTGTAAATATTGGCAGTTTGGCAGGTTGCCTTTTTTGGCCTTGTTTCAAAAGTGTAGTTGCTCATTTGGGCTTGTTGAACCTCAAACCCAGGAGGGATCTGATGCACAGTATGTAAGGGATAATGACAAAAAATGTGATTTCCGTGAATAACTACTGAATTAAAATAGATATCATTATGAATCCAATTGCTAATGGTATGTTTTCATACCGAGGTGTCGCGACGTGGAGGCGTGAACCGCTTCCGCGAAGTCCATTAATTTCTGATAATGGACACCTCGTCGGGCATTATCCCGCTTATACCATGGTCACTTATGAAAAAAATACATATTTAATCAATTATTAACACGTTAATGTTGTTTTTATACCGTTAAAATCATTTGTTTTAAACAAGAAGTGGCTGAGCGGACTATTTAATATCGCTCGTTGTGACACGTTGCTAAGGTAACCTCCTCTGGCCACAGAACCTGCAGCTCGGTCGGCCGCAGTTGTTGTATTAGGCCTAATCAGTGGAGGGATTAGGGTGTAGCTTTCAAAGTTGTTTTCCATGTTTTTCTGAGCTAGGAAGTCTCTTAATGTTTTAACTGCCCATTTTGTGGTTTTCTTTGTGTTCACCTCGTCTTTGTCCTCCTCTAAATTGTTCAATTCCTCCAGTGTCACCTCCTTGTGTCGCATCTCCTTATTCTCATATTCTTTTCTCTTCTCTTCTGCTTCTGCTGCATCCCAGTCTTCAAAATTATCGAATTCACCAAACAGGTTGAAGGAAACCATGAAATCGTTCATTTTGTCTACTGTCTATGAGCTAGGCGATGTTAAGAGTTTCCGTTGCCACGGTAACCAACTACTGTTTGATCCAGCGCAGTAATTTAGAACCATCAGGCCATTTGACCGGAACTTCTGTTCTAGGTGTCCATTATCACCTTTTAACGGACACCCTGCAGCCAATCAGAATCGAGTATTTACCCAGACCATGGTATAAAACAATATAAACTCAATTAAAAAGTTACACAAACTATTTTGTCCGACTCCAAATTCAAACGTAAACTTAACTGTAAATAGAGAGGCAAAAATGATTTTTCCACCAGCAAGAAATCCTTATAGCCAAAATTAATTTTATTTCTGATGTAGCTGTTACCGTTTTCACCATAATTAAGCTGTAGAGGATCAAAATAAAACTTAGAAAAAAGCCTGACTATGTTTGGTTCCATGAATCACGGTGAGACAGACTGTTAGCCCCTTCCTTCACTTCTGTATAAAGAAAAGGAGGTTCCAACTCCAAACAAAAGGATGTTGAAGAAGTAAATTAGGAGTCAAATAAGACAAAACGTCAATGTGAAATTGGAATTTAATGTAAATGAAAATCAAATCATGCCAAATGTATATTTCTCCTTAAAAATGTAATATATCACATTAGAAAAAAAAATAGCTGGAGGTTGCTTGTTTCAGGCTTATTTTTATTGACCTGGTTGCATTTTTCAATGGAAAAAATTTGGCAGCACTGATGAGGATGCTCAACTGCACATCCCTGCTATGATGAACCTGTCTTTGTTTGAGAGACTATCAAAGTTTACACTACAGTGAAAAATGGAGCAGGAAGCACACAAACCCTGTAGAGTAAAGCTAAGCAGCTCAGAAACCGTGCACGGACCACCATATATGTCCGACAAAAGGAGACCAGAGGCTCCATTTTTTGATAATAACAGGCCCCCAGCACTGAGGCTTCACAGCCTGAATGTTACATTCTCCTTGCGATTTCACAGTTTGGTGTGAAACAATTTTACTTGCCTGCACAGATCCGTGACCTTGACTCCATCAAACGCCTCTGAGATCAACTGGACCTCAGACAGCGGGCAGGGGCCCTTATCACCCATATCACTGCTTGACCTCACTCGTGGCTGAGTGGGAGCAAATCTCTGCAGCTGGGACTTTGGAGTCTGTGGAAAGCTTTTCTGGAGCAGTGTTGCAGTACAGAATACCAAAGCACACGGCTTAGCAGTTGTTTTGATCAGTGTGTCACTTGGATGTTGTCAGTATTTTGTTGATATAAGGCAGTACAGGCCTGACTGTAATTAAACTGTGATTGCAAAAGTGTCCACACTTGTGTACCGCTGATTTAACTGCACTTAGTATTTGTTTGTCATGATTATTTTTTGTCACTGTAGTTCTGGTAGTGTCTTAACAGAGGATGCTCTTAAATGTCACTGCTTAAAGAGTTTGTGTTATTCCAGGCTCGTGTATTCATTTTTGATGACTGCTGGGCTGTGCTCACAAGCACTCATGATCAAAAGACCTTCTTGTTTTCTTAAACTGACTACCATAATTTCTTGATTATAACATGCACTTGATTATAACACACACCCCGTGTTTTCATGATTTTTGCCTGGAAAAACACTGTACCCAAATATAACACACACCCAAATTCTGCCCAAACGTTCATCCCTTAGACAACTAAAGAAATATACCATACAAGAGTTCCTCTCTCAAACAGATGTAAAACACCTTTTGCAGTTGTAATCAGAGCAGATATAAACAAGCCAATATTTCTGCTTTTTGTATCAGATATGCTGCAATCGCAACATTGGCAAGACGAAATATGCTAAGTATTTTGCTTGTACTTGTGTTTAATACATACCCAGAAAATCAGCTTATTTCAAAGAAAAAAGTGTGTGTTATAGTTGAGAACTAGAAAAGCACTCAGAGAGCGCAGGCCTCCGCCAGAACCACAGTCCTCTCCCATATTGTGATTTTTACCATAAATTTTAGTCCTGCTTTTATTTCATGTAAATATTTAGATTCCTTGACCATGATAACATACCATTAGCAATAGGATTCATAATGATATCTATTTTAATTCAGTAGTTATTCACAAAAATCACATTTTTTGTCATGGCTGCCAGACACTGATCGGATCAACACCAAAATTGAACTACTTCTTCCTTTTCCCATGCTGAACATTTTCTAAAAAATTTCATCCAAATCCATCTATAACTTTTTGAGTTATTTTGTTCACAGACGGACGGATGGACGGACAAACAAACTCTCCCGAAAACATAACCTCCTTGGCGGTGGTAATTATGGTACTCCTGATCCAGCAGTATTCTCTCTCTGTTTAAGACTCTGTTAGAGCTCCTGTTTCTTTAAGCCCCCTTCCCCACATTGGCTTAGCCTGCGCTTATTGGTTCAAAGGTCTACTCTGTGGCAAATGGTCAGTTCTGTGCTGCTTGTTATCATGTTGCCAAGAACTCTGCATTCATTCACAGAATGTTAAACGCCTGAAAGCTTCATCTGGGCTCTGAATGAGCTTCAACTTTTTAAAAAAAAAACAACCATTTTTTAATAAGGGTTTTACAAATGAGGCGTATACATTTAATTTAAAAAAAATGGAGGAGGCATGAAATACCTAATTCAACTCAGAATTCCTTCAAAGAGTTTTCACTCCACAATTCATCATCTCCGAAACATGCTCAACCTCCTATGCCTACTTCAGCCCCCCTCAAAAAAATAAAATGAAATAGGACATTAAATAATACAGTGAAACAAATACATGAATAATTGATTTTTTATGGGCTTCAACATATTTCATACATTATTGTTGTACCATATTTGTTTAATGGCTCTATAATTATAACAACTTGAAAAGCACAAGAGCGTAGACCTCTGCCAAGCAGCTCAGTAACAGCAGTGGCTTTTCCACAACCCCTGTAAAAGACACAAGTCTGGATCGTCACACACTCCAATCGAAAGGCTGTGTCTCCGCTCATGTCCGTCCATGAGGAGTACTCCTCATCTGGCATTGAAAAGGAAGCTGGGAAATGTGAAAACAAAACTAATTTTTGTGGTTTTCAAATAAACAACTACAATTGCCATAATGACATAAAGGGAGCAAATCCCTCACAGCAGCCAAAGAGATATGAATGGGATTTGCCTTTATAAACTTCATGTTTTGACGTCAAGCTGGATGGGATCCAGAAGAAGTTTATTTATTTATTTATTTTCCCCTTGTCTGCATTATCTTTACAGCTGAGCACTGTGTCTGATGGCAGCGTTGGAAAGACCAATGCATTTTTTTTTCTAGCAGTGACAGATAGGTTAATATGATTCACCGCTATAGTGACCATCACCAGCCCTCCCTGAAGGCTACTACATCAAATCAAACTTTATTTAACCCCTGACGTGAGCTGAAGGGGAGGGCCGTGCCACACCACAGTGGGAAAGAAGGGGAAACAGTGACAGACAGGACAAGACAAGACAACTGGGAGAAGGACAAACGGGTATTGTAGTTCGTTTAAGATAGTAATCCAAGTGCTGTGCTAATCTAAGTCCATACAGGAAGTAAAGGCTGTAAGAAACCAGGGACACCAGAGATGTGGGGTCTTGATAAAAGGGGGTGGACCCACAGGGGTGAGATATGGAGGCGCATGCGTCACAGGACGTGAGAAGATGTGTAGGAGTGCCCAACTCAGCATGTTCTGACGGGACCAATCGTTTCTTTATGGTTAGTCTCAACAGGAGCTTGAGTGTCTGTACAGACATGCATGTGAGGTGGTCACCGAATACCCAAGTAACTGCCCATACCCAGGGAGACCACGGCCAAGGGCTCCCCCAGAGCCACCCGGGCAACAGAGACCCACCACACAGCCCCCAAAGCCACAGGATCCAGATACAGCCCCAGGACCCAAGGGGGCACCAACCCGACCCCCCAAGGGCATCAAGGACAACACCAGAAGAAGTATACCTTAATGATAAAGCTAATAATACATATTGAGAAATGACTTAAGATAAAGCCCAAAGTTACGTTATGGGATTTTCAGAAAAGTGTGGGTTTTTGCATCCAGACAAATATGTGACTCGCAACCAAAATGTAATGGCTTCTTCCTTAGATCAAAACACAACCCTGGTAAAAAAAAAAAAAAAAAAAGCAAATCCATCCTGTACTTTTTGGATAAACTTGCAAACCTTCAAGCAGACAGAAAAGCATGCCCTCTTGGTAGAGGTAATAATTAGGTATGCCCAAATCAGGCTTTTTTGCAGATACATATTAAGATCACCTGTTTGTGAGATCAGCTGATACCAATTGTTGCAACCTTGTAATAAAAATTAATGTTTCTAGGGGATACAAAAAAGGAGTAACATAAAAGTCTCTACTAAACTCTGAAGAAATAATAATGGTCCGGGACTAAAGGCACAGTTTAAGAGGTTTATTAACAATAAACCAAAGTAATCAGAACAAAACAGCTGTGTTCAACACAAGCAAAAGTCTTTAACAAAATAAAACAAAAATGGGAAATTAACTTCAAGGTAGTCCAAGGCCAAAACAACAAACAGAAACCCCAACTATCTTAAAACAAAATGAATCGTACCTCAAACCAAAAGTACAAAAGCTGGGCTCCCTGGCTAAACACAAAACAGGAGAAAAATATGAATAAACAAAATGGCGGAGCACCCCTACCAATCCCACTACACAGTTGATTGTTCACAAAAAATGACTGCAAAGAGCTGAAGCCTGAGCCGTGCTGAAGAGAGGAGTAAAAACTGGACTGCTCTGCTCTTTATCCTCTGCTCCTGATGAGGGGATCCGCTTCAGGTGCTTGAGACACAGGAAATCAGGGGAGGGTCAGCAGCAGCAGGTGAGCCCTGCAGCATGGAGAGGCAGGCAGTCGGGGGAAGGGCTTCAGCAGCAGCAGGTGAGCCCTGCAGCAGAAAACAGAATGAGCCAGACCATAGGACAGTCCACTTAGAGGCCGTAACACCAATATCAATCACAGTTTGAGATATTTTTGAACAATTGATCACAATTTTGATCCAAACATGTCAAAAAACAATGCAACAAGTATCCTGCAGTAAGGACATCTGATTTACTCAATAAAAAGACTCCCTTGTATCTGAGGGGGGAGAGAGTTCCAGAGGGAAGGGGCAGTAGAGGAGAAGACTCTACCCCTTAAGGTCTTGTGCTTGGTTCTGATGAGTGGAGTGAGGATCTTGGAGTTAGATTAGGTGAGGCTATGGCAGGGAATGTAACAGAGGAGGTCAGTGGGTTGAAGGGGGTCTGGTCAGTGAGGAGCAGGATTTTAAATCAGATGTTATAAGAGACGGGAAGCCAGTGGAGATTTTGGAGCATCAGAGCGATTTATTCACGAGATCTGGTGTGTTTGAGAAGATGATGACAATCAATAGAGGATGGTGTTGCTCTAGTTCAGTCTTGTTGATGAAGACGTGGATTAGTATTTCAGCATCAGAGAGTTGGGGGGAAATGGATTGATGTGAGCTTTTTTTGAGGTAAAAGAAGGTGGTTTTGGAGAACAGGTTGGTATGCGTATTACAGGAAAAATGACTGCTGAAGCTGATACTGAAGTTGCAGATACAGTATGAAGGGTGGGAGATAGGGTGGTGATATCAGCTTTGAAATGGAGAGTGTGAGTAGATTTATGGCCCTTTTCCATTAGCCCTACTCTACTCGCCTTGTGCTGCTTTTCCATTAGCCTCGCCTGCCATACGGGGTGCAGTGTAGCTGTAAACAGCAGAACGGCACTGCGGTGATGTCATATTGAGCGCGACACAATAATCTGTGGCATTTTGTCACAAACCGAGTAAAAAAGGAAAGCAGAAGAAGACTGCAGGTGGCAAGAAGAAATACCCCTTGAGAAGCACAGGAGAGTTTTGGATGCTATACAACAGAATGAAGCCGAGGACGAGAGCAATCGAGCTGCAAAGAAAAGACGTATGAGGGTAAGCTAATGGTAGCTACCGCTAGCATGCTAGGTCGTCGTGCTCATGACATCGATGACGACATTGTCTGACCAATCAGTAGCCGGCAGTCGGTGGCGTCATCTTTTATTATCGACTCTGCTCGCATGGAACCAGAGCGGAGTAGGTTCTAAAACTCGCTTGTTTTAGGAGGTACCAGGCTAGTGGAAACACACTACAAATCGAGTAGGGCCGAGTAAAGTCGGGCCAAGGTGTGCTAGTGGAAAAGAGCCATTAGGGAGTGATTTGGGATTCATCATTATTATGTCAGATTTGTTGTAGTTTACAGGAGGGCTCCAAGCACCAAGCTTTGGGCACCACATTCCGTTATGTACTAGGAAGTGTCCACCCCAGGACATCTCCCCCAAGGGACAAAATTTGCAAGTTCATTCATTGGCCAGGGGGGGCCTCTAGCACCCCATTTGAAAAAAATGAGCCCTTTAAGGATCAGAACACTTGCTGATCTGGTGTTAACACTAACTTAAAGAGAATGAGGGCTGAAACTTTTATTGACTGGATTCACTAGTGTCTCAAAACATGCATATATGTATTCCAAGCATATCAGTCATCCTCCTTATGATCTGTGCTTGGTGTTACACTGGGATATGCATCCTCAAAATAGTAAAATAAAATCGGACATGCCCCAAACTGCTGTGCTCAAACCACCTTAAGTGTGGTGAAAGGGTGTGATAATAATAAAAAGACTCTGGGGTAAAAATAAGGAGTGAAGAAAGATAGAGGCATGTTTTCAGCATTGGTTGATGGGGCCTGGAAAAACAAACAAACAAACAATCAAACAAAAAACTAATCTATTCACAGACAGGACAGAAAAAAGCGGAAACAAAACGACTTCTTCATGGAGTTTTCTGTGAGAAAGTGAATGATTTCCATCAAGTATTGGTCACACAAACTGAACAAACAAGCTGATTAACAATCTTGTGGGACTTCCTTGGAGATCTTCATTTTCCATTCCTTTTGTGATCAATTTCCACACAGATCCACTGCCGTTCCCGTGGCCATGAGGCACCAGGGGTTGCCTCCATGCAGCTGCTCGGATGAGAAGAACTCGATAAACAAGATCAGATTGCACTGACGGGGGGGAGATGAGCTGTTGCTATGGTAACACTCGTACTGCATGCCGCCGATGCAGGAGAGTGTGATCTGGCAGGACTTTGGGAAGTGACAGACAGACAAGACAGCAGTCACTGTGAGTAATCCAGAGTGGGTGTCATGACCCAATGGCGTCTGTACTGTATGTGCTTCCTTTGAGAAGACGGGAGGCTGTCAACAAAAGTACTTAATGGGGAGGAAAGTAAAGGGGTTATAGGTGAAGTTTGGTGTAAATGTGTGTTTTATATCTGACATTTGCAGAGCTGCACATACATGTGCAAACACACTCAGACGTCACATGGACTGCGTATGCAGATGAGCCCTCTCTGTGACTGTCACACTGCTGGATTTTCCTCAGTTCTCCGTTGTGGCACCGTAAGCTCCTGTAATTGAGATGCTCACATGCTTTCCTCGGATTTCAGCTGTCAAATGCATCCATTTTTTAAAGCCCAGACAAGCTCTGTAGTTATAATGAGCACCATGCCCCCCCTTCTTCATCATGTCGCTGTTTTTCCCTCCTCCTCTTATTTGGTTTGACTCAAAAAGCCGCCTTTCAGTGTCTTTTCTCACATGAAACTGTCTTTCAGATGTGCCTCTCTGTGAGCAAGCTTGAGCAAATCAGGGAGGATTGGACATCAGTAAATGAGGCATGCACAGTGGTGACATTAGTGACGCTGGCTGCCAATAAAACTCAGCGTTATAAATGCAGCTGAGGACGTGGAGGAACACCGGGGCGCTGCAAGGAGCGGTGGGAAATGGTAATGTGGTGGGCCCGACCAGTACAAATCAACTCAAAGGCATCACTCCAGTCCTGTCTCTGTAATGAAAAAAAAAACATTAAATGCCGTCACATGAAAACATTTGCATTATCAAACACAACAGGAAAGTGTTATAATTCTTGATGTCATCTGCAGCCATGTTTATGATTATTTCACACACTGACTGTAACTCACATTATGAGCAGGAGAATATTAAGAAGCAAATGCTATGTGTTAGTTACAATAATATAGACAGCTTTATGCAGCCACTTTAAATAAATAAGTGATTACAACTAAGTTACTCTGATTTAAGATCACTGATGAGATTAAAGATTTGGAGAAGGTATATATATATATATATATATATATATGTATATATATATATGCTTAATTATTCAATAAAGATCAGATTAACTTTATTCAAGGATCTTTCTGTGCATTTAAAGCATCTAAAATATTTTATTTATTTAGTTTTTGGGTAAGTTCCAATTACTTTATGGTCTTTAGCTCAATGATCATTTTTAAAATGCATTTTTGGGGATTCTGTGCCTTGAATGATAGGAGAGAGACAGTTGATAGGCTTGTAAAAGGGGGAGAGAGAGTAGGAGAAGACACTCTGCAAACTGGTCACAGGCAGGATTTGAACCCAGACCAGCAGATACATGTACAGTACATGGGACGTGCATGGTTACTAACCACTCCATCAAACCAGCACACCTTAATGATAATTTTAAATGTTTCAGTTCAAAAAGACAGTTAAAACAGTGAAAACATCTTATAAAACACATGTATTAAACTTTTTGTGACTGTTTTAATAAGTGAAAAACAGCCAGGCATACTGTAGAGTTTAAATCCCTAAATTTTATATTCTAAATATTTTTAATTGTTGTTCAGATCTACACCCTTATACAGCACGTTTCAAAAGGCCTGGGACAGGGACATGTTTACCTCTACGTTACATTATCTTTCTTTTTCACAGCTCTCAACAAGCATTTGGTAACTGAGGACAATTGTTTGTTGTTGAAATTCTTTCCCATCCTTTGTTGATGTTTGCCTTCAGTTGCTCAATAGTCTGTTGCTGTATTTTGCTCTTCATAATATGCAGCACATTTCAATAAGAGGCAGGTCTGGACTGCAGGTAAGCCAAACTAGTACCTGCACTCTGGGTCTTGTCCTAACCATGTGCAGTGTTTGTATCATCAGAGTTTCTAAAGCAGCATCAACGCTCTAACACATGCAGGTTGTGTCTTGGCATCGTCTTGCTGAAATATGCAGGGACGCCCTTGAAAAAGAAGTTGCTTGGATGGCAGCAATGATGCCCCAAAACCTGCACTTCTTGTTCAGCATTATGGGGTGTCACTCATCAGAATTTTGTTATAATGTCAGCCTACACTGTACCATGTTTTTTTTAAATGTAACAGTGTTTTATTAAAACATCTAGAGCTATCTACTGTGAAAAGTCTAAATAAAATCTGTAAATATAAATGGATTGTGGGAAAGCATACAGATGTCTGTAAATATAGCAGTAATCTACCAAATGAGTTACTGTTACATACTGTAAACGTACTGTAAAATGTCTTTACAGTAAATAACTAAAAAAAGCAGTGGATCAACATGGCTTCTACCTTCAGTATTGTCAAGTGTCTTGAGTAGGGGTGAAACGAAATTTCGTGTCACGAAATTTCGCAAAATAAAAAACGACGAAATAAAATTCAAAGACGCTCGAAATAAAAGGACGAAATAAACCGTCCTCACCTCCCGTAGCAAAACACTCGCTGCAATATGGAGGAGGATGAAGTGGAGGAATTGGCGGATGCTCCTTTGTCAAATAAATCGGTTGTGTGGACCTATTTTGGCTTCCCATGTAAAAGACGAGGGAATGGTGAGAAGATTGCGGACAAAACAACAACCGTGTGCAAAATATGCCGCCACAGTTCACCGTATACTGCGGTGAGTACAACTACCAACTACCAACTACTTTGAACTGCAGACAGGCAGCGGCTGTATTGTGATGAGTTTCATGCCACATAAAAGTGTTAAATGAATCATCTGTGTGGTACAATTTAGTGTAAGACGATAGTATAAGGCCGTTAGCTGTTAGCAGCTAAGTTGGCGGCTAACGGTCATTAACTGTTGTTAGCTGTTAGCGGCTAAGTTAGCCGCTATGTATGCTTCATTTTTTTTTCAATTCTTTATTCAGCCATTTCAAGTAACAAACAGGCACATTTTGCATCATACAGTCTTCAAAAATCACTGAGCAGCATCAGCAACCAATATAAACAAAATAATAAAATAAAATGTATATATAAAAGAAAAAAAATAATGACAAATTCAATGAAAACATTGCTACATTATAGGAGGCAACCCTGCTTGATGTGGATTGGTCTGTGATGAATGTGACGAGCAAAACGATTATCCACCCACAAGCTTGTGTTTTTTTTTAAACGTTCTGCCCCTGAAAACCAATTTAAAGGGCTCCTACCCAGATGGACTAGTGAAATATTTCTGTGGCAGATATATGGACCTGTCCATCTGGCTTGTCAGGTTACTTGTTGCCAGTGAGTTACTGTAAACTTGACAGCAACCTTTTTACAGTGCAGTGATTAAACTAAGAGGTAAAAAACAGACAATCCGGGACAATCCTGCTACTGTTTGGACACCCCTGGCCCAGATAAACAGACCAAAAATCACATGCTCAGATGTTCTTACCATTGTTCAACCCTTAAATGTGATACCTCTGGCCTTGTCTGTCACTGCTGTGGTGACCTCAAAAGCATAACAGTGTAAGGAATGTCATTAGAGCAAACAATAACACACTACTTAAACTTTAACAGAAAAGTAGATGAAGAGGACTGGTTTTTGGAAGATATTTTTACCTGCTTACTTACCTGTGAACACTAAGCTATGCTATAATGGCATTTATGTAATCACAAGTTTTGCTTGTACATATCTGAAGTCTGCTTTTAGTAATGAATGAGCACATGGGCGACCTATGTCTTTTCCTCAACCACAACATGAGCCATGCATTGCAATCACAGTCATACTGGAGATAACTAGAAAAGGGGGGCTGCACTATAGGTTCACCAAGTATATCTGATGGGCCTCATACATCATGCTTGCTGTCCACATCTGTAACTGTGATTCTATGAGAGCAGACATGTGGAACTGCATAGCTTTGAGAGCTGCTGCGAGCTCCCGCCTGCTCACTGTAGTTTAGATTGAATGGCTGTGAGGCTGAGGCCATTTACACTCTGACAGCCAACTGTGTAGCCTGGATGGATCATCAGTCAAGCCTCCTCCCTCCTACCGGGCACCATCCCTCTCATTCACTTCCTCCTCTGCTGGTTCTCTCTAAGAGGGACGGATGTGAGCTGGATACAGTACATAGGAAAAGAAAACTGGACACTAACATAAATGGCACTTCTGGAGCTGGATTGTCTCCTGGATGATAAATGGAACTGTATTTATTGCAATAGGAAAGGTAGGGGCAGGAAAAACATACAGAGAATGGAAGAGGGAAGAATTTATCGCAACAAATAAGTAGAGGAGTATGAAAACAAAAGGTAAAGTAAAAAGTGATGATGCTGCATGTTTTGTGCAGGTACACACATGATTTACGAGCTCAGGCTTAGGCACCTGACAGTGCAAAGGTCACAGCTGCCCTCCATATTCACTGTGGCCCTTAGGTCATCTTTGAGTATCACATAAATAACCCTCCTCATGTCTTAACACTCTGGGCTGGATCTACTAAGGTTCCAAGTCTGAAGTCATATTGTTTGAGGTGGATAAACGAACATGTCTCTAATATTTCAATATCACGCCACAATGACCACAGCCATCTGGGCGCAATGCTGTGCCATTTTGCACCTGCAGAACGGGCACTTCTGGAGCTGGATTGTCTCCTGAACAATAAATGGAATGGTATTTATGGAGATGGGAAAAGTAAAGGGCAGAGAAAACATACAGACGGTGCAAGAGAAAAGATTTCATCACAAGAAACAAGTAGAGGGGCACAAACAAGGTAAAGAGTAGGCCAGATATACTAAGGTCTCAAGTTTGAAGCCATGGAGTAAGGGCATATAAACATGCTTGTGAAATCTCGCAGAGGCTTCTCTGCATTGGGTGGCTATCTGTGAAAAGCACGCGGCTCAAAACTCGCATTGGTGGATAGACAATATGTCTCTGCTATTTTTATTTCTCGCCCCAATATGTGTTGAGAAATAAAAATAGTGCCAAATACATATGCAAAAACACCGCACACAGTCAGTTTCAGGTTTGATAAATCACATTGTGGTTGCACATAGAATACTAAATATTTATAGATACTATATAGTATGCCTACTTATTATAAGTGGGTCTTGTTTAGATAAAAATGGGGCTGTGCTTGCACAGATTCATTTTTTATGAAGATTTACTGTATTTTGTAAAATGAGGCTATTACCCATGTATTTATATAATTACATGAATACTGAGCAAATAATGAATTATGATGTAAATTCATTATTTGCTCTGATTTTTTTTTTTAAGTAATTTTTTTTCGGGCTTTTATGGCCTTTATTTTATAGGACAGCTGAAGGTTGACAGGAAAGCGGGTGAAGAGAGGGGGGGATCAGCAAAGGGCTGAGGCTGGGAAACGAACCAGCAGCCGCTGCAGGGGGGTTGGCAACCCCCATACATGGGGTGGACGCTCTACCAACTGAGCTATTGTTCGCCCCATTTGCTCTGATTTTTAAGGAAGATGCAGGACCAGCTAAGCCTTTTACTTCATTCCGTTCTATCTCAAACTGGTTGTTTTGTTGACATATATGTATGTTCTTACATGTGAACATCTGATTGATGGACATGTACAGATGTTTGTTGCACATATGTATTATTTTGACATTGTTATTTTTATTGTTTGTTTTTAAGTTTGAGATAAATGAATTAAAAAAGGAAAGAAAAGAAAGCTATGTAAGGCCCATTAGTTGAGGGGTGTGATTCTTGCTTAGGGTGTCCTTGAAGTCCTGAATCTGAATTCGGATGAGCCCTTGCTTCCAGCAGTTTGGCTGTTCTTGTGAATACCTGCTTCATTAAGAAAGAAGTGCTGTGTTTTAGAATGTATCGCTGTGCATGTGAGGGTTCTCTCTGGGTGAGAAACATTCTCATCAGCTTAAGTGGACACTCTGGGTCCTAATTTCTTGGTGCAGCACAGGGTGGCGGAGTCTGACGTCATTTGTCATAATGGAAACTTAACCTGATGGCAGCTGGAGTGTGATGCAATCTCACTAGCCAACAATCTCGCTAGCCAACAACAAACAGCCTCATCATCCGATACATAGTATAAATCTGTCTTCTTTCATCTCATGAAATTCTCATGAAAAATGACAAAGAAGGGCTTGTTGAATAAATGTCACTTGGTGTCTTAAGGATTTACCTGTGATTGCCCATACTTCTCTGTTTAAATCTTTATTCTTAACTTGATCTAAAACGATGGAGCATTTTTGCAAGGAGGATGAGGAAGAGAAACTGGGAAAGGATATATCACCAAAGGTTCTGCTATTTGGCGATAACCGACCAGAAGTGCAGGTGGATCACAAGCATGATGAATGGATTAGCCTGCTGCTTAGTTTAAATGTATGTTACTTAATTTTGTACTCCCATTCATGACACAGGAATAGATTACTTCTGTCCTACAAAGTGGTCAACATAGTGACATGCATCATGACCTCCTATGCACGCCCTAAGTGTCCCTGCGCTTTCCCAGTTGCTGTAAAAGTGACCGTCTCTGCCACTGCACACTGTGGAGTGGCCATGGTGATGAGGATCAGTCAGACCAATAGTCGCTGCATCTCGCCCGCAGCGCATTTAAAGGCAGGGAGAGGTGTTCATTTGATTGATGAAGGTTACAATTGGCTGAGACAAACCCACTCACGCCCTGCCTCCTCCCTCTCTTTCACTTGAGGGGGAAGGGACGGAGGCAAGGATGCACCTCGCTGAGCCGGAGTGTGCCATGCAGGAAACTTGCAAAGTGTGCTAGACACACCCTGTCAGCGTGGGGCAGGTGCACCATGCCTGGTGTACAAAATCAGAGCCCTCTAAACTACCCTTAACTTAAAGCTGGGGTTGGCGATCTGATTTAGATACACTTTTTGAAATACTACCTAAACCCCGATCAACATCGGCTGTGAGTACTAACTGACTTTACATGTTGGCTTGGTGTTTTCTTCGTGCTGACTGAGACATGACTTGGTGTAGTGTGAAACAAACACGTTGTGCTGAGGGTTTGGAGTTGAATCAGTCTTCTGGATATAGCGGCTGCGCGCGTGCATGTGAGCGGGGGGTGGGGCTAGGCGGAGCCCTGAGTAGATGCTACTTTCAAATTCATGCTAGTTTTCCAAAATCGCCTACCCCAGCTTTAACAGAAAAGATAATTACCCAATCACATAGCAGCATCCCAATTCAAACATGGTCAAGACACCAGCAGAACTTCAAACTTAGAATCAGAATGGGGAAGGAAGTTGTTCAAAGTTATTTAAAATGTATCACGGCTGTTGGTAACAGATGGACTGGTATGAGTAAACATCAGATCTACTGTGAATCCCCACACAAAACCATCCCTAGAGTTAGCAAAACATGGTCGGGAAAAGGGAAAAAATCCAATGATTGGAAGTTCTCCAGGTAAAAATGCCTTGATGCCAGAGGTCAGAGCAATTCAACATGACAGAAACACAACAATAACTCAAATAATCATCCGTTAAAGCCAGAGGACCTTTAATGAATGCACAACTCATCATACCCTGAAGCAGATGGGCAACTGCAGTGGAAACACTCCAGGTAGGACCCCTTAAGACCAACTGAACATTACTTTAACACTACATTTGTTATTCATTTATCAGAATGTGCTTGTAAAGGGGCAAGAAGAAGCAAGAATGTTGCAAAACGCTACAACATTTATAGTTAAGGCTAGTTTACAATGCTGGGCCCTTAAACATGCAAAACACCAATAAATACTAAATAACAACATTTAACAAAGTCAGCAGCCAATGGTTACTTCAAGCATGATAACATACCATGTCACAAGCCTAAATCATCTCAAACCTTTGGCATGTGGTGGAATGGCAACGTGGATTCACAGCAGATAAATCTTCAGCAACCGTGTGAGGCTGTCATGTCATTATGGACCAGAATCTCTGAGGAATGTTTTTCACACTTTGTTGAATCTACCCTGCAAAGAATTGAAGAAGTCCTGAAGGCAAAAAGGGGATGAACACAGTCCTGGAAAGGTGCACCTAATGCAGTGTCTGATGAAAGTATAGTAAGTCAATAATCATATTCTAGTTCTTCATTAGCTGCATTTCATGTGAAACCAGGCTATCTGATGCAAATGTAATATTACCATGGAGAAAATAAGGAATTTTAAGGGCTTCTCCTTGTCTTTCACTCAGTGTTCATATTTTGACAAGATAAAGCATTTGTTTTGAGCCAGAACGGTGGAAAACTGCTACAGTAACAAGCTTAAGTACACATTCACATTGTACCCTCATGAATAAATATGGCTCCAAATCTAGGTGAGAAGTCTATTTTAAAACTCCCAAAGCATCCCATTGTACAAAATGGCAGAGCAGTTTTTCTTCCTGCTGTCAAATGCAATAAAAATAATCACATCTTGGCATTTGGAGATGTGAATCTTAACTCCCCTTTTGGATCTGCAGTGAGAACCGCTCGCTGAATGATTTTCTATCCTCTCTTGGCCGAGGCAGCCTGATACTGAACATCTGAGGGGCTAAACAGAGGAAGCCAACGCTACAGAGCACCATCAACATAAGACCTTCACTTCAGCTGCTCGGGAAGACTCGACATGATTACTCGGTTGTAAAGTTCAGTATTTTCTAATAACCAATGGTCTTTGAAATAATGGCACTACAGACAGGGTTATTCTGCATGAAATCAAAATGAGTCTTTCTTTCATTAAATCTGAATTGTAAAATGTTCAGACTTTTTTGTGCTCTCATATTCTGCTATGGTCCTTTACTTCTTGGAGGATTTGTATTTCTTATCTCAAGTCATTTTGTGTTATGGTACAGCTGTCTCATTATTAGTTATCACTGGTTATTCATGGGCAGCAAATGCAGCAGCAGTGGGCTGTCAGGGACAATGAGATCGGCTTGACTACAGTCAGATTCACAGACATGTCTTTTGTAAATTTAAAGAGCCCCTACTCTGGATGTGTCTGGGGTCAGACTTTTGGAATTGGAGGTACTTATAATGGGAAGACCTTTCCTTGAACATCAGTGATTGTGAACATATTTCTATACTGAAATTAAATGTTTGAATTGTCTGAGAGTGCGATTGGTCAGTTATAGGAAGGTTGCAGGTCTGAGCCCAGCTCTGGCTGTCACATGGAGATGTGTCCATGGGCAAGACACTTAAAGGAAAACTTCGGTTCCTGCAGCTTTTACATTGTTTATAGAATGAAGTAGAACAATATACTCACCCTGAAGGCTTTCCTGATCCAAACAGTGCTTCGGGAGATATTTAGATCCAAAGTCGAGCAGCGGACATCCGTACAAACGTAGCACAATAGGGCATGCATAGCGCCGCTCCTAAAACTGCATTAATCGTCCAAAAACTCATTATTTCACCAATATTCCATCATGGTCCAGTCCGGCTACTCCTCCAAGACAGTCTGTGTCGCTCCAGACATATCTTTGAGCCTCTGCTGACCTCTGAGCTGACGAAGAAGACCGGGTGCCTCTGCGCATGCGCAGTACTCTCTGGAGCGCTGCCTCCGCTACCTCCTGTCTATAAGTTCCTTATCTGTAAACTGTGGCTCGAAACTGTAAGGACACCCATCATATTCAAAGTTCTCCTCCACAACATCTTCATCCGATAGATATTCATCCATTTTGCACAAAACTGGAGGAAGAAAGTCGTTGTGTAGCCGGCGGTCGCCCCTGGAACAATAAGCCGTACTGCGCATGTGCGGAGGCACCCGGTCTTCTTCGTCAGCTCAGAGGTCAGCAGAGGCTCAAAGATATGTCTGGAGCGACACAGACTGTAATGGAGGAGTAGCGGGACTGGACCATGATGGAATATTGGTGAAATAATGAGTTTTTGGACGATTAATGCAGTTTTAGGAGCGGCGCTATGCATGCCCTATTGTGCTACGTTTGTACGGATGTCCGCTGCTCGATTTTGGATCTAAATATCTCCCGAGGCACTGTTTGCATCGGGAAAGCCTTCAGGGTAAGTATATTGTTCTACTTCATTGTATAAACAATGTAAAAGCTGCAGGAACCGAACTTTTCCTTTAAACCCAAGTTGCTCCCACTGCTGTGCCAGTGGCTCGTAAATGTATGAAAGGGTGTGAATGTGTTAGTTGATGCTGACAACTGAAAAAGAAAACTTAGACCATCAACAAGTGAATGTGAGAGTGAATGGGAAGATGTGGCCCATTTTGTTGCCTGTCCTCACAAACATCCATGTTCTGCTACATTTGTATGGCATAACACTCCTGATCCATAGAAGGAAAAGGGTACAGCATGAACAATTGGCATGTATACCACATCACTTTGGTCATCTATTGGCCCTTTTCACCAGCACGCCTTGGCCCTACTCTGCTCGGCCCTACTCGATTTGCAGCATGTTTCCACTAGCCTGGTACCTCCTAAAACAAGCTAGTTTTAGTACCTACTCCGCTCTGGTTCCAAGCGACCTGAGTCGATACTGAAATATGATGTCACCGACTGCTGGCTACTGATTGGTCAGACAATGTCGTCATCGATGAGTCATGAGCGCGACAACCTAGCATGCTAGCGGTAGCTACCATTAGCTTACCCTCATACATCTTTTCTTTGCAGCTCGATTGCTCTCGTCCTCGGCTTCATTCTGTTGTATAGCTTCCAAAACTCTCCTGTGCTTCTCAAGGGGTATTTCTTCTTGCCATCTGCAGCCTTCCTCTACTTTCCTTTTTTACTCGGTTTGTGACAAAACGCCACAGATTGTTGTGTCGCGCTCAAAATGATGTCACCGCAGGGCCATTCAGCTGTTTACAGCGACACTGCACCCCGTATGGCAGGCACCTGGGGCTAATGGAAAAGCAGCACAAGGCGAGTAAAGCCGGGTAGAGTCTAGTAGAGTAGAGTAGGGCTAATAGAAAAGAGCCATGTGTGACTCTGTGCCATCAATGGCTGTTACCAAAGTGTCGTCGTCTGAATTCTATGGGATCCTCGGCGCCCCTTGGCAACAGCACTCATTTGTTCACCTGTATCATTGGGACCTTACTACAGACCTTCAAAGGAACAACTGTGTTTCTTACCTGTTTTACAAATCTCCCTAAATGATTTTTATCCAGCCAGAAAAATTAGTTTATTTCTGAAAATATTTATTTGGGGATTGACAGTGTTACATCATTTTATTAAATGAAAAACATCCCAGTGTTGTAATAAGACATCTAGTTTGACCCTTAGAGAAAATAACATCTGCCTGTCCATCTGTTGACCAATTAAATGTGTGTAGTTTCTGGTTCTATCGTCTTCTTGACAGTGATGTCCAATCAGGACTGGCCAAAGGTCAACAAGAGTTAAAAAAACGTTATTGATGAGTTGAAGAAAAAGGAAAGCATGGGCTCTCATTGCCATGCCAGTAAGGTTGGAAACCATCATGAGTCTGAAAATTCAATTTTTCTCCTCAAAGGTGCTGGTTTGGCCAAGTGGTAAGAAACCAGGCATGTCCCTTATAACTTCTTCTGCTGGTCGGGTTCAAATTCAGCCTACGACCAGTGTCTGCCTCCTGTCATACCCTTTCATAAGCCTATTTACTGTCTCACTCCTGGCAGTTAAAGGGACTGTGAGGAGTTTCTAAGTAATTACAAAAAAGTCTCACTTTTAGATATATGCCTGATCGAAATACACACTTTAAGATGAGTTTCATAGCATCAAAATAGGTTATCTATAAATGCTATTCCTTAGCTTCACGGTCGGGTCGGACAGGTCTGGACTGGCCTGGATTCTCAACTTCAGGAACAAGACAATTAAAATAGAGCAAATTTATATTATTCAGACACGTCTTAGAGCACCGGGCTGTAAGTAGCCATATATAGCCGGCTACAAAACTACGACACTAAGTTTTCCAAAAATTGCTTGTTGTCACACATCAAAAACTACCGCTATGTAACTAGAAAGAGATACATTACCTTGTCGCTTTGCATCCTGTAAGTTGTTGAAAAAAGAAGTTGTAAAGCAATACAGAGTTCTGAGGAAGGTCCGAGCCGCATGCTTTACTAGCATCACAACAAACACAAGCTTTGGCTTGGGTTACGTCTTTTGGTGCATTCCAGTTGTAGTTAGAATTAGGAATTTCCGGGTTCAGAGTAGGAAACTGCAACTGGAACATCCCCCGAAGTCGGAATTTCCTACTGGGAACTCGGTGAAACCTCGCCACCCCGAGTTGACAATTGAAGATGGATGCCCCCAGTGTGAACAGTTATTTAGCTCCTGTAATAATCAATTTATTTGCACTTCTGACTGGGGTGTGTCCCTCTAGATCAGCTGTAGTATTGTTAGACGTAAAAATGCTGCCATAGTGATAATCACATTCTTCATGTGATAATTGTGAACAACAACACAGGGCGTGCTCACAACAGCTAACAATAGCCTGGTAGATCGGCATGTTTTTTTCCGACTTCAACTGGAACGCCAATAAGTCAGAGATGATGTCACTCCCAGTTCCGAGGTTACTGGAACGCAGCATTACGACAGTCACCGCGCGTGCTCATGGGTAGCAGAGTCTTATTGTCGCTGGTAATAGATTGTCCTCATAGCACCTTTAAGACTAAGACAGACTAAATGGAGTGGAAACTGTCTGGAGCAATGTTAGCAAATAAGTAAAAGGGTTTTTCTTTCAGTTTTTCACACACTTTAATTTTGTTTTGGCCAAAGCTTGACAGAATGATATTCACATGTGAAAAAGCTTGTTCATCATTGATTGTGTATTATGCATTCAGATTTCTGTGGGATTTACAGTGATTTTTGTCTGTCTTTATGGTTATCCAACCTTTTCTACATCAGTCTGACATCATTATAGCAGCATATTTCTCTCTAACTTGTCTTGGCTTGAAAGAATTGAGGATCTACCTGCAGAATTACAATAAAATCATGTCTGCCAGAAACTAGAAAAGAAAAAAGACCTGGAAGTGCAAGGGTTAACCTCCCCCCCAAAACAAACAAACAAACAAACAAACAAACCCAACAAAACAATAAAAACACGAAACAAAACAAATAAACAAGTACATTTTCAGTGGATATAATATATATAATAACATACAGTATAAAATACATACTTTAAACTTAGAAATTAAAAACTTATCGGGCCAGTAAATTCTCAAATGTTTGGTTTAAGCGGTGCTGGTTTTGTGTATTGGTTAGCGACCAGGCACGTCCCATGTGCATACTTCTACCAGGCTGGGTTCAGTCTGTGGCCAGTTTGCAGAATGCCTTCCCCTACTCTCTTGCCCCCCTTTCGCAAGCCTATCCACTGTCATTCCCTCTCCTATCAATAAAGGCACAAAACGCCCAAAAAATACATAAAAAAAGCATTTGGTTTTGTCACGGCCGGCTCAACGCCAGTGACAAATGAAGGGAGGAGGAACGAAATCAGGTGCAACACAACATAGTTTATTAAAGCCCACAGTCACACAGTAAAACCACAGGTCTGCAGACCTCCGGCCTAGCGCTGGGAAACAGGATCGATGGGAAGCCGGGTCCATCAACCTTCCCTCTCTAGCTCCCCCGAGGCACTGACGAGTAGTGTTGTGCGAATCATGAACGAATCGTTCAATACCCGAGAATCACTTTACTGACTCGAGAATCATGATTCTTCGCCCCAAATGACTAATTTACTGACTCAGTACAAAGCTCACGGTAGCCCAGCCCCTCACTCACATCACGGGAGAATGGCTGGTACGTAGAATGGACCAACTCACAGTGTATACAGGTCACTAACTCACCCACAGCACATACGGGTCGCACTAACTCACTCACAGTATGACTCAAAGCACATACGAGCCACTCGCCAGCTCGAGCGTACGTAGCATGGCTCGACTCTTAGCACATACGGGTCGCACTCACTCACCCACAGAATGACTCAAAGCACATACAGGTCACTCACGCACCTCCTTCCTCCCCGTGAGTTACGAATCACTCAATAGCTTAATACGTTGCACGGCTCAACTCACAGCACATAATCTCACTCACCTCCCGCTGGCGCAGACACTTGAGTTCGCGAACTTTTCCAACTTGCAATGCTGTCATCTCGCATTTTATTCTCCTGTCTATGCTGATCTCTCATTAAAACAGCACCGCTGCCACCTACAGTACTATTGTTTGTTTACAAGCCAGGTATTGATAGAGAAGCTCCGCCAGATCCCGCCCCTCCGTTGAAAAACAAATCAATGGTCGTAACCTAATTGATGTATATGATGCCAAATTGCCAATGAGGAAACTATTATTTGTATACGGGGTGGTGTTAAAAGATGTTATAACAGACAGGAGAAACCGTCTCAGTCCTGGAAAGTTCGTGAGATCATTTTCCTGAATGCCAATTTGAGGACAATTCATTTTAAAGGAGGGGTGACTTTTTGATGACTGCTGACACTTTATTTTTATTTCACTATTGTTTAAGCTATTTCCGTTTATTTTCATATTTATCAAGAGGCTTTATTTTACTTTAGATTTATTGTACATAGTTATTTTTTCTAATGTTGCACTGTTTGAACTTTGTAATTTTTCTCAGTTATGTTTATCTAATTTAATGTTACCTTATTTGTGAGTTAGAAAAATAAGTTTCTTTAATATATGTTGATCTTTCACTTTTTTACACATTTGAGTGTATCAATTGTCCTTTTCAGTCATTTCGCTGGTATGAATCTCTCTGAAATATAGATTTCTATGCACTTTCTGGGTAACTGACTCGAGTGACTCAAATGACTCAAAAACCCGATTCACATTGGTGAGTGACTCATTTAAACTCGATTCAGTAAAAAGAATCGAGCTTCCCATCGCTACTGACGAGCCTGGTCTTTCATACCCCTGAGAACACCGGGCCCAGGTGTTCTCAATCTGCACGCCTGCCACCGACCACGCCTACCAGATCCTGAAACAGAAATCACAACAAGCAACACAAGCCACCAGGGAATCGTCACAGTTTAAAGTCCCATTATGTAAGATTCCAGCTTTCTGCTCCCTAGTGGCCCTTTGGATGTTGAGTGTAACTGCACTAAAACAGCACCTCACACCTACATGCATTTGTTGACATACAGAGGGAGGAGAATCAAGCCCACATAGAAGTCCCAAGAGACAAATAAACCATGTAGCCAGTCTGATATTTTTTCTTTCCTATAATAAATCACTTTTCAGGCATCAGCTGTCAGTTGTTAGCAACATGTACTTACAAGTCCAACAATAACAGGGTCAAATTAGCATCAGTCAGACATCCCTCCTAGTCTTTCAGCTCATGCCAGCGAGTGAACGCCGGCCAAAGTTTATCTCTGTCCACGCATTTAGCTTGTTGCTCTTCTGCTTTCTTTTCTTTTCTGATTAAACTTTTCCTTTCTTCGAGTTTTTCTGTGCTTCCGCCACTACATTTAGCTTTCGCCTCGACTTCCGTCTTTGAAATGAATCAGGAAGGAGGAGGTAGTGATGTATGCCTTAAAGCAGTCAAAGTAGTAAAAACTCTGTTTTTTTTAGTGTGGAAGTGTTCCTACCATCCACCTCAAAGTTACATAGTGCCAGTGACAGACCATGACAGAGGTCTCATTCAACCTGTTGTAAGGTGATGGACAATCCCAATGGCTCTAGAAATATTATATTATTGTGGAAAAATTACTTAGGCTGTGTCCGAAATGGCAGACTAACGTCCTACTCATACTAAGTGTGACGTCAAAATGAGTATGTAGTGTGTTCACATTAGATAGTATGAAAAGATTGAGTGTGCAAGAAATACCCAGATGTATACCATATCAAAAAAAAAATTTAAGTATGCAAGGTGGGCATACTAGTTACACTCAAACGCCCCATAATGCATTGCGAGCCCCATAATGCATTGCGCCATGCAAGACCGACCGACATTCAGCTAAAAATCGTCCACTAGCAAACTTCCCGTTGTCAAAATAAACGCATCTTTTATTATCTCCTTTTAGTTCTTTAAGGCTTTTATAAATGGGCTCTTGTTTTGAAGCCGGAAGGTTCTTCGATAGCATATTGGTGCACGTAGTGGAATGTTCGAAATGCCAAAATGAAATTTGTATCCGTGCGTTTTATGGCTCAAATGACCACATTTTGGTATTCTACGTGGTGACTTTCTCACCTGAAATGCTCTCTGAACTTTCGAATGTGGTGAATCAACAGAGATATTTGATTGCCTGGTGTGCTTCTGATTTTTGTCGTCGGAGGTTTGAAATGCATCATTGGAAACTTTTTGATATACTACAGTGTGAACAGTTGGCATCCTAATCATACTTATAGTATGTAGTATACAGTATATACACATGAGCTTGTTGTATATAGTACGTTAGTATGTCATTTCGGACACAGCCATAGTATTAGTTTAAGTCTTGGAAAATATGTGAATTGAAACACAATCTCTGCTGGCTTAAATCTCCACATTAAAACCACCTTGAAAATGTTGCTCCCACATCCAATCTGTTTTTAGATTGGTTCAGTTCATGTCATTTTGTTTTAAAGCAGCAACCTTGGAGAATGCAGTGTGCAGCAGAGGTAGCATCTTTACCTTTTCATTATCTACCAGTCAAACAGTAGTTGACATATTTATTGCCAGAACTGAGGGAAAGAGTGCAATCCTGCAGTGATCATTTTAACCCATGTACTGTGATAAAAAATACTAAAGTCACAGAGGTAAGCGTTAAAACGTATTCATCTGATTTGTTTCTCCTCTCTAAAGCTGCAGCCCTGCATCATTTACAAACTAGTGAGCTGCGCTGAGATTTGCTTCTCCTAACTGTTAAAGGAAAAGTTCGGTTCCTGCAGCTTTTACATTGTTTATAGAATGAAGAACAACAATATACTCACCCAGAAGGCTTTCCTGATGCAAACGGTGCTTCGGGAAATATTTAGATCCAAAATCGAGCAGCGGACACCGATATAATGGTAGCCTGTAGGGCATAGATCGCCGCTCCTAAAAACTGCATTAATCGTCCAAAAACTCATGTTTTTCACCGATATTCCATCATGATTTGCTCCGAAAGGACCGCCATTGCAGCCTGTGTCTCTCCACACAGCGCTGTGTGGCTGAACTAACCTCTGAACTGACGAGCTGTTTACATGCTCTTCACAAGATGCGCAGTACTCTCTGGAGCGTTGCGATCGCTTCCTTATCTGTATATCTGTATACTGTGGCTCCAAACTGTAAGGACGTCCATCATATTCAAAGTCCTCCTCCACAACATCTTCATCCCATAGACATTCGTCCATTTTGCACAAAACTGGAAGAAGAAAGTTGATTTGTAGCTGCCGATCTTCCTCTGAAACAATGAGTCAAGACTTTTCAAGATGCGCGAAGAGCATGTAAACAGCTCGTCAGTTCAGAGGTTAGTTCAGCCACACAGCGCTGTGTGGAGAGACACAGGCTGCAATGGCGGTCCTTTCGGAGCAAATCATGATGGAATATCGGTGAAAAACATGAGTTTTTGAACGATTAATGCAGTTTTTAGGAGTGGCGATCTATGCCCTACGGGCTACCATTATATCGGTGTCCGCTGCTCGATTTTGGATCTAAATATCTCCCGAAGCACCGTTTGCATCAGGAAAGCCTTCTGGGTGAGTATATTGTTGTTCTTCATTCTATAAACAATGTAAAAGCTGCAGGAACCGAACTTTTCCTTTAAGAGCAGTGCGTGCTCTGCAGCTGAAGGCTTTTTCCTGACCTGAACCCCCCCATGTCATTTTTTAGGAGTGTGACATGCATTTAAAGCATCAGCTCGAGTGCTACAGCCTTTTCACTTAGTCCACAGTGCTCTCAGGAGGCTCTCCCTGGAGCCTCTGTTTCTGTCCCTTTTTTCCTTTTTGCAGCGACTTCAGTGAAGCGGCTGTGATACACGATGCAGCAGGAGCAGCCAAACTTGGCATGAAAGTCGGATGAAGATGTGTTTTACAGGGAGAGGAGCTGAGTTCTGCTTTCTTTACCGGCATGTACCAATAACAAAGGCTCAACACACAGGCTCTGGATCTGTCTTTGGTATTTCAGGCAATTTATTTGAAGAAAACACAACAACAGACTCTTCCTCTCCAGTTTCATTTGCAGGATTTCACAGTAAGATTTGAGTCTGCAGGGAAGTTTTTTTTTCTGCTTTTTCCATCTTGGAGGCAAAGTTAACTTTTTATGACTTTTCTTTTAGCCCATTGATGTAGAAAACACTTGTAAGAGGCAGATGCAATTGTTACTCCCTCTGAGAAAGTTTTGAGGCTATTGGATTAAGATGTGAGGGCTTTTAGAACACAAGAAAATATATATTATCAAGGGGACAGAAAACTAACAAAAACATCTCAAGAATCAATAGAGAAGGAAAGGAATACAAGGACTGAGGGTTAGATCAATAAAGCTGAAAGGACTTGATTAAACGCTAAATGTCTTTTTACATAATCTTGCATTCAAATATAAGAGTGAAAAGTTCACCCCAGTGTCTCCTGATAAATTCTGTTTTAAAAACTGCAAAGAAAAGAAGAACTAATAAATGAAGAATAAGTCTTTTGGGTTCGAACGTGAAGATGATGCATTCATGTAAGTTTTTTGATAGGCCAGCAGGAGTTGACTTTAGTGGATGAAAAGCAGTCTGACTGCAACAGGCAGATTGGCACAGGATCCATTTGCACTATGTTGCATCTGCATTGTGATTTTCCTCCTCCAGAGACCATGAATCAAGCTTGATTTCTTTCCAAATTATGCAAGTTCAGAAAAGCACAAAAGAACTTTAAAGGAGACATATCATGCTGATGCATGATTTAATACTTACATATAATACAATAAATTTGAATACAAGACCTTACATCCCCTTAATTTAAAAAAAAATGAGATATTGTGTTTTTTCTGATATCCTAGAACGAGATTTGATGCCTCTGAAAACAGGTCATTGCGAGATGTCCACAAGATTTAAATCGTCGTGATGACACGAGGTACCTTTCTGTTTATTGGAGTAATCTGATAAAACACTTCCTCCTCTGTGATGTCCGTTAGCCACAAAACCATCACCGAGGAACACATCCACCAGCAGGGGTATATAGGTCCCTAGCTTACATTCACTCATTACCAGCTCTGGCCTGTAGGGGGACTCAATACGTGGTCGCTGCATTGAGCCTGCCAGAAAATACAGTAGAAGAAGAACGACAGGCTGGCTCAGCCCCCGATAGAATTGACCAATCAGAGCACAAAGGGCTGTGACATTGCGAGGTAACTTTAGGTCATCCTGAGCTCCGAGCGTTTCAACGAGAGCTTGATAATGGCCTAAAATGAGGATTTTGAGAACACTATTGTGGGGTAATGAAGGAACTAAATGACTTGTACTGAGGGCAGAAATGCTTTACAGGCATCCTAGTCTGGCATAGTGAAAAGGAGAAACAAGCATGATATGTCCTCTTTAAGATGATACAGAATAATAAAACAATGATGTACAAACAGACCGCCACTCAGACTTTCCTAACATTATGCTTTTTGTCCTTCTAGCTGGTCCTCCCACTCAATCAGAAGAATAATTTCCTGATTGGAGGCAATAAGCCATGCCAAAAACACTGCCAAAATCACAATAATTATAATTAATAATAATAATGACCTTTAATTGAGGTCCATGTGCACTTGATTGCTTGGTTGTTCCCCCTGCAACATCCAGGGGATTTGACCCTACCTGACAAAACAGGCAACACAGCTTCTGGTACAGATTCTGGTAATTTTATGCATTGACTACAGCAGGCCTCCCTGCATGCACCTTTAAACCTCTGCAGATGATCCAGAATGCAGCAGCATGCCTGGTCTTTAACCAGTCCAGAACAGCACATGTCACTCTGCTGCTAATCTCTATTGTTTTCGAGTTGCAGCTCAAATTGAATGCAAAGCTCTACTAAGCAGTAGGAAAAATGACTCTGGCCTACCTGGAATCCTTTATTAAGGTCTATATTCTCTCTTGCTAATTACACTCTGCCAGCAAAATATGCCTGGTGCTCCCATCTCAGCGTGGCTCACAATCACTGGCTTCACTCCTCTTTTCTGTTGTTTCCAAGTGGTGGAATGAAGTACCCAGCTCAATTTGATCTGCACAGTCCCAATCTACTTGTAAGAGAGAGTTTAGCCAAAAAATAATAATATTATAAAGGAACCCGCAGGGACAGCAAGCAGTGGTGCCTGCTAATAGAGAAAATGACATTTAAAATAACAGAAAAAACTCGAATACATTTCAATTCAACAAGGACACTGTGTTTAGGTCAAAATTTATGGTCCTGCTCTCTATTTATTTTTTGCTATTATGAATTCTTATTTTAGTCTCACCCACCTCCCTACCTCCACAAGCTCACAGCTTCAACGCTTCAGGGGATGTCTGGCTCTGCTCAAGATTTCCTGCTGCTCAACTGAGGGGTTTTCTTGAGACTGTAACTGTTGTCAATTTGGCAAAGAGCATACTCACTCATGCTGGATTGGAAAGGAAAAAATATAAATAAATGAATTTAAAAAAGCATCTTGGGGTAACACTTCTTATGATTTAGTGCTGTACCAATAAGGATTGACTGATTGAGAACAGACTACTTCATTTTCTCCATGTTCATCTCTAAATGGGTCCCAATCTATAGCCAGATAAGCGTATCAAAATATGTTAAAATGCAAAAAATTGCTGGAAAGTGACCCTTGGTCAAGCCTTGCCCTTAACAGGAAGTGATCTTCTATCAAGCCCCGCCCTCCTTAGTAACTGTTACTAGGTTGACAAAGCCTGTTGTTGCTGGAATTTCTCCCACGTGAAAGTGTTGAAACTTATTCACATTTTTTAATTTACTTTCATTCCATTTTATGACTTTGATTATTTTTTGAATTTGGCCCAAGTTAAACAATAAAGACTAAGCTACAGCGAGTGTGTGAACATAATCTTTATCTAATCAGATAGAT
Organism: Scarus forsteni; assembly: GCA_036419115.1. Taxonomy (NCBI): domain Eukaryota; kingdom Metazoa; phylum Chordata; class Actinopteri; order Labriformes; family Labridae; genus Scarus; species Scarus forsteni. The sequence goes on along the minus strand of JAZDUH010000400.1, from coordinate 2,174,179 downwards.
TTACATACGCAAAATGCTTTGTTATTCCCACTTTATATTCCTGGATCACCAAATAGTGTCTGTAGTGAATTGTTTCCTCAAACTTTGAGGGTGGATACATTTTTTTTTTTTTTTTTCTTTAGCGTTGAAGTACCAAATTTAAGATACCAAATTTCAACTGTTTCTATGATAGACTGTAAGGCTGTCACTTTTCTGAAAAATCAAAGTCGAATGGTTTTCGGACATGCACCCAAATAATCGGAGATATTCGATTACACCCCCCGTAGTAAGGGACAGAGACTCTCTTATCCGTCCTTTCGGTAAAGACACTGCCGAAAAAACACAGCTACGCGGGGTTAAAGTCTTGATGAAGCGCCACTGCACTCGACTGTATAACTTGGATGAGCCCGCAAATAAGTGGAGGACGAGTGGCTAAACTGCATTTCACATAACATACAGCCTGGTCTTTGATTTTAAGTTTGCCATCAACGGAACCAAAACTACTTCCACACAACTCTCCGCGGATGATTCGGAGCTGTCAATGTCCACTCGGAGTGGAAAGTCTTTGTTTACTGAGGTCAAGAGAGCAGCGAATGTGACTGACGGTCAAGCTGCATGTACAGCACCCTCTGTTGGACGGAACGGTCCACTGCTCCAGGCGCCCTGATGTGCCTCCAAACTCAATATTTTACATTTGAATATTCATTTACTATTTGATTACAGATATATATCCCCATATTTGTTCGGTTTTTTGAACAGAGAATGTAAAGTGACAGCCCTTATAGACTGTGCCAATGCAGTAATTATTGACTGGAGTTGCCAAGTGGAGGTTAATTTGAAGATGAGTTCCCTGATTCTTTGGCTGGTTAGTGACCAGAGAGCTGACAAAGGATCAATTACATCTGCTCATTAAAAAATGTACACTACAAGGTGCAAGTTGAATTTTCTCCGACATAAAAATCTCTCTAAAGCCAAAAATCGAAATTTGGCACCCTGATATCACACTGAAATTGATGCTAAAGTTATAGAAAATTAAGTTTACAAGGCAGAGAAACATGCTGCTTGTGTAATATCCTCCCTGTTCAGCATGGCCTTGTGGCTTGTATACCCTGCAGTTCTTGGCTTTACTGTGCTCCACTTTCCAGATGGGCTGAGGCATGGCTGAGCAAAAGATGCAGAGAGAATATTAAATGGCCCCAAATTTATCTCACACCAAATATTAAACCTCTGTAACTCCACATGATGCTCATTTTGTTAAACATGCCCCTATGTTTCCTTGCAATTGACACAGTGGCTCTGTTAGCCTTCATGAGATGCACAGATAAGTTCAAGGACAAACTATTATTATGTACTGCAGGTGTTAATGTGGCTGTAACATTCTTATAAACCCTTCCCTTAAGTGGAGTCTGTAGTTTATTTTCAGATTAACAAGTACACATAAAGATGTGTTTGTAGGCCATCACATAAGACATCTCAACTCTTAAACTCTGTTTTATTTGCATTCTCGCTCTTAAAAGCAGTCTGATATTTCCCTGAAGCACTGAAAAAAACACCTGACATAAATCCAGGGGTGAGCCAGTTTGCTGCACGTACCCTGCAGGTATGAATCATCCGATTTGCAGCTGCAGGCCAAAATCAAAATCTTATATAACTTTATTACAAGAAGTAGAAAACATGGATGACAGTTTTAGAGGTGAGAGTGCCCTTAAATTGAAGGCAATATGCTGGGAAACATAAAAACTGTCCAACATGTGAGCCAGCAAACTTCATTTGAGCAGAAGGCCTTTATACAGCCTTGGTTCCTTTTTTATGAAACAGTATAAATACAATTTTAGAAAACAGATTCCCTCATAAGGCTTGGATGTAATGGTTGAGAGAAGCGCTACCCCATAAGATCTTTATTTTGAATGCCTGATAAATCATGTCTTCGGCCAAACGATTCAGTGAGCCCTCATATACTGAGGATTTTCATACCTCCAGGCCACTTCCAAGGCCTTGTAAATACAATATCTGAAAAGTTCATTGTCCTCGGACTTGGACCACATATTCTACTGGATTCCAGGTATGTAAAAACTGGTGGGGCAAAGGACAACATCATGATACGGGGAGAGATTTGTCTCAAAATAATGCACACAAATATATCCATGATTTTCACCTGTGTTTTCAAATTTTGTGAGTGCATTTATCATGACATCATTTGTAAATCTTCAATTCTGCTTGTGAACTGTTGGAAGTACCTTTGTGGATCAACTGACACCTGCATTCATTTTTGAGACAAATGTTTACAAGAAATGCACACACATATTTGGAGGGATTTGTCTCATGAATATGCACACAAATATCCATGAATTTCACATGTGTTTAGCAGATACACAAATATATACATAATTTCCTCATGTGTTTATGGGGTTCACAAATATTTTCCCGATTTTCACGTGCTTCTTCGATCGGCAAACATGTTCATGATCTTCGCAAGTGTTTTTCAGGTTCACAAATTTATCCGCGACTTTCATATGTATCTTTAAAGTTTGTATCGTTAAAGTTTTTTTCGCCATTTAAAGTACATTTGTGGATCAACAGGCACGTGCATCTATTTTTGAGACAAGCGTAACGCAGTAACTAACCTAGTCCGGGGTTAGATCAGTCAACAACTTTGCCCAGTCAGCAGGAGGAGGCGTTAGCAGTCTGCAGATATGATCGTCAAAGTTCTGTTAAGAAAAATGAATAAACATTTTACACATATAAAAGACATTCTCCAGAGCATGGCGAGGGCCAGAAATGACTACTGGCGGACTAGGTTAGGCTGCTCTTGTTTCTAAGTTGAAGTACGATTCTGCTCTTGAAGGTGTTTCCTTCTTCTTAAACAACACCAAGCCGAAGCAGGCCGTTCGCCATTGACGCCCCCTCTTAAACAAAGACAGCAAGACTGCCGCCTCGTGGATGGAGGGGGTGGGGCTCTAAACACATGTGAATATTCTCAACCTGTGTGTGTGCGAATCTCTGTGAAACTGCGCTGCGTTTGTCTCAAAAATAGATGCACGTGCCTGTTGATCCACAAACGTACTTTAATTGATTCACAAGCACAACTGAAGATTTACAAATGATAAGTCACAATAAATGCTCTCACAAACTTTAAAAATACATGTGAAAGTCGTGGATATGTTTGTAAACCTGAAAAACACATGAAAAAATTATGTATATATTTGTGGATCTGCAAAACACCTGTGAAATTCATGGATATTTGTGTGCATATTCATGAGATAAATCCCTCCAAATATCTGTGTGCATTTCTTGGAAACCACGTCACGTTTGTCTCAAAAAATATATATTTGTGTGCATTATTTTGAGACAAATCTCTCCCCATATCATGAGGCTTTGTGGTCATCTTGTCATTGTGAATTCAAGACCTAAAGAGTGCTTGCAGGGATGTAGATCATACATGGCCCAATCAAATGTCTAACCATGCAGAGCAGCTGAATCAGCCTGATTCAATGTATGTATGTGAGTAGCCCAGAGCGGCATGGCCCAATCACAGGTCCTTTAGAGCAGGGAAGGATCGAGTTATGAGTGAGATGACAGCAGAAAGTGACTGCCCATAAAGGCATTAGCATAGATGCTAACAGCGTCAGTAGCAGTTGTACCACATTTCTTGATTAAATGAAAAACGAGTATCAGCACGACAAACTTCCTGATTGTAGAGATATTTCCACTCCACCTATGAGATGTTTTGAAGAGAGTTTGTTTTAGAAAGTGGCTCAACTTCTGTAGTGCAGAAGCTCCCACGTACGACATCTTGTTATTGACCTGTAATGAAAGGTCATGGACGATCGGTCATCCAATCAACTACTGGATATGTTTTTAGAGGTTTTGCCCTCACAAACCCTTTCTATGGGATCTTTACCAGATGGACTAGTGAAATGTGAAGGCTGAATGGTCCATCAGGTGGTTCAAGGTAACAAAAGTTCTGTCTATTCTGTCTTAAAAGCTGGGATGGGTAATTTCCAACACCTCTCCCCTTAATCCCTCTTACTAACCGTCTGGTGAATAGATTTTTGTTATTACAGTCAGTTTATCCCATAACACCTGCTTTAATGATACTAACACTTTGGCAGACTAACAAAGCATCAGAACAGCCTGGCCCCATGGCAAGAGAAAATGTGGGGCTTCAAAGAACCTCGAGACAACATGCAATGATACCCTGAAACAACTTCCCTGACAAGCTGAGGCAGCTGCCTGTAGCTGCCGTTAGCCACAAAAGAGCCACAGATGGCATCCTATCATTAATTACTGTTCCATATTCAACAATTAAAATGCATTGAGGTATAATGAGGAAAATTTATTGGCAGCTTAAAGATCCTCTTGAAGCTCTGCCAACTCTTGGTCCAGCTTCAAAATGATGTCTCGCACAGTTTGTCCGCCTTTCAAATGCAGTTCAGATGTTTACCATTGTCAAATTCAACTGTAGTACCCGTCTTACTTCTATTTGGTTGTTTAACTGTGTGACAGAACATTTTGGCGGTCAAGGGTCAAATTGATGCAGGTTTAATGTCATATTTACTTGTGAAGGCAATATCTCAAGAACTCTGTGGGTGATTTTTATGATACTTGTGTCCAAATGTTTGTTTGTGTGAAAAGATAACATGTTTGGATTTCAAAGGGGGCAATGGTTGCTAATGCTGCGTTCCAGGCAACCCGTAACTTGTGTTTTTCCCACCTGTAACTCGTGAAACTCATAACTTCCGACCCGTGAACTCATACCAGATCGATGTACTCCGAGTTACGACTTGTGATGTCACATCACTGCCTAAACAATATGGCAGCCTCTTAATAATGACAAACAATGTAAAGTATAAGCTTCTGTTACCTTATGCGCCGTTCCCCCGCTTCTGTTTCTCTCAAACAAGCTAGTTGATAAAGTATAAATCTTATAATGCCTGCCATGTTGGTTAATTTACATGCCAGAATTCCTTGCGCTCAAACCGAAGTTGTATTTTGCCTGGAATGCTTTCAGGTCGGAACTCGGAGATTTTAACTGGGAAATATCTGAGTTACGGGTCACCTGGAACGCAGCATAAGTCTGGTAGTTTGCTCCGCCATCAATCAGGACGTTGAGGGTTTGAGCCAAATCTCCGACTGGCACATGTTAATGTTTTATGGGCAAAACAATCAACCCCAAGTTGCTCTTGCTGCTACATCAGAGACGTGTAAATACTTGATAGAGAGGATGTGTGGCTGAAACTCAGAACTATCAGTGAGTGAATGTGAGTGTGTCTGGGTAGAAGTGTAGCTTTGCAGAACAGCTGGACTTGCCTGACTCATTGTCTGAAATCACATAGATCCATCTTACCAAACTCAAAGCCCCAGTGACTTCATCTGCCAAAAGTGAAGTGATCCAATCAGAGGAAAGATGTGGGACAGCGGGAAGAGACTGCATGTTTGAAAACAATGGCAGCTTCTGAAGAGGTGTCCGTGGATGTGGCAATATCTGCAGTTTTATAGGATATGGACTCAATTTCGTCCTTTAAGAGGAGCAAAGAACATCACTTAAAGCTTTTCTTATGTGAAATCATGTTTTTGCTCTTCTCCCAACCAGTTTTGGAAAGAATTTGATCTACAAACTCGCTCCTCTGGTTGTGAAAAAGATGGGAAGGACTCAAAATCACATTGTGATAATCGTGTCCCTGCTGGTTTCCCTCATGGACGATCAAATCAGAAGACGACGGGAAGCCGTGGATCACTGCTGGGAAGGACTGAAACATACTGTAAGCTAATGCTAACAATAGGGTCTAGCAGCTGCGCCATAGTGTGGCTCATCAATCACCGATCATCCAATCACCAGTTGAAGTTGTTTTTGACAGTTCAGCCTCTGAAAACATTTTCTATGAGCTCTTCCTCAGATGAACTAGTGAAATATTTCTGTGACGGATATATGGACTGTCTGGCATGTCAGGTTAGTTGAATCAACCTTAAATGTAAAAGTGCTAAGAGTAGTCAGAAACACTACAAATGTGCCATATAAGCTCATGCCAATTAACCAATACCACTAAAGGCTAACGGTAAAGACAAAGGTCGTCAGGTTTGGTGTTATGGTCCTGTTTTGCTTGTAGAATTCAATATTATATAAAACCTTACAGGTATAGTTGTTAAACTGAACTTTTGTACACTCTTACTAAAGTATGACCTAAGTAGATTGTAAAGGTCATAGTAAAAAGCTTTGAGAGATTTTTGTCCATCTTTGCACATTTCTTGTTTCAGTTCTTGCACTTAAAGATGATCTGATATGAGTTTGGATGTCATAGGTCAAGAGTTAAAGGGCATCGTGTGCACCATCTGTTTGTGAGGCAACATCTCAAAAATCCAATCCAATGAATAAGTTAGGTTTGGGAGATATAATGTGGGAGGTCAAGCAACCCACCACTGCAATCAGAACCTCATGGAGGCATAAAAGCATCCACGCAGTAGCTCTGATCCCTTTTTTATGTCAACTCTGATGCAGCTCCAACAACCAATCAAAACAGAGGTTTTATCTTGAAGAGTGAGGGTAATCATTGAGATGCAGTCTGTTTTGACTTACACTGACCTTTCCCTCTTGAGAAAACAAAACCATGTCATTAAAAAAAAACTCACATCAGCAGAAGCCATCAAACGCCTTCACTGTCAGCATCAAGTTCAGGCCTTTGGGCCATGCAACCCACAAATGCACGCTTGCCAGAGTGATGAATGATGACTCTTCAAATGAAGCAACATTTTTCTTTGTGTGATGTGTAGGGCTTTATTTAGCTGCTCTGATCTTGCTCATTGTGTTTTTTCTTTGAAGATATACATCATTCATATTCAAAGGTTTATATTCCTTGCAGAAGAACAGACTTTGCAGCCCCAGTATCTCGTAAGATATGGATTGTTACAGTTTTGTCAGTTTCAAAACCTGATGGTTCAGACATTTTAGGAAGACTGTTTGAGTGGCATTATTAGGTTTTTTACTTTTTACTTTTGCAGACAGCAACTAGATGGTCTGGCTTTTGCAGTAAAAGCAAATTATATTGGCAATGAGCTTTCACTTCTAGCAGAAGAGGAAAGTTAACATTAGCACCTTGACTTGAAAGACACAGGGCTGAGGAGGAGCTTGTGTTTTAGTTGCCAATGAATTAAACTTTATGGGTTAACACTTACTCATCAGCCAAAAGAGCAGCATCTCCAACAGTTTTTACTCACTGGTTACTCAAATAGGTTGCAGCAGCTTCTGGAACAAAATTTTTGAACTCTTCAAGGAGAATCCTATGGTTTTTCCACTTCTTAAAAAAAATATTTTTGGGGCATTTTGTGCCTTTATTGATAGGAGAGAATGACAGTGGATAGCCTTTTTAAAGGGGGTGAGAGAGTAGGGGAAGACACCCTGCAAACTGGCCACAGGCTTGATTCGATCCCAGGCCGGTAGAAGTTTGTACAGTTGGGCTAAGAAATATTTGGACAGTGACACAAGTTGTTATTTTAGCTGTTTACGAAAACATATTCAGGATACAATTATATGCTGTAATTTGAGAGTATCCACATCCAAATTGGAGCAAGGGTTTAGGAATAACAGCTCTTTAATACGTAGCTGCTTCTTTTTCAAGGGACCAAAAGTAATTGGACAATTGAACCAAAAGGCTGCAACAAAAAAACAACAAGGCTGCATGGGCTCTTATCTCATTAACCTGTCATTAATTAAGCAGTCAAAGGTATGGAGTTGATTACAGGTGTGGCGTTTGCATTTTGAAGCTGTTGCTGTGAACACACAACATGCAGTCAAAGGAGCTCTTCATTGAGGTGAAAAAGACCATCCTGAGGCTGGAAAAGATGAAGTAATCCATCAGAGATAGCAGAAATGTTAGGAGTGGCCAAATCAACAGTTTGGTACATTCTGAGAAAAAAAAAGGGTGCACTGCTGAGCTTGGAAACTCAAAAAGGTCTGGACGTCCACAGAAGACAACAGCGGTGGATGATCACAGAGTCCTTTCCATGGCGAAGAACACCTCCAGGAAGTAGATGTATCAGTATCTAAGACTACCATAAAGAGAAGACTTCATGAGTGTAAATACAAAGGATTCACCACAAGGTGCAAACCATTATTCAGCCTCAAAAATAGAAAGGCCAGAATTGACTTAGCCAAAAAACACCTGAAGCCAGCCCAGTGCTGGAACAGCATTCTTTGGACATATGAGACTAAGATCAACCTAAACCAGAATGATGGAAAGAAGAAAGCTTGGAGAAAAATTGGAACAGCTCATTATCCAAGCACACCGCATCTTCTGTAAAACATGGTGGAGGCAGTGTGATAGCATGGGCACGCATGTCTTCCAATTGCACTGGGTCACTTGTGTTTATTGATGATGTGATAAAAGACAAAAGCAGCCAGATGAATTCTGAAGTGTATAGGGATATACAATCTGCTCAGATTCAGCCAGATGCAGCAAAGTTGATTGGACGGTGCTTCACAGTACAGATGGACAATGAGCCAGAATCATGAAACACGGGACTGGGTGTTATACTGTCCGTTGTGCCAAAAGGGTGTTATTCACACGAGGTTTGCCTCGATGTTACTGGTGGCACGGGAATTGCAACTCTGACATGGGAGATGTAAGTACCGGACACCAGGAAATTCTCGTGAATGGGCCCAGGACACATCATCAGTAGTGTACCAATGAATCCTTAGGTGTTTCGGCCCTTTAACACTAGACACCTTCATCAAAGGCGGCCAGCTTCAGGTTGATCATGCCTGAGCCTATGTCCGAAGCTCAATCACGAGAGCCCCTTCGTTATTTGAATGGTGCAGCACTGTGTTCTCAAGTGGGGAGGGGATTTGGGGGGGGGGGGCAGATCTCATGTTCTATGAGCCCAGCAAGGGTCCTTCTGCTTGAACCATATCCACTGGCTGCTTTTTTCCGCTGCCAGTTCTGTATAGCGGAGTTTCTTGCGCTCATAAGCCTCTTCAACTGAATTCTCCCATGGGACTGTGAGCTCTGCGATGTAAACCAACTTCAGTGAAGGGGACCAGAGTACTACGTCTGGCCTGAGGGTGGTGGCTGCAATCTCAGGTGGAAAGATTAGTTGCTGGCCAATATCGACCAGAATCTTCCAATCCCTGGCCATGGCTAGCTGTCCGGCTTCTGGTTTGGTAAGAGGATAGTTGGGCTTTATCTGTCCCTCTTTGATGAATGTTGGTGCCATGGTGGAAGTGCTAGTTCTCAGGGGCAAGGAGTTGGTGGCACTCCTCTTACACTCAAGGGCTGCTGCCAGACACTTGAGGACATGGTTGTGCCTCCAGGTGTAGCGACCTTGCGTGAGGCTGGTCTTACACCCACTTAAGATGTGCTTGAGAGTTGCTGGTGTTGGGCAGAGGGAACAGGCTGGGTCCTCCCCATACCACTCGTGGAGATTTTTTGGAGATGATAGCGCATCATGGACAGCTCTGATGATGAAGCTGATGTTATTTGCCTCCATTTCCCACAGCTCCCTCCAACCGAGCTTTCTCCTCTCCAGGCCTTCCCACCTAGTCCATTGTCCCTGCTTGGCAAGAGAGACAGCCTTTGTACTTCTCTCGGCCTCCTCCTGCCTGCCCACCTCCTCGATCACCATTTTCCTCCTCTCTGATGTTGAAGCCTTACTCCAAGTTGGCTTACTTGTTGCAAGGCCAAATCCTCCTCTACCCAGCTGGACATGCCCCACGATGTCACTGTGCCTCAGGGCTGCTGTAGCATTCAGCACCTCATCCGAGGGTGTCAATTTACGTCCAGTTGACAGTAGTGGTGCAGCGTTACTGATGGTCTGATCTCTGGTGTCCTGCAAAGCCATTTGGAGTCTTACCTTTGCACACTTATACTCCTCAGTGAGGCTTGTAATAGGCAGCTCCAGGACCCCTCTGCCATAGAGGCTGATGTTGGTTAGACAGCGCAGGACGCCAAGCCATTTCTTCACATATGAAGTCATGGTTCGCTCCATTTTCTCCACAGTTGTCATTGGGACCTCGTAGATCGTGAGCGGCCACATTACTCGAGAGAGGAGACCAAACTGGAGGCACCAGATCTTGAGCTTCCCTGGAAGTGGTGTTCGATTGATGCTTTCCAGGTTGCTGGTGATGTCCTGTCTTAGTTGCTGCACTTGGTACAATGCAAGTCTCAGGGACAAAGACCATCTGCCTAGGCTTTTGACCGGCTGCTCAAATACTGTTGGTATTGGATTGTCACCAATGCAGAATCTCATGTTTTTAAGCTCTCCCTTGACTATCGAGATGCTTCGTGATTTGCTTGGTTTGATTTTCATCCGGGCCCACTTGATGTTTTCCTGCAGTTTTCCAAGCAGCCGCCTGGTACATGCTGTGGTAGTGGTCAGAGTGGTCATGTCGTCCATGTATGCTCAGATAGGTGGAAGGCAGATCCCGTTTGTAGTTCGCTCACCCTCCACCACCCATCTTGATGCCCTGATGATGATCTCCATGGCCATTGTAAAGGCCAGGGGTGAGATTGTGCAGCCTGCCATAATGCCTGTATCTACCCGCTGCCATGATGTTGTGAAATTAGGTGTTGTGAAGCAAAGCTGCAGGTCATCAAAGTAGGCTTTCACCAGCGTTGTGATGGATGATAGAATGTGGAAGAACTCGAAGGATTCCCAAAGGAGGTTATGTGGAACTGAGCCAAAGGCATTGGCCAGATCAAGGAAAATGACATGGAGGTCTCTTTTTTACTTCTTTGCTGTTTGGATTTGATGCCAGATCATACTGGAGTGCTCCAAGCAACCAGAGAAGCCTGGAACGCCAGCCTTCTGTACAGATGTATCTATGTACTTGTTTTTCTCCAGGTAGGTGGACAGTCTCTGCGCTATCACGCTGAAGAAGATTTTGCCTTCCACGTTGAGGAGACAGATTGGCTGGAATTGATTGATGTCCGTTGCATCCTTCTCTTTCGGAATGAGCACACCTCCAGCCCTTCGCCATGCTTCTTGTATTATTCCCTTTTTCCACATTATCCTCATTAGCCTCCCGAGATAGCGTAGAACATCTGGTGCGTTCTTGTAAAGCTTATACGGTACTCCATTCGGCCCAGGAGCTGACGCTGATCGAGCGCGCCGAACTGCAGTCTGTACTTCCTTCCATTTTGGAGGGCTGGTCTCCAGGTTGAAGTCAGGAGATTGAATAGGCGGGATGTCATGCAGGATGACAAGCTGTTCATGCTTTCTTGTATCCTGGTAGACCTGCTTCAGATGTTGTTCAAGCTCTTGCTTTGGAGTTTTCAGGAACCCACTTTTTTCCTCAGCAAAGAGGTCCTTGATAAACTTGAAGGGGTTTCTATAGAACCGTGTTCTTGTATGTTCTTTCCTCCTCCGAAGATTCCTCAGGTTTTCTGCTCGTTGCAAGGCTGCCAGCCGGTTTTTAATATCTCCCTGGAGTAGCATGAGGCCTTCTCTCTCTGCATCAGAGGCCTTCTTCCACTGCTTTCTCAGGTGCCTTCTCTCCCTGACCAGACTGTCAATCTCTTGCTGCCTCCTGGATTTGGCTGGCACTGCTTTATGGCATTTGCTCACTTTCACTCCAAAGCGTTCTTCTCCATAGTGGTATATAATGTCACCTATCCTTTCCAACTTTTCCTCTGCTGCACCCACTTGTTGCTCCAAGATCTTTATCAGGTCTTTGTTGACTGTTTCCCACACTCTCTTTTCAACAGCTTTGGGCCACATCACACTCAGTCTGTGCCCTTCGATCTTGCTCTCCTTGGGAGGTCTCTGTGGTTGGGTGGGTTCCTCCACCAGCAATTCTGTGCTTGTACTATCATCCTCAGTGACAGGGGTGCTGATGCACTGTGAACTGTGGTTTTTTTCCCGCCGCTGTGCTTCAATCGACTGATTTGACTGGTTACTCCGTAGGAGCCAAAACATAGTCCAACACAAGTTTTTTAAAGCAAAGAAGTGGAATATTCTGCAACAGCTGAGTCAATCAACAGATCTCAACCCAATCGAGCATGCACTTTACTTGCTCAAAACAAAACACAAGGCAGAAAGACCTACAAACAAGCAAAGACTAAAGACAGCTGCAGTAAAGGCCTAGCAAAGCACCACAAAAGAGGAAACCTAGCATTTGATGATGTCTATGGGTTCAAGACTTAGGGCAGTCATTGCCTGCAAGTAACATTTTACTTAGTGTTATGTTTATTTGTCCAATTACTTTTGAACCCCCGAAATAAGGAGTATTTGTATAAAATAGATACAATTAATCATACATTTTTGTTCAACCCCTTGAATTAAACCTTGAAGTGTGCACTCCAGTTCCGTTGTAGTTGTTTCACTTCAATCCAATATGGTGGCATGCAGAGCCCAAATCATGAAGGTTGTGTTACTGTCCACCTTTAATGCAGCTACAGAAATGCTGTCTATAAGCCTCTGGTACAAGCTCATATGCAAGGCAAAGCTCTTTTCTAAAGTTAGCAAAGAGAACGCCCCTTGAGCTTTACCAGAAAGCAAAGCCCAATTGTGCTTTGGAAACTCAAAGGTGGTTGCCAAATATTTTTCAACATCCTTTTCATTAAAAAGGGACCAAGTTTATATTTTTACCCACATCAGATTTAGAAAACTGGAGGTGACAGATTTATCAATAAGACTACTGCCTGCCTGGGCCCTCAGTTGGATCTCCTGAAATTCTCTTTCATGACTGAGATGCTTTCTTTTCAGCACAAGCTCATGCTTCCTTATTTCCTCTCTTTCCTTAGATGCTATTTCTAACTTCCTTACCTGCTGTATTTACTTAGCCTCTATTCTAACTTCAGTTTCCTCAAATAAGCTCAAGCTCTCTCATTTCTGATGCTTTAGTTAGAAAAATTTCTGGTTGGTTTAAGAATAAATCACCCTGCTTCTCCTGCTCCCCCTTAGAAAAACTGTTTTTAACAGGCAGTTAAAATGTGTCACACAAAATGTATTTTCAGTTAATCAATAATTTTGGAGTGCAACTACCATTTTGCAATATTACCTTAGACAGTGATACCATAATGGCCTGCAGGACAAATATTGTTGTGCTGTCACAAACTTTTCTAACACAAAGCCATGGCAGCAACAACACAAAAGCACACGAGACAGCTCGATACTACCCCAAATGTAGCACATTATATTAGCCACAAATGCAATCTGCTGGTAATCAAGCACAAAGCTAAGCTACAAACCAATGAAGAAAACTACACACACACAACAAATCTTCAAATCTTCAAACATAGCTTCCAGCGAAAGCACTGCTTAACCCACAATAGTTAGAATTATAGAGATGCAGCGCATGCTAGGACCTACAAAAAAGTCTCTTACCCCCATGTTGGAAAATAAACAGGAAGTCAGCCATTTTTAAAGCAGTTTCCACAGCTCCTATTTAAGAGAACAGCTGCATGATTAAACAATTACTGGACATTGCTGGTCAACCCATGGAAAGAAGCTTTGAAAACTTTTCATTCATTAGAACTCTAATTTTGAAATCTTTGCAAAGCTTCATGTCCATGATGAGGCTAAACCCCTGAATGCATCTGTGTCTGACTTTTACGTTTTTGCCACAGCTACTACATCTACATTAGGACACATTAATGGTCTGAACATCCATAGATTCTCAAACTGAGCATCAGAATGGAGAAGAAATGTGCACCAACTGTGGTGCTTATGTAAACATGGTGCAAATGTCTGAAGAATGTTTCCACCACTTTGCTGAATCTTTGCAACAAAGTACAAAAGTATAAAGGCAACTCTGAATGTAATGGCAGACTAACCAGGTACTAGCAATGTGTATCTATTAAAAAGGCTGGTGAGTATCTATCCCTTATAAATTTCATAAAAAATGGTTACTTATATGTAGCCGTGGTAAATATTTTTTTTATTTTCAGGCTATGACTAACAGAGCTGTCTGCTGAGTCTTACAATGGATTTCCTTTACACAGTGTGGTCTAAGTTAATGTATTCAGTGTCCTCCTAACACATCTGTAGATGATGTATGTGTGTGTTAGTGCATCCTGAATCATTCGTCAGCATGCAGTCTACGATCCCTGAATAAAAAAAAAACAGTCACCGTCACTGTCCGCACTAAGGTCACTGCCCCTTGCTCTCTTCAGAGACCGCAGTCACAGCTGGTGTGGCTCCACCGCTGTTCACACACCAATGATCATCCACTCGGGGTCATTGTGCTCCACACCGCTCCTCTGGCCCCTGCAGTCCGTCACGGTCACAGCTGGTCACACGCGGCCGATTCAGAGCTCAGCAGAGGCGATAAGAAGAGTGTGCAGGAGGTGCTGATGAGGTGAAGGTGGCTGTGAGTTTCTTTAAATAGAGAGCAGGTATGTTGGGTGACGATGTGTCACGCAAGCTGCACATGTGGATGTTAAACGCCAAACAGACTGCAGTCCTATAGAGATTCTTTTTTAAGTCTTTGGACCACTTGGAAGCCTCACATGTCTATTCTTCACACATTTTCTAGCACAGATGGTGCAGGCTCGTGTCGCAAATATGCAAACCAAGAAATTATAGTATCTATTCTGGGTGGCCACATTTCCAAACTATTTTGAGCTGGAGATTTAAATGGGAAATTTTTGATGATAACATATATCTGAAGTCTATAACTATAAAGTAGAGAGTGATTTACATGAAAGCAGAGGTTTCCCTAAGTCACAGAGACCTCAAATCAACTGTATGTGTTTCTGTTTTTCCACCAAGTCAAGAAGAAACTTAAAGGGACTGTGAGGAGAATCTATTACCTGCGACATTAGGACTCTGCTACCCATGAGCACGTGTGGGGACTGTTGTAATGCTGCGTTCCAGTAACCTCGGAACTGGGAGTGAATCATCTCCTACTTATCGGCGTTCCAGTTGAAGTCGAAAAAAAACATGCCGATCTACCAGGCTATTGTTAGCTGTTGTTAGCACGCCCTGCGTTGTTGTTCACAAATATCACATGAAGAATGTGATTATCACTATGGCAGCATTTTTGTAAATATAAGTCCAACAATACTATGTATACAGCTGATCTAGAGCGACACACCCCAGTCAGAAGTGCAAATAAACTGATTATTACAGGAGCTAAATAACTGTTCACACTGGGGACATCCATCTTTGATTGTCAACTCGTGGCTTGCGAGGTTTCACCGAGTTCCCAGTAGGAAATTCCGACTTCGGGGGACGTTCCAGTTTCAGTTTCCTACTCGGAACTCAGAAATTCCTACTTTTGACTATAACTGGAATGCACCAAAAGATGTGACCCAAGCCAAAGCTTGTGTTTTGTAGATTTATTTATAGATAACCTTTTTTGATGCTATGAAACTCGTCTTAAAGTGTGTATTTCGATCAGGCATATATCTAAAAGTGAGACTTTTTGTAATTACTGAGAAACTCCTCACAGTCCCTTTAAAGTAGAAGAGCTGTCTCGCAAAGGTATCCTTAAAAAATGTAGAAAACTGCAAATCTTGCAATGTTTTCAATCCTTAAAATTCTTGCATCACAACCAAGAATCTGATCACTTCTTCCTTGTGCCATGACGGACATTCTCTGAAAATTTCATCAAAATCTATTGACAGATAGTAGTGTTATTGCTGAAAATGTGGAAAACTGCCTTTTTATGCAATGTAATCAAATCTTTACTAAATATGACCGGAGGTCTGTGACCCTCCTTGCCACTGTTGGCACTGCGCGTGGATTGTCTCCGCACTAAGAGTGGGGGGCACTTGGCGCGTCTATATATACAGGTGTGGCTAATTGCACGGCCTCTCTGTCTGCTCCCGTCTCCTCCTGGAGGTGTTTCTGCGTCTCGCTGGATGTGTGGTTCAGCACGTGATACCTGTGTTGCATTGCTGTGTGCGGTGCATTTAATTATCTGTGATCCAGGTAACGCGCTCTGCCTTTTCCTCAATCCATTGTTCATGCGTTCTGTGCGTAATGGTGACCCTGTACCCACCTGTTGTAGTGCAGCTGGGGCTGGCTGTCGCTGCTGTGGTGGACAGGTTGCCCTGTGGGAGGATCTGCGGTGTGTGGCATTTCTTGTCCTGTGGTAAGTGGCTGTTTCCTGCCCTTTTGATGTGTCGGTGGTTCCCTGCTGCAAACTTAAGTTTTCCTCCTCCGCTCTAGTTGATTGGAGCAGCGAGCCCTTCACGCGGCTCTCCCCTTTTGGCCTTGGACCCACGGCTGACGCTGTTGTTCTGATGTTCTGATGCTGGTTCTGCGCTGATGTTCTGGTGCTGGCTCGGCGCTGGTTGTTCGGACCGTCCCGGCGACACAACGTGTGACGTCACTGTAGGTTCGGATTCGACGACAGGATGGTGAAGTCGAGCCTTGTCGGGACTGTATAAATCACCTGCTGCATGAACTCTGGCTGAATGTTTCCACCACTTTGCTGAATCTTTGCAACAAAGTCATCTCGGCGCTCTGCAGGTGTTGCATTCACGGTCCACATCCAGCGCAGGTCATTTTTATTACCCTTTTAAAATGGTTTAAGTTGTGGGGTTAGTTAATATTATTTTGGATTATGTCTTTCTTTCAGGTATTTTGCAACCATTTGTTTCATTGGATTATGTTTTTCCTAAATTGCATGAGTGTGATTACTTTTATTTAATTGCGTTTCTTTGACTTTGATTATCATCTTGTATTTGGCATTTTCATTTGCATGATTGTATTTATTTGATTATTCTTTGTGTTATTTGGGTTGGTTTCTGTATTTACTTGCTTTGAATTTGTTTTTTTGGGGTTGGTTTGATTTATTATATTGTGCTCTTTTAAAAACAGTGACAGAGAATAAAATATATATATTTTTGTACTCTAACCTGCCTTTGTCCAGTGGTATTACGAACCTGTGTTGAATCAAGAGTCCAGAGTGGTTTTCTGGTTTTAATTTCCCAGAGGTGAAATTCCCTGGGTGGCGTTGTCAGCTAAAATACTTACCCTAGCCTCCCTCACGCCACAAACATTCCTGAATTCACATCCACAATCAGATCACTACAAAAAGCCCCAGGTTGCTTCATCATTGTGCCATGACCCATATTCCTTGAAGATTTTATTAAAATCTGACGGCTTTTTGAATTTTGATAAAAATGTGGAAAACTGGGTGCTTGTTTGGTGAAGTGGTTGGCAACCAGGCACATCCCTAACACATACTTCTGCCGGTCTGGGTTCAAATCCAGCCTGTAGCCAGTTTGCAAAGAGTCTTCCCCTACTCTCTCGCCCCCTTTCACAAGCCTATCCACTGTCTCTCTCCAATCAATAAAGGCACAAAATGCCCAAAAATACATTACAAATATGTGAAACTGCCTTTTTATGCAATGTAATCAAATATTCATGAAACATTTCTGAATTCACATTCACAATCAGATCACTACAAAAAGCCCCAGATTGCTTCATCACCATGCCATGACCAACATTCCCTGAAAATTTCGGCCAAATCAAGTCGTCGGTTCCAAGAACAATCCAACAAAGATACTTTTAAAGGCTGGTGAAAACATCACCTCCATTGCTGTGGTAATGATGTTTCATCAAGAGTTAGAAGTAGTCAAGCTGTGCTCACACCAAACACACCAAACTCTCGTGGCTGTACTACATTGAAAGTGAACGGGAAGAAGGTAAAATTGCCATGAATGACACAACGTTTGCAAAAACAGCACAAAATTTTGTGTCTTTTGTTTTTTTCTTGAAGTTAAAAATGTAAAACGTTTATGACAAATTTGAATCAAGCCATGGTACGACAGCTAATCAACATAGAGAGTGAACAGGGATAAGGATGACATCACAAACAGAGGGAGTAAACAGTGCTTTTTGCCAGCATTGGAGCCCCTTCACAGTTTTATTGGTGCTCAGTGACCAAAACGAGATAGGAGAAAGGGGGAGAATGTCTCTGGAGAGTTTTGAGTGTCCCTAAAGTTCTGCTCATATTTATTTAACACTTTTAATTTGAGTGAATCAGGTTCAGCTTACATTTTTCTTTTTTTTAATATTATATTTTGGGCATTTTGTGCCTTTAGTGGCAGGAGAGAGAGAGAGACAGTGGATAGCTTTTGAAAGGAAGCGAGAGAGAGCAGGGGTAGGACACTCAGCTGATTTAGACATAAACATGGGCTTATGCCTGGTTGCTTACCACCCAGCATCCATTCACACATTTAATAATTACCCATTGATAAATTTGTTTTGCAACCACAGAGAATGAGAGATTTATCACAACACATAAATCACAAAACAGATGTAACTCAGAGCAACTTAACAGAGAAGATATTAAATGCATTAATCCCAATTTAAACTCATACAATCAGATTAAAAAATAGATAAAAAATAGAATAAAAAAGTGCTTTAAACTCCAACTATCAAGGCAATAAATAGATGTATCATCTCATAAAATCCACTAAAATTACAAGTTGACAACTTAATGCATAAAGCCAGGGCAAAAAAAAATTAAGACTTAAAGCTGGTGTCTACGATTTGAAACCGCAGCCTGCCCCTCCTTCCCTCACCTCTCCCCTCCGTGTTCCAAGATCCCGCCCCCAGCTCGTGACGCCTCATAAAGCCCCCTCCGGCAGAGCTACGAGCGACTAGCACAATATATCAGCAGCAAACTCAATCAAAAACAGCTCAGCTCAACTGAAAGTATCAAACACGACAGACATCTCCCTTATAACACACAGCAGTAGCCATTTCAACTGGACCGGCGGCAATGCGGGTTTGGCGCCGCCAGAGCGGAGCCGAGTGTGGGGGAGGATTTATCTTTCTCAGCCTGTCCTCCCCAGCTCAGCTTACAGTGCTAACGATTAGCGGCTAACAGGCTAACCCGCTCCCCTACAAGTTATTAGCCCGTACAGGCACAAACTAACCAGAGTTATTCAGCAGACATCTCCCACTGTAGTAAACAAAGCCATTACCTGATCAACCAGGGGCGAAACGGCCGATGCTGAAGGTCTGACGGCCGGCTGAGGCTATTCGTTAGCCGTTAGCCCGCTAACAGGCCTCAACCCGCGGGCAGAGCTCCGTTGGGCCCCGCGGGAGAGGGAGGCGGATTCCCGGGTTCGGCGCTAGGCTTTTCTGGCTCCATGATAGTTCAGTAGCTAACGCTGCTAGCTGCTCACCGGAGGTAGAGGGGAGGAGGCGGGGCCATGGGCAAGACGCTGCGTACTGCGTAGCGAGGGAGACGAGGATTGGATGGACTCATGGACTAACTCACGGACCAATTAATAGTCGCAGGTTCTTAGGTTTGATTGGTCAGCTAGTATGCAGCTTTTCAGCGGATATACTGAATGAATTTTTTTCGTTCTTTTTGGTCTTTATACTGTGTAGATAGGACCATAGGACCATAACAGCCTTATAAACGGTGTTATTAATATGTACAAAGCCAAATAATCGTACCTGCTTTTGGCCATAATAGCTTTAGTACAGTAAATTATGCGAGCTCAGAGAGACAGCTTGGTAACAAAACTGTTTTTTGAAATTCTTTTGTTTACAACTGTAGGGTGACAGAGAGACGAATTTTAAAAAGCACAAGAATTGGCATTCAAATGCGCCATAAAGCATCGAAATGAATGCCAATGTTCTGAAACTCTCGTTTTAAAGGTGTTATTAACTGTCTGTTTTTCTGTTACAGTGCTTTTTTTTTCAGGTTTCAATCTTACTGGCACTGTTATGATGTCTTATTATACATCCATGTTCTGTAGTAAACGCAAAGCACTTTAACATGAGCGAGCTTAGCGAACGTTAGCATGTTTGCTAACGCAAAGACATGCAAGACATGAAGCATAAAATGATTTTAAATAGAAAATGATTGAAAAATACGTTATGATCACGGCCGCAGGGACAACAGGTTACTGTACGCCGATAGATGGCGCTCTCTTCCCCTCAAAGCCTGGAAGCGCGTTCTCGCGTTCCCAGCTCCCCCCCCCTTCCTCCTCCCCCTCATGTCATAACAGTGCCAGTAAGATTGAACCCTGAAAAAAACCCCACTGTAACTGAAAAACAGACAGTTGAAACTGAACACCTGTTGAAACTGAAAAAAAGCAGAGTATGAAAAATCAGAACATTGGCATTGAAAAACATCATAAAACAAAAAGTATCCTAAAAACATATATTTTTTAGTGTCTGCGTTTTACTTTTCAATTCAACATTTTACAATGCCAAAACTTTTGTCTGTGACAATGCAAATTTTTCTTCAGTACCAAGCTTCTTTTTCAATGCCAATTCTTACTGTCACTCTAAAGGTGCGTTCACAACGGACGCTACCTGTACTACCTCGGCGATCACTCTCCATGCAAAGTCAATGTACAGCCGTGATGGGGCGGGGCTAACCCTCCCGCAACACGACAGCTGGTGACAAGACGACTGCTTCACTCGTCACGCGATGTCAAAGTTAAAAAAAAGTTGATCTATTCAGGCGATGTCGTGCGTGGCTGTGCAGCATCAGCTAATCAGCGGTGTGTGTACGTGTGACGGTGCTGTTATTCATCCGGAGTACAGGGCGTATGACTTCCGCATAGGCGGAACTAATCTCAGTGAGGACATTTGCAGACGGACCGCAGTAAACTCACAGATAATGCTGCTGCATCATCAGCCGCAGAGTTTTGTGTTTGATAAGTGAGTGAAAAGGACACAGCTGGAATAATGTCCGCTTATACACCCTATTATGGGATATATGACACGGGCGCGGTAAAACTCGAGCGGACGTGACGTCACCGAGGGACGGCCGACGCCAGGCAACCAAACAGGTAGGCTATTTATGGACGCGCGACGCTACCTCAGTGGGCGACGCGACTTTGGTAGCTGGGTCGCTTGCGGTGTGAACGCACCTTAATGGCTCCATACATACACCGCAAACACAGGAATGATGCAAAACCAAAACACAAACACACAAAAAGATGCATGCACAGAAACGCTGCAGAAGCAAAAACATGCAAACCTGCAAATATGAAAGAGAAATGCTGAATACAAAACTCAAACCAAATGCAAGAGAGAAATGCCAGAGGGATGGACCAGACTCTTTTTACAGATAGGAGATGTGCAGGAGAAAGTTGGCTAAGAAGAAAGAAGGATACTCAGAGGAAAGTTCAAAGAAAAATATTTGGAGATGAGAATGAATAAGTACATTTTTCTTTCATTTTCAAACACTTGGCCATAATCTCTTACAGTATTATCAAACAGCAGTACACTTACATAGCTAATGTTAGCGTACGTCTGTCTAGCTGACCGTTGCTAGGGACGGTCATGTTGCAGCTCATTATATTAGCTTACAATAAGATTTTAAATACTGATTACATTTAAGCTAAAACTGTGACAAGTACACTGTTGGTCAAGATTATCACAAAGAACCGAATATGTAAGATTCATAGTTTTTGTACTGTCCTCACTATGAGTAGCCAATGTTCAAAGCTAGACAGTCACCTAATAAATCCTCCAAGAATAACAAGGCGTAACTTTTCTTGTCATTTATTGAAGGTTATCTGGTTGTAAAACTGCAATGAAACACAAAATACAAATTACATAAAGAAAATGACTAGAAATAAGGACAAGGCAAAACCAAGATAAGTAAACCCACAAAATGTACAGTCATGCTACTAGCTTACAGCTCTGCTAGCTTAAACCTACACTTCCTACAGCTTAAAGGCTACAAACACAAAGAGCAATCTGGAAAACCACCCTCTGCCTCTGTCTCCATCACAAACACATACAACTTTCCATTCTTACGGACAAATAGTGTCCAAGGCAACTATGAAAAGATAGTTCCTGCAGGAGATGAACCAACGCTGCCTGCTCTGTAAGGCTACCACATGGCAAATAACCAGCACATGCTCACTGGGAAAATTAGAACATTGGCATTGAAAAACATCATAAAACAAAAAGTATCCTTAAAACATATATTTTTTAGTGTCTGCGTTTTACTTTTCAATTCAACATTTTACAATGCCAATACTTTTCTCAGTGTCAATGCAAATTTTTCTTCAGTACCAAGCTTCTTTTTCAATGCCAATTCTTACTGTCACTCTAAAGGTGCGTTCACACCGGACGCTACCTGTACTACCTCGGCGATCACTCTCCATGCAAAGTCAATGTACAGCCGCGATGGGGCGGGGCTAACCCTCCCGCGATGCGACAACTGGCGACAAGCCTATCACGATCATTCTCTCGCGATGTCAAAGTTAAAAAAGTTGATCTATTCAGGCGATTTGACGTGGCTGTGCAGCATCAGCTAATCAGCGGTGTGTGTACGTGTGACGGTGCTGTTATTCATCCGGAGTACAGGGCGGATGACTTCCGCATAGGCGGAACTAATCTCAGTGAGGACATTTGCATGCTGCTGCATCATCAGCCGCAGAGTTTTGTGTTTGATAAGTGAGTGAAAAGGACACAGCTGGAATAATGTCCGCTTATACACCCTATTATGGGATATATGATGTGTGGTCGCGTAAAACTCGGCGGCGTAATGACGTCACCGACGGCCGCTTGACGAGCAACCAAACAGGTAGGCTATTTATCATGGGTTTTGATGACAGTGCCAGAGAATGCTGGTCATGTGAACGCACCTTAATGGCTCCATACATACACCACAAACACAGGAATGATGCAAAACCAAAACACAAACACACA
This sequence comes from Scarus forsteni, assembly GCA_036419115.1. Classification (NCBI taxonomy): domain Eukaryota; kingdom Metazoa; phylum Chordata; class Actinopteri; order Labriformes; family Labridae; genus Scarus; species Scarus forsteni. The sequence goes on along the minus strand of JAZDUH010000400.1, from coordinate 2,151,616 downwards.
AAAAGATGCATGCACAGAAACGCTGCAGAAGCAAAAACATGCAACCCTGCAAATATGAAATAGAAATGCTGAATACAAAACTCAAAACAACTGCAAGAGAGAAATGCCAGAGGGATGGACCAGACTCTTTTTACAGATAGGAGATGTTCAGGAGAAAGTTGGCTAAGAAGAAAGAGGGATACTCAGAGGAAAGTTCAAAGAAAAATATTTGGAGATGAGAATAAATAAGTACATTTTTCTTTCATTTTCAAACACTTGGCCATAATCTCTTACAGTATTATCGAACAGCAGTATTATAATTACATGTCTAATGTTAGCGCATACCCTCTAAATTGCTGATGCTGCTAGGGTTGCAACGGTCATGTTGCAGTTCATTATATTAGCTTACAATAAGATTTTAAATACTGATTACATTTAAGCTAAAACTGTGACAAGTACACTGTTGGTCAAGATTATCACAAAGAACCGAATATGTAAGATTCATAGTTTTTGTACTGTCCTCTCTATGAGTAGCCAATGTTCAAAGCTAGACAGTCACCTAACAAATCCTCCAAGAATAACAAGGCGTAACTTTTCTTGTCATTTATTGAAGGTTATCTGGTTGTAAAACTGCAATGAAACACAAAATACAAATTGCATAAACAAAATGACTAGAAATAAGGACAAGGCAAAACCAAGATAAGTAAACCCACAAAATGTACAGTCATGCTACTAGCTTACAGCTCTGCTAGCTTAAACCTACACTTCCTACAGCTTAAAGGCTACAAACACAAAGAGCAATCTGGAAAACCACCCTCTGCCTCTGTCTCCATCACAAACACATACAACTTTCCATTCTTACGGACAAATAGTGTCCAAGGCAACTATGAAAAGATAGTTCCTGCAGGAGATGAACCAACGCTGCCTGCTCTGTAAGGCTACCACATGGCAAATAACCAGCACATGCTCACTGGACTCTTCTTCAACCCGGAGGGGGCAGTATAAAAACAGAACTCGACATAAACCGCATACAAAGTTTTCACAGGCAGAGGGCGGTGTAACAACAAATCAACTGGCTTTTGACAGGGCAGGACAAAAACTGTTCATTACAGAGTTTATTACTAGCAAAAAAAAAAAAACAGTTAAAAATCCCATAGGCTTCTGGTAAGCTTACTGTTGAGGGTTCTAGTGCAATGCTAACCTGAGGTGCTTTTTTGGCGGAGTGGTTAGCAACCAGGCATGTCCCATATACATACTTCTGCCGGCCCGGGCTCAAATCCCGTCAGTGGCCAGTTTGTAGAGTGCCTTTCCTACTCTCTCACCTCTTTCACAAGCCTATCTACGATCATTCTCTCCTTTCAGTAAATAAATAAAATAAAGCTCCAGGGGTCAATTTGAAGCGAGTAAAGATCACCTCTTGCTCACCTTAACCACCTTTGCACAGTTATTTGTGCCAAAACAGGGTCTGATGGCTGTGTTCATATAAGTCAAAATGAACCAAGCCAAAGGGGAATTGCCCACTTGTATTAGAACAACTCTCTCCAATGATCCAGGTGTGAAAGCCAACAAAGTTTGTAAGGGATGGCGATGCAGATGTGTGTTCACGATGTGCAACTGGGACTGCAATGACCTCCGTATTTGTCTCTGTTTGACAGTTAGTGGGATAACTAAATTTTTTATCATGGGTTTTGATGACAAAGATGCCAGAGAATGCTGGTCATGGCAAAAAAAACAACAACAAGTCATTAGAGTTTTATGGTGATCAGCATCTTGACGTTTATTTTGAAGAAAAAAACCTGAAAAAGGGCAGTTTCTCATATTTGTGCTGAAAGCATGGAGATACAATTACATACATTTCTATGTACATAATTTTGATTAACTTTAAATATTTGTTAAGAGGTTTGTTTTCATATTAATCCTGTGGTATTTTTACACTGATAACTCACAACTGAGAGGAATATGTTTATATTAATGTATGATCTCTCCACATTTAGTACCTAATCCTCTGCTGTGAAAATTGAATACTTCAAATCCTCAGTCAACAAAATCAGTATAAACATTTATATACATTTGTAATTAAGACAGACATGCTGATTATAATTGCATGTCTTTGTCGTTTTGCATACCCTCTTAAATTGTGATGTGTCTCAGCTGGTTTGGGTCACGTGTGCACCTGTGTATATCGACTATGCTGACTCATAAATCACTTTGAAAGTCTGAGGAAGAGCTCAAAATGTCACTGATTTTCAAATAAAAATCCTTGAAGGGAGCTATATTTGTGTGTGGATCGCTTTGTGCTTATTCATGTAAGTTTTTTGGATTCAGCCTCCACCGAGAGATGTGTGTGTCTGCTTTGTCTTCATCTATAACCTGGAGTTGAAAATGTCTTGGCGGAGGGTTGTGCTGTGTAAGCACTTCAACATTTCAAATGATGATAAAAAAAAATTACACTTAGGTGAAAGTAACACACTGGTTGTGTACAGCTTCTATAGAGATATGGATAATGGACATATTTCACTTTTCTAATGATGGGGTCACTTATGAATGATCAAAAATCAGTTTTTGGACCAGTTTTGGTCATTTTTGACCATGAGACAGCAGGAGGGGTTCATAAAACAATAACTATAAAAGTGTTGTGCCAAAGACCACACTATCTGAGACCAAGACTTGACAGAGACCAGAATGCACTAAAACCAAGACCAAGACTTTAGGGAGTTGAGACCGAGTCGAGACCAAGACCATCAAAATATATTTTAAAGGTGCTATGAGGAGAATCTATTTCCGACTCTGCTACCCATGAGCACGCGCGGCGACTGTCGTAAAGACGTGACCCAAGCCAAAGCGTGTGTTTGTTGTGATGCTAATGAATGCAGCTTGGACCTTCCTCAGAACTCTGCATTGCTTTACAACTACTTTTTTCAACAGCTTACAGGATGCAAAGCGACGAGGTAATGTATCTCTTTCTAGTTACACAGAACTGCCACCTGCAGGAGCATGGATGGCAGTTCTCGCGAGATTAGAGCCAACAGCGGAACAAACTTAGAAAAATAGAGTTTATTTTAGATTTCTTGTACATCTGTCTTAAAATGTGAGGGATACTGGAGCTTGGTTGGTGTTGTGGGACAGCTCACAGCGGACTTCCCTTATTTTCAAAGACAAAACTTGAAAGGTAAGCATTCTCCAGCGGAGTCTGTTCCCTACACGCTACATGCTACACGCACTGTCTGTGCACGCCGGGAAAATGCACGCGCAGCAGGCACGCAGAATGGCGACGGGATTTGATTGGTGTAAAAAAAGGTATCCCGGCAAGATTATTGGTTGGTGTTTTCCCTGTTTTACTCCTGCTGTAGATAGCGGATATTTTTCGCTCTGTTTTAAGAACACATTATGAGTTGATTACCATCGGGTCATAAAGACCATTTTAACCAGTATTTCAAAAAGTGTATCTAAATCAGATCGCCAACCCCAGCTTTAAGGCGTACCTTCTCTCCTGCCGACCCTGCCGATGACATATCGCTGCTGGAGAGCCAAACTTCTCAGAGCCATAGCGCTGAACAGGTGAACAAAGAGGCAAAACCTTAGTTTTGTCATCTGTTCTGATGTGTCGTAGTTTGTCTGAGAGCAGATCAGACAGGAGCAGACTGTTCACTCACTGACGCTGTCTCGTAGAAACATACAGCAGCGCGCAAATGCACACGGATGAGATGGACAGCAGTGGATCATCAGTGTCTCTGTGTCCAGTAAACTGTTCTTTTAGCCCGATAAATCCATTCAAAAAATTGGCACAGGGTTAATAACCTAAGTTTATCCGATATCATAAGACAAATGTATGAATCGTCTGCTGTGCGTGTAATGGAGACGCCAGTCGATCGCCCCAGCGGTCTCTCACTTTCTCTCATCACTCCCTCTTTTATGCATTTTTGCCCTGTACTGCTGCAATACCTGAATTTCCCCTCTGGGGGATCAATAAAGGATTATCTTATTATTTAATCATGCTTGTAGCTGGAAAAACGTCTAAAAGTCTTTATTTTGGGGAAAAATGCATAAACTTTTTAATAATCATGTCTATGTATTAACCCCTGATTATGTTCAGTCCATAAAGTGACTTTAAAAATTTGTCCCGAGGTGAACTTCTGCTCTGGAATGACGCCAAAGTTGCATTAAATATGAGCTGACTGTTCAGACCGTGGTCGCTTTGAAGAAAATCGGATACATATCAGATTCAGTACGACATTTGAAAGTGGCCTGAATCTTATTTGAAAATGTCAGATTCAATGCATCTTGTGCTGTTCACACTGTCAGAAACTAATCAAATACAGGTCACATTTGGGCCAAAAAATCGGATTCAGGTCACTATTGACTGCAGTGCGAACGTAGCCAAATACTCAAAGAATTGAGCTTCAACTGTGTGTTGACTTTTGATGCAACTTATTTAAACCAACACTATGTAGTTTTTCAAACATAATATAATCCTTCGATATTCATTGTGATGGTCCACCATTTTACAATGAGTTCAATGAAACATCTGTCGTGGTCTGTATCCCTTTCACTGGCGCTATGTAACTTCGAGGTGGATGGTGGGAACCCTGCCACAATAAAAAACTACACATTTGGACGGTTTTACGGCATACGTCACTTCCCCTGATTCCCGATTCGTTTAAAACACGGAAGTCTCGGCGAAAGCCAATCGCAGAGCTTTAACTACGGCGGAGGCAACAATGTCAGGAAGAGAAAAGTTTTGTCGGAGGATACAAAACAAAGAAAGCGAGAGAAAAACAAGCTGAATGCTCGGACCAGAATAAACATCGGTTCGGCGTTCACTCGCTGGTGTGAAATAAAAGACGAGGAGGGATGTCCGACTACTATCAGGTATGTTGGCCGACTAATTTATGACGAAGTTCCTCAAAAAACTTGACAGGAAAAAAAGTACAGCACAACAACTCCAGAACGTACCAGTTTGTAGTTTTGTTTAGACCTATTTCAAGTGTGTGATATCGCCAGCTCGTCGTTGTCTTTACTTTTATTCACTTTATCGCTTCAACAGGACGGGGGCGACTTCACGGTAATAAAACCAAGTTGAACTTAGCGATTTTTAACATCGTCATTTAGTCAAAAATAAATACATTACCTCGTCGGTATCCATCCTGCAAACAGCCGCTGAAGACAGAAGAATACTTTTTAGCGAAGTCCTGGCTTCTGTGATTCCCCTACAAAACAAATGCACGCGACCGGCAGATCTGTATCCTTACGACAGTATGCGCGCGCTAGAGCTCATGGGTAGTTGAGTTCTCTCTCCGGTCAAGCGAGGATCTTCCGTAGTGCTGCTTTAACACAATGAAAACATTATTTTGATGGGGTCAAATGCCTAAAGATCCTCTGAGAGTCCCCTCTCTTCCCCTTTGTCCCTGTACAAGTCTATACAGCTAATTTCATATAATAATTAATTTAATCTTATTCTTTCTTTTGTCTTAAACCAGCACAGTTGTTTGTAAACTGTCTGAAATCCTGACTCAGTGTCAAAGAACCAGTTTAAATAGATGTTAAACAAGACAACAGGAGTGTGGAGAACATGAAGATGTTCTGTGATCAGAGTACGGTAAATTAACGATGACTGCTACATTTCTGTACACGGAAGAACAATACTGAAAACGCCACTGTTCATACAAGAGGGAAATAATCGGATTGTTGTAAGCAGAGATGATTCAACAGTAAAGGACTGACTATATTTTAAGTGCACCTGATCAGCCTTCATCTAGAGGGCTGTTCCAGGAAGAAACATCGTCAGCGCACAAGCCTATTTAAAAAGAACAGGCTCACTGTAATGAAGTGTGCTCCCAGCGTGCAGTTTAGTACAAAGTGTGGATGATTAAATTAAGCTGCAAGTCAGTTTTAATCTGTGTTACAGCTGCAGAGTGGCATTGTGTTGATGATGCAGTGGTTGGATCTAAAAAACCTCCAATATTAATCTCTTTACTTGCACTTCTTTACTCCTTAAATCATTTTTGATGACATGCTGTCCTGCTGTAATAACAGGAGAGAGCAGCCTTCGAGGAAAACTTCATTCAAATCACCTCCGTGCTCAGCAAAAATGCAAAAGTGCTTAAAGGATCGAGTGTCTAAAACTGTTAAATAAGCAATGATTTGTGTGTAGGCAGAGGAAATCCTTTAGCCTGAAAAAGACTTCAGATGGGTTGTGTGGTTTGGTCTCATTTTGCTCTAAAGCAGAAATCTGAAGACATGTCAGATCAGGAGGGAACAGAAAGTCATGAGAGAGTATTTAAGAAAAGAATTCACTATCATCATGATTGATTTTCCACATTTTCAGTTTTAATCATTTTATAATCTCAGAGTTAATAATAAAAACTTTTGGGGAAAAATTGTCAGAGAAAAATTCCTTAAAATCCAGTAAATTGTGTCCCGAGGAGATTAAATTAGCACTTATCTGATTTAGCTCATAATCTTACTTCTGCATTTGAGTTTTAATATCAATATTGGAATCATACAGTTTTACAAAAGCTTTATATATAGATTTGTTCCTTGCTGTAATTTACAAGGTCTCATAATTGTCCGCAACTAGTACAAATTTGATCCTTTAGTCGTGTGAATATAATAAAATTGCCTTCTCGGTAAGCCGGGTTACTCACCCCCTGTAAAGTAAAGCATACATTTAACAATTAAAAATATCTTTTCATGCCAGGCTTTAGACGTAAAGCATGGCAATCATAAAAAGGTCTGATTTGGAAACTATATCATACAGGCTCATTAAATTGCAGACGTATTATACAAAATTGTCGCCTGGAAAATGATCATTGTGTGATTTTTTTCTATAGTTCTGATTTACACTCTCTGTTGCTGAATTCCACGAATAACAGTCTGATTTTTTTAATGTAATGTCAAACGTGTCTCTAAAATGACAGGTAGTGTTGTATAAAATGCAGTAAACTGAACCTGTTCTGAAAGACATCAGACTGGGAAAAAAAAAAAAAAGAATTCGGACTGTATTTTTCTTAAATGCAAATTTGGACTCACAAGATGGAGTCAGAGGTCATCACTCTAATCCTTGACAAAATATAAAGACAAACTTATTGGGAAAATTATTATAAGATTTGTATTATAAATCCATGCATGTGTTTTTTTTTTTTTTTTTTTTTTACTTTTGGCTGCTGCTGAGGTGGGTTGTTGCAGTTGAGACCTTTTTCAAAGTCTGAAAATGTCCTAACATTTATACCTCAACAGAAGACACAAAATAAATAATAATAATAAAAAAAACTAATATAGCCCTTTTACACATTCATTCATTTTCTGTACCCCTTTATCCCTTTTGGGGGTGGGGGGTGGGGGGTGGGGGGGTGGAACCTATCCCAGCTGCCATTGGGCGAGAGGCGGGGTACACTCGAACCGCTCACACTCATACCTAAGGGCAATTTCACTAATAAGCCTAATGAGCATGTTTTTGGTCTTTGGGAGGAAGCCGAAGTGCCCGGAGAGAACCCACGCATGCACGGGAAGAACATGTAAACTTCACACAGAAAGGCCCCTTTCCAACCTGGGAATTGAACCGGGGATCTTCTTGCTGTGAGGCATGTGCACTACCTGTTGCGCCACCGTGCCACCCACATTTCACACAGGCAATCTAAAATAGTGAAATGCATCCAATGTTTTTACCTCCACCAAGAGTGTTATGATTTTGCTGGCATATGCTTGTTTGTTTGTTAGCAAGATTAAATGGTAAATGGTAAATGGACTGAAGCTCATAGAGCGTTTTTCTCGTATTTGACCACTAAAAGCTGCTTTACACTGCAGGTCACATATACCCATTCACTCCTATTCACTCTCACATTTACTCCCTGTGGTTTGAGTTTTTATGTCAGTTGTCCAAGTCCAGCAGTATCAACTCACACATTCACACTCTTTCAAGTCCATTTACACACCACCAAGGTTATAATAGTTTTGGATTTGTCATAATAGTTTAGTTTTAGTTAGTTTTGACATTGTTTTTCTAATTTTAGTTCCGTATTAGTTAGTTTTGACATTTTTTTCCTATTACAGTTTAGTTTTGATTAGTTTTAGAGCGGGCATTCTAGCTTTTATTTAGTTTTGATTTTTGCAACAAGGCTTAGTTTTAGTTTTTTCGTACCTTATTTGCTAGGTGCAGGATTGAAAAAGGTCAGAGTAAGTATTTTATAATACTGTTTATTTTCGAGTCCAACATTGTGCTCACTGCTCATTCAATGCTGATACTGTACTGTGGCTGCTGCCTTAAATACAAGAAAATAATATAAAATTAATTTAAAAAAAATATAAACATCAATATAAACTTTCGACTTCTTTTTTTTTTCATAGGCTGAATAAGCCTCCTGATGGGTGCTCCTCAAATGGGCTTTTAAGTTTGTGGGATTTTTCCCCTTAAAGGAACACTACACCCAAACAACGATTTGGCCTCATTTTCTACCCACCCTCATGCTGAACAACACTGTGGAGTAGTTTTGGAACATCTAGGATGCAGCTGGAGATCTGGGGGTATACTCGCTGTCCACTGACATTGATATCATGACTTCGGTAAGAGCCCGAACAAACAGTGTCCTTAAAAGTCAAGAAACAAGAACCCAAGAAATCCCACATTCTGCTGACCCCTCTTGTGTCTGTCCATGGCTCCGTCGCTCACAGCAGAATGTGGGATTTCTTGTTCTAAGCTCCTTTGTTATTGCAGAGTGCGCGTTCCTTTGGTTTGGTCAGCCGCGGCTCCCGTAGGCACCCGTAAGTGTATCATAGAAATGCGAAGTAGTACTGTTTAGGCTATAAACATGTGCTAAATGATGTCGTTTCGAGTAAATGTGGACGTTACCCGCTCAGGACACTTGGATTACAGCGCACGAGCAGTATGGAGGAATATTGCCGACTTTTTGTGGACTTTTAAGGACACTGTTTGTTCGGGCTCTTACCGAAGTCATGATATCAATGTCAGTGGACAGCGAGGATTCCCCCAGATCTCCGGCTGCTAGATGTTCCAAAACTACTCCACAGTGTTGTTCAGCATGAGGGTGAGTAGAAAATGAGGCCAAATCGTTGTTTGGGTGTAGTGTTCCTTTAAGAAGCAATCCACATATCGCACCAGTTTTAATTTCCACCAGGCACTTGCATTTGTTTGTCTCACTGTCATACTCAAAAAAATCCCCAAATAGGACACTGCTGCCTCCTCCCAACTTTAGCCATTTCTTCCACGTTGTTCCAACAACACGTTTCGTCGCAGCACAGAGCACAGCCAGTCAGTGCAGTAAACAAGACGTCCCAGTACGGCGCTATGATGGTGCTGTACGGCGCTGGCAACTGCCGAAAACTGTCGTAAAATTGGTTGGGAAAATGTGTCGGGTTAATTTAAATCCTACATTCAAATCCTATAATTTTGGTTAGTTTCAGTTTTGTGAACACAAGATACTGTTTTAGTTCACTTATCGTTTTTGTTTTCTTCTCTAGTTTTTATTAGTTTGAGTTAACTGCAATGTATTTTAAATTTTAGTTTTCGTTTTTAGTTTTGTTTTAGTTAACCATTATAACCTTGCACACCACTGATGCAGCAGTTGGAGTAGCTTGGGGTTAAGTGTCTTGCCCAAGGACACATCGCAATGTGCACAGCCCAACTGTTCCACCAACGCAAAAACTACTGGACAGATTTTGCTGACATTTTCAGGAGATGATGGAAATAACCCAACTTAAAAATTATTTGATTTTAGTGGTGATCCCTATTACCTCCATTGTTGACCGATCATTTTTGCTCATTAACTGTCAAACTAATAATGATATCAACATGATTCTGAGTGCTAGGTGTGGGTTTTCAGGGTCAAGGAATCATATTATGATGGTAACTTTATCATGGAGTTATTGCTTATAGATGTAACAGCAATATGTGAGCTACCTTGGTGGAGGTTTGCACTTCCTGAGTGCTTTCTAGTCCACTTAAATTTCAAAGCGTTGTGCATTTAAAGGATGCTAATGAACTACTAACAAAGAAAAACAAAATGGTCTGGGACCTTACTAAAAATATTTCTGATCATTTTATTTTTCATTAGAAAAACACCTTTTCATGACTGCATACTCAATTTAACTACAACCTGCACGTCAGCATCTGTTTTATTTTATGCTTTTGCCCATTTTATCATTCTACTGTAATTTTATTGTTGCTGTGACCTTGTGAACTTGTACAGTGTACTTGACTGTCCTGAAAGGAGCTTTTATATAAAATGTATATTATTATTATTAAAAACCTACCATGTTCAAATAGGTGAAGGCCAATTCTCTGTACCAAGTTTGAGTTCATATGTGGAGAATATTGGGCTATTAAGTGTTACAAGCATTACAGACAGTCAATGTGCAGTATAGGCTCTGATAAGCCGTATGAAAGCATCACATACAGAGACTCCAGAGAGCGATTTTATGTTTGGTGTTTGGGGATAACTGCTTTAGAAACACGATCAGAGCTGGATTAACAAACATCCACCATCCTACAGCACGGAGGGTGTTATAGTCCAGGCGGGAGACGACAAGCGCTTGGATAAGCACACGTCTCAAACATCACATAAATAAAATTAGAGCCCTGGATCCGCTGAGGAAAATTCCACATTTTATCGACACTGTACGCTGGAAGAAGCTTATTGCTACTGTAATGTGAGAGACATTCATCCCACAGCATTTCCATTATATGAAAGCTATTACAGCCTCCCCAGTGTCAAGTGCTGTGTTACAGAAATGGTGGCATTTTCTTATCTCACATAATAGACTGAAACATACATGAATAATGTCACTCCAAACAAATAAGCTGCTTTTGTGGGACTTTATGCTCTTCAGCTGTGTGTAATATTCTGTATTTCAGTTACAGTTTCTGACTGGATTACACATTAGCTTAATCAGGGGAAGCTGCCCTTTTAAGGATTATATGAATGCCTTAATGTTTCATTAGCCAGCTCCTCTGGTAGGAGAATTTGAAATAAAAAAGGGAAGCTGTAGTGAAATTAAACTATTAATTATGTAAGTATATAATAAGCATGTTTGTGGACTAAGTGCTCAAGAGTATCTTTTCATTCAGATGTAAGGGCAACATTCGGCTTTTGAAAGCAGCAGTAAGCAGCTCCAAAGACTAAGAAAAACATATTATTTTGTAATAAAAATGTCTGAATCTTATAGTTTTAAATGTCTTGTTTAATATCGAAATTACAATTTAAACAGCAACAGCATTAAAGAACATTATTTTGCATTTATCAGGGCTCATAAACTCATCATTGATGACTGCTGAGGTGTGTTCACAATCACCTACAGTACAGGCCAAAACTTTGGACACACCTTCTCATTCTATTTGTGTTTTCTTTATTTTCATCACTAATTGCATTGTAGATTCTCACTGAAGGTATCCAAACTATGAATGAACATGTGTGGAATTATGTACTTAACAAAAAAGTGTGAAATAAATGAAAACATGTCTTATATTCTAGTTTCTTCAAAGTATCCACCCTTTGCTCTGATTACTGCTTTGCAGACTTTTGTCATTCTCTTTATGAGCTTCAGGAGGTAGCCACCTGAAACGGTTTTCACTCCTCAGGTGTGCCTTGCCAGGGTTAATTAATGGAATTTCTTGCCTTATAAACGGGGTTGGGACCATCAGTTGTGTTGTGCAGTAGTCAGGCTGATGCACAGCCGACAGCCCTATTAGACAACTGTTAGAATTAATATTATGACAAAAAACAATCAGCGAAGTTAAGAGAAACAAGTGCACATCATTACTTTAAGAAATGAAGGTCAGTTAATCCAAAAAAATTGCAGAAACTTTTAATGTGTCCCCAAGGGCAGTCGCAAAAACTGTCAAGCGCTACAACAGAACTGGCTCACATGAGGACAGCTCGAGCAAAAAAGACCAAGAGTCACCTCTGCTGCTGAGAAAGAGTTCATCTGAGTCACCAGCCTCAGAAATCGCAAGTTAACGGCAGCTCAGATTAGAGACCAGATGAATACCACACAGAGCCCCAGCAGCAGACACATCTCTACTACAACTGTCAAGAGGAAACTGCGTGAATCAGGCCTTCATGGTCAAATAGTTGCTAGGAAACCACTGCTGAAGAGAGGCAACAAGCATGAGAGATGTGTTTGGGTCAAGAAACACAAGGAATGGACATTAGACCAGTGGAAATCTGTGCTTTGGTCTGATGAGTCCAAATTTGAGATCTTTGGTTCCAACCGCCGTGTATTTGTGCCATGCAGAAAAGGTGAGCAGATGGATTTTCCATGCCTGGTTCCCATCGTGAAGCATGGAGTCTATGGTGTGATGGTGTGGGGCTGCTTTGCTGGTGACGCTGTTCGGGATTTATTAAAAATTGAAGGCATACTGAACCAGCATGGCTACCACAGCAGCCTGCAGGGACATGCTATCCCATCTGGTTTGCATGTAGTTGGACCATCATTTATTTGTCAACAGGACAATGACCCCAAACACACCTCCAGGCTGTGTAAGGGCTATTTGACCAAGAAGGAGTGTGATGGAGTGCTACTCCAAAAGACTGGCCTCCACAGTCACCGGACCTGAGCCCAATCGAGATGGTTTGGGGTGAGCTGGACCGCAGAGTGAAGGCAAAAGGGCCAACAAGTGCTCAGCATCTCTGGCAACTCCTTTAAGACTGTTGGAAACCATTTCAGGTGATGACCTGTTGAAGCTCATCAAAAGAATGCCAAGAGTGTGCAAAGCAGTAATCAGAGCAAAGGGTGGATACTTTGAAGAAACTAGAATATATGACATGTTTTCATTTATTTCACACTTTTTTTTAAAGTACATAATTCTACATGTGTTCATTCATAGTTTTGATACCTTCAGTGAAAATCTACAATGCAAATAGTGACGAAAATAAAGAAAAAACATTGAATGAGAAGGTTGGCCTGTACTGTATGTTCTAAAAAAATTCTAGTTTTCATTAGAATGGTACAGCAGGTAGACAATATCGTACTGCAAGAAGGTTGCCAGTTCGATCCCAGATCAGTCAGGGCTTGTCTGTGTGGAGTTTGCACGTTCTTTCCGTGCATGTGTGGGTTCTCTTCAGGCACTCCTGTTTTGTCCCACGGACCAACAACATGCTCATAGGTTGATTGGTGACTCTGTCCTTAGGTATGGTGCGTGACCAGGGATGGTTGTTATTTCTCTCTATGTGGCCCTGTGATCGGCTTGCGATCGGTTCAACGTGTCCTCCACCTCTTGCCAAATGTTAGCTGGGATACACTCCAGCCCCTCACTACCCTAAATGGGATAAGCAGTATAGATAATGGATGAATATACAGAGTGCCCCTGATCCAGCTGTATTCTCATCCTGGCTGAGAGACTATGATGGAGCTTCTGCCCAAATACTATGTAAGCCCAGTCTGCTCAGATTAGTTGCTGGTCTACTTTGTGGTATTTGTTATCATGCAGCTTTGCACCGTACTACCCTGCACTAGGTGTGCTACCCTTGGGCCAATGGGCTAAAATGTCCAGTGGTATGATGTCACACTGGTAGGTCTGTTTTGCGGGGCAGGTTGAACAAACTGTTTCAGGTAGCTTCTGATGCTGTTTAAAAGGGGAAAAAGAGAAGTCCTCATGCCACAGACTTTTTGTCTATGTGGAAGAACTCTATCAAGTGGGGAATGTGTTAAGCCTGGCTCACACTACAGGATTTAAAAAATCTTATAAGATTCTGAAATTGGGTTGTATCACACTCATAATTTTGACAGATTAACTTCTCTTGAATCTTAAGCGCACACACTACAAAATTTGAAAATCATGACCAGCGCACACTACAGGATTTCATCAAGATTAATGGACCAGAGCAGCGCTCAACGTGATCCTACGTCATTTCACCATGTAAACAAAAACACGAAAGATGGAGACTAGAGTGGTACTGCTGGCTGTGGCCATTATTTGTAGCTAAAAAAGAAAAAAAGGACCAGACGCATCTGGATGAAGAAGTGGTTGGGGAGACGCGGACAAATATCAAGTCAAATAAATGATTAAATAAACAAATCGTTATTCCTTTATCACTGTTAACTAGTAAAATGCCCTTGTATAACTGATGTATAGAAGTAATATCACATGAGAGCGCGTGCTGTTGTCCTGGATATCAGCACCGGGGGTGATTAACTGCAGCACTCTGCCACGTTATTATCTCAACTGGAATATTTAATGCTGATGTGATTTCTCTCTAACGCTTGTCCTTTTCACATTGGTTGTTACAATCTCTGCATAAAAAGTTGTATAAACATTTGTGGTCTTGCCACAGGTCGACAAGTCTGTCCTCCATCTCCGCTGTCTATCTCACCCGTACGCTCGCTCTTTGTACTCGTAATTCTTGCTTCTGATAACCCCTGTCTCGTGGTCATTTCCAGTCATCGTAGGCGGCTCTCTCTGATTGGCTACTGTCATCCTTGGTGAATATAAGTTGCGTAATTCAGCACATTTGCTTTATGCCTATAATAGTAATTTGTCACAAATGCCATTGAACAATGCACCAGTGTTGAGACAAGCAGTAGTTCTAATTTAATTTGTATATACATTACTTTCCCTCCAGCGCTCTTTCTTTAAAACAGAAAAAAAATAGAAAAGCACTCGGAGAACGCAGACCTCCGCCAGTGCCACAGTCCTCACCCATATTGTGATTTTCATCATAAATATTAGTCCTACCTTTATTTTATCGAAATATTCAGATTCCTTGACCATGAAAACATACCATTAGCAATTGAATTCATAATGATATCTATTTTTGTTCAGTAGTTATTCACAAAAATCACACTTTTCGTCATGGCAGCCAGACGCTGATCCGGATCAACACCAAAATCGAATCAGTTCTTCCTTTTCCCATGCTGAACATTTCCTGAAAATTTCATCAAAATCCATCCATCATTTTTTGAGTTATTTTGTTCACAGACGGACGGACAAACAAACTCTCCTGAAAACATAACCTCCTTGGCGGAGGTAACAATAAATCTGAATTTTAAATCTTTGCACCTCATTCCATATACCTTGTTTTTGTGAACGTTATGTTATTAAGAAGTATGCTCCAGTCAGCAAAATTAAAGACAACCCCTGATTATGAAGCGTGGCCGCGGGCTCGGCTCTCCTCTAGTTAATCCCACAGATGGGCTCCTCAGTGGACACAGATGAAAGGCAAATGAGGTATCATTAACAAGGCACCAAACTGAAGCACAAAGCCAGTACACAGCTCCCAGCAACACGGGCCGCTCATCTCCGAGGGAAAATGCCTGACAACACTCAACAACGGACAGGATTATGGATATCAGTTTCTTCCTGTGAACTCCACCGGATCTCTCACGCAAGATTTCCTCGGGGAGAGGCTCACCATTGTGTGCCTGCTGTTGTTGACGAGTGCTGTACAGCGACTAGGACCGTGGCTCGCGTATAAAGGGCTGTCAGAGTTAATACGTTACTGCATGCAGGCAGGTTCAGGCTACAAGGGATGAGTTTCTCCACAGAGACACGTGTTTCACTGCGACTGTTTATCCTAATGGGCTGAACCCTCCAGGGAGTTATTTCAGGTTTCCGCTGCAGTCGGGAGGATGTGAGCCGTGACTTTGGCATAGGAAGGCGTTCAGGGATAGACAGGCTGTTAACACCAGGTCAGGTGGCAGCGTGCCAGTGTTGCTTTGTGAACTAATGAGAGGAACTGTACAGAACTGAATGTTGAGAGTGTTTTCCTCCTTGTTTGTATGAAATCCCAGGGGTTGTTGAAGGGCAGTGGTTATTTACAAGATGTGTGCACACAGATATATATCCAAACTTACGGGCAAATACTTATGTATTTATCCGCAGTATGTGATTCTGATTGTGTTATTGCGTGCATGCTAGAGGTTCAGTCTGAGAAAGCATTTTAGTCTCAGCGGAACTTGAAAATGGGACTTCAATAGACCCAGTCCCAAAACGATTTCAGTAAACTGCACACAGCACAACAATAATGTACCAAGGCCAGTCATGATGTTTAGAGGAGACACAAAAGAAAAGTGAGGCCAACTCAGGGCAGATTTTCTTTCTAGAAAAGAGAATGATGTAAGAGGCCTTCAGGGAACAGTGACGCAAGTTAGAAATAACTGTTTAAGATACAATATAAAGAATCTCAGTTTGTTCTTTAAATTCCATTGGAAACACAATCTACCTTTCTCATGTAAAGTACATTTTTTATAGCAATGGGCCCGTCCTCCTCCTGACAGTGGTGAAACAACAAAGAAAAAACAAAACAAAACAATATGGGCTCTTTAAGGACAGTAACTTTATATGTGAATAAATAAAATGGAAGTTAAAAAGCCCATATTTCACCTAAACAGGGATTTACATTTTCAGCTTCAATGACAGAAAGAATGTCCACATCCTGAGTACCCCTGATCCCCCTGTAGTCTCAGCCCTTTTAAGACACCCTTACCCATGTGGGCCTCGTTCACACTTCATTGATTGACCATCTACTTTGTAGCTATTAGTCGCTACAGTCCTGCTTGGTGCGATGTTTGAATTCATTCAACAATCTGTGACTTAGACTGCTGATGAAACAATAGTATAGTACAACACAGGTAGGTCTGCTTGGTGGTAGGTTCAGGAGCCAATTCAGGTGGTTACCACTGCTACATAGAGAGGAAAGGAAGAATTCCTAATGCTGATGACATAAGTGGGTTACACACATAAATAGTATCAGGCTTTTTTTGTCCCAACTTTACCCTTTCCTGACCAAGGACAAAAAACGCCCAGTTACCTTATGTCTTATAAGATTATTCTGTGGTCTGAGGTGTGTTAAAGGTGCAGCCAGCGTTCTTCTAATCTTCTAATCTAATGCAGTATTTGTCAAAATCACCCCATTTTTCCTCTCCATCCACAAGATGTCACCACTGACAGCATGTTCAAAAAAAAGTCAGGTTTCAATACACAGCCTTGACTCTGAATTTCAGCAGGTAGACACTGTGACTCAAGCCGAGTTACCTAAACAGGGTACACCCCCCCACATCCAGGGGGCGATCATACTCATACGCAGATCGGACAGAGGGGGGAGGGGGAGTAGTAGGTTGCGTAGCGTGTGCAGTTAGCGTAAGAGAAAGATACAATAGGTGCAGTAGCAATGGTTGAAAAACAGCCCAAAAGAAAAAGGTCAGAGGAGTGAAAAGTGAAAAAGAAGGGCTATGACCATGAAAGAGCGAAGACCCGGGTCAACATTGGTGTTGCTTTCCAAAGGTGGAGGGAACTCAGCGCATTGAAAGACCTGAAAACGGACGCGGATGTCGCCGTCTTTCTGCTGGATGGGTAAGCAACATTAGCTTTGTGGTGCTTCACATAACAGTAACAGCTGTCAGGCATTCATCTTATTGTCTAATCTGCCAGAATGTACTGTTGTCGTGATGTTATCAATAATGGCAGTCGAGTTGTAGCTACTATTGTCTGATGAGTCAGGGTTACCTTAGCCACGTTGGTCAGATGAGCAAAATAGTATGTGCTTTGACCAGATCTGCTTACGTCATAGTTTCATATCTTAATACACACAAACCATTAGTAGATTGGGTCCAAAGTTTAGTGGACCTCAGTGATGAAGGACCAGCTCACTTTTTCACACTGTCACAAGGAATTTTTCCAGTCTTTTCAAGTTTTCAAGATTTTTCATCAAAAATAGTATCAAGACCGCCATCATTCCTTCTTTTCACATGTTCTCTCCATTGTTGCATTTTGTGTTTTCCAGTTACTGCCGTAGACAGCACTTATGGTTGTTGCTCCGTTTCCTCTTCATTTTCGTTAGATGTCATGTCTGATCACGTGAAATTTCTGGCTTGGAGGACTTGATACCAGATCAGTGGTGGGACAGAATGTGTGTGGTGTGCTAAGTTGAGATTATTGGAGCACACCACACACAGTACAAACAAAACTGTTTAATGCCTACTTTTTTGTTGTCATATGGGTTCACTAGCAGAAAAAAAAATCTCTTCAAATGTAGAAAATGCTTGTGTGTACTTCACTTTAATGTCTTGTGCGTAGAAGTGTTGAGCCACAAGACACTCAAAACACTGAAGAACACAAAAAAGCTAAAACTCAAAATCCCTGGGCATTCCCAAGCCAGAGAAGTAACCTCTCCAGCAGGTGATGGGTCTGCTTCCAGGTTGGCGAGGCAACCAGGAGTCGTCATAACCAGATACCTGAACCACTGCAACTGACTCCCCTTGATGGTGAGGGTCCCTCCATAACTCTTTGCTCCTTGCACTATTTCCAAAGCTGAGTCCAGTCCCTTGAAAAATATCAACCGCAACCTCAGTCATTGTGCCATCACTCATTGAGACAAACGTGAAAAGATGAAACTCCCTCTTTACCACAATGACCAAGTTCAAGGCCTGCGACCCAGCAGATGCTGAACTTAACAGTTGTTTTTCTATTTTAAATTTTTAAGTGCTTCCCAAAACTTAGGACATAAATCTTGTTTTAAAGATTAGTGGACAAGATCTTGTAAGATGAATCATCATTTTTATAACCTGCCATGAACTGGACAGCTGGAGGCTCGGGCTTCATTTTGCCTGTTTGCTGTTTTCATGTTGAAATCATCCCTGTCCTCGAACTCACCACCCACCCACTCACACTGCAGGGTCTTAAAACCTTGAAGAGAGTATAATTTAGAAAAACATCCCCCCAAAAAACTCGCACCAGCTCCTTAAACAACCCAAAATATTTCTCTGTAGGTGTATCACTGTCTGGAGAGTGATGGGTCAACAAGCAGTAGACAAGGATATTATGACACCGGTGCTTCTGTGTGATTATTCTTTCACCAGCGCACTATGATAGGGACATTCTTTTAACCAAAATCAATATGATTATGGTGATGAAAACACTCTCAGCCTGCAGCAGAAAGAAAGCATTTGTAAAGGATATATTTCTCTACTTTCCCACAGAGCTGAGGAACAAACAACATAACAGAAGGTCAATAGGAAATTTATGATACTTTAAATTTCTCCTGCAGAGTAACACAACTGTTAAAAAGTCCATACATCACATCCAGCTGGAAAATCATGCCCTGAGGCAGGAAAACATATTAAGCTCTAATAGATCACAAATAAAGAATGATAACCCACTTAATGCTTCATACTTTGCAGGCTTAGCAGAGGCTGCAGAGTGAGGGAGCGCGTTAAAAACTGGTTCTGCTTTGTTGATGACAGCTATATAGTTTACCGCCCTGGCAAAACCAATTATTTCAAAGTGAATGTCGTGCTCATGTCTAAGTGGTTTGCCTTTATAATGTGGAAGTGCAGATGTTCAGCTCAGAGAGGGTTCACGAGGTTAGACTTTATTTCTCATTTTTGCTCGCAAATGTTTCTGCACTCTCGGACTAAATGGCACTTTAATTTGTTTGCTGACCTTGCTGTGCCTCCAACCTTTAAACAAAGGACAACAACACGTCTTATTTATATGATCGTGGACAAAGACACACTTAGTGATTTGGAGGTCACAAGAAAAGTCAGGTACCATAAACTTTCACTAAATTTGAGCATCATTACTGGCAAGTGACTCAATTTATAGTAATTTAATATGTATGCATACATTTAAAAGAAAAGTTCCATATTTTTAAAGTAAGATTATGAAGTTAATTTTAATGGAAAAGACTATCCAGCCATTTAAATGGCAACACATGTTGAACTACTTGATAACACAGAGAGCTAATCAGCCAATCGCATGAAAGCAATTCAATGGATTCAGGCATCTAGGCATTACCAAGATGACCTGGCTGAAGTGAAATACAAGCATCAAAAAGGATGAGAAAAAGATTCAGTATGCAATTTATTTTTTGAGCCACAGGCTCGAAATATGGTTAACTGTTAACATCTTCCCACTGAGCCACATAAGAGATCATCAGGCATCTGCAGTGTTGGGCAAGTTACTTAAAAAAAGTTATAAGTAATAGTTACTAGTTAAAGTAAAATATGCAAAATATTTTTTCTTGCCAACATCGTGGTAACAACGCATCTGACACAAAAAGCCAAAATATCCTCTTCTTCTTCGAGACATTACTGCCAAACTTTTGTTATTCTTATAAAACTGACTGTTGTGTTCTAATGTTCTAATCCAATATTTTGGTCATAATTAATTTACCTTTGTGTAATGATCATGTAATTCTCCTGTACTTCTCGGGTGTAAACACACTGTGCACTGCCATCTTGTGAGTGAGGACGACCTAATAAGCTGCACTCTGATTGGTCGAAGACATGGTCATGTTGATAGCTGCTCGCTGATTGGTCAATACACTACAACTGAGCATGCTGGGATGTATGATATATGATACGACACAAAGTCATTGCTTCAGGTACCATAACATCATCAGCAGGTGTCGTGTGGAAGACAAAATTGTACAACAGTAGAAGCCGATCAACTAGAAAAGCAGTCGGGGAGCCAGACCTCCACCAGCACCACAGTCCTCACCCATATTGTGATTTTCACCATGAATATTAGTCCTACCTTTATTTCATCCAAATATTTAGGGCTCTAATGTTGTGGCGCTGAGCAGGGTGCGCAGAGCTGGCGCACCCTGTGCAGTGTTAATTTCGCCTGGCGCACCGCCGTGCGCTGCCAATATGACAATTTGGTAGACCGTCTGCGCAGAGTTGGGTGTGATGGCGCACCAGGGGGAGGTGCCGACAGATTCATGTTGGCGCAGTGACAATTTCATGCCAAAAAACTGTGCGGAAGGTGTGCTGAAAGCTCGCCAGCTCCAACCTGGTCTATTCTCGGCGCAGGCCAAGTGCACCCTCCGCAGCTGTGATTTGGTGACAGGCGTACATGTGCACACAAATCACCAAACCCTCAGAGGCAGGTTTCCAGAGTGTTAGACACATTTTAATGCAAAAAACAATCACAGTAATCCCTATTTAAAGGAAAACTTCGGTTCCTGCAGCTTTTACATTGTTTATAGAATGAAGTAGAACAATATACTCACCCTGAAGGCTTTCCTGATCCAAACAGTGCTTCAGGAGATATTTAGATCCAAAGTCGAGCAGCGGACATCCGTACAAACGTAGCACAATAGGGCATGCATAGCGCCGCTCCTAAAACTGCATTAATCGTCCAAAAACTCATTATTTCACCAATATTCCATCATGGTCCAGTCCCGCTACTCCTCCAAGACAGTCTGTGTCGCTCCAGACATATCTTTGAGCGCATACGCAGTACTCTCTGGAGCGCTGCCTCCGCTATCTCCTTTCTATAAGTTCCTTATCTGTAAACTGTGGCTCGAAACTTTTAGGACACCCATCATATTCAAAGTTCTCCTCCACAACATCTTCATCCGATAGATATTCATCCATTTT
Source organism: Scarus forsteni (assembly GCA_036419115.1). NCBI lineage: Eukaryota > Metazoa > Chordata > Actinopteri > Labriformes > Labridae > Scarus > Scarus forsteni. The sequence continues at coordinate 2,130,304 of JAZDUH010000400.1, read as the reverse complement.
GCACAAAACTGGAGGAAGAAAGTCGTTGTGTAGCCAGCGGTCGCCCCTGGAACAATAAGCTGTACTGCGCATGTGCGGAGGCACCCGGTCTTCTTCGTCAGCTCAGAGGTCAGCAGAGGCTCAAAGATATGTCTGGAGCGACACAGACTGTCTTGGGGGAGTAGCGCGACTGGACCATGATGGAATATTGGTGAAATAATGAGTTTTTGGACGATTAATGCAGTTTTAGGAGCGGCGCTATGCATGCCCTATTGTGCTACGTTTGTACGGATGTCCGCCACTCGATTTTGGATCTAAATATCTCCCGAGGCACTGTTTGCATCAGAAAAGCCTTCAGGGTAAGTATATTGTTCTGCTTCATTCTATAAACAATGTAAAAGCTGCAGGAACCGAACTTTTCCTTTAAAGGTATAATATCCGACATTTCACACATTTTCCTATCAGATTCACAGTAGACTGCATCATAATATCTCTCTCAGTCCATGCTCCACACAGTGAAAGCTAAGCCCTCCCCCTTCTGCCTGTGTTGATATCAGCTCTATGTAAACATCATCCGGACCGGATTGGGGCGTAAACCTTCCCTCTAGCGCCCCCTGGCGCCCCCTACCTCTGGATAAAACCCCCAGGGGGGGTGCTGACCAATCACAGAGGAGGGGCGGCGCCATGGCACGCAAAGACTCATTGTTATCGACTGATCGGCAAACATCCTCTGCTATACAGGGGCACAAATAAATACAACTGAAAATATCAAACAGACATGAAATAACTAAAGATAGAAGACTGAGGAGAGTTCATCACAATGGAGAGCCCTGCATGAGGAGGAGGCTCAAACAGGCGGAGCTGGACCTGCGTATGGACAGGTAAGTGTCTTTATATGTTTCTGTGTGAGCGTGTTAAGTGACATGTCACAGACAGGCGCATGAATAACAGAATAGGCTTTGTGTGTGTAGTTAATGCTGTTCTCTTTTTACCTTTGTCATTTGTCCGAGTCTTTTGGGCGGCGTGAAAGCTAATATGTGCTAACGTTAGACTGCGGCTAAAGCGATGCAGCAGCATGCTAACGCAGCTAACGCTAACGCTAACATAAATGAACATGAACACACGTTCAGCCTGTCTGCTGTTCTGTACTGACTGAATCCAGATCACTTTAGGTCATTTATCTCACGGGACACTGTTTAAAGTTTAGATGTCCGTCACATAAAGGTAGCAGGTCTCAGAAGCAGCACAGCTGGGGGCTGTTATCTAAATGAACCTGCATATGAGCGTAGTTTTGAGGTGATTTATGACGCAACTTTACCACTGCAGTCTGAAGTAAGAATGATTTTCTCTGTGGTATATTGGAACAGCAGCTGTGTTATGTCTCTGTGATGACCTTATTTACTAAAATACATCAGTGAATCTGCCATCTACTATAATATCTAAATATTTAATTTTTTTAAAGAATAATATAGAAAACCACTGGCTCCCACCACACTAAGTCATGCTGTACAAATGAAGAGTTTTATCTTAATGTGTTGAAGTTAGAGTTAGGTATTGGCATGTTTTTGAAAATGTCTAGTTATACCGCAATCATTTGGTTGCAGGTAGTATTACACCAAAAGAATAAGATTTTCTGTCCATGTTCACAGGTCCAACACTGCCAGAAGTACAACAGTGGAAGAGCTGATGTCCAAGCCCTTTGTCCTCTTTATTAGACACGACTACTCAGTTTTACCTGAAGTTCAGCGGCTGTGAAGAGGAAGGCCAGAAGACGGCTACATGCTGTGCTGACAGTGACTCCTAAACACCACAGTGCTCTTTCTTACACCGACAGAGTTCATTCAGCCATCTGTAAAGCACGTGTTTAATCACTACATACATTTCTCACACAAAATGTTTGTTTGCATTTCCAGTGTTGTTCAGTATCACCTTTTGCTATCTTTCAGTCATGTTTAGTTGCACATTGTCTCAGGGCTGATTATCAAAATAAAAATAAGTGAAAATTATATTTCAGTGAATTATGTATTTTGTGAGACATCCAAAATCACTTTGAAATACTGTGGTTTATTTATAACTTGGGTAAACTGCAGGTAGTTGTATTTGGCTGGCTTACCATTTGTTAAGCCTTTAGTCCAGAGACAGACACTTATAAGTTCAGTATTTTTCTCAACAATATTTTGATAACCACTTCAGTTAGGTTTTTCCAAATGAGTCTGACTTTTCATATTAGTTGATTATTTGTTATTAATATCCTGCACACAAAGTGCCCAACTGCCATGGCTTTATAACACAGAATAAATACATATCTGTAGATCTACTTTCTAGTGTTTCAAAAAGCCTAAAATGTTACTTTCTGTACTTCAAACATATGTACTAGAATAAGAAAATTGAAGCCAAAAGTAATTATTAAAGTATATATGTGCATTAATACAGGTTTAACTTACTTTTCTTGACAAAGTGCATACGTTTCTGCTCTTGTACTAAAAACACAAGGTGTGGAGTGACACAAGAGGCAAAATAGTTTCATAGTGGAAAAAGGAGCAAGTGGCTAAACAAAACATGGAAATCATTGGTCAGCAATAAAAAAAATCAGTATATTTCCTTCTCAAATTATATTTATTAAAAATAAAGATACAAAGCCTGTATGATGATAATAACTTTATCTGATGTTTCACTCACAGTGCATGCACTGATTAACCATAAGGAAAGACAATAAAAATACATTCTCTAATAAAACATTGTGGAATGAAGCAAAAGGCACTTTTAGCCAGTAGTCAAACTGTGAAAAACTTCTCAGCACTTGTCTTGTAATTCCTAAAAACATTATTTTACTGAGCAGCCCTCTGTTCTTAATTCTCTGCTGCTGCTTCAGACTCCAGGCGGGCTGTGGACTCAGAGCAGCTGCTGATGGCTCTCTCGTCTTCAGTCAGCTTATGTAGCAGCACCTGAAAACATGAACACAACACAGGCTGTCTGATGGTTTGGTGAAGTACATTTATGGATATGAAATAATAAATCACTATCACTAATCACATAATATCAAGGGCAAATTTTACTTTTTAGAAAGTGAAGTAGACATTGCATTGTAAAAAAATTGTGGTTTAGAAAAAGTCTGACATCTTTCTGCTGTAATTTCATAGGTAACAGAAAAACGTCACTTTTTGTTACATGATGTTATTTTTATGGAACATTATATACTAAAGTATTAGAATGTGATAAATTACTGACTGTTCACAGGCTGGCTTATATGCTATTCACACTCAGAAAATTCATTCAGAATACCAAATACTCTGAGTACATTTTTACTTGGAGTAGAATACTTTTTGCTTTTACAATACTAGATTCATAAATCAAAAATATTGAAATTGCTTCTATTATTTGTAACTGTGGATATGAAAACGTTTGAGTACAAATATGAAATACTTATAATTTTCGTCTATGACCACAGTTTTATCATATCCTCACAGTATGTAGTGTGACGTCCTCATAACACAGTGGTTACCTGTCTGTACTGAGGTCTCCTCCTCCGCCGCTCCGTCCCCGGCTCTAGTCGCCCCTTCTCGGCCTCATCAGCTGGTCAGAGCCGCTCTCTGAGGGCCTGATGTGTGCCAGGAAAGAGAAGAGAGCGGGTGGATTACTGAAGATTCAACACTGTCAAGATTTCTAACTTTACACCATTACAGACCTCAGACATGCTGTCGTTATTTACTTTTTCAGCTGACTTTAGCATTAGAGCCAAAAAGTAGGTGGACGTAGATCTGCTGACAGCGGGTCACGAGCATATTTACTCCAAACAAACATTACTGAAGCAAATCCTTGCAGTCTATCAAAGAAAACAACACTGATAGCAGCTATTAGCGATTAGCAGCTATTAGCGATTAGCAGCTAGTTAGCTCGTCCGTCTGTGTGTACCGTCGCTCAGCGGCCTCTGCAGCCTTCAGCCTCAGGTAAAGACTGCAGCTCTGTCTGCTCTCCGCTCTGTATCACCACCCAGGTTATAGCTTACGGAAGTGTGGGCTAACTAGCTGTAGCTGTTCGAGCAGAATTATGAATCAACAACAAAGACGGCAAACGCCGCTCGTAACAAAAAGGTAACCTTTTGTCAGAGACACAGCAGTCAGAGGATTTATCAGGACGTGCTCTGTAAACTTACCTCTCTGTTAGACGTGTTCATGAACAGCTTTATCCTTTGGTCAGTCATGTTTCTTCTTCTTGTTGACGATCTGCAGGACGTTTGGAAGGAGGGGGGGCAGTGAAGTGGAGGAGGTGTGGCTAACAGCCTCTCATTATTCACTGAACAGCCCCTTTGTTTTGATTTTCGCTCAGACGCTCTAGCGCGACACCTACAGGCCAAAAAGTCGCATAATATGCCTTTAATGTAACCATACATTTGTATCTATGTTAACTGTCCCATCACATCTGGTGTGATTAAAGTCGTTTTTCATAATGGAAACTTAACCTGACGGCATCTGGAAGTTTGATGCACATCTTACAATTCAACAATAAACAAGCTTAACATCTGATACTGAGTATAAATCTGGTTTCTCTCATTTCATGAAATTCAAAGAAAAGAGGGAGAAAAAGATGGAAAAAAAAGGGAAAATAAATGTATGTCACTCAGGATTTACCTGTGATTTCCCATATACCTCTGTTTTAGTCTTTTTTAACGTGATCTAAAAAGATGGAGTACATTATTGCAAGGAGGATGAGGCGGAGACACTAGGAGAGTATACAGTATATCACAAAAGGCTCTGCTATTTGGCGATGACAGACCAGGAGTGCAGGTGGATCACAAGCATTATGAATGGATAAGCCAGCTGCTGTGTAACTGTCTCTTAATTTTTTACTCCTATAAATGACAAAGGAACAGATTACATCTGTCCTGGCCCGGGAGCTGGCCCACACGGCGACGCGCTTCATGGCCTCTGATGTGCGCCCGATGGGCAGTCCGCTGTCCCAGTTGTTGAAGGGACAGCGGCTCTGACCGTCTCCACTACCGGGTCTTTCCAGCACACTGTTTCTGCGGTGGCAGGGATCATTCAGACCAATCAGACGCTGCGCCTTTTGTCATGGCGGTTTTACGTTGATCTGGATCACTCCCAAATTCTAATCATTTGTTCCTTGTCCCATTCCAGACTTTTCCTGAAAATTCGTCCATAACTTTTTGAGTTATGTTGCCAACAGAGAAACAAAAATCAAAAAAACAAACAGACACCAGCAACAACATAACCTCCTTGGCAGAGGTAAAAAGGTTAAAAAAAAGAGTAAGTTACCCAGCAGCATTCAAAAGAAAGGTGACTGAAGTGGCTGAGCCAGTGGGCAACAGAGAAGCTGGTAGGAAATTTGACATGAGTGAAGTTAGCATTCGTGGTTGCGTAAAAAAGGAAAGCAGAGAAAATACAGGACGGACCAAAATCAAAAGCTTTTGGCTTTTTCAGCATTTTTCCTGGAAAAGAGCATGAAAAATGTGATGTGTGTTATAAATGAGTGTGTATTATGCTTGAGAAATTATGGTACTAATGTAATTACTCCTTCATAAATGGTAGGTCATCTCTGTGTGTCTGTCAGTAAAGTCACTTCTTTGGATTTGTGTCTGCTGAATCCTTCCATGTCAGCGAGAGTTCAAGTGTTTAACTCCATTTCCAATCTCTTAAAGTAAACCTCACTGCGCTCTTTTAATAGGTAGTCTGCAAACAAGGCTGAAAAGCTTAACAGGGAGCCCTCCCCTCCTGGGCCAATTAAGAATTTATTTTGTTTAAAACTTCTTTAAGATAAATTTTACAGACTTTCTGACTTACTGATGTAAAAAGCAATGAGCCATCCATTTCTTCTTTTTGCTGAATGTGCTTTCTCTTAATGTCTGCTGGCATGGATTCTAAAAGGACAGCACTTTGCCAGGTCGGTCCTTGATTTTTGAACAGGACTGTCTCAGATCTGCAGCTGTCGGGGTAAAAAGGAGTCTCAGGGAAGAGACTGAACAGTCCTTAAAGCTCTCACTGAATGACAAGGATTGATGGATGTGATTGTACCAGTTTCCCTGATCTCCTTCATCCCCTAAAATCCAAGCAATCTCTAAAATCTCATACAGCTCCTTCTTCTGCAGCCACAAAGCTTCCTCTGTAGTGCCGTGTTCTTCCTTTAAGGCTGTACAAAAAACACAGGAAAAAAAAAAAAAAAAAAATCAAGCCCTCCTGTGTCATCGTGAGCTTATAGCGGCAGCTCCAGTAAAATCAAAAGTGCTGCCGTATGTTCCTGCAGATTTATTGGAAAAGTGTAACATGCGGCTTTGTTGTCCACTGCTGGGGTGAAAAATAGGAAAGAGGAAACATACCGGAGAAGATGAAGTAGTTATTGAAAAGTGCTGATGTTGGCAGAAGTAGAGTGGGTTCAGGACAAGATAAATGTGTAGCAGACTCACACACAGAGGATGATTAGTTACTCCAGAATGTGGATTATAAGACTTACAGGAGCAGTCCCTGTGGATGCTGTGTCACATTAACAGCCTACTTAGATCTAGGACACTCATACTGTATATCCTTTGCATTCACTTATACCGAGGATGGGCAAAATGCAGAGCACATATAGCCCTCCCTCTAACTCACTGTGACTTGCACGATCATTTCAAATATCAATTAATGGTGGTAATGAAGAAAAAAAGAGAATTTTCCATAAAAATATGGAACATATTTTTTTTCATACTGATCTTTGGTTATTTGTTTCTTGCCAAGAATCAAACAAATTTGCTGTTGCAAAAAAAAAAAAAGAACTCAAAGTTATCCTGACTTTATATGTGTGAATGCAAACAGCCACAGTTTTCCTGCAGACTTTACTTGGGTAATTTTCTTGTGCCACCGCTGATTATTTTTCCCCACCACAAGCAAATAATCAGAGAAATTCACTGAGGGTGAGTGGGGAGGGGTGATGACATCTGGTCCCGCTGTTGCAGGAAGTTTGTTTGATTGCAAAGAAAGTAACATATTGACATGTAAAAATGTTGTTGCTACTGCACGTCATCTAAATTCTTTTAAACATCTGCTCTGAAACAATCAGCACCAGGGCTTTTGGGCATCCAACGCGCCTTCCCATGCTGCTGTTGTATGCAGAGCTAAAACTCTGCAGCTTCCTTTCTCCTGTGTATTTGTCATGCATATCATGACTGTTTCATATTCACTTCTGTGTGGTACAATGCTTTAAATCATTTGTAAATGCTGCTGTTACACTTTTTAATATGCATCAGTGATGTTCGTATATAAACTGATATCCCAGTATCAACTGCTTTGTCCACTATATTATGAACAAGATTTTACATAATGTATTTTTGACATCATGTCCTACCTACTGGCGACACCCCAGCCCCAACTCCCTTAGGGAGCAAATGTGAGGGAGACATTATCCTGATAACGACAGTGTTGCATGTGTGAATAAGGGCTTCAAGTAATTGCCCAGCTCAAGGCAGAATATAAATGGAATCTAAAAAAGGTTTCAAACTGATCCTTGAGGCACACTACAGTCAAATGGCAAACATACTTGAGCTTGAATAGCAATTTCTTGTCTTTCTAAAGACTTAAAGTGTTTTTACACCACAGTCCACATCTACCCAAAACCCACCCACTCTCACATTCATTCAATGATGGTTGAAGTTTTTAAGTAAGTTATACATCATATTAGTAAACACATCCACACTTTTTATACCTATTAACACGCCACAGACACAGCACTGAGCTTGAACTCACAACCTTCCAATTGATGATTGAGCTAGCAACTGAAATAAGCCAGTCACTCCACAGATAATGGCTGAGGTGGTGCAGGGTCGTCAAACGGCGGCTGGCTACGTGCAGATGTTGCAGCGGGCATCCCTCTTGACTGAGGGCCCTCGTCTGTGCGGTAACAGCTGGGTTTTTCATCAGGACAACGCTGCAGTTCACAATGCTCGCTTGACCAAGGACTTCTTCAGGGAGAATAACATCACTCTGTGGGACCATCCTGCATGTTCCCTTGATTTAAATCCCATGGAGAACATTTGGGGACGGATGGCAAGGGAGGTTTATGAAAATGGCCATCAGTTCCAGACAGTTGATGCCCTTCGTGAAGCCATCTTCACCACTTGGAGCAATGTTCCCAAAGGCTTCCTGGAAACACTCACATCAAGCATGCCCAAATGAATTTTTGAAGTGATTAACAAGAACGGTGCAGCTACTCATTACTGAGTCCTACTGAGAATTTTTTTTGTTCTTGTTTGGAGAGTTTTTTGTAATTTTTTGAGCGATGGTCTTAAACTCTTGATCAGCTGATAAACAGCCTATTTCAGTTTACTTGTTCTCAATAAATTACTTTTTCAAAGGCAGTGAGTTGGAGGGGTACGTGTATTATGTGTGCCTTTGTGCACAAGCTCTTGCTCTCGTCTCTATTTCAGCCCCACCTATTGTCTTTACCACCTGATAACATTAATACATAAACAACTATATAGACATGAGAACGCTCCTGAAAACCAGATGCCACACCTCAAGGGGCTCACCTCGAATAAATCTATTTTCAGCAGAGACAGTATGATGAGGACAGCTGTTTGATTGGCCCATGGATCTGTCTCTACCTTCAATTCATTCTTTAGTCCCTTTTTCTCTGCCCACCTCCTTTCCTTCACCCACCCCTCCAACGCAGCTTCAGTTGATGGCTGTTCAACACGAGACAGGCCCCACTCAGAATTTTCAACTACTGAGCAGGTTTTTTCTCTGTTACTGTAATGCTACGGCCACACCGCAGGTTTGCAGTGCCACAACGCGTAAAGCCTGTAACGCGCCGCGCTTAACGCCGCTGGACGCTGGACATTTTGACAAGCTGTGGACGACGGCGTCGGGCGCATGCGCAGTAGAGAGCCGGAGCCGGCCATACTCAGTGATAAACCGTGCAGGCAAATCCAGCTGGAAACGAATATTTACAGAACTTACCTTCAAAACCTGTCTCCTCAGCGACTTTCACCCAAGCCTGCTCCTTTTGTTCCAGTCTCTGTAGAGGACACCAGTAGTTTAGCTCGGATGATAGCAAACAGCGCAGATAAACCTCTCCTCCATCTTTGAGAGGGGTTTAAGCAGGAGCAGGAGGCAGGCGTCAGACATTATTAAATAAAACCTGTCTCCTCAGCGACTTTCACCCAAGTCTGCTCCTTTTTGTTCCGGTCTCTGTAGAGTATACACGCCGAATAGTATAGCTCCGAATGATAGCATACAGTGCCGATAAACCTCTCCTCCATCTTTGAGAGGGGCTTGAGCGGGAGCAGGGAGCGTCACACATCATCAAATCAATGACGTCGCTGGCGTCGAAAGTTCAATATTTTCAACTCGAGCGTCGGCGATTATTTAAGAATAAAAAGGATATAATTAATGGTTTATTTAAGATGATCCCCTCTGACATATTTTTTTCTTTCCTACCTTGTTTGATTTTTAACGACACAGACAAAAACCTGACAAAGAAATATTGATTTACTTGAATTCTTTAAGAAAACCTTTAGAAAGGTTAGATTATATGAGAAGAAGATGGACAAATGTTGAATAGTAATAAATGTCAAAAACAGTAATGAACTTTTAATGTATTCATTTTTAAGACCTTATTTTAGTCGGACAGTGTGGGTGAGGTGGGCACAACACATACTCTTACAGGGTGGCACACTTTGGAAAACAGATGATAAATATGGAGGCTAAGACTTGATAAAGTTAACTAATGATAAAAAGCTTGTTGTTTACATCTTTCAGTCAGTGGTCATACACTTTTGACTCCATCACAATAAGGCAGACTTTCATCTCCTTCTATAGAATGAAAATTCACTCTGTGTTCTAGTTCTGTCAGCATGCTGAGCTGAGCTTGGTGTGTGAAGGTGAATGCAGCTTTTTAAAGATTTATATTATCATGAAGAAGTTATTCTACCCTTGAAGTTTTTGTTTGTTAAGTTTTACTTGTTTGAATGGTTGGTTGTAAAAAATGAAGCACCTTGTCCCAACAAAAAGAGGTCAGCTCGGAGCAATCTTCAAGCTTTATTCTGTAAACACAACAAACACAAATCAACCTCTGGGGTACAACAGTTTATCCAAGCTCTTGATGTGAAAGAGCCTGCAAGGCTCCACAAAAAGCTGCTGTCGCTTCTAATCACTGCCGTATTGTGCAGGAAAAGAGGAAATTTGTGGTATTTTATGCATAGTCAGTTCCGATGATCATCCTCCCTATTGTTGGCGTCTGTGGCGCTGAAATGACAGCATCATTATTGCCTCTTTGAGCACAGTGGTGACTCGGCCTTGTTCCCCTCCGGCCTGATGAAATAAGAGCCGTGTAAGAAATGACTGGCAGTGGCGGCGATGATGACGCTCTCGCTCTCTCTGGAGTTAGGAACAGTTATCTTTTTGATGGTTTCCCTTTATGCAAACACATGCTCAAATCAGAGAAATTGAACCAACAGAAGCTGAAACTACTCTGACAGTGAATCAAAGCGGCCCGTATTACCATGCTGTGTTTGATTAGCGACCGTACGAAGATGTCAAAAATGATGACAAGTCATGGAAGATGAGGATCTAAATATAAATAAATACACGCATTAAAAGACGGTCTCACGGGCTGTTTGAATCACAGGAGTCTTTTCTGCTCTCTGGAGTGTCATACTCTAATATGTAAAATTATCATGCTGATGCTCGACTTCCATTGTGCAGCTGGTGTCACCTCTGCTTTGACACATCGTTTAAAAATAGATAAAATATATCTAAAGCACAAGGTGCAATATAATCATCCTGTGCTTAAAACATTGAAACATCATAATTCTGCATATTAAGATCTTATATTTCGGTATTGTTGGAATATTATAGCTGGCCCGTCCGTGACCCACTGGAGTGTGTTTACATGCACCCCTAAAATAGCAGCATGACAGCATGATATAATGCACAGGCAAAGGTAATGATGGGGTGAAAACACCTCGGGTGTCCCTGGTCTCGTACAGCCTTTACTTCCAGTATGGACTAAAATCAGCACAGCACTTGGACTGCCATCTCAAATTAGTTACACTACCTGTTTGTCCTCCTCCCTGTTGTCTTGTCTTGTCCTGTCTGTCACTGTTTCCCCTTCTTTCATACTGTGGCGTGGCACGGCCCTCCCCTTCAGCTCACATCAGGGGTTAAATAAAGTTTTAATTGATGGAGTAGCCTACAGGGAGGGCTGGTGATGGATAATCTTTTGGATTCAGAGCACGTGAACAGTTTAAACTGTTTTATTATGTTTGTATTTTGTATTTTTTGAGCTACGATTACATAGGCATATTAAGAAGTAAAACAAGAAGTCTGTGAATTATCCAAATTCATTATTGTTCACTTGCAACTGTTACATGATGCTTTTAATTTAGAATGAATTATTCAGAAATAAACAATTCAGAACTAAAGTTTTCTCCTTTGTGTTTACATGGAAATAGAGATTCCAAATTGAGGTTAACTTGGAAAACAGATTTTTTCACCTTTATTCAACGCCGGGGGGTTTGGTTCTGATTGGACAGGGGCAGACATTACATAGAGATGTATTTATGCCTACAAAAGATAAACTGCAGTTCAGTGTCTCCAGAGTCTCTGTTAGGGAAACCTCATCCAACTTGGATGCTACATTTATAAAAAGGTCAGCATTTTAATGCTTACATCCATCCACTCTTTCATAACTTCCAAATCCTCTAAGGCTCCAATTACATAAATTGTCTCAGCTCAAGTCCAACGCTTGCTTTGGACAGCCTTCCTGTTCCCATCAGCGTCCCGTACGTTATTGCGACAGAACAAGGAAACGAGCATGTGCAGAAAAAAACGAAAGGAATTTTAAGCAGAATTAATGTATAAGCGATCGAGGAATTATTAATTTGGATTTATCATCAAAATAAACCAGCTACTTCCTTCAGAATTAAGTTTTATTCTGAATAATCATTTTCATTTGTTATTAGGGGTGTACATGGTCATTGTTAATCCTTTTAAAGAGGATTAAAGTTTTATACAGAATTAAAGGGTAAGTTCGGTTTCTACAGCATTCACATTGTTTATAGAATGAAGTAGAACAATATACTCACCCAGAAGGCTTTCCTGATCCAAACAGTGCTTCGGGAGATATTTAGATCCAAAATTGAGCGGCCGACTATACTATTACAGTATAATAGTAGCACACGGGGCATGTATAGCCCCGCTCCTAAAACTGCATTAATCATCCAAAAACTCATTAGTTTCACCAATATTTCATCATGGTCTGCTCGCGCTACTCCTCCATGACAGTCCGTGTCGATCCAGACATGTCTTTGTAACTGTGCTGACCTCTGAACTGAAGACTGCTCTCTGGCCACTCCGCGCATGCGCAGTACTCTCTGGGGCGCTGTTCTTCTCTTTGTCTCTGCGTCCTCCTTTCGATGAGCTCCTCATCTGTAAACTCTGGCTCGAAACTGTAAGGACACCCATCATATTCAAAGTTCTCCTCCACAACATCTTCATCCGATAGATATTCATCCATTTTGCACAAAACTGGAAGAAGAAAGTCGTTGTGGAGAAGGTGGTCTTCCCCCGAAACAATGAGAAGAAGAACGTTTGCGGGGAAACAAATGTTCTTCAGTTCAGAGGTCAGCACAGTCACAAAGACATGTCTGGAGCGACACAGACTGTAATGGAGGAGTATCGTGAGGGGACCATGACGAAATATTGGTGAAACTAATGAGTTTTTGGACGATTAATGCAGTTTTAGGAGCGGCGCTATTCATGCCCCATGTGCTACAATTATACGGATGTCCACCGCTCGATTTTGGATCTAAATATCTCCTGAAGCACTGTTTGGATCAGGAAAGCCTTCTGGGTGAGTAGATTGTTGTACTTCATTTTATAAACAATGTGAAAGCTGTAGAAACCGAACTTATCCTTTAAAGGGGAATTAAAGTTGTCATGTAAACGTAATAATTGTCTGTTGCATGTTGCCGTGCCCTGGTGGGGACAAATGCACATTGATGTGTTCTTTGGTATTTATAAACCCTATGGGTTGAGTTTTTACAGAGTGTCTTGCGTGCAGGGGCCTGGATTGTTTGTGTCCACTTTTTTGGGACTTAGCTTTTCCTTACAGTCCTTTAAACTTTTTCCTCTCCTGAGTTCAGCTGGTCTGAGGGACTTGTGCTTTAGTTTACTTTGCTGTTTCTGTACGTATGTAAAGGTTCTATGATCTAATTTTTTTGATCTTCTACTGTTCAGTGTTGATGAGCCTGTGTGAGTTGTAACCTCAGTTTTTTGCTTTCTTAACTGACATGAGTGGCACCCAGTGTAGTCCTCTACTGCTGTAGCTCACCAACTTCAGGATTTCACATGCTGTGTGCTCAGGAATGACCTTCTCAGCTGCTGTCATAGTTGTCTTTCTGTAATCCAAAACCATGCAACTCATTCTCATCTGGGCATTTTCATCTGCCACTCACTGGATATTTTCTCTTTTTGGACCTTTGTTTGGAAGAAAACCTCAGAAGAAGTGCAGTTTCTGAAATACTCAGACCAGCTTGTGTGCCGTGCCTTATTCAGAGTTGCTTAAGTAACATTTTCTTCCAATTTTGATGCTTGATTTGAGCTTTGGCAGGTGTCTTGACATGTTCATAATGTTAAATGCAATGAGTTGCTGCCATGTGATTGGCTGATCAGCCATTTGTGTAGAGAAGTTCCTTAAAGAGAGGCTGGTCCCTTTTTGTTAATGAGCTGGGCTAAATTGAAGAAGGTATTGTGGACAAAGCCAAAACCAAGATTTCAACATGGCTGCCTATTTTTAAACGACGTTTTGAAAAGTCTCTGGCAAGGCAGCATCTTTTATTTTCTTCATTGAAACCAGTAAATGCATAAATTCCTCCTGTCTATCAAATATGTGAAGTAACTGTGTGTGTTACACATGGAAAGACTCTGCGGGCTGCTAAAATAATGATGGCCTTAAATAGAATCAACACTTTGATCACTGTGTTGATGGTTTGCTCTATTAGTACATCAAACTACAGTACATACAGTAACTTGGTAGGCTGTAATTATGTTTTGTAGGAATATTTCATGCTGATAATGCTGCTAACCTGCAAATCTGAGTATCATCATCCCTCCACCTAGATCTCTTGCCCATGCGGTGCTGCTTTCATATACAATCCTCAGACTTGTTAATGAGCTCTTCAGGCCATGCTCCAGTGACTACAACAATAATTGCCTCCACACCGCTGCAGATCCTGTTGCCTTGCTTTCTGTCAGCAGGCAGGCATCAGCACTACCACCACCCACGTACACCTGAAGGAATTCAAGATCTTCATTAAAATGAGGAGAGGGCTCCTGTTTCCTCCATCGCTGCTTCCCTGCCCCCCGTTTCCCTGCTTGCCTTCATGACTGGCAACAGGTTTGTGTGAATACATCCATTAAATTGGATTCCTGGCCTGCAGGGAGTGACAAACAGAAAGAGGTGTTTGAACCAGGGAGGAAGGATGATGTGCGTTTTGGGTGCGACTGGAAAACACTCCCTGTAGTAATAACATGGCTGTTTGGTCTGCTTAAGCCCCGATTTCCACAGAGCAGGCCACTGATGTGATTCAGACACAGTCAATTTGGAGGATGGCTGATCACAATGGAAAAGCAGTGAGAGCTGTCCAGTTTGGAGCGGGAACCACCCCAAGAGTCATTTGTTTGCAAACTAAGTAAACAATTACTTTTACAGAAAGCATTTAGTGATTTTGTACACCCTTCTGCTCATGACTTCTTCTCCAACTTTTAAAACTGGTGTCATTATCTCACTGAAGCCGCAGGCTGCCTTCTGTCTGCTGCTTTGCTTACAGTCTGCTTTACCCCTCAAACCAGCCGCTGGAGGGAAACCAGGCCAGCACTACGGCAGCAAGTCTGACCAACCAGGACTGAGCCTTTCCCCATTTCGGTGTAACACATCCTTCAGTGACACACAGCTTCAGCACTTTAAAGAAAAGTATAGCTCACCAGAGTCAAATATAGAGCGGTGCGGGAATGAGTCCAAAAACGCAGAAGAGAGTTCACATTTATCATTTCCTGATCTCCAAGGTTGAAATTATATATCTAGAATACCAGTTCTGGATAAATGCCTGAAAAAACAAACATATCTGATTTAAAGGAAAAGTTCGGTTTCTGCAGCTTTTACATTGTTTATAGAATGAAGTAGAACAATATACTCACCCAGAAGGCTTTCCTGATCCAAACAGTGCTTCAGGAGATATTTAGATCCAAAATCGAGCGGCTGACATCCGTATAATGGTAGCTCATAGGGCATGTATAGCACCGCTCCTAAAACTGCATTAATCGTCCTAAAACTCATTAGTTTCACCAATATTTCATCATGGTCCGCTCGCGCTACTCCTCCATTACAGTCTGTGTCGCTCCAGACATGTCTTGGTGACTGTGCTGACCTCTGAACTGAAGAAGAAGAATGTATGCTGTAAACAATGTGAAAGCTGTAGAAACCAAACTTACCCTTTAAAGTGTTATCAGAAATAAGTACAAAAAATGAATCTGCTTTAGAATTTTAAGGCCTTGTCTTTTAGGTAATGACAAACTGCTAATAAGGACCACTAATATGTCCAAGGACCCTTATGCAAGCTTCTCTAATTGTTTTAATATTCAATAATTCACGCACTACTCGTGAGAACAAACTTGACCAGATCACTCAACTATATAGAAATTCTCCAACTAGAGGTTAATGCCTGACATTACATGTTGGTAGTTAAGCAGTTCTTTCAAAGTCATACTGCTATGTTGCCATCATAGTTCAACAATAGCTTTTAATTCTGATGTTGGTGGGGTGTCGGTTGCGCAACCTGAATGTCGCAGGTTTGAGCCCTGCTCCAGTTGTCACTTGGTGATGTGTCTTTGGGCAAGACTCTTAACTCCAAGTTTCTCTGACTCCTGTGTCAGTGCATGTAAGTGGGCATGAATGGATGTGAATGTGTTTGTGGATATTGTTGGATAAATGACAAAGAAACTCCACCAACAGTGAGTGACTGTGAGAGATATATCAGTGTATCATTTGTTCATTCCATATCCGTTTTAGAATCCAAAATCGGAAAACGGATAACGGCCTATTTTTCGCTGTTTTGATTTTGTTTTGAAATTAAAAATAGAATGTAAGAGAATGGAATTATCATGGGATTTTTGTTCTATTCGTTTTTGGTTTGTATCATTTTCGATGTGTTGTGACCCGGGAGTTGTTGACTTTTTTCTCTATCAAAAATGATACAAACTGTCGTAATGCTGCGTTCCAGTAACCTCAGAACTGGGAGTGACATCATCTCCGACTTATCAGCATTCCAGTTGGAGTCTGAAAAAAACATGCCGATCTACCAGGCTATTGTTAGCTATTGTTATTAGCACTCCCTGCATTGTTGTTCACAAGTATCACATGAAGAATTTGATTATCACTATGGCAGCATTTTAGTAAATATAAGTCTAACAATACTATGTATACAGCTGAGCTAGAGCGACACACCCCAGTCAGAAGTGCAAATAAATTGATTATTACAGGAGCTAAATAACAGTTCACTCTGGGGGCTTCCATCTTGGATTGTCAACTTGGGGATGGCGAGGTTTCACCGAGTTCCTAGTAGGAAATTCCGACTTCGGGGGACGTTCCAGTTGCAGTTTCCTACTCGGAACTCAGAAATTCCTACTTCTGACTACAACTGGAACGTACCACAAGACGTCACCAAAGCCAAAGGGTGTGTATGTTGTGTTGTAGCTCAGACCTTCCTCTGAACTCTGCATTGCTTTACAACTTCTTTTTTCAACAACTTACAGGATGCAAAGCGACGAGGTAATGTATCTCTTTCTAGTTACATAGCGGTAGTTTTTGATGTGTGACAACAAGAAATTTTCGGAAAACTTAGTATCGTAGTTTTGTAGCCGGCTATATATCGCTACTTACGGTGCTCTAAGATGTGTCAAAATAATATAAAATTGCTCTAGTTTTAATTGTCTTGTTCCTGAAGTTGAGTATCCAGGCCAGTCCAGCCCTGTCCGACCCGACCGGAAGGCTAAGGAATAGCATTTATAGATAACCTATTTTGATGCTATAAAACTTAAAGTGTGTATTTAGATCAGGCATATATCTAAAAGTGAGACTTTTTTGCAATTACTTAGAAACTCCTCACAGTCCCTTTGAAACGTACGTTTGTCCCTTTACAAACGTAAAACTCTGCCTTATCGGAACCAATAGGAGAACTGCAGGGTAGGAAGATTGACACATACAACAACTAGCCAATGCAGACCAACTAAAACATGGAAAAATGAGACTGTCCAAGTCTAAAAATCCTTATGATACCAAGTCAGTAAATGAGCAATGATTTTTAACAAATGGAAAAAAAACTTTTGGCTGTTCAACTCAAATTTGTTTCAAGACACAAACACAAAACCCATCCACCCAGATGTGCATTAACACACTCTCTTGAAAATTAATAAATTAACAAAACTTTCTCAGTCCTAGAAACTTAACGTAGCACTGGGTCCACGTTAATCCTCAGTATGAAACGAGTCATGCCTCAGTTCCTTCACTGTTTGAAGTCAGAACAAAAACAACCAAAGGGAAGAAAAGTGGTGGACAAGTCCGCAGCAGGTCCCACCATCTGCTCACAACGGCCTGAGGTATGCTCACCAGCTCCATGAACTTCCTCAGGTGGCTCCCAATAAGTGCTGGAAGCACCTGGATCCTCCTTGAACGTCAGGTTCTGTGCCAGACAGGTGTATAATCCACCATGGGCTGGTTGGTAAACGTGTTCATTTTTCTCCACATTCTCATCCCCCCATATTCTTTCTGTGGGAGAGATTGATTACAAAAAGTAAAAACAGAGATTGACAGAAAAACTTAAATAATTACAACATCTTTACCAAAAGAGAAACATATACACACAAATAAAAACATGTATTTATATTCTGCACGGGGCCTACAACAATGAGTTTTAATTTGTGGGCCTAACAAACTCCTAACACTTGTGCTGAATAAAATTTTCCGAGGGACCTTTTTGTGCTCGAATCTCCCTCATTTTTATGCTTTTTTTTTATCCAGCACCCTCCAGAGATATGAGTGACTCAGTTTTTAAGTAATGTAGTTCTTGGCCCAAGACTTTCAAAGAAAAAAGAAACAGCTTTGTCTTAAAATGATGTAAAGTATGATTCTGACCTCGTAGCACACCATACCTATTAATCTGCTTCTTTAATGTCCACCTCTACCTCTCAGTCGCAGTGGAGTTTAGTCAGCATTTGCAGCCTCTACCTTCCAGCCATATTATTCCCCCTCATGTTTCCCGAGACCTGAGCAGATGAGGTCCCTCCACTCCATTAGCTTCCAATTAAAAAGGGATCAAAAAGTGGTCTGAATGCTCATTTAACTACTGTTTTGGCAGAAGTTCATGAAACTGGTCGCTGTTTAGGGGAAAAGAGGACATCTCTCCAAGACAGAATCAGCCTCATGTTTTCTTAATTGGATGTATGCATACAAGAAATCCATCTGCCTCGTGGAGTTTGTGCTCCCCTGATGCTGGCTTATGGGTCAGATGTTTGCTCATTTGTGCAAAGATAGTAGAGTTAAGAACAACATTTTGGAGCCAAAGCCTCCAAATCAGCTGACGCAATACGTTTACAATAAATTAAAACAAGACAAAAAAGATGGTGCATTTAACATCTTGCTTTCGACAAAAAGTTTACATTCAAAATTATGCTGAACACGTGCTTCATGATTTTAAAGTGTTCTCTGGAATATCTTTGTGTCTCAGAAAGCATTTCAGGTCAGCAGCCAGCTGGAGAATCTACGCCCTGGCTCAGTATTCTCAGGATGTTGTGGTGAGTAGTGACTTCAAGTCTTTTTCTACAACTGCAAAGGATTTGCTGTACATCGCAGGTGTCTTCTCTATTTTCCATTTAAAGCAGTGATCTCTTTATGTCCTTCACTAAAGGTGTTTAATAGCTGATGGTCAGGATGCCCCTCTTTGTGCCCAGACCTACTATATATTGCCAAAAGTATTCGCTCACCTGCCTTGACTCGCATATCAACATAAAGATGTTATGAGGTGTTTCTAAGTATTTACAAAAAATTTTCACTTTTAGATATATGCCTGATCAAAATACACACCTTAAGATGAGTTTTATAGCATCAAAATAGGTTATCTATACATGCTATTCTTTAGCTTTGCAGTCGGGTCGGACAGGGCTGGCCTGGCCTGGATACTCAACTTCAGGAACAAGACAATTAAAACTACAGCAAATTTATATTATTCAGACACGTCTTCGAGCACCAGGCTGTAAGTAGCCATATATAGCCGGCTACAAAACTACGATCCTAAGTTTTCTAAAAATTGCTTCTTGTCTCACATCAAAAACTACCGCTATGTAACGAGAAAGAGATACATTACCTCGTCACTTTGCATCCTGTAAGTTGTTGAAAAAAGAAGCAACAACAGCAAACCCACACTTTGCCTTGGGTCACGTCTTTACGACACGCTGTGCATGCTCATGGGTAGTCGAGTCTTTATGTCACCAGAAATAGATTCTCCTCATAGCACCTTCAAGTGACATCCCATTCCTAATCCATAGAGTTCAATATGCTGTTTGTCCACCCTTTGCAGCTATTACAGCTTCAACTCTTCTGTGAAGGCTGTCCACAAGGATTAGGAGTGTTTATGGGAATTTTTGACCATTCTTCCAGAAGCACATTTGTGAGGTCACACACTGATGTTGGACGAGAAGGCCTGGCTCTCAGTCTCCGCTCTAATTCATCCCTAAGGTATTCTTTCGGATTGAGGTCAGGACTCTGTGCAGGCCAGTCAAGTGCATTCGCACCAGCCTCTGTCATCCATGTCTTTATGGACCTGCTTTGTGTACTGGTGCAGTCATGTTGGAAGAGGAAGGGGCGAGCTCCAAACTGCTCCCCTAAAGTTGGAGCATGGAATTGTCAAAAATGTCTTGGTGTGCTGAAGCATTCAAAGTTCTTTTCACTGGAATGAAGGGGCCAAGCCCAGCTCCTGAAAAACACCCCCACACCATAATCCCTCCTCCACCAAACTTTACACTTGGCACAATGCAGTCAGACAAGTATCGTACTCCTAGCAACTGCTAAACCCAGACTCGTCCATCAGATTGCCAGACGGAGAAGTGCGATTCGTCACTCCAGAGAACGCGTCTCCACTGCTCTGGAGTCCAGTGGTGGCGTACTTTACACCACTTCATCCACGCTTTGCATTGCACTTGGTGATGTGAGGCTTGGATGCAGCTGCTCGGCCATGGAAACCCATCCATGAAGCTCTCTGCACTGTTCTTGAGCTAATCTGAAGGCCACATGAAGTTTGGAGGTCTGTAGTGATTGACTCTGCAGAAAGTTGGCGACCTTTTCGCACTATGTGCCTCAGCATCCGCTGACCCCTCTCTGTCAGTTTACAACGTGGCCGACCACTTTGTGGCTGAGTTGCTGTCATTCCCAAACACTCCCAGGTTCTTAAAATACAGCTGACAGTGGACTGTGGGATGTTTAGGAGCGAGGAAATGTCCTGACTGGATTTGTTGCACAGGTGGCATCCTATCACAGTTCCCCGCTGGAATTCATTGAGCTCCTGAGAGTGACCCATTCTTTCACAAATGTTTGTAAAAGCAGTCTGCATGCCTAGATGCTTGATTTTATACATCTGTGACCATGGAAGTGATTGGAACACCTGATTGTGATTATTTGGATGGGTGAGTGAATACTTTTGGCAACATAGTGTATGTGTGTCTGAAAGTTAGGAGAGGTCATTATGGCATCAGAAACATGCTCAAAGGTCCATGGCATCAGAACAAGCACTTCACATTTGTTTCACTCTCACATCATGCACAATAGTACACCTTCTTCAAGTTTTAATATCAGTGGATTAATAGATCTTTAAATCTAGGCTTATAAAGGGATAGAAAGCCAATAAAGTATGTGTGTTATTTAGAAACACTCATCTATGTGCTCTCCATCATGCATGAAACATCTACAAACAAGAAAAACACAAACATTGTAATTCTCATGCAACACGGAGTATCATCTACAAACGCCAACTCCAAAGAAGATGCAACAATTAGTGAACTGTAAGTAACAACAGAATACTATGATGAAATATATTGTATTTGTAGTACATTTGGATGATTGGACCAAAAATTACACGCCACATATTTGTGGAGGAATACGTGACGTGAGTCGGTGAGTTCCAGATAAATTTTATATTTCAAATAAGTTAATGCACTAAAAAATGCATATGTAGCATACTCTTAAACTGTGGTATTATTTTTTGATGTGAGTTCTTGTAGGTGGAGAAAATGTGTTCTTGGTACTTTGTGGCCATTTGGAGCTCAAACAAGCACATCAAAAATACTGAACTATCCCTTTAAGGGCACCAGGGTGCAAACCATGGATGTATTATAAGAACTGGATAGCGTGGCTCCGCCTTCCACCATGTAACGGATTTGAAGCCTAAATATCCCCCGTCAGGGCGCCGCCATTGTGCAGCCAGTAGAGAATTTGGGCCATAATCCGGACGCAGCTGTCGTAAACGGTGGCAACACAACTCAGCATACGCTGTACACAATCATTGTGAAGCTGCCGTAAAAGTCTAATAACTTATAAAAAAGAAACTTTTCAGAAAAAAGAGGACTTGGAAAAAACGCAGCCCAATAATACTTTCAAATCACCACAGCATACGGATGGGAGAAATATTTCTACGAGGTGTAATAATTTTTTGAAGTTGCACCAGGGCCCGTCCAGATGAATGGGGGAGACGGAAATTTGACCTATACTGCAGCCAGTCACCAGGGGGAGCAGTTTTCGTGGAGGCTTCAATTTGAGCCCAGCGACATGGCGTCCATGTTTTTTACAGTCTATGGTGCAAACCCTACACCCCAAGGCTGTGGAAGCAAGGAACTACAACACTTTCAGCTGCTTTGCCAACTGCTATAAGCAGTGGTAGTACCACAGAAAGTCAGCTTGAATCTCCCCAGCTACTAATCCAACCTCATAGAAGGTTTCCATCAAGGCTTGAACCCGCCACCATTCAGTCCCAAGCCCATGGTCATACAGATTGAACTACACTGCCTGTGGACCACTGCTCATGCATACAGTAAGATCAACATTTCAAAACATACAAATGCTTCATAAAAAGCCAATTAGATGTTCATACTGTATATATGCATTTGGGTTGGGTGAGGGGTTAAGGAGTGACATATTTTCCATGAAATCTTGACCAAAGGAGGTTAAAGTCAGATCTACTGCCTGATCCCAATCTCCACTCTGAAGCCAAAGCACTGAACCTTCACACTATGATGTTGCATCAGGTCTGCAGGGTGTGAGGGTTTTATGGCTTGAGATGATAGGTAAAAAGGACAATTTTATAACAGGACACACTTCCAGGACATAGCATGTTGCTTGGAAACAAGATCATGAAATTATAAAAGAAATGCTCAGCTTCAGCATGCAGATGTTTTTCTCTTCTACAATGATTCTCTGAGCTCTCAATAGAGTCAGAAAACAGCATTATTACTTCTGATGTATTCACTTTAAAGATACATAAATAACTTCTCTAATGTGCTTAGATAACACAAAAGTAATAAGCAAGTCTGCATGTTTGCCTTTGTTTGCATTTCACCATCTCAACCATGCTAACTTTCAAAAGAAATATGAATTAATTAATAAAAGTTTATGAGATATGCCTCAATGGGGTAAACAATTTGCTCCAGAATTTGTGTAATCAATTTTCACTTTCAGGGGCACTGGAGTCTATCCCAGCATAGAGCAAGAGGTGGGGTACACCCTGGACCAGTTACCAGACGATCCCAGGGCAGGCCTAGCCTTGCAGAGCAGATGGACCTGCATGATTCTGAAATCCTGCATATCTGTCTTGCCAACTTCCATTGTCCAACAACTTCACTCAACTAAATGCCTAACGACCCAATCAGGGAATAGAGGGTTAGGAGCCCTGCGGATGTGTCAACAGGAAGTGACTGCATGTTTGAAAACAATGGTGGCTTCTGAAGCGGTCTCAACATATTCTTTTTTTAAAAATTAGAAATAGACTACACTTTTTCTTTAAAGAAAATGTGAGGAGTTTAGAAAGAATTACAAAAAAGTCTCACTTTTAGATAAATGCCTGATCAAAATACACACTTTAAAATGAGTGTTATAGCATAAGAGGTTATCTATAAATGCTATTCCTTAGCTTCATGGTCGGGTCGGACAGGGCTGGACTGGCCTGGATACTCAACTTCGGGAACAAGACAAATAAAACTAGAGCAAATTTATATTATTCGGACACGTCTTAGAGCACCGGGCTGTAAGTGGCGATATATAGCCGGCTACAAAACTACAATACTAAGTTTTCCAAAAATTGCTTGCTGTCACACATCAAAAACTACCGCTACGTAACTAGAAAGAGATACATTACCTCGTCACTTTGCATCCTGTAAGTTGTTGAAAAAAGAAGTTGTAAAGCAATACAGAGTTCTGAGGAAGGTCTGAGCTGCATTCATTAGCATCACAACAAACACACGCTTTGGCTTGGGTCACGTCTTTTGGTGCGTTCCAGTTGTAGTCAGAAGTAGGAATTTCCGAGTTCTGAGTAGGAAACTGCAACTGGAACGTCCCCCGAAGTCTGAATTTCCTACTGGGAACTTGGTGAAACCTCGCCACCCCCGAGTTGACAATCCAAGATGGATGCCCCCAGTGTGAACAGTTATTGAGCTCCTGTAATAATCAATTTATTTGCACTTCTGACTGGGGTGTGTCGCTCTAAATCAGCTGTATACATAGTATTGTTAGACTTCTATTTACAAAAATGCTGCCATAGTGATAATCACATTCTTCATGTGATATTTGTGAACAACAACGCAGGGCGTGCTAACAACAGCTAACAATAGCCTGGTAGATCGGCATGTTTTTTCCCGACTTCAACTGGAATGCCGATAAGTCGGAGATGATTTCATTCCCAGTTCCGAGGCTACTGGAATGCAGCCTTAGGACAGTCGCCGCGTGTGCTCATGGGTAGCAGAGTCTTTATGTCGCCGGTAATAGATTCTCCTCATAACACCTTTAAAGATATGTTGGTAGCTGGTCATTCAGAGATTTTTAGGTGAGACCATTATCTCGAGCTCTACTCTAGATTTTATGGGAAGACTTTACAGAGAAGCAAATATAGGAGTGATGTGATCCCTTCTTCTAGTACAGGTGTTGCACATACAGACCACCGTAAAATTAAACGATTCCAGCACAAATTTGAAAAAACGAGGTGATTTGGTTTGAATGTAAAATGAAGTTTCAACACTAGTTGGGAGAACAAACTACACAGTGTGACTTTGAGCCACATGCTGTAGACAACAAACTTTACAATGCAAAAAATGGGGCCCAAAATGTAAAGAATACAGTTTTGTATGTAATATATATCTCCAGTTCTTGACATTTCAACTTTGTTCTCGATGTTTAATGTCAACATCTCAAGTTTTCATTTTGACTTTTTTTCTTTAAGTGTGTGTCAAGAAAAGAATGTTCATTTCCCTTTACTTTTCTCATGCCTGACCCAAAGTTTCTACGTTCTGGTCTTCCTTGGTGTAGTAAAATAATTGTATTGACATCATATTTAAAAGATTTAGGCTTTGAAAAGTCATGCCCCTCCGGTTGCTGAAAGGGAAAAATCTGGTTCAAAACCTGTCTTTAAATCTTTTAGTGTGTAATAGCAAGCCTACGGAGCAACACAGAAAAGTGATTCTACTTGTTCATCTAAAATTTTCCTCAGTTTTATATCCTCACAAGTGGGAACAATGGGCCATGTTTCTCTTTGAAACAAATGCTGGTGAGTCTGGCTGAGCTGAGCTCACACTGCATGTAGCACTATTGATTTTACACATCCTGGAAAAGTGTCCGGCTCTCCTGTGGTCACCACAAAGCCTCTGGCCAGAACCCACTCCGTCATGTTTTTATTTTATGATACAGCAAGGTCCTTGTGGGATTTATGGACTGCTGCTGTGTGGCTGAAGATATCAGAAAGGTGAAGCTTCCCTGCTGCCTTTTACTGATACAAAGATGTGGCATGAGCCAGCATGGGGTCTGTCACCTCCACACTCCCACCTCCCATTGATTCAATAAATGAAGAAAGATGCAAGGCATTTTAATAGGCAGTAAATACAGCCACCGCCTAAATTATTATACTTGCTGACTTTGTGAATGGACCGTCATTCAAGCAGACAGCTTCTAAAGTGAAAGATGCAACAGTTTGTAATTTAGCACCAAGTTAACAGAAATGTTCAAACATGGATGAAACTATGGGAGTTAAAGTGTTCTTGTGGTGATGTTAAAATGTATCCTACCTTTAAAGAATAGGCTGATATTTACCTCTGCGAAGTAGGTTATGATTTTTGGCCCTGTCTGTTTTACTGTTTGTCTGTCAGCAAAACCTACTGCCCAGGTTTAGCTGAAATTTTCAGGAGGTGTTGGTAATGGCCCAACTTAAAAATAATTAGATCTTGGTGGTGATCCATTGAACTGCCATGAGCAAACAATCGTTTTTGCTCAATGACTGTCAAACTAATAATGACATCAACATGATTCTGAGAGCTAGGTTTGGGTTTCCAGGGCCTAGGACTCATATTATGATGGTAACTTTATCATGGAACTGTTGCTTATAGATTTAACAATTCCTAGTTAATTTTGAAGGTAAATAAGCTCGGTAAGTATGCCCCTGTATGCCTCCTCTGGATGATGAAGTGCTTCTGTGCACAAGAAAATATAGCCATTAGCATTGGGACCTCTTTCTTTCCCCCTGTTTACAGCACTGGTATCTGTCTGAAAGAGCTTGCTTCATGAGGCCCCACTGAATAGATCAACCAGTCTGACGTCCTGCCATCGTTTCACCAGCCGTATAAGCTCATTGTCTCAGGATATGAAACTTTCAGGTCTTTTAGCCATAGGGAACACACTCAACCTACCTTCTGGTCAATCTAAAAGAGACAGAGGCTGTGTCCGAAATGGCATACTAATGTACTACATACTACATACCGAATGTGTATATACTGTATACTACATTCTATTAGTATGATTAGAATGCCAACCATTCACACTGTAGTATACTACTAACTTTCCCATGATGCATTTCAAACCTTAGACGACGAAAATCAGAAGCACACCAGGCTATCAAATATCTCTGTTGATTCGCCACATTTGAGAGTTCAGAAAGCATTTTAGGCCAGAAAGTCACCGCGTAGAATACCAAAATGCGGTCATTTGAGCCATAAAATGCACGGATACAAATTTCATGTTGGTATTTCGGACATTCCGTTATGAGCGCCATGATGCTATTGAAGAAACTTTCGGTCGGCTCCAAAACAAGAGTCCATTTACAAAAGAGTTAAAGAACTAAAAGGAGATGATAAAAGATGTGTTTATTTTGAAAACGTGAAGTTTGCTAGTGGCTGATTATTAGCTGAATGCCAGGCGGTTTGGTCGGTCCTAATACATGGCGCAATGCATTACGGGGCTCGCAATGCATTGTGGGGTGTTTGAGTGTGACTAGTATGCCCACCACGCATGCTTAAAATTTTTTCCGATATAGTACATCCAGGTATTTCTCGCACACTCAATCTTTTCATACTATCTAATGTGAACACACTGCATACTCATTTTGACGTCACACTTAGTATGAGTAGTACGTTAGTATGCCATTTCGGACACAGCCAGAAAGATGGAGGCAGATCCTCAGGCCTTCAAACATGTTATTTATGCTTTAATAATCAACATTTTTAAATGGATATATATGTTACATCTAATATTCAACAGACAGCCTCAGGTGAACACTTGAGCTTCATCTTTCAACACTTTTGTATTTGGTGCCAAGTGAGATTGCAAAAATAGGAAGTGACAACATCTACATACCATGATAATGTTATGGTATCTCCACCTCAAGCTGCAGCTGTCAGAGGTATGGCATGTTGTTAAAGATCCTCACAGCAGTGCAGATGTTTACGCACAGGTTGAGATTACTTGTTGACAGATGTGAAGTTGATCTTGTCTTCTTGTGGACATTTAGCATCTGTGCTTTAACTCCCATAGCTGCCTTGTTTACAGTATGCTAACAGGTGAAGAAAACACATCATTAGACACATTAAGGTGTAAACTGAAATGGGTAGCAGATGTGGATGTGGTTTGATTGTCTTACTGACGTGCACAGCTCAGTTCAGCGCTTTTCCCTGCAGACCCCTCTAACAGGTGAGGCTGTGAGAAAGCATAAGATACTAACGAGGATGTATTCAGCTGAGTTCAGTGTCCCTTGGGGGATAGCACAAAGCTTGAAGTGTGCTGGAGTTGATTACATGGTTTTAAGGAGGAACATGTTGAGAGCAATAGAGGTTGATAATGAAGAGTGGAATTATTAATCCTTGCATGTGGATGGCTGAGCCTTTTGGGGATGGTCTGTGGGATGTTCCAGACAGGCAATTTTTTGAGTATTATTATTTCTTACTCTCTTATTTTGCCCCTGAACCAGCTTTTTGGGAAATTTATGAACATTTGCAAAGAAAAATACTACATTTTATCAGTTTGAACATTAGATATATTGCCTTTATAGTGCCTTCAATTGGATATAGGTCAAAAAAGATTTTAAAGTCATTGTATTCTGTTTTTTTTTTTTCAGGGTTTACCCACTGTCCCAGCTTAACTGGAACTGGTGTTTGTACTGTAATGCCACGCTTCCATCAATAAAAAAGAGGGCCTTTACCTTCAAAACATCTCTGTCTTTTTCAGCTGACTGTTGCAAAAGTTAAATGTTGAAGTCCTGCATGTTTGAGAATATTGTCTTGAATCCAGCAGAATTTAGGATGTGGGAACTGAAGGTGCTAATATGTTCACTCAGTTTGGCATTTTACAACTTATTCTGCACCACTCCAAAACGATTTTTCTCCAATAAAGCATAATTGGTTGGATGAAGGTAAATGGTGGTACAGCACATGGTGCAGAGGCCTCATAGCAAGTTCAATTCCTGGGTCCTACTAGTATGACTAGTAACTCCAAACTGCTCTTAGGAATGAGTGTGAGCATGAGTAGTGTCTCTCTATGTGGCCCTGTGATTGGCTGGCAACTGATTTAGGGTGTACCCCACCTCATCCAATCTCATCCAATGTCAGCTGGGATATATTATTTGAAGATAAAAGGTACTCAGTGTATAACATCAACACGCTTTTATGTTTTAATAACTTTGTGAGCGATAAGAGTGTTTAAGCAGAGGCAATGTAAAATGATCATTTCAATTACAAACAAATGAGAGAAGCAAATACTATATCAATACCTCATGTCCTTATTTTGAAATATATATCATAGCACAGTGTGTGGGTTAACACTAGAAGTGCTCTGAGATCACAAACATGCACCAAAACATTTCCAACATTGTCTAGTGCCTTCACCAACATTCTCTGAAAATGTCATCAAATTCAGCTAAAGGTGCTATGAGGAGAATCTGTTACCGGCGACATAAAGACTTTGCTACCCATGAGCACGCACAGCGACTGTCGTAATGCTGTGTTCTCATAACCTCGGAACTGGGAGTGACATCATCTCCTACTTGTCAGCGTTCCAGTTGAAGTCGGAAAAAAACATGCCGATCTACCAGGCTATTGTTAGTTGTTGTTAGCACGCCCTGCGTTGTTGTTCACAAATATCACATGAAGAATGTGATTATCACTATGGCAGCATTTTTGTAAATATAAGTCTAACAATACTATGTATACAGCTGATCTAGAGCGACACACCCCAGTCAGAAGTGCAATTAATTGGATTATCACAGGAGCTAATTAACTGTTCACACTGGGGGCATCCATCTTTGATTGTCATCTCAGGGGTGGCGAGGTTTCACCGAGTTCCCAGTAGGAAATTCCGACTTCGTGGAACGTTCCAGTTGCAGTTTCCTACTCAGAACTCGGAAATTTCTACTTCTGACTACAACTGGAACGCACCAAAAGACGTGACCCAAGCCAAAGCGTGTGCTTGTTGTGATGCTAATGAATGCAGCTCTGACCTTCCTCAGAACTCTGCATTGCTTTACAACTTCTTTTTTCAACAACTTACAGGATGCAAAGCGACGGGGTAATGTATCTCTTTCTAGTTACGTAGTGGTAGTTTTTGATGTGTGACAACAAGCAATTTTTGGAAAACTTAGTAACAGTTTTGTAGCCGGCTATATATCGCTACTTACAGCCCGGTGCTCTAAGACATGTCCAAATAATATAAATTTGCTCTAGTTTTAATTGTCTTGTTCCCAAATTTGAGTTCAGCCCTGTCCGACCCAACCGCTTAGCTAAGGAATAGCATTTATAGATAACCTATTTTGATGCCATAAAACTCATCTTAAAGTGTGTATTTCGATCAGGCATATATCTAAAAGTGAGACTTTTTTGTAATTACTTAGAAACTCCTCACAGCATCTTTAGTAACATTTTGAGTTAACAAACTAACAAATGCACTCAGAGCATGTTAAGCAGAGGTAACAAGTTTCCAGAAACAAAATGATTAACTGGTTTATTTTTACCAGCTGCTCACCCTGCAGTGACCTCTGCTATAGTGGCAGGCAGGCATAACCTACCGTGCTGACGTTACATGATGCAACTTGTGACACGGCTTGTAATCAATACTATGAGAAGCTCATGGTGGACCACAGGAGCTGAAAGTTTGGCTATCTCTGGGGGTGAAGGGATGAGGTCTGTAGGGAGAGATGGGCAGTAGAAGAGAGAGGACAGATAGAGAGACTTTTTCTGCAAACAAGATGACATCCAGAATCTGTGTTTACATGAACATCATTGAGAATAATTTGCAAATACCACCTCTCCAGGTTGGATTAAAATTTACCTCTTTGCTGCATCAGATCAGAAATGTAAAACATACATCTGATACAGAACTAAGACTGATTTTACATAAATGCTGCCTGATGCAGGGGGCCTCTGTTTGGAGGTAAGCCACAGGAGAGAGAATCATAGATTTACCCGCCACTGCAGATAACCAGCAGCCTCCAAAGTGAATGTCCTAAAAGCTTAAATTCGGGACAGCCAGCTATCTCCTTTCTCTGGGCAGACAGAAAACATACTGTGAAAACCTTGGCAGCATTTGAGTCCAACTAAGACACAAGTGAGCAAGCAGCTGAAAAATAACTAGACCTACTGCCTGGTGGAAAAAGGCATGAAAGCAGAGTGGTGGGTAAAGAACAGCTGGAGCGGGGTTTTGTGTTTGTTTGACTGTTTAAAGCATTTGACTTTATTGATGAGGGTGGATGTTTTGTCAGTATCTTTAAATGTTGGCGTTAGTTCAGAGTAAGAGGCTCAAACTTATATTTAAAAAATGGATATAAACATCGCCATATGAAGTTGCAGACCTCACAATTCTCAATATTCTGTTCAATTGTAGATTTGTGCCAAGTTTGACAAAGTCTATAAAGGGATTCCTAAATAGGTTTTTTAGTACACAGTGACCTTAACCTCTTACTCAAGAGTCAGAAGTTTGGAGGAGATCCCCAAAAGCGTTTAAGATAGAGATATCAGATCGATAAGCTAGATTTATATAAGAAACATAATGTGGAGTCATTGTTTTAACAAGCAAGGCATGAACATGAGGCCCGGTGACTAACACTTAGGGCTGAACGATTCTAGGAAAAGATCTAATTGCGATTTTTCTGGCAGATGTGATTTCAGTTTGATTCAGGATTTCCTTCAAATCAAGCTTAAAGCTAGGGTCTACGATCTGAAAACCAGTTTGGCTGTTGAGACAGATCTGAAAAACGCAGCCTGCCCCCCCTTCACTCACCCCTCCCCTCAGTGTTCCAAGATCCCGCCCCCAGCTCGTGTAGCCTCCAACACTCCCCCTCTGACAGAGCAACAAGCAGCTGGCATAAAATACCACACAACAACCAAAATAACTCAGCTCAACTGAAAGTAACAAACACGACAGTCATCCCCCTTGTAACACACAGCGGCAGCCATTTCAATTGGACTGGCGGCGAAGCGGATCTGGCGTCGCCAGAGCAGAGCCAGCCGGTGGCCCGTGCTGCGGCCGGCCGTTCGGTAGCCGGCGGCCAATGCAGTGTTCAACAATCCCAAATCATTCTGCAGCTTTTTCCACCGTACGATTCTCCAATGCTGAGTCTCCGATGGGACCTGTATTGCTCATATTTCTTCCTTACTTCAGCCTTTTCCTCAAAACTTTTACGTTTCCTTCTCTTCGATGTGGAGGGTAACAGAAGCCGCCTCCCGGCTCTATGACGCTTCAGTAGCTGATCACCGCTACATGAGAGAGGTAGTGGGGAGGCGGCAGGACCATGGGCGAGACGGTGCGGAGCAGGGGAGACAGGGGATTGGATGGACTCACGGACCAACTATTATGCTGCTTTGCAGCGGATATACTCAATGGATTTTTTTCATTCTTTTTGGTCTTTATATTGCGTAGATCGGACCATAGGACCTTATAAACGGTGTTATTAAGATGTACCAAGCTTCCAAATTGTAGACCATAGCTTTAAGTGCAATACTCACAATGTTTTCAATACAGATAAAAGTACAGAATTCAATGATCAAAAGAACACAACACATTTTTCATCATCTAATATTGATGATAAACAATCTGGTACCATTATTTAAGGGATACTCCAACTTCTTCACCTAAACAGAGATTACCAGCACTTCCGTAAATGCAAGTTGCATGCAAATTTGTAAAAAAGTATGTATGAAATGGACAGATCCTGGGTCGTTCAGCAAACTTGCAGCTTTGGCGATCACATGATTGCGTTGTCTGAAATTGCATATTTGATCTGAAAATCAGCCCCAACTACCACTTATCCCTTTCAGGGTAGCGGGGGCTAGAGTCTATCCCAGCTGATATTGGGCTATAGCAGGGGTACACCCTGGACTGGTTGCTCGATGTCAGCCGACCTCGAAGCCAAAAAGAGAGATGTACAACCATTCACGCTCACACCCAATTGAAATTTGGAGTCACCAATTGACTAAATGAGCAATGTTTTTGGTCTGTGGGAGGAAGCTGGAGCACCTGGAGAGAACTCATGCGTGGGGAGAACATGCAAACACAGAAAGGCCCTGACCAATATGCGGTTTGAACCAGCAGTCTTCATGATGTGACTACCAGCTGAGCCACTGCGCCTCCCTACTCAAACTGTAGCCTCCCAAATCTAGTAATTTAATCCTTAAGTCGATGTGGACGTTAGTGCAAAGTTTTACAATATTTATACAAGAAACTGTTGACCTTTGGTCCTCAAAATCTAACTAATTCACCTGTTTGTCAAAGATACTTGTGCAAATTTACAGGAATATTTCTCAAAACAATCTCAAGATGTTGTGTTAATAAGTAAGGGGGGAATATAAATCTTAAAAACCATAACTTTGGACCTTTGCATTGGGATTTTGAGGGAGACCAAAAAATAGTCAGCTGCAGTAATTGATCTTGCATATAACCAATGAGTGACCTAGCACAGTTGTGGTATTTGGTGTGAGGAACGAAGGAAGGTGGGTTGATGTTGGGCAGGTGGAAGAATGCAGAGCTAGTAACATTGTTGATATGTGCTTGGAAAGATAAAGAGCTCTCGAGGATGATGCCCAGACTCTTAGGGCCTGATCTACTAAGATCCAAATTAACAGGTGCTAAACTGAGTGTGCAAACTAAAAAATTGTGCGTGCTATTGGGGGGCGTGTTGTCTTTGATCTGCTATTACTTTGTGCTCAATTTATAACAGGGGCAAAAGTGGTGCGGACCACCCTCTTTAAAGGAGGAATTTGTGTGTGCTATCAGCTGTCACCATGGAGAGTTTGGGAGAGCAGAGAAGCTGTAAATGAAAAATGAAGTTTGAGGCCATGTAGTTCGAGGCAAACACACATGCTTACCGCAAGTGTGTTTGCCTTTTTTTGCCACATGTCATTTTGATGGACAAGATCGTCCCCTTTTCCTCATGCCATATTTCTATCTGTAATTTTTTTTTTTTCTGATTTCAATGAAACATAATATAGATGGCAGCATTCACATAGTTGCACAGCTTCATCATCAGTAAAATCTCTAATTGTGTTGATAATAAATGGAAGAGGGCCAAGGACAGAACCCTGGGGAACAGGGTGTCTAGGGACATGGTTGACAGTGTCACAACTCCACACTGTCATTGGTCACTCCTCAACTCTCTCCGTTTGTCAGTAAGTTTATCTAAAGTTTAAAATTACGTTCACAGTATGGAGACATCGATTGACTAGCCTCAATGGCATTTCAAAACCTTCTTTAACAACTAGACATCATATCACTCAGTCTAATTCTGTCTATTATCAATGCAGGGAAGTACTCACCTGATGCCAGAAGGACAGTTCATCCAGGGAACAGCCCATGAAAATGTTTGGAATTGGGTAGAACCTTTCACAACCAAATCTGGCAGGTGATTGGACAATTGGTCTGTCAATCACATTCATTGTGGGCCAACCAAATAACATAGGTAGGTGCCACAGCTGTGGTAAGAAGGACATGATGTGAGCAGCTTCTTTGAACAAACTCTCACCAAAACATGTGGAAGTGAAGCAAAAATATATCAAATTCTATAGAAAATTGAAGCTGTTAGCTCTAAAGGATGCTGGTCGACCGGTGCTGCACAATCACTGATTTGTTCTTGCCGGCAATGAATCGAGTAGATACAGCTCCACTGCAAGGTTAGTGAAATATGGCCCCACAATCTTTTGGTCAATCCTTAAGTCAGTGTGGACATTAAGACAACAATTATGGAGAAGTTTCAAAGGGTTCTTGGAATTTTGCTTAAACATGAACCTGGACTGACAATCATGAAACTGTATGCCTCCAGCCCTTGTTATCGATGCCTTTTCAGAGATCTACTGCCCTAGCAGTTGCTCTACTAATGGATAAATTCAGTGAATTAGACCATGATACAAAAGCAGAGACTGATAACAAAGGATCAGACACAAAGGCATAGTGTGATAATGGAAGTAAAGTGACCCATGAGGCTGAATCCACTCTCAGCTCAGAGAAGAGGAGGTCAGGTTGATGCTACTGCTGCTTCTGTGTTCTGTGTCTGACAGACAGAAGCTGTCTCCAGGGCTGCCCATAGTCACACATTACTTATTCAAAAGCCCTTAATTAGAGATGCCTGACTCAGTGTATAGTCTTAACTGTGATTTCTCAAAGGAGGTGGCGGCGTAGTTCATGTTAATTCATCATCCAATACATAATCCTCAGGTGCACAACGTCGCCCGCCAAGTTTGAGGAAAATAAAGACCTTCTGCTGTTTTTATTGAATCCTCACTAGAATGATAGCCCTCTGCTACATTTCAAAGACCAATATTGTTCTTTTGACTTGGCTAATAAGAAAAAGTAATGCCATTCATTTTCTTCATAGTGCATCAGAATACTAGCCTTTGTGTTGTGATGATGTAAGGCTAAGAGTGAATAACACTAGAAAATAAAGACTTAAATTAACATAACATTAACATAACATTAAACTTTTATTGCATGGATCACTACTTTGTAGCTCTATTATATCCCAACATTTCCCCTTTAAGTTCACCAATTTCATTAATGCCTGGAAAATTACGTAAGTGATAACAGTTTGTTAAGATAATCACAAAGGCAGTTTCATCAACTTCAATCAGACATAAACCAAAACCCAGTAAACACACTTCTAATATGGCCTAAAGTATGTCAGAATCAAGCAGCT
Organism: Scarus forsteni; assembly: GCA_036419115.1. Taxonomy (NCBI): domain Eukaryota; kingdom Metazoa; phylum Chordata; class Actinopteri; order Labriformes; family Labridae; genus Scarus; species Scarus forsteni. The sequence continues at coordinate 2,095,596 of JAZDUH010000400.1, read as the reverse complement.
GCAATTAGACAGAGTGAAGGTAGATATTAGTGATGGATGGTGCATTGCATTTTAGGCAAATTATTTTAACCATTTTTCGGTCCAGGTATGGACTAAAATTTTTTCTTAATGTTAAGAAAAAATCACTGATGTGAAATCTATTAACACTTTAACTTTCTGATTTATAACCTTCTAAACAGAGTAATGTTAGCAGAATCTTCTCCTGTTGGTTAGTAAGTGAATGAAGACCTCTGATAGGCTGCCAAGGTTAAGCCCCGCCCCTTACTTGGAAAAGTCCAATCGTTGTGTGCAATACTGCAAGATAAAATAAAATAGAATAGAACAGAATAAAATAATTCTGTACTGTCCACCGAAGTTGAATCAGCAACATTCATTACGGGCCGATCAGATAATACAGAAGGCAACCGTGTATTAGAATGTGAACAACTTCGTAAGACAACCTTTAGTTGTACATGTTTCAAGCAGAGCGAAAATATCCTTTCTCGAGGTTTGTAGTGCTGATATTTTTTCTTTCTGATAAAGAAATACAGTAAAAATCTGTTAAAACTGCTACTGAGGCAGTTAGAATGTATGCTAATCTTTGAGTTTGGTCACTTCCTGCCATTATTTAGCTCATCTCTCTTACATCTTTTGAGCTCTAAAAAACTGTGATTGGGCTGTCCCACTTTTGGCTGAGCACAATCGTGGACTGGAGCTCGTCAGTGTTGATCTGCCCGATTATCATGGACATTGAATCAGGCCGATCAAGCTGGTGCACAAGATTAGCAGTTTGAAGAAATGCTTCAGATGGATTCAACAGCCTCTTTCATATGAGGCAAGCCTGATGTATTTTGCATTTTTGCACATTGATAAATAATTGGTGTTATAAAGGTTGGGGTGGTCTGAAAACTGTTGGCCTGTAGGAGGGGATTGAAATATATTGTAGGTGGAGTCGTTCCTGCGTCCTCATGGGTAAAACATGGACACAGTCTTTGAACTTAATCATTTTTTTTTTTTAAATGTGGTCATACGTGCTCTTTAGCTTTATCCATGGATAAAAAAATTAAAAGGAACAATGTTGGGATTTTTCTGGCTGTTATTTCCCAATTCAAATCCCCTGACTGGGAAATGTCTTCCCCAGAGCAGCCAGATCAAGTAAACAGTCCTGATGTGAGCTTGTCTGGCTTCAGCAGAGACAGATGATGAATCTCTAACCCCACAGCTATGATCATGTCTTCAGTCTTAGGTCTGCTTTTCAAGGTTTAATATTGAAGACTGATTCATATAAGTGTCAGAATAGATGCAGACAAATTGAAGATTTTCAGAAAAGGTGGTTTTAGAAAAGGTACAAAATCATTAATTTTTCATTGCCTTACAGAGTTTGCAAAAGCAAGCCTGTGCATCCAGACCACATATCGACCACTTCACTGCATTTATTTGGCTGAAAAAGCTCCGAAGTGCCTCACAGTCATCTCTGAACTCGGCAGGATGCTCACCACCAATACTTTGTTGTCTTCTTCTTCTGTTTTGTCCTCTTCCTCTACATACAACTCTGAGCGCTTAACAGTCATACACAGTGGATGTTCACGCTGTGCCCTCCTTCTGGTCAAAGTGTCTGTGCTCTGATGGCAATATGGCGAGGGTGTCCCATATGTAATGAGAGCTGCAGAGAATTCACAGCATGCTGGGTCTATAAGCTTTGAAGACTTACTTAGTTCTGTTGTGCAAGCAGAGACTTTGGAAAAGTTCTTTTAGGGACAATCTTGAGGCTCTATTAAGAGTTTGAGGATCATTATAAGAGATCTATGGGGCAGGCCATTTAGGCTGTGTTAAAAATAAATAGATCTCAAATTTTCTGTAGAATGTTCATTTTAAAAGTTTTTAGAATTGTGTAACAGTTCTTAAACTAGTCTGAGCTACACGAAACCAACACATTTTCTCCTAATGACAAATAATGTCCAGCTGAAAATCATTGAAAATGCATATTTTAATTCTATATTCAGCTTCATATAAGCCAATGGATTCCTTTTGTTAGAATGTCCCAATGGAATATGAGCTTCTGTTTCTTAATTTTGTATTTTTCTCTCAGGTGGCCGGACTTTTTCTTGTCCAAAGCATACCACAATATTTTACACTGTCAAACCTTCTTATGAGAAGGGCTGCAACTAACAATTATTTTCATAATGTATTAATCGTGCGATTATTTAAACGATTAATCGGATAATGACACATTTTTGCAATTTCCTTTGCAATTTAGCTTAAAGTTATTTTAGGTATTTTCTAAACAACAATAAAAACAATTGAAAGCATTTTCCCTTCAGTATTAACATTTTGTTACAGCTTTTTTCTTTCTTGACTCATTGTGCAACACTGTAAGTACATTAATAGTGTAACAGTTCTACTGTTTGTTATGTGTTCAATGTGGATGTTAATGTTTCCTGAAAATTGATGGTCAGTGAAGGGACCAGGAAGGCGGGACGAGTGGGTCAAAGTGCAGAAGGAGAGAGATAGTGTGTGGGTTTGAGTGAGGGGGGAGAGAGCCGTTAGCAGGAGGTCTAGAAATTACTACTCACTGTTTTGTTCATGAATTGAAATTGTAGTTGGCGTGGTCACGGCCCACAGTGACTGTTTAATAAAAGCAGGTATATTTGCAAGCCGGAGTCACCTTTATTTTTACGTCCGACAGATGTTACAATAGACTTGTTTGCATGTTGTTTAAATAAATGCTCACAAACTTACTTTTTTTCTTGAAACAAAGCAGGCAAAGTACTAGCAGTCTTGTCTATGAAGTATCCAATAAAATAAAGTGCTGCTGAATGTAACAAACAAAAATAATCTTTATACTGAGGCGAGTCTCCGTCCGTCTCCAACCCGCCGACGTGCTTTCTCAACAAGTGCTCTTTCATAGAGGTCGTGCTCCTATGCCAGATGAAGTCGGCCTTGCAATGTTGGCAAGAGATCATTTGCTTTGCTTTGTTGAGCGTGACATGCTCCTAGCTTTTGGAGGTTTTTGGTCGTTCGCGAAGTGATGCTGCCATGGATGCCGCCATTGTGAATCCTTCTGTATGTTGTTGTGTGCAGTGACGGTCACTAGTGCGCATGCGTACCTCTCACAGTACCTTACGGCAAGAGAGCGGGCTCATCTCCTAACTAACCTACTGTAAGCTACAATTTCATGCACCAAAATACCCTCGATTAGTTGCAGATGAAAATCGATAATTATATTAGTTGCCAACTAATTTAATTATCAATTTTAATCGATTAGCTGTTGCAGCCCTACTTATGAGCAGAAGGTCTATATCTGCAGATATGTTTTAACGAGTGATTGTCAAAAGTCACTGCATTCCGCTTGGCCAGCAGTTACCTGTCAGCTGCTTCCGGAGTCCCACTGGTCAAAAAGGCCCGATAGGACTCCTTCTTCAGCTTGACGGCATCCCTCACCTCTGGTGTCCACCAGCGGGTTCTGGTGTTGCTGCCACGACAGGCACCGACCACCTTACGACCACAGCTCTGATCAGCCGCCTCAACAATAGAGGCCCGTAACAAAGCCCACTCGGACTCAATGTCCCCTGCCTCCCCCGCCACATGGTCGAACTTCGCCCGGAGGTGGGAGTTGAAACTCTTTCTGACGGAAGACTCTGCCAGACATTCCCAGCAGACCCTCACAGCATGCTTGGGTCTACCGGGTCTGACCGGCATCCTCCACCACCATCGGAACCAACTCACCACCAGGTGGTGATCAGTTGACAGCTCCGCCCCTCTCTTCACCCGAGTGTCCAAAACATGCGGCCGTAGGTCCGATGATACGACTACAAAGTCGATCATCGAACTGCGACCTAGGGTGTCCTGGTGCCAGGTGCACATATGAACACCCTTACGTTTGAACAAGGTGTTCGTTATGAACAATCTGTGACGAGCAGAGAAGTCCAATAACAGAACACCGCTCGGGTTCAGATTGGGGGGGCTGTTCCTCCCAATCACGCCCCTCCAAGTCTCACTGTCATTGCCGATGTGAGCGTTGAAGTCCCCCAGTAGAACGAAGGAGTCCCAGAAAGAGCACTCTCCAGCACCCCCTCCAGGACATCCAAGAAGGGTGGATATGCTGAACTCCCACCTTATCGTGGTGGGAGGGTTTGCACGCCCCAGTGACTCCAGGAGCTATGTTGTCGGGGGCTTTATGCCCCTGGTAGGGTCACCCAAGGCAAACAGGTCCTGGGGGAGGGGCTAGACAAAGCGTGGCTCAAAAGACCACTATGATGAATACAAGTATTGGATCGACGTTTCTCTTGCCCGGACGAGGGTCACCGGGGGGTTGGGCTCGCAGGCGAGTGCCTACACCCACGGGGCCCGGCCGGGCCAAGCCCGAAGGAGAGACGTGGGACCCCCCTCTCATGGACCCACCACCTGTGAGAGGGGCCGTAGTGGTCAGGTGCGATGTGAGCTGGGCAGCGGCCAAAGGCAGGGACCCTGGCGGTCCGATCCACGGCTGCAGCGTCTAGCTCTAGGGACGTGGGATGTCACCTCTCTTTCGGGGAAGGAGCCGGAGCTGGTGCGCGAGGTGGAGCAGTTCCAGTTAGATATAGTCGGACTCACCTCGACACATAGCTTGGGCTCTGGAACCAGTCCTCTTGAGAGGGGCTGGACTCTCTTCCACTCTGGAGTTGCGGATGGCGAGATGCGTCAGGCTGGGGTGGCAGTGCTCATCTCCCCTAGGCTCGAGCCCTGTACGTTGGGGTTCACCCCGGTGAACGAGAGGGTAGCCTCCCTCCACCTTCGGGTGGGGGGACGGAACCTGACTGTTGTTTGTGTCTATGCTGATGATTTGATGAACTTGCTAACTTTTAAAACATCAGCTGCTGCTGTAAAAGGATGGAGAGTCGAACTTATAAAATGGAGGCATGTTTGTGGTAAATCTTTGTAAAAGATGAGAGAAACAGGAGAGCGGATAAAATCAGCACAACTGTGACCTCGTTTTTGAGGCAGGGGGATTTTTACACAAAGATGTCAGGAGGCTGTTTTTTTACTACCAGGTATGTGATGTGATGGCTGTCAGTCTCCCCCCTCACTCTCTCTCTCATTCAGTAACTTCAAACTCAGGTGTGTGCCAGTTACTGTGTAGTATGTTCATCTTACACATTTTTGAAAATATTTCAAGATTGACATGAAAATAAAAACTGATTTATTATTTAAGTGGGATATGCTTCAAAAACACAGATTTAAAAAAAAATCAGCTCAAAGATCACAAGTCTACCTCATGATTATTATAAAATTGTATGTAAAAAGTGATCAGAATGCAGGAAAGAAATTATTTAAGTTTAGAAATGTCTAACCCCATCTCACCTGATGATGTCAAGTAAACATTTACGATTTCCCCACTGCATGTAAACCTGATCCTGTGGAAAAACACTAAATAACAACACTGACAAAAATGATGTAATAGCAATAGCACAGGCTAATATTAATTGACTGCAGTTTGCTTAAAATGTCTGATCTCATTAAAATAATGTGGAGTCAATGGATTCTAATGTCTTTATTTCAAGGTTTAAATGTGATTTTTGGCTCTAAACAAATTCTTTGGTGGGCGTGGTGGGCAAAATGTCTCTTGATTGGAAAGGTTGCAGACCTCTGACTTATCCAGCTAGCTTTGATTATTTATATGTGTGTGTTTGAGTGTGTGAGTATGATAGAGGGAGAGAGAGAGGGCCTGTATGCATGACATTGTAGAATTGTAATGATTCATATAGATATCAAAGCTGTATAATGTAAGTTACATATTCTGAGATGTGACCATTGCTCACCATTACAAAAATTAGTGCTTATCTGCAATCCAGAATTGGTAAGGTAGCCTCAGACAGGGCTATATCAAGAAGTATCCTGACAAGTCGATAAACATTTTCATGTATATCATGTCTGTGTAGCAAATTAAACGAGTATGAACTGTTAAAAGACATGAACACAATGTGTTGCTTTTCTGTGTAAACACTGAGAAACGTGTTCACATAGACTGACAACTCAACCAAGTGGTTGACATAGTTTTCTGAGGAATCACTGATATATTTATTCTAGTAAAATGTATTCTTTTCACATCAAACAGTATTGTTAGAGGGTGTAGATATGACATATTGAACGATTTTTTTTCCCTAAATTGCACATTTGCTCTTACTGTGTGAGATTTCTCAGGAGCTAAGCAGCACCGATTCAACTACAGATTTTCCACAGTTTTCAGAATATAATAATTTTGTACAGCAGCACTACCCAGGAGGTGAAATCTGTGTTACATACAATATTCCATGAGATAAATGAGGATAAACAGCCAAAAATAGGTTTTCATATGGTGACAAATAAAAGTCACCATGCAGTCACAATGCCAGTCGAAGGGTTAAGCTTTGGATTAACCAATGACAAATAATTGACCATTTCATTTTGTTTTAAAGAAGAGAGAACAGTCCATTGATTCTATTTTGTTGAGGTCTCAATTCACTGAACTGAGTGATATTGATTAATTGGCCTGGGACTGTAAATGTCATTTTTGATGACCAGGTTTTTAAAGATCAAGACAAAGCTAATGCTCCACAGCAGAGCCCTGGTAGAGAGACATGTGGAAAAGGTCAGGCCTTTGTGACATGTAAAACAGGAACAGACCATGATAGCACAGGACCCCTCCGATTACACACCTGTGTCCTGTGATAGCATCAATCTGCAGACCTGTGTGGCTCTTGGTATCCAGCCAGCCGAGGAGACAAGATGAGGTCCCCTTGTGCCCCAGCTGCTGTCGCAAGCAATAAATCTTCCCTGCTGAGAGTCAGAGGCTGGGATGTACTAATTGCTTTATTGATTTGGAGTTTTACTCTGCGACAGCACCTGATAAACACATCAGGGAGAAAGCGTGAAGCCCTGCAGAGCTTTGGTGTTCACCCTTATCACTTTTGAACGCAGAGGGGGACAAAGCTTAAGAGAGGTGGCTTGCCCTGGGTGGAGATATTTTCCCACATAAACACACGTCAGGGGCCATAAATTTACACAAAGAGAGAACATGCTGTCTGAGCATCTGCTGATGTGTTTCTCCAGGTGATGCTGGAGGAAGCAGCGGAGCAAGGGGGGGTAGGTAAGAGAAAAGCCGTAAACAATATCACAGCGATGTTTGTCTTGCACGCCTCATTCAGTCTCCCTTGTGTAGCAACAGCGGAGCAGAGATGCAGCTCTGTGATTTAATTAAAATAGGCCCCCGCGTCATTTGTCTGCCTTTATTTAGATATGCATCGCCGAGTGTGTTCAATGCAAGGTGGAACAAGCAAGGCAGAGTGTTCTGTCAAGCACAGCCACTAACTTAATTTTAATATCCAATAGATGTCAATTTTAATGCGAAACACAGAAGATTAGCTGCAGCCTTTAGGACAATTCCCTTAGAATAACCAGATACCTTAAGGGCTGTATCACATTAGAGGATATCATCTCCAAAACACAAAGAAATGAAGATCTTTTTCAAAACCTATATCAGTGAATATTAGTCAATTTTCACATTGTGAATACTAACCAGCAACAATAATCAGAGCAAGTTAGCAGGCCCACTTTAGAGGATAAGTTCGGTTTAGAGAGCTTTCACATTGTTTATAGAATGAAGTAGAACAATATACTCACCCAGAAGGCTTTCCTGATCCAAACAGTGCTTCGGGAGATATTCAGATCCAAAATCGAGCGGCAGACATCCGTATAATGGGCGTACAGCGCCGCTCCTAAAACTGTAATAATCGTCCAAAAACTCATTTGTTTCTTCAATATTTCATCATGGTCCGCTCACGCTACTCCTCCATTACAGTCTGGGGTCGCTCCACCCATGTTTTTCTGACTGTGCTGACCTCTGAACTGAAAACTTTCTTCACGGCTGCCGCGCACGCGCAGTACGGCTCATTGTTTCAGGGGCGACCGCCGGGTACTGAACAAATCCGTGTATGGTTCGTTCTTTCGTTTTTCTGTTTCAAAACAAAATTAAAAAAACGAAAAAACTGACTTTTTTTTTGTTTTTCTGTTTTAAAACCCAAAGAGAAAACAGAAAAACGACGGTTTACTGTTCTGATTTCAAAAATAAAAAAACGAAAAATAAACATATAAGATTTTTTTTTTTTCTTTGAGGGATATTTTGATATTAAACATGAATGAGGTTTTTTTTTGAAGATATGAAACTGATCAGCGCACATTTGATGAATCAAAGTGCTTCTGTGGTGGTGAAAGAGTTTATCTACACATATATATCTACACAGATATAGGCAGATAGAAGTTGAATAAATCACGAAGCTGTGTGGTTGGGAACAGCAAAGGGACCTTAGAGAAGCGAAGTAAGGTGTTTATTTTTTTTTTCTTAGTCTATAACATGCTTTATGAGCGTGTGGCATCGCTATTCTCATGAGAGCCTCTTTCACTTGGGTTTGTCCGTCGGAGCAAGACCGCTGTACTGCGCTTTCGCATGCAGTGGAATTTGGGGGTGACGGGCAGAGTTTGTCAGTGAGGTAATGTTCAGGATATTTCACTGGGTATTACGTTTGTGTATTTACTTATTAATAATATCAGAGGTGTAAAATGGTGCAAAAATGTTTATTCTCAAGGACCTCACATAGCAGTGATGCTAGAGGGAGGGAGGGACTTCCCGTGGAGCTCTGTGGGGGGAAGAGACTCGCATGTGCTCCTGTGTTTAATGATCTCACAGCGTGTGTGCGATCTCTCACATGTCCTCAAAATAGAAACACTCTGTGCCACTGACTTCAGACTTTAGACCAGGTTTAAGGAAGTTTATGGTGCAGTCAATTTCTGCATCTCCAGGTTGGGAGCTTTGCACCTGACTCCTCATTTTTCAGAGAAACACACCCCTGGGCTTAAACAGGACTGCATGATCATTAGCTATTTAAGCATGAGCACCAGGCGTATAAATGACACCTGCTTCAGGCAGATATTAGGGAAGACACCTGAGCTCCATGCCAAAACATCTCTTGAATTATAATTGTGTGTGTGTGTGTGTGTGTGTGTGTGTGTGTGTGTGTGTGTGTGTGTGTGGGGGGGTCGTTGGCAGAGTGGTGGGCAACCAGGCAAGTCCCATATACGGTTCTGCTGGCCCAGGTCTGAATCCAGCCTCAGGCTTGTTTGCAGAATGTCCTCCCCTGAACCCTCTCACCCCCTTATACAAGCCCATTCACTCTCTCTGTCAAGAGAGGCATAGAGAAGAGAATCTCCAAAAAATACTTTTAAAAACAATGATTATATATTTATAATAGTCAGATAAGGATTAGCTACAGATGGATCAGGGTCCCTCTGAATCAGCGCATCATATTCAAATACATCAAACACATTTACACTGCACTGAGGTCATCGACATGTGTTTAACCCTCCACCTTTTCATCAATCTATCAATCGACCAGTCATTCAACCTCTATTCATTACAAGTATTATCTCAAGACACTTTACAACAGAGCAGGCAGATTCACATATGTGCATACATACATATATATATGTATATAAATACACATATTCATATTGTATATATATATATATATACAGATATATCCATCAAACACCCAACATGAATCCATATGGCCAATCCTGGATCCATCATCCCATCAAGAAAAAACCTTCTGTTAAGCAGCAGGAAATCTTGAATGTGGATCCCAGTCTCATGATGAACAGCAAATCCACATGATGCTGTGTTGGTGTGTGGGCAAAGGAAGGAAGGAAAGAGGACACAAGTGGACTAAAGAAAGTAATTAAGTAAAGTAAGCTTTTGACAAATCCATAGACCAGTCATAGACCTGTCTTCGTCGTATCTGTCTCTGCTGAATATAAATGTATTAGAGATTATTCACACTCACACCTAAGGGCAATTTAGAGTCACCAATTAACCTAATGAGCATGTTTGTACTCTGTGGGAGGAAGCCGGAGTGCTCGGAGGGAACCCACGCATGCATGGGAAGAACATGCAAACTTCACACGTAAAGGCCCCTGTTTGACCCAGGAATCGAACCGGTCACCTTCTCTCTGTGAGGTGGCGCAGCACTGCCTGCTGCGCCACCGTGCCGCCCTAATAATAATCATGAAAAGAGTAATAATCTAAAATTTACATTAACATTGAATAATACAACAGTATCAGAATTAAAATTTCTAAGTAATGTACTTTCTGCTAATAATTGGGGGGGGGGGGTTAAGACACAAAAGACTGAAAACAAGAATTTATGATAGTAACAACCTGTTAAAAGTAGGCCTCTTGAGATGTGGCAACCCAGTTTCAAGAGGGACCTCGTGTCTATATGCTGCTAAAGAAAGTTACGTATAATTTAGTTTAGTTTATTTCAGTCATACATACACCTCAAGCAGCAAAAGAAAAACAGACAATACACAATTTTGATTGAAAAAGGCTCAGGCAGAAGCAAAGCTGATTAATGCCCGCCTACTATGCATCTTAAGCTACACAATTCATGGTGTCAAGTGGGAAGAGAGAAAACAGACCAATCATAATCAACCATAGATACGGAGATAATTCTATTGTGCACATTAACAACTTTAATGATTATGAACTGGAATCGGGCTGAAGAAAAAGAACAATAGGTGTAATGTTTGTAATTGTAGTTATTGAGGCTTTGTGACTCCACAGCAGCAGGCAGTCTCCACCAAGGATCCCAGACCACCTACAAGACAAGAGCCAGAGACGAGTACAGGAGCAAACAAAAGGGGCAAAGGCAGATGTGGAGAGTGTGTGAGAGAGAGGGATGGAGCCCAGTGTGCCAGATCCCACGGCAGTCTAAGTCTATTCCATTTTTATCAATTAATAATCACAGAATTTACCGTTGGACCACTGTTTCCTCTTGAAAACCTGAGCTTCCTATCATCAAAAGTCCTTATTTCTGCTGCAAGTTATTGCCAAATTGACATACAGGCTGCCTTTTCAAATTATATCTGCTAGAATAACTCTTCTACAATCTACAATTTTCTTTTAACACTAAAAATACACAGAGAATGACAGGAAATAATCAGCTTCTGACAGGTTCAAAGGGAAATACCTGTTAGCTGACATTCAAATCCCGCCCCAGTTCAGGCTATCAGAACGTCTAAAATATGCTAAAACAGACCAGATGACAAACTAATACAATTCTATTTAAACAAGCGCCTGGTGACTCATTGTTCAAACATATATGCATGATGGTTGAGATTTATGACATTTGCTTTTCTTGAGTCTGCAGCCTCGGCTTTTCAAGTTTTAATGGGTTTTCATATCCCCACCTGCCAAACTGTTTTAGTGTGTGTATATAGGTGTGATAGAAGATGAATAAAATACTGCTCCCAGCTCCAACTCAGTAATTCCTGCTACAAAATGAAACTGACATTTGTATAAAGATAGCATGGCATAACATTACTCTTCCTATCTGAGACTTCTACTTCTTCTAATCTAGAAGCACTGACCTTTTTGCAAACCTGCAGACCTGAGATTTAATGGCACGGTAAACGAGGTCTCACAGACAAGGACAATTATGTTTAAGACTGATGAGGAGAGAATCGCTGTGTGTCGCATGTTGGCACAAATGATTATCATGGTGATTTTGATCTTTGGCAAGATAGTACAATTTATAACAAATAATTTAATACCATTTGGGACACACATATTGATGTTTTTTTTTAATCTATTTCTAAAACCCCAAATTAAACTTCTTACTTGCCGTTGTTTGATTGTAAAGAAAAAATGGTTAAAACAAAAAATGGCATTCATTCATACATGAAGCTCATTTGACAATTCTCAGACTGTTTTTCTTGCCTACACGATTTACACGCTCACCGGCCACTTTATTAGGTACACCAGCTTTTTGTGAAAGTTGCAGTGTGTAGTTTATTTTATGTGTCACTGACTCATAATAACACAATGAAGAGCCGTGATCATGTATTTGAGCTGCCTAAGAGACTTTTAAACATCTGGGCCTAGGGTTGCACAGCCTCCGCCAAGGAGGTTGTGTTTTTGATAGAGTTTGTTTGTCCGTCCGTCTGTGAACAAAATAACTCAAAAAGTTATGGCTGGATTTTGATAAAATTTTCAGGAAATGTTCAGCATTGGAAAAGGAAGAATTGACTCGATTTTGGTGTTGATCCGGATCAGCGACTGGCCGCCATGATGAAAAATGCGATTTTGGTGAATAACTACTGAACTAAAATAGATATCATTATGAATCCAATTGTTAATGGTATGTTTTCATGGTCAAGGAATCTAAATATTTAGATGAAATAAGGGTAGGACTAAAAGTTATGGTGAAAATCACAATATGGGTGAGCACTGTGGCACTGGTGGAGGTCTGCGCTCTCCAAGTGCTTTTCTAGTATCAGTATGATATTGGTATCAACAGATAATTGCTTCAAGCAAAATATCGGTATCAGATATGACAATTTCTGCAGATATTTCCTGCAATTTCTTTTATCCTTAAATACTTGCATCAAGATTACAGAGTTTTTTAGGATGTTAATCTTAAATTGAGAGCATCATTTCCCCAAACAAGTTGAGTTTTCTGTCAAAAGACAATTAAATCAGTGCTTTAGCATTTTACAGGGGCAGCATGATTTTACTGTTTCTGTCAAAATACATTTCACTTGTTATGACACAGGTGTTATCTAAAAGGAACTACATTCTATATATTGGTATTGATATTGTTATTGGCAAAAATACGTTTTGAAAAGTCAGCATACTGAGTATTTGTCAAAAAATATGTATTATAAAAAAACATTTATCCGTACCTGTGTCCCCTCCTGACTGGGCATTCAGGCATCTGACAGTCTAGCAAGGGGAGCATGATTTCCAGCCAATAAAGGACAGATTAGGGAGCTGCAGCACTCCCGAGGTTAACCTTTTTTAGGACAAAAAGGGGAGGGCAATCCAAATGACTGCTCTACAAAGGGATATGTGCATTCACTCGCAGTGAAGGTACTTGTAGGCAAAGTTGCTGTACTGGCATTGGCATCGATTGCCTACACAGCTTAAGACCCAAAGACAAGTAGGACGGAGGCAACTCTGGCTTGAATCCCAATTCTACCCCTTAGCCCTTGACTTACACCTTACCCCTTGGTTTTGCGTGTTCACATCTAGAGTAGGAGTGTCCCAATTCTCTGTAGGGCTAAGGGGAAGGGCCAGGACCAAGGGCTACACAGCCCTTGAATCGAAGACAGACCGGGATCTCACTTGGTTGCTGGGCTATTAGAATTTCCCATAATACACTGCACCTGTTGACAAGAAGGCAGAGTGGAGACTGAGGGAACTCCTAATTATTAAATCATCAAGTAAATATTTATCATGTTTTGAATTGTAAGTCGTATTTTACAATTTTCAGTTATGACAAGTTAGCTTTCATAGCTACAGCATCGCCTACGTCACAGCCAGCATGCAGCTCTGGGTGATTACGTAGTGGGAATTAAGTGGTGTCTCGTAGTGTGTATTCACCCCTTCCCCTTGGCCCTTAAATTAGAGGGCTAAGGGGAAGGGGTATGAAGAAGGGGAAGGGCTAAAGGGTAGAATTTGGATTCACCCTTAGACTCAGCAGAGCCTCTAGAGCAGGGGTAGACAACAGGAGGCCCAGAGGCTCACTCAATGACCCTCCAATCATTTCCAAAAAAGTAAAGAAAATGAAGAAAACATCCAAAAACATAACAAAAACTGGTAAATGTAATTTACCATGAATACCAGTACAACATAATCCACAAATTAGGATAGGTGATAAAATAATTCGACTAACTTTGGATTACTGGTACATGCTTTGCTTTGAAAAGTCTTTAAAGCACATATTTAGCTTTCTTCAAATAGCTTTTTAAGGCATTATAACATAATATAAATTACAAGTATAAACTATATTCAGATGTAATTGTAAAGGTAATATATTTGTGCTTTAAAACTAGTAAACATTATTTTATTGCATCAAAAAGAAGCTTAAATTGGCTAGCTTTATGTCATGGCCATTAAATCGTGATTTGTTGTGTTTGAGTTCAAATATATTGGTATACTCCTTTTTTGAAGCTTTATATTTGTTTATTTGTGTCTTTTTCCTCATTGAGATTAACCAACAGTATGTAACAGTGCGGCCCTCAGAGGGTCCTCTTGGTGTCCAAAGTTGCCCACCCCTGTTCAGTAGGGGTGGGTGTATCGATCTTAATATCGATAGTATCGATACCAAGCTGAGTATTGGTATAGATACTAGCGTGATGAGATCGATACTGCAGTTTCTCTTATGTAGTCTTTACTTTACTTTCCTCCGCTCCGACTGCCGCTTCCAAATGGTGCACCTCTCTCCCTCTATGTCAACATGTTACTGTTCCTGAACAAAAACCTATAAATCTGTTCTCAATATGGAAACAGAGCCAAAAGGGCAACTCAAGAGAGGGCTTTGTGAGCAGAAAGCCAAAGGTTAAGGTTAACTGTACTTTACACTTTATTTGTGCAATGGAAGGTATTTTTTGTTGTGATGTTGACATTGTTATATTTATTTATTTTTTTACATTGCTGCTTTTTTTTTGCACTTGTGATTTTTTTTTTCTGAAACGTGGAATAATTTATTAATTTTATACAGTTAAAATTTTGTTCTTTTGTTGTGGTAAATTAATAAAAAGCATTTTTATTGCCTAAAATCTTCATGCTGTGTTTTACCATAATCATAATCAACCAACTCAAGGCTGTTCTGAAGCTACAGCAGTTACAGCCATACTACCTATGGAAGTTGTAGATAGATAGATAGATACTTAATTCATCTCCTTTGGGAAACTTGGGCATCCTGTTACAATAGTGGTGGTATTAAACAGTCAAGGTCATGAACCAATGCCTTCTTTTAGGATGTTGTTCAGTCTGCTGGCTGTGGGAACAAATGATCTTCTAAACCTCTCAGGCCCCGTTGATACCACAACGTTGTCTCGAGAAACGGAAAGGTATTTCCTTTGTGTTTTCATAAGCACTCCTCGATGTGCATGAAACAATGTGAAAATGATGCACATTCAAAAACATTGTGTCATGCATGCCAGGCCAGTAGTTTGCAATGTAGGTTTGTAGTGAAACAGTGGTGTTACAACACAGGAACGCTCTCCAGGGAAGACAAACTTTTCACAAACAACAAAGGCGAGTGGATGCACAAAGGCACAGGAGTTCCTTGTCTGGACGACAAATCTGTCTGGATCATTTTGTCTGGATAACAAACTGAGCACAGTAAACATCACACATGTTCTTAGGTGCCCGTGCAACCTTCACCTGAAAGAGTAACTGCGCATACGCTGCATGTCATCGTTTTCCCTGAAAAGTGGTTTACAATGGTGTTGCAACATAACTTTTGGTTAAAGGCTTGTCATGTCTAAGCTGTAAGTTACTTTATACTGTAAAGACAGGACATTTAACTTTTTAAAGACAATCTAAAAAGTACTTTTACCACAGCTACAGGAGCTGGTTATGATTTTTGTTTCTCAGTCTTCATCATGCTTGAATTCTGGACAAGTTAAATACAACTGAACCAATAAATCTTCCTGTCTTGTGGTTAGTGGTAGAAACTTACTTAAGGAGTTCATCATTCAGAAAGGGCTGACACAGAGAATTTGTTTTTGTGCACAATTAGCAGTCATCTCTTCCCCGCTCCAGTTCTAATCATCACAAAAAGAAACGATAATGGAACCCGACAGATCTTTGGACGTGTCTTTTGATTCTGATTCAGACTAACCCACCGTGAATAAACAAAGAGCTGACGGACTGCCATCAGAGACGAGGCAGCAAATGACGTGCCAGGATCGTGTTGAGTCATGCGTATTGATGGCGTGAGCGTGTCATGCCTGTTGCACTTGAAAAGAACAGGCTCCTATCTGCTTTCAACAGATTGCTGTGACTGTTCTGCTGCATGTTACTGCCAGCAAGATAAGAAATGACTCCCACGGATGCTCTTAGCCTTACCGATAGATACATCTACATATCTTGGCCTGCAATTTCACTCCATTTATTGTGTTTCTTAACCAATTTGTCATCATTATTTAACTGAAACAGATGGCCATCAGCATAAACAAAGGTCCTGCATAACGATGAAGCTCAGGGGAGTCGTTGACGTACAGTGCGGTTAATGCTCAGCCAGACGTCAGAGGGGTGATGTCAGCAGAAAACGCCAGATGGAGTTAGGAGCAGGAAACTCCTCAGCTCTGCAAAAGTAAATGAGGAAAAAAGCTAATTAATGGGGTATACAAAGTCTCAGGTGACGGCTCTAAATGTAATTTTATTATGCTAATAAATCTCTGGGGGCTCTGGTGCTGCACACGCATAATGCTCATAATGACTCCCAGGGATAGATTTACGAATCGGAGTACAAAGTCATATTGGCAGCTTTTCCTATTTGCTTTAAGTGCCTCGCAGACTAACATTAATTTGTATGGATTTGTCGTGAAGTTTTCTTCTAAATGGAAAACCACAAAATCACCATAATTCAGGCCTCAGTGAGCAGATTAATCACAGACAAGAACAACTGCCTTCTGTTTTTATGCCTCCCTAAGGTATACAGTGCCAGAGAGTGAAAGTGCAGTGGTGGGTCACTTGGGAGGTAAAAGGTCAGAGAAGTGTAGTCCATTCATAGACAAGATGGAGAGGGTACTGTGCAAAGTTTAAAAGAAATCAAAGTACTCGTGACATATCAAGTTTGAAAGAAAGGCTTGATCATGTAACTTTGCAATGCAGCTGGATCTGTATGATTCAGTGAAATCACACAGGTCTGTCTTGCTAAGCTTCAATCTACAGTGACTGTGAGCTACCCAAAGTGACACGGCCCAATCAGCAACCCCAGAGCAGCAAGAGCAGGATTTCAGCAGAAAGTGACTGCTTGACTTCCATTTTGAGCTAAGAGCAAGTGACAACTTCCTGTTATTCTGCTGACCAATCACATTGTGCCCAGTGTTTTAATCAGGAGCAGGCAAAAGGCCAACAAGTGACAAAGGTTATCTGTTATATCCTTAAAAGAATTTAAATACAAAACTGAGTTATGTTGTATAGCCCTTTATGACATTTTAGACAAAAATTGACAGCAGAAGCTGCAAAAATTAGTAAATGAAGAAAAAAAAATCTGGAGGAAAAAGTGTAATATGCTTGTAGCTTTTGCTGTAAGTTTATTTACGTATAAACCCTAATTTATCATTTATAATGGGCATTTTTTTGCTCTTAAATAAGGTCTTATTTTCAGGTGCATGTCATAAAGAAGCACAAGCAATATATGTAAAACTTTTGTCTCACCAACATCGCGACTACAACACATCTGATACAAAGGCCAAAATATTATCTCTCTGCAAAACATTACCGCCACTCTTCCCCAATTCTCATTGAACTGGCTGTTAAACTGTTCTAATCCAATATTTTGGGTCTTAATGAATTTACCTTTGTGTAATGATTGTGCAATTTTCAAGTGTTACAGCACTACTCACATGCAAACACAGGGTGCTGCCATCTTGTGAGCAAGAGGACAAAAATAGCTGCGCTATGATTGGTCAAAGACATCAGCATGCTGATAGCTGCTCTGTGATTGGTCAGTCCACTACACCTGAGCATGCTCAAGCAAAAATTGAGTAACTGCACATACCTGAAGCAAAAGGTGTTTCTGCATCCGGTCGAGAGAGAAAATTGTGCTTGGTATCGTAAAAATATTGAAAATGTATTGATTAAAACTTTGAATAAAACGGTAATTTTTGAGTTGTCTGAGAGAGGAAGGTTTGGGTAAAATGTGGGTGATTGTTATATTTGAATACATCATTTTTCCTGGAAAAAAACATGAAAAAAATTGGTTGTGTGTCATAAATGAGGGCGGGTTATATTTGAGAAATATAATACATTTTATTCTCTCAAAGCCAAGTCTTAACAAAAACATGTTCAGATGTGAAAAGGCTTGTTCATCAACATGTAGTTCAATGGTTTCATCTTGCCAGTCAACAATCTACAACAATTCTGAGTGGACCAAAACTGCACAGCCCCTCAATCAGAAAGAGATGAGATCTATACCAGCAAGACAACAGTCAGAAGTGACTGCTTGTACAGAGCTTAGCATAGACGCTAACAGCCTCAGTAGTAGATTTATTAGGTCTGGACCGCATTCCTTTATTAAATGAAAAAACAAACAACAATGGCAGCACTTATCCATAGAAAGGATATTTTCATCCCACTTCCAACATATTTTGATTCAAGTTTGTTCCGTAAAGGGGCTCTCATTTTCTTCTTAACACTGCTGTAGTAATGCCTGCCTGATACATTATCTGATTCTGACTGAATATGATTGATGGAACAATCGTCCAATCACCTGCTGGATATGCTTTTGCAAGGTGCTGCCCATTCCCAAAAAACTTCCTATGAGCCACTGTAAAGATAGACTGATGAAATGAATTGAACAGTCCATCTGGTGTGTTAGCTAACTGATCATGAGACCCAAAGACATTTGGCCTTGTATCTTCAGAATTTATGTTTGTCCACAAGTCAAAGCACAGAGAATAGGTTTTTGCGATTACCTTCAAAAATATCATCAGATCAACTGTCAGAGTTAAAGAAGAGCAAGGTTTGATATGAGTACCTGTATAATTTTTTGAGGTTGTGCATTCACAAGCAAATAATGACCAAAACGCACCATGATATTGACCTCTGATCCTTATTAGTTCAAACTTGTGTCATGCGGGACATATGTGCAAAGTTGAAATGAAATTCCTCCAAGTATTTATGTGATTCACAAGTTGGCATTGACTGGCAAAGAATTATCTGGAAATTATCTGATCCTAAACTTAGACCCTTGACCTTAAAAATCTAAGTTAGTTAAAAGTTAGTTATGGCATCAATGGGTGCCTTTCAGCCAAATTGTTGAGCAGCTGATAAAAACAGTGAATCCTCATTATGTTCAATGATGTTTAGATTTCAATCAATGGCCCATGACCATATTTTATGGCATAAAAGCAGGCCATGATAAAAAAAAAAAAAAGGATTGAGGATTGAGGGATGTTTTTCTTGTACACTTTGGGTCTCTAAGTACCAACTGAGCAATTTTCAAACATCACAGTTAAATGGACTATAACTGTTGACATTTCCATCCATTTATGACCACGTGTGCCCATCCTCTGATGGCAACTTCCAGATATCTTTACACATCAGAGTGGCCATTCAATGTCTTTCACCAGTTCATCTGGGCAACAGCCCATGATACGTGTTGAGGAATGGGCAGAAGCTCTGAAAAGTAAATCCAGGAGGTGATTGGATGATTATTCCATCAGTCACATTCATCAAATCAGTGTTATTAGTAGGCAGGTGGTACTACTGTGATGTTAAAGGGATAGTTCAGTTTTTTTGAAGTGGGGTTGTATGAGCTCCATATGGTCACTAAGGACATTAGATACAGTAGAAAGTTCTCTTCTCTCCCTCAGTAAGACACAGTCTGTAACTGTCGGAGACGAAAAAATAGGCGCTAACAGGGAAGTACCGTACCGAATACAAAGGGTATTTTCTCTGCCTACGAGAACTCAAAAATAATACCACAGTTTAAGAGTACGCAACATATGAGTGTTTATAAGTGCATAAATATTTTGGAAATATAAAGTTTATCCGGACCTAGCTAACTCATGTCATGTATCCCTCCGCTAAATCACTTGTGTGTGTCTCTCTCTCACACACACATGCACACGCACGCAACGATTACTGTATATTTACCTCTAATGTTTATATATATATATATGTATATATATATATGTGTATATATATATACATATATATTTATATATATATATATATAGATAGATAGATAGATAGATAGATAGAGATATGTATATATATATATATATACCCTTTGTATTTGGTACGGTACTTTCCAAATGGTGTCTTTTTTTTCCTCTCTGATGGTCACAGTCTGTGGCTTACTGAGGGAGAGGAGAGAACTTTCTACTGTATCTAATGTCCTTAGTGACCATATGGAAAAACAAACAAACTTTCACCCAAAAATGTCAGAAGTGGAGCAAAAAATATCCTGAGGAGTAATGCCTTCAGTTTTTTTGTATTTCATTAAAGAAAGAAGCATCAAGACCTGATAAACCTGCTACTGAAGCCGTTAGCATAGATGCTAATCTCTGTATAAGTAGTCACTTCCTGCTATAGTCTTACTCTTTACTCCTTCCTCTTCCTCCTCTAAAGGAAACTGATTGGGCTGTGCTGCTTCAGGACACACACAGTTGTTGTTGATTGGAGCTTGGAGACTAAATCAGGAAGATTGAGCTGCACTGCAAGTCATCAGATCTTGATCCAATAGAGCACCTCTGGGATGTGGTTGAGCATGAGGTCTGCATCATGGACTTGTGTGTGATACCATCATGTCAGTTATTACCAAAATGTCCGGGGAATGTTTCTGGCTTTAATAGTTAACGCAGTTCTGAAAACAAAAGGGGGTCCAATCTGGTACTAGCAAGGTGATCCAAATAAAGTGGACAAAAAGCATGATCTCTAATGCTGTGGTGAGTTAACTGGCTTCTGGTTGTCCCATTAAGAGTCTTATGCCTAAGTCACACATTCCCGTTTCTCATAGCGACTGTGCACGACTGTGCACGACTGTGCACGACTGTACACGGTTGAGGATGCTGGTGTGATCGCTATGATACGGGATTAAATTACAGTCTCACCCCTGGAGACACCCCGTAAATACACCGTCAGTGGCGCAGCTACAATGCTTCAGGGGGCGTTCATCTCGCTCCAGTTAGGTTAATACAACGATATGATGAGGACTCCATCCCGCTGACACGACGTCAGCCCCGCTCGAGCTCAGTTCGCATCACGTCGCCCCTGACTGAGCCCCGACTGAGCCCCGTCGCTTGCGCCGTCTTGAACGGGACACCGTCAGGGCTCATATGGATACATCCTTGTCAGTCGTCCTCATAAAGCTTTCAGGATTGAGCCACGATTGGGCCACGATCAGCTCGACTGAGCTCCGTACATGCCACGCTAATACCGCTCGCATTAGGACTGCATTAGGCTTCCATCCCGTCTGAGTGCGGCGATTCTCCACGACAGTTTTGAACAGTTCAAAACTGTTGGGGCGCTTCTACGTTCCTCTCCGTTCATCCACGACAATACAACGCTGATCCAGACGTAGTAGCGCATGCACCACGACCAAAGCACGCTTTATCAGGATTATGACAATCGTGCACAATTGCCATGAGAAACGGGAGTGTGTGACTGGGGCTTTATATTCATTCAAAGGCTGTAACATCAGAGTGAGGCTGATGAAGTATTTCTCTTTAATGCATCATCATATCATCAAAAATTTTATTTAATGTAGTCAAAAACAGCCTTTTAGTTTTTGATAGTCTTTTTGATTTATTTTTGTACCAAGCCTCTGATCCTCCTAAAATATTCTTGCTTATCTTGTACAAAGCCATCATACATTTTTATTAAGCTAAAGTCCTTATTGGGTTAAAGCCACACTGCAGCTTTATGACACAGATCCGTTTGTCTTCTGCTTTTATGAGTGACATCCACACTTTCAAAACTCAAAGTGATGGAAAACCAAACAGAGGCATGCCAGTGATATTCCCTTATAAACAAATCCATAAACTGCACTGCACCAGAGAATGTGTTATATTATGCATCAGATTCATAAAACATTCACTATGTTGTGAGCGTATTTGCACATATAAAAATGTTCAGACTTCTGAATCTGTCATGTTCTGCTTGATTATGCAACAGTCCTATATACTTGCATATGTTAACAAATCCCAATTCCCTGTAAATGGAAAACTGCATAGAAATTAAATTAACATGAATTAACATAATGGCATTGCCTGCAAAACTCCATAATCTCCTGGACCAAAGAGGTGGTAAAAGAAAGTGAAACAGAGGAGGCTAAGCGATGCAGGAATGGAGACAATACTCAGAGCAGCTGGGGAATAAAGCAGGGAGGATATTATGGCCATACAAAAGAGATGATGTATGGAAGGAGATCATGAAGCACTTTAATGTCATTATGTCCTCTCGGAGAGCCGGGGAGGGAAGTTAGATTTAGAACTGTTCGGTGAATGGTGCACTGCAGCCAGATGAGAGAAAAGAAAGGTCTGAGGAGAACATTGTGGGTGTGCTTTAGAAATGTGCTGCCTCTTATGGGTGGGGGTCTGGATGGGGTCCAGACCTGATGAGGGCAGCGGAGGTTTGCCACACAGCAGCTGATTGATGCAAAGACACAGATCCAAGGCACTCTGATTTTATTGTTCAGAATTTTTTGTGGAATATGTCAATAAACATAAACATCATCAAGGAAAATTAAAAGGTTATGCCATTCAACAGTAACTAGAAGCCCTCTGGACTTCAAAAAATCTAGATCAGTGGTTCTCAAATGGTGAAGCAGGGCACACTGGTGTACTCTGGGAATTTGTACAATCATAAACGACATCTATACAACAACAAATTAATGAGTCTTGAACCGACTCAATAAGTTTTTCAGTACCAGGATCAACATTGAGCCTGAAATCAAACCAAAATGTCATTCCTTTGGACTGTCAGCTTGAGAAAATACTTTAATCCCATTCACACTTGCAAAAAACCTAAACTACTCAGGTGAGTCATATCTGTGTGAATGTAAACAGCCAAGGTTTTCTTCCCGGGTACTTTTCTGAAAAACTTTATGGTAGGATATCAATTTGGTACGCCTTGAGACTTTGGCTTAATCTTGGGCTAACAAAGTTTGAAAACCACTGATCTAGATCAACCACAGAAAATGTTGGAACACAACATACAGAAACAATGCAAAGTTCAATCAATAGGGGGTATTTTTGTGACAACAAGACCCTCAAAGGAATATTTTCAGAAGAATAAATCTACTGTTACTGTTGTGATCAGTGTATACAATAAATATAAAAAAATGACTCCTCATGAGTGTTTCCACAGTGGTGAAAGGGAGGGTCTAAAATCTTTAATGCTCTTCCATTCATGTTTATTGATCCAATAAATAAAATGGAATAAACAGTTTGTTTAAGTCCACGTACTTGTCTCTATAACATGTGTGCTTTACTTTTGTCCTTGAAAAGTATTTTCCACACAAGCACTTTTATGTGACTGCGTTCCAGTAACCTCGGAACTGGAAGTGACATCATATCCGACTTATCTACGTTCCAGTTGAAGTCAGAAAAAAACATGCCGATCTACCAGGCTATTGTTAGCTGTTGTTAGCACGCCCTGTGTTGTTCACAAATATCACATGAAGAGTGTGATTATCACTATGGCAGCATTTTTTTAAATATAAGTCGAACGATACTATGTATACAGCTGATCTAGAGCGACACCCCCCAGTCAGAAGTACAAATAAATTGATTATTACAGGAGCTAAATAACTGTTCACACTGGGGGCATCCATCTTCGATTGTCAACTCGGGGGTGGCGAGGTTTCACCGAGTTCCCAGTAGGAAATTGTGACTTTGGGGGTCGTTCCACTTGCAGTTTCCTACTCGGAACTCGGAAATTCCAACTTCTGACTACAACTGGAATGCACCAAAAGACGTGACTCAAGCCAAAGCTTGTGTTTGTTGTGATGCTAATAAAGCATGCAGCTCGGACCTTCCTCAGAACTCTGCATTGCTTTACAACTTCTTTTTTCAACAACTCACAGGATGCAAAGCGACGAGGTAATGTATCTCTTTCTAGTTACCCAGCCGTAGTTTTTGATGTGTGACAAAAAGCAATTTTTGGAAAACTTAGTATCGTAGTTTTGTAGCCGGCTATATATCGCTACTTGCAGCCCGGTGCTCTAAGACGTGTCCAAATAATATAAATTTGCCCTAGTTTTAATTGTCTTGTTCCCAAAGTTGAGTATCCAGGCCAGTCCAGCCCTGTCCGACCCGACCGCGAAGCTAAGGAACAGCATTTATAGATAACCTATTTTGATGCTATAAAAGTCATCTTAAAGTGTGTATTTTGATCAGGCATATATCTAAAAGTGAGACTTTTTTGTAATTACTTAGAAACTCCTCACAGTCCCTTTAACTAAATGAAAACTGAACAAAATCTATTTTAATCACTCTCTTTGTTTCCAAAATAAACAAAACAAACAAAAATGTTCTCCAAAACAAAACATGGCTGTTGCCGAAAGGTTCATAGATTTAATTCCACTACTTTGGACTCAACTAAAATGAACACAGAGTAAAAAATCAAACAAAGTGTTGACAGAACACACTAATACTGACTTTGTGCCATATAGTAAATCTTGTAAAAATATCAAATTAAAGCTGTAAAGTACAGCAAAATTTCTCCAATATATCTTTAAGAAATATGCAAATATCTGCCGCCAAGAGGCACTGAACCAAAGCAAAAAAGGCATATGGAGACATTTTGAGAGATGGAGAGTAAACTATCTGCCCTACCAGTTATCAGTCTTAAATTAAGTTTAACAGAAAAATCAAATGAAAGCCACGCAACACCACCTTAGCCCCATGAAAAAATATTAAGGTTGACAGTATCAGAGTAACAGTTGGGTGCTAAAATTAATTTCCATAATGGCCATAAGATGTGGTTTATGTTTTCAGGCAGTAAATCTTCATCAAGACTAATAATTCACCGTAAACTAGAAGAGCTCCAAGAGCACAAACCACTGCTTGGACATTTCTGACAGTAAATGTGCATGTGCATTTTTCTTTCACTGTGATTGAAATCATTCTGATTGTGGCTCACTGTTATGTGAGCACAATCTGATCATGGGGCATGTGTACATGTATTTAACATAAAATTAGAATAAAAGCTTATGGGCGCGCCGAGCTGTCTTAGTGCCACAAACCAGTGTTGCCAACTCCTCAGCAAGAGAAGTAGCTATTGGCTGTTCTAAAATTCAATAGATGAAGTACTCTCCTTCTTAGTATTACTGGCAACTAAACTGTAATGAATGCTGTAGGAAATGAGTAATATTCTGGGAGAGACAAAAGGTGAGTATAAAACACCCTAAATATGTTTAGAACAACAAATGAACTTCTTTCTGTTGATACATGATTTGTGTTATTTTACCTCAGAAACAGTCCATCATGTCTCGAGATAAATGGATCCACGTTGCCTAAGTCAGATTTAGTCCTGTCTTGTTAAATTTTCATTATCAGATTTAAAAAAGGACCACCCCTCCTCCTTTATCCAGGCTTAGGACCAGCAAAGTGACCCTAAGTAGACATTTTGACAGTTACTTGTTTTTTTTTTGTTTTTAGCTTTATTAAGTTGTTTTTTCTTGATGTCTGTTTTGTTCTCATTGTTTTCTTAAGCTTGTCACTCCATGCTCCACTTAGCAGCCAACAAGGAGTCACAGTAAAACCTCAACTTTAACATTTTTAATAATTTTCACAATTCATTAGCGGCATGTGGATGCAAAGTGGTTTCTCTCCTCTCTGCTCTGAGGCTGCTTTGAGACTGCTCCTTGATAGTGCTCTGAGACGAGGGAGGGACTCCCCTCTAATCGTTGAGGACAGAAACTGCAGAATATGTGCTCCCAAAACATGTCGCCAAGAGGGTTTAAAAAGTTGCTAGATTAAAGAGAAAGTCGCCAAGCTGGCAACACTGCTCCTAAGTCAGAGTCAGCGGAAGTAGCAGCTGCTCCTTAGCTCAAAATAAAATATAAAAAAAAAACAGATTTAACTTGTAAGACAAGGATTTCCATTTAGTATTTCTCAGTTATAAAAAATGTATTGTGGCCTCAGCATCTTAAAGCTGTTGAAACCGCAGCCTGCCCCCCCTTCCCTCACCTCTCCCCCTTATGTTCCAAGATCCCGCCCCCAGCTCGTGTCGCCTCATAAAGCCCCCTCGGACAGAGCTACGAGCGACTAGCACAATATATCAGCAGCAAACTCAATCAAAAACAGCTCAGCTCAACTGAAAGTATCAAACACGACAGACATCCCCCTTGTAACACACAGCAGTAGCCATTTCAATTGGACCGGTGGCAATGCGGGTCTGGCGCCGCCAGAGCGGAGCCGAGTGTGGGGGAGGATTTATCTTTCTCAGCCTGTCCTCCCCAGCTCAGCTTACAGTGCAAACGACTAGCGGCTAACAGGCTAACCCGCTCCCCTACAAGTTATTAGCCCGTGCAGGCACAAACTAACCAGAGTTATTCAGCAGACATCTCACACTGTAGTAAACAAAGCCATTACCTGATCAACCAGGGGCGAAACGGCCGATGCAGAAGGTCTGACGGCCAGCTGAGGCTATTCGTTAGCCGTTAGCCCGCTAACAGGCCTCAACCCACGGGCAGAGCTCTGTTGGGCCCCGCGGGAGAGGGAGGCGGCTTCGGTCTCGGCGCTAGGCTTTTCCGGCTCCATGATAGTTCAGTAGCTAACGCTGCTAGCTGCTCACCGGAGGTAGAGGGGAGGAGACGGGACCATGACGCACTACGCATGACGCTGCGTAGTGAGAGAGACAGGGGATTGGATGGACTCACGGACCAACTCACAGACCAATTAATAGTCGCAGGTTCTTAGGTTTGATTGGTCAGCTAGTATGCAGCTTTTCAGCGGATATACTGAATGGATTTTTTTCGTTCTTTTTGGTCTTTATACTGTGTAGATAGGACCATAGGACCATAACAGCCTTATAAACGGTGTTATTAATATGTACAAAGCTTCCAAATCGTAGACCATAGCTTTAAACGACTAAAACATGTAGACTAAAAAATTTTGCAAATGAGTTCAGGTCGAAAATGATTTTCTGTTAAATGAATTAGAAGTGTGGTTCCACAGTGAGAACTCATTTAATATTTCAGTTTGTCTTTATTTAAGAACAATACTGCCACCAACTCATTTTAAAGCCCCACTTTGTAAAATTCTTTGTAACAGCCTCTTTCGACATTGAGTGTTACTGCACTGTTGTAAAACAGAGGGGCTCACACTAATATGCATTTGTTGACATACAGAGGGAGGAGAGGCAAGCTTACAGGACTTCCTAAGAGACAAATAAACCATGTTGAATGATGAGGTACAGCCTGATAATGTTTCTTTACTAATAAATAACTTTTCAAGGGTCAGCTGTCAGTTGTTGTACATTTACTTACAAGTCCAACAATAGCAGGGCACAATCAGCTAATCATCAGTTGATGATAGTAAGAAGGATCCTGGGGCAGTAAACCACCCCACACTTGCAAACTTACATACACACAGGGGCAAGGCAACTTCAGACAAGGGGTTTCACAACACACTAGAATGGGAGACCATCACCCAACACACCAGGACCACCACCTCAAGCTCTCAGCACTGAAAGGAGACAAAGGGAAAAGGGCTGAGTGGGGAACAACTGAACAAAATATAATTGACAATGGTATACTGAGTTAATCAAATGCAAGTTGGCAGCACTAAGTTGCAAATTAAAGTAAATCAATGCATATAAACTGGAATAAATATTGTTAACTTTAAAATAAAGTAATGTATAACTAATTAACCCAAACTTTAATTTTAAAAATATGGAGTAAAAGAAAACAGACCAGTGTGCAGGAAACCACAGAAAGCACCTGGCCCCTACCTAATTGGCTCAAACCACGGCAAAGACAGGGAAACCACAAGTAAAGATATCCACTAAAATAATACCCACACCAAAACCTAATATTCAAAGTGGAAACCAAGAGCAAATCAAATCATATAAATTCTATTTATCATTATAAATCTTATCATTATAGCTGTTAATGTAGATATTAGAAGGATCTCTCTATCCATGGTTGATACATCTATAATATCTATGTTTATCACCACATAGGCATGAGGTCACATCTCAAGAGGCCTTTAATACATTTATACTTAACAGAAACAAATATGGTAGGAATGCACTTGTGGTCTGGGCACCCATGAGTTCGTCACTGCCATAAAGTATTATTTTCATTAAGAATATCATCGATTATACTTCTATAAAATGATCACCACAACCATTCAGACAAGAGGACCCTCCTGAAAACTAGATGTAGCATCTCAAGAGGCTAACCTCTAATAAATCTGACGACAGGTCTATGGTTCATGGATCTGTCCCTAACTTTAGTTCTTACTTTAGTCCACTTGTCTCCTCTTACCTCCCTTCCTTTGCCCACACACCCAACACAGCATCGTGTGGATTTGCTGCTCATGAGCCTGGGATCCACATTCAAGATTTCCTGCTGCTTAACAGAAGGTTTTTTTCTGAGGCCATGATGGAGGGATTCATGATTGGCTATATGGATTCATGTTGGATGTATATATTTGTATATTTATATACGTATATGTGTATTTTTATATGTATACATGTATCCATGCATATATGTGTATCCATAATATGAAGAGTTTTATGCTCTGTTGTAAAGGGTCTTGAGATAACACTTGTTATGAACTGGCACTACAAATAAAGATTGACTGATTGATTGATTGATTGATTGATAAACAATAAGTGTTAACCTATAAACTGAAGGCCAAACACAGTGTCCAACCAGGGACAGGTAGCCTTAGTCGGCTTTGATTGCTCTGCTGGCTGCAGAGGTTGTGAGGAATGTGGGTCACAAGAAGATATAGGGAAACCTTTTCACAGTTTGCTATACAAAAACATTTTCATCTCCATGTGGACAGGGCCTTAGAATCTTTCTAACTATCCCCCCCTTTATGACCCCACCTGCACTGATGCATAGTCAAGAAGAAAAACTCCTTAAAGGTGTTTTGACATATCGAATTATGAGAAGGATTAAACATAACAACTACCATCTCAGATCTTTAATGTGGCTTTCTCAATGCTATCATATTTGTGCAAAGCATAAAGAAAATTCTTTAAAACTTTCCTGGGATATCATGTGTACACAATTGACTCAGGAGAACGGAAACCATATTTTGTCTCTTATTTAATGCCCAAAACCTGGCTGCCCAGACCATCAGGTTTCAGACGGAGCTTACTCTCCAGACAGGATCAGTAAAGTAAATAACTGTTGTGGCAGGAACATCAAATATGAATGCATAGGCACACATGGTAAAAAAAAAACAGCAAAACAATGCGGAAATGTGTTTTGAGGCGACAATGACTGAAGCTGTGAAAATGTAGGATAGAGTTCTGATTGAACAGCCCTCACGTTCACTCCGTGTTTATCCTCGTCGTTACTGAAGTGAAGCAGTGTCACACTCACTTCCAATCGCAGACAGCCTGCAGTCCTTCACTGTAATTGCCAATAAACAGCACCTTGTGAAATGGTCTGAATTCATTTTTCTCCTCTCTTCAAGCATTGTCCTCTGGCCTCCCCTTATTTCTCCATCTGGAGGACTCATCCGCTCTCGCTTCGGGGGCTTTGCTACTTTATCTCTTGGATTACAGACTGCTGGAAAAAAAAATCACAGAAGCGGCTCTTCCAAAGCATTGCTGTATTTTATGTTTTAAAGTTTTACTGTAAGTGCTGGAGCTTTTGAGAAGTTCTTGGCTTTTCCTCATGTACAAAAGACAAGTCTTTTTAAAGTAATAGGGGAAGGTGTTCTAATTTGCATTTTAATTTTTCATACAAAAGAAGACCATGGTAGCAATGGTGACAGGTTGATTTCATTTTAAAATGCAGTCAGTTAAAAATCAACTAGTAGTGATAAAAGACAGTTGTCTTGACACAGAAGTGAGATTTCATCGTGAAAAGGATCACAAAAAAACAACTTTAAATTCATGTAAGGTTAAAAATGGTTAAAGAACTTAAGTATTCAGAACAGAGTCGATACTTTAGGTTTAAAAAAACTGTTTTCTTGTTAAAAGTACTTTAAAATTGAGGATTTTCCGGACAAGAATAGTTCATCTGTGATCTACCTGCTAAGCCTTTCTGATAAATGCCAGCTGTGATTGATTAAAGTTAGTGAAAAAGAGAAATGGATTTGTTATTATTACTTTATGGCCTGCTACCAAATGACTGTTCTGCAGCCTGGTGGTTGGGGACCTCTGCTTTAGATGAGCCAGCGCAGGGATGCCAAATGGTCTCACAATAAGTAATTGGGATGTAAAGTGTGCATTAAAAAGTGCAATCTTTCTTTTCAGTGTTTTGGTTTTCTGATAAATATACCCATTATTACAACAATTTAAACTGGGGCACAGTAGATTTTCTTCCCTGCCTTGAAAGCAGCAGCAGCATATATCTTTATTTTGCTCTTAACTAACTAGGTGCATTCCCTCAGGACATGAAGACGACTTTGCAGTGATAAGAAAAAGCAGAGCCAAGACTCACTCTGCAAAAGTTAGAATGACAAACTTTTTCCATAGAGACTTAAAGTATTTTATAAATTAGAGCACAATGATGCCACTACAGCAGATTTACCTCCTCAAAACCTTGCCTGTGGAATAAGGGACTTGTGTTTCCAAGTCAGACAGAACGCACGCAATGGCTCCACTAACAAGCACGATTGTTTACCAGCCCTGAGGAAGGCCTTGTTAGAACACAGGAAGGACACTTTTGGTCCCGCAGACCAGCCTGTGAATGCACGGTGGGCTGCGAGGCTTCTGATGCAGCATATCAAATGCAGGCGGGGGCCTAGAGGGGCTTGAATCGGCGTGTTGCCACTTCAGGCACCTGTCCAAACTGCTGGCTCACGCACAGACAGTTTAGAGGTTCTTCTCTTACACTCAGGGAGGATAAATGATGCCAA
The DNA here is from genome assembly GCA_036419115.1 of Scarus forsteni. Lineage (NCBI taxonomy): Eukaryota > Metazoa > Chordata > Actinopteri > Labriformes > Labridae > Scarus > Scarus forsteni. The sequence continues at coordinate 2,065,029 of JAZDUH010000400.1, read as the reverse complement.
GGAACAAACCACAGCAGAGATGAAAAAACGCCAACACACTCACTGAAATTCAACCTGTATGTGATATCGTGCAGCGAAGAGGGAGCACAGCTTGGATAGCGAGAAACATCGCCACACATCACATGAAGAACGGAAGGATGAGGGAGGGAGAGGTTCCTCTGTTACTCTGAGAGCTTGATTCACTTCAGAGTTGCTCAAACGTTTGCAACCACTAAACTTCTACAAATGAGACAAAAGAACACCACTGAAAACAACAACGAGAGCTGCTCCACGTGGCTCTTTGTGCTTATTTAAATCAGCCATTTTGAACATTAGGGGGACAATTTCAACCCTGCTTGTTCAATTTAGCTGAAAGTAAAAGAAAAGATGCACTTCACAAACAGCTGACAGTAACAGGCAGTTAGACGGCTGGTTGAACGCCTGCATTGTGTGTTTTAAAGAGAGTTAAGACAAAGTGGTGTCGACTTTAAGAATGCAAATTAAATTTTTGTATCAAGAAGTTACATAAGAAACTAGAAAGCACTTGGAGAGCGCAGACCTCCGCCATCGCCACAGTCCTCAGCCATATTGTCATTTTGACCTTAAATATTACTCCTACCTTTATTTCATCTAAATATTTAGATTCCTTGACCATGAAAACATACCATTGGCAATTGGATTCATAATGATATCTATTTTAGTTCAGTAGTTATTCACAGAAATCACATTTTTCGCCATGGCGGCCAGACGCTGATCCCGATCAACACCAAAATCGAATCAGTTCTTCCTTTTCCCATGCTGAACATTTCCCAAAAATTTCATCCAAATCCATCCGTTACTTTTTGAGTTATTTTGTTCACGGACAGACGGACGGACGGACAGACAAACACTCCCGAAAACATAACCTCCTTGGCGGAGGTAATCAGTATTTCAAGTCAAGTGATCTGTTTTAATTGCTATTTGCCTATTGCTTACAGAACAAAGCGGTAAAAGGGAATACTTGTAGCATCTACGCTGTATCTGTTCCTCTTTTACCTGTTGGCAGGTTGGAATTGGCACAAGCACATGCAGGTAGACTAGTGAGGAGATCAATGAGCTGTGGAGTGGGGATGGGAGGATCAACATTATTACACTAATTTTGATTCTCTTACAAGTACCGTGGTATATCAATGGAGCCATTAGAATATCTTAACCAAATGAGCCAGGGGTGGGCAACTTTGATTACCAAGGGGGCCACATACATTTTTATTCAGTGCCTGAAGGCCACACTGTTACATATTGTTGAGCCACTATGAATGAACATCTATCTATCTATCTATCTATCTATCTATCTATCTATCTATCTATCTATCTATCTATCTATCTATCTATCTATCTATCTATCTATCTATCTGTGTATGTTTGTATATATATCTATCTATATATATATATATATGTATATATGTATGTGTGTGTGTGTGTGTGTGTATATATATACATATGTATATATATGTATATATATATGAATGTTTACCAGTCCAGTTTTAAAGCACAAATATATTATCTTTACCAGTACCGCTTTTTGCATAGCAACTCTTAACTGTTCTAAATTCATCTATAATTTTTTCCTTTTTTTTCATTTTTGAAGTAATAACATTTATAGTGACAAAAGAGAGACAGCAGAAAGGAATATAATAAAAGAGTGTAGTTACTGAAAGACAAAATGTAGACATAAACAAGACAGGTAGCAGACTTTCTTATTGGCTATAGAGGAAGAAAGAGCAAAATAAAAAGGAGGTAATGAAGAAGCAACAACAACCAAAACTGTATGTAGCTATGTCTTATCCCCCACAGCTCTGTGTACGCATGTAGTCTGAGTTCATACATAACCACACAAAACACACACACACACACACACACACACACACACAAATATCCATGTCTCCATATTAACCTTCTCCTGTGCTCCGTTTCATGAAGTGGAGTGTAGATTTTAAAAAGCATGATCAATATGGGTTTGATTATTATAGTTGGCTTTATTTATGCCTGTGAAATGCAGAAGTCCAGGAAGGTTTTCATGATTGTCTCTGGCTTTTCTCACTCTTTAGTCAGGATGGCAATCGAAAAACAATTCCAATTGAGAATCGATTACAGCACCCTTAAAAAATTGGACTCGTTACTCTTTAGTCAGCATGTAATGATAACAAAGAAGTCAAAAATGTGTCATGGCATTCAGGGGGCAGAAGTAATAAACTGGGGCTATATTTTTACAACAAAATGTTTTACTCTATGGAGTGTACTTTAGACAATCATTCTGTCCATCACAGTCACTAAGGGACAACCAGACAATGTTGCGTGTTTTTTCCTCTAAAGTAATGTTGTCCAGGTCCCATATAACTGCTTCTGAAGCTGTTAGCATCTATGCTAATCTCTATACGAGCACACTTCCTGTTGTCGTCTCACTTCTTGCTCTTATCACTTTCTGCTTTAAAGGACACTGGTTGTGCCACTTCGGGCCAAGCATGATTGTTGTTGATTATATCTTGGCAAGACTTGATCTTAAAAGATACTTGTTGGACCCAAAGCTGAAGCCGGAGACAAAAAAAAGGTTACAACACATTTTATTTTTCAGCTGCAAACAAAGGGGTAAGGGGAGTCCAGGGCATGTGAAGGTTTTCAGTGACAAAGGTGAGAATTTACAAAAGTGGCAGGGTGGAAGCTCCAGGAGAACACTGAAGAGAGAAGGAGCAAAAACCAAATGTAAGTATCCGACTCAGTTCACAAAAGTATGACAAAACACACATCAATCAGAAATAATCCCTTAGAGGGAGAGATAAGGCAGAGACCCCAAAATGCTGAGAAGAGATACGGCCTACAAACCACTCAAGAGAGGCAATGTACCAGCAACGAGAAGGTGACTCCTGGCAGCTAAAATAGGGAGTGTGATTAGGTGATCTCCGGCAGGTGTGAGGTGAGGGAGGAAACCACAACCACAGCTGGCGGAGGAGCAGGAAGGGAGGGGGGAGAGGACCTGACAGCAGGGATGAATCCTCACAGGTTACAGACATTGGATCAGATGGATCCAACTGCACTGCAAGGTTATAACATGTGGCTGTATGACTAAAAAAGGGAAGGTATAATTGGAGTTGAATCCCACTGATGGATTCACGCCCCTCACAGAGAACAAGCAGCCTCAGCTCATGTGAGACTCATTAAAACTCTTCAGCAGCTTGTTCTACATTCAGAATAAGCTTTTAAAATGAAGTCAAAATATAATTTCTGTCTTATTTCTAAGGATCGTGTAAGAGCTGTGGGAAGCTGAAGATTGAGAGGGCAGAGGAAGAGGAGATGGAGATGAAACAGAGGAAGTAGCGGTAGTGGAAACAAGAAGATGATAAATATGAATAAAAAGAAGATGAAAAAGTTGAGGAAAAGGTGAAGCTCTGTGATATAAAATGCTTTAATGGGAGAAAACATTATAGCATTTTTTAGATCCAACGTGCTGCATGATCGTTTGGTTCAGCAGAGGTCTTGAGGTAAAACTTCTCCGGTGCAAAAGATTCTAGCCTCAGGTTAACCTTTTTGCCTTGTTCACTACAGTCAACTGTGAGAGTTTGTTCAACTCTGATCACAGTCTGCAGTCTTAGTGATCAACCTTGTAAGAGGATTTTATCTGATACCTAGAGAAGCCTGGCATGCACATAGAGATTATAAAGATCTTAACTGATTTTTAAAGTGAAAGAATCAATGCACAATGACCATGGTGCAGATCAAACTGTTTGTGTTTACAGTGTGTGGTGTGTAATGAGAAGATCAAGGCAAAGCAGTGCTCAAACAGCAACAACTTCTCAATACCGATGTGTAAACCATTATTTTCCCATCTCCACCATGTAACAAATAAAATCAAGCTCTCCTGACAAGAGAAGGGAATGATAAAATTTTATTGATACTGATATGCATCAATGACCTGAAATGTAACAATGACCCAAATTATTATTTGAAAATATGTAATAAAACCCAAAATGTGACAATTGGTCAGTAATTTAACAAGTGCTGAGCCCAGAATGTTAAAAAGTATGAAATGAACCCAAAATGTAATAACTGGTTGATAACGAAACAAGATGCTGAGCCAAAAACGCAATAGCATTGTTACATTATGGGGCATGTTGTAATGACTGGCAAAACGTTATTATGTTTTGGGCTCAGCATCTTGCTACCTTGTCCACCAGTTACTACATTTTGGATTTTATCATTTTTTCATTATTACATTTTTGGTTCATGTTACATTTCAGGTCATTGTTTTTATATATCAGACTCTATCTATTCTGTTTATTGATTGGATTCTTTAAGGACTGCCTTATCGTTTCATGGGCAATTCTAACTTTTGCTAACAAAGCCTTTTTAAATGAAGGATGAAATCTCTTTTGCAGCTGGAAATTATTTCTCAGTTCTAAAATTTCGCAGGCAATTTGCATTTATTAATGGCTCCCTAACAAATGCCTCACTCAGAACTTGAATCCGTGTTCTTGTTCAGAAGACTCAACTCCTTCGTGAACGTCACATCTCTCGCTAAAACCGATGCGGCTGTAAGTCAAAGTTTCTGTTTATGAGTAAGAAGATAATACGATGATAGTAAAAGATAACGTAAGGGGTCACAACAAGTACACAGGGTCATTTAGAGTTACTGAAGAGTTTATCTGACGACTTTAGGCAGAGGCAGGCTAACACTACTGGTTGCCTCCCAGGGCTCTAATTTCCTGTCGCAATGCAGGGTGGTGGAGCGTGGTGCACCCAATGCAGTGGTAATGGAGGAGAGCATTCAACATTAACAGCATTAAATGATTTTAATGCTCGTTTTGTCCTGTATTGTTAAATGTTATAATAGCAAATTTAATCAGATGATTGTTATGTGGGGTGGAATTGCTCGCTCTACAACCAACCCTCCTCCTTTATTCGGGCTTGGGACCGGCAAAGTGACCAAAAACAGAAGACACACTCTGGCTGTGAGTGAAATGCTTGCAGCGATAGAGTGATCCCGCTCTGCAAGCCAAAAGCAGCTTTGCGCATGCCCATTTCATTTGCAATCTGGACTCGGAGGGGTGAGGGTCTCCTCTCTGCTCTGCCTGCAGCTGGGACTGCCGCACAAGGCTGTGAGACGTCACCGCCTGTGAGTGCTTTGGGACGGGGGAGGGGCTCACGGCAGCGAGCGCCCGTTGCTCGTTGAGGACATTAACTGCAGAACGATACGTTCACGTCCAAAACACCAGAAAACTCTCCACTAACACCAGAAAAAGTCACTAGATTTGTCGCTAGTCGCTTTTTTGAAAAAAAGTCGCTAAAGGGGTCTGAAAAGTCGCTAAATCTAGCGACAAAGTCGCTAAGTTGGCAACACTGCCCACAGCGTATTTAAAAGGCAAGGAGAGGCATTCATTTGATTTGTGAAGATTGCCCTTGCAGTTGCTGTGTCAAACCTGCTCACGCCTTCTCTCCTCACTCTTTGTCACTTGTGCTGGTGGGAAGGACAGAGGTGTGGATGCACCTCACTACGCCAGACTGCGTCTTGCACAAAATTGTAAAATGCCCTGACACACCCCGTTGGCGCAGTGTTTAAGCTAAGCTAACTAGGGGTGGGTATGCTTCGGCCCTCTCTTCCTTGTTGCTTTCAAAAAGAATGGTGTCATTGGGGTGCTGGTTTGGTGGAGTGGTGAGCAACCAGGCCCGTCCCATGTACATGCTTCTGCCGGTCCGGGTTCGAATCCCGCCTGTGACCAGTTTGCAGAGTGTCTTCCCCTATTCTCTCACCCCCTTTCACAAGCCTATCCACTGTCTCTCTCCTTTCAATAAAGGCACAAAATGCCCCAAAAATACATTTAAAAAAAAAAAAGAATGGTGTCATTTTGTCATGGACTCAGAAGTGAGGTAAAACAACAAAAATGTCAGAGTGTTCCTTTAACAAATTTATAAGACCACCCCTCAGTGTTAGGTTTATGCCACAGTTGTCCTAAATTAGCAGCATGTGTAATTAACAAAATAATATTTCATGTTTCTGCCATGATTTATCCACCAGTACACAAAAGCTCTTAAACTGAAATGATATTTGCAGTCCAAAAATAGAATTATTATTATTCATGAATTTTGAAATGTACTCTTCTGCAAAAACAAATGTAGTATAAAAAAGTAAAGGAAATCTTTTTGTCTTCTTCACATTGTCAAATGATAGTGATTTACTTTCAGTCCTGACCAGAAACTGACATTTTTGTAGTTTAATGTTATGTTTGAATAATTCCTGACTTCAGGTAGAGTGGCCCTGCTTTAGTTTGGACATAAATATATGAATTCAGTTTAAAAGTCCTTGTTATTGTTTGTCATTTTCTCAGCAAAGAGAAATAACATTTGAAGTTTTCCATGGATTTCTGAAAGATTTCTAGTTCTAGTAGATTTTCTTGTTTTTCATGACAGCTGGCTGAATAAATTTGTTCAGTGCTGTATGCATTTATAAAGTCCATTAGTCATTCTGAAACCAGCAAAAGTTTATTGGTGTATCGTTTCGCTTCCAACCATCGGCTCCATAACAGGCTTTTTTACAGACCTGACTTTTCTTACTGACCCCTCTGAGGAGGTTATGTTTTCTTTGTGAGCTCTTCTCTGAGCTGGTTCACCCCAGACTGTTTGTTTTTCTTGGTTTCTGATCCGCTATAGCTTTGTTTTCCTTTTCAGTGAACTAAAATTATTTATGAAGGTGTCCAGGGTCTCTTGAATTGTCTGAAGGTCTGAGAGGCAGCAAAGGTCAGGAAGCTGCAAGAGATTCTGGCACCAATCTACTGCAGCAACTGAAGCAGAAAATACTTTTTTGACAATCAGCGCTTAACATAACATCAACATCAAATTTTTCAGATTAAAGCCCATGTTAACGGACATTTAGTGGAGCAATAAGCAGACTTTTTCCTATCAGAAGCATTGTTGTGAAACTCTAGGATTGTACAAATTTATTTATTTTTAAACAATCTTTATAAAAATGACACTACTTTTCTGTTCAGAAACACAATGTAGCGTTATTTATATGTTACTTCTTACTTAAACTAAGCCCCCTGACAGTTAAGAGTAATTGAAAGCCCAAACTGTTGCCTGTATGATGAGGTTATTTGGGCAACAATCTTTTTAACCTTTAGGAACAGTTCTGCATTAACCTTGCACAGAAGCTGGATCAGCATGATTCAGAGTCTATAACCAGGCAGAACCATCTTGACAAGGTTCAATCTACAACATTTGTGCTCGGCCCAAAGCAGCAAAGCCCAAACAGCTTCCCTTAAAGCTAGGGTTGGCGATCTGATTTAGATACACTTTTTGTAACACTGGTTAAAATGATCTTTATGACCCGACGGTAATCAACTCATAATGTGTTCTTAAAACAGAGCGAAAAATATCCGCTATCTACAGCAGGAGTAAAACAGGGAAAATACCAACCAATAATCATGCAGGGACACCTGTTTTTAAACCAATCAAATCCTGTCGCCATTCTGCGTGCCTACTGCGCGTGCATTTTCCCGGTGTGCACAAACTCGGTGCGTGTAGCCGAGCTCATACGTATCAGAGTCTGCGGGAGAATGCTTATCTTTCAAGTTTTGTCTTTGAAAATAAGGGAAGCCGGCCGTGAGCCGTCCCTCAACCCCAACCAAGCTCCAGTGTCCCTCACATTTTAAGACAGATGTTTTTTTTTTTATAATTGTTTTTATTGAACATTTTGAACATTTTGTACAAAGCAGAGCATCAAAAACATATAAATAAGACAATTACATAAATAAAAATATGTGTACTATTATTAATATTAAGGGTCTTTTGGCCAAGCTAATGACAGCAAGCCAGATCGCAACCTTTGTCCCGAGGAGTAGTCCAAATAGTCCAAAAATGGGTCCCAGGTCTTATAAAATTTATAAGGTTTATCCTTCAACAAAGTGGAAAAAGCTTCCATTGGTATAACAGCAATGACAGTTTGCAGCCACTGATGTGGGGAGGGTGTTTCATCGGAGATCCACTGTACCATTATACATTTTCGCAGTGTAATAATATGTGCAGAAGATCTTTCTCAGAAAATCGTGCAGGCAAATCATCCTCAAGGCCAAGGAGACAAGTCCGCGGTCCCAAATTCAATTGACACTTAAATATGGCACAAAGCTTATCAATAACTGATGTCCAAAATCGCAAAATAAGTGGGCAACTCCATAAACAATGAAAAAGGTTACCAACAGCAGAGAGACATTTAGTACACATTTCAGATATTGTTGGAAACATTTTGTGTCTCTTCTTGGGGGTAATAAAGAGCCTATGCAAAATCTTAAATTGTCTCTCCCAGATGGAATTAGAAGTCAGGGCTTTAAAAGGCCGGTTACATAGTTCACTCCAGGATTCAGCCGTGATAGGCCCTAGATCTGTTTCCCACTGCATTTTAACTCTATCAGCATTGTCAGTATCACTTTCAGATAGAACATTGTAGACTGATTTAGAGAGTGATTTAAGTTTAGTAGTTTTCAGGATCAGGGATTCCATCGGAGAGACAGCCAATTTCCCATCACATTCTTTTAATCTACCAAGAATAAAATGTTTAACCTGCATATACCTGAGAATATCTCCACTACCAATACCATATTTTTCTCTCACTTGTTGAAATGACAAAACTAGATCTCCATCAACCAAGTCACCAACTGTTTTAATTAACCTGCGAAACCACTCCACAAACCCTACATTGAGGCCTGGGATAAAATCAGGGTTTTGGTGAATGGGGGTGAGTAAAGAAAAATGACTTTTATAGCCTTCCAAGCATCTAACCTTATGCCAAATAGTTAATATGTTTTTTAACAGCAGATTATCCTTTATAAGACTTGAGGATTTCGCAGGGGAGCTGTAAAATAAGTTCCACAGTGGGATACCTTTTAAGGAGGCGGATTCAGCACTTAAATAAATTGACCTTTGATCCGATCTGTACCATTCCAAAAGAAATTTAAACTGAGCAGACCAAAGGTAAAGTGGTAACGATGGGGCGGCAAGTCCACCCATACGCACAGGAAGACAAAGATAACTGTATCTTAACCTTGGCCTTTTTTTGTTCCAAATGAAAGAAATTATGAAGCCATTCAACTTTGATAACACTTTCTTAGATAGAACAAGCGGCAACATCTGGAATAAATATAAAAGGCGCGATAGGATATTCATTTTAATCAGGTGTGTACGACCCAAAAGGGACAGCGGGAGACTACACCATCTGTCCAAATCCCGTCTAACAGCCTGAATAAGAGGAGTATAGTTAAGATTGTATAAATCTTTTAAATTAGGAGATATCTTAATTCCTAAATAAGTGAATCCGGTCGGGGACCAACGAAAAGGCTGCGAGGCATCTGGAGAGATCCTATGTGAACTAGAAAGAGGCATGGCCTCACTTTTAGAGAAATTTATTTTATAACCCGAAAAGGAACCATATTGGGTGATTAAATTAATTAATTTTGGAACAGACCTAGTTGGCGAACTCAGAAAAATTAAGACATCATCAGCATAAAGAGATATCTTCTGGTGACAGGTATTTAAAAGAAGACCTTCAATACAGGAGTCCATTCTGATGGCAGCAGCTTAGGGCTCCATAGCTAGGGCGTAACAACAAGGGCTTAATGGACATCCCTGCCTGCTTCCACGCCAATGCAAGCTATTGGATTTGTGGCCATTAGTGATCACGGCTGAGAGAGGTGAAGCATATAGAATTTGTATCCAGTTGATAAATTTGTCACCCAGACCAAACTTTTTGAGAGTAAAAAGAGATACGGCCACTCAAGCCGATCAAGGCCTTCTCTGCGCCCAGAGAAATAACCAAAGGCCGGAAGTGAACGAGGAAGAATGCTGAATAAGATTAAGTAGACGCCTTTATATTGTGTGAAGAGTAACGGCCCCGGATAAAACCAGTTTGGTCATTGTTGATGATGCTAGGCAGGATAGCTTCTAAGCGTGAGGCTAGGATTTTTGCAAGAATTTTCAAATCAATGTTTAAAACAGAAATGGGTCTATAGGAGGAGCACTCTTCTGGAGGTTTGTCTTTCTTCAGAACTAGTGAAATATTGGCCTCCATTAGGGAAGGAGGTAGAGCCCCACCTGCAAATGAGAGTCAAACATTTCAGACAGAGGAGAAAAGTAAAATTTTACTGAATTTCTTATAAAATTCCCCACTGAATCCATCCGGCCCAGGGGCCTTATTATTTGGTAGTTGTTGAATAATATTTTGAATTTCACTACGAGTAATTGGTTTAGACAAATCCTCTCTCTGAATATCCGTAATATGAGGCAGGTCAAGGTTCTGAAAAAAGAAAGACATTTCTTGATAATAGGACGATTTAAATTGAGAAGAGTATAGTTGCTTGTAAAATGTTTTGAATGTATCACTAATTACTGTGTTATCATAGCTGAGCACGCCAGAAGCATCTTTAATGCCGGAAATATTGCGAAACGAACCCTTATTTCTTAGAAGATTAGCAAGGTAACGATTGGGTTTATTTGCGAATTCGTACAGCCTCTGCTTAATAAAAAATATAGAATTCTCTGCCTTTTTTGTCAGTAACCCCTCCAACGCTGTTTTAATTACCTGGATATCGTTTCTTAACTGTTCAGAAGGGGAGTGGTTATATTTGACCTGTAATTCATGCAACTTCAATTCTAGTTTTCTTTGTTCCATTAAAGATCTCTTTTTGACCCCAGCACTGTATGATATAACCAGACCACGCGTATAAGCTTTTAAAGTATCCCAGATTAACCCAGGCGATACATCTGGGGTCTTATTATCTTGTATAAAATTATTCAAATGGTCAGTCAGGAACTTTTCAAATTTGGGATCATGGATCAGGAAATTATTAAACCTCCAATTTAAATTACGGAAGTTTGCGTTAAGATTATTCAACTCAACAAAAACAGGCGCATGGTCTGATATAATTATATCACCAATTCTACAATTAACAACGTTGCCAAGGGAAATCTTAGGGGTAAACACAAAATCAATTCTAGAACTTGTTCTGTGCATACCAGAAAAAAATGTGAATTCTCTATCTTTAGGGTGTAACACCCGCCAAGTATCAACCAGTTCAAGCTCTGTACAGGTGTCCAAAAGTGCCTTACCCCTTTTTGATATTTTAACCTGAGTTGGGGGAGATTTATCCGTAGAAGATGAAAAATAGCAGTTGAAATCACCAGCTATGACAGAGTTGTCACAAATCCACTCAGAAAAGGATGAGAAAGCAAGTGTAATGAAGTCTAGTGACTGAACAGGCGGGAAGTAAATATTTAGGAATGAAATAGGTTTACTATTCAATGTGCCTTTGAGTAATAAATATCTACCAGATTTATCACTAACGAGTGCGTGTCTATCAAAGGCAAATGTTTATTTATCAAAATGGCCACGCCACGACTCGACTTCGTAAAGAGGAGTAAAACACTTGCCCCACCCAATCACGTTTCAATTTTAAATGCTCATCAGAGGTCAAATGTGTTTCTTGTAGTAGGGCTACATGTACATTTTCCTTTTCAGAAAGTTAAGGATTTTCTTCGTTTGATCAGGACTATGAATGCCCCCACATTCCAACTACACACTTTTAGAGAGGAATTGAACTGGCCATTTTGATTTATAGTAAGTGCTAAGCCAGGCCATAAGAATAAGGATATTCTCAAAATAATTGAACCAAGATACACCAATCTCAAGTGACAAGAAAAATAAAATGTGCTCTGCTTTGCTAAAGAAAAAACAACAAGAACTATTTACAAAAAACTAAAAAATGTAAAGAGTAAAACACAGGGGGGTCAGACGATGGTCTAAGACACCCAGTAGGGGGTGCAAGCTAACCTTCTCAGGGAAATTGGGGAGGATGCTGGACCAGGCTCTCATCAACTCAGCCAACTACAGCCCGGGCCGCAACTACCTCAGAAATATAACAAAAAAGCTACATTTTGAAGTAAGCTATATAAGCCTAACTAAGTACAGACACATATACAACTGTGGAAACACACCTAATTTACTACAGATATTATAACAAGAAGGAATCCCAAAGAGCTATAGCAAAAGTCTTACCGTGTAACAGCACACAGTCAATTATAAAATGTCATGCTCATGCTGTAAACATCGCAGCACACTGTTTAAGGTGAATGAGGAGCGGAGGATGGAGGTGATCTGGCAGTAGGCAGTCTATCCAGGTATTTCGTGGCGTCCTCCGGATGTTTAAAGAATTTTTCTTCTCCGTTGTACTTGATCCTGAGGACAGCCGGGTAGATCAGGGCAAATGGGTTGCCTTTTTCTCTGAGAGCGATTCTTGGCGGAGGAGAATGCCTGCCGTTTCCTGGACACAGCGAAAAATCCTCAAATATCATGATGTTAGCGCCTTTATAATTCAAGGATTGTCTTTTCCTGGCGCTTGCATGATCCGAGCTTTATCCTGGAAATTGTGAAGTTTCACAATGAAAACTTCGTAGCCTTTGTCCTGAGGCAGGCGAGGCGGGGATATCACGATGGCAGCGGTCCACCTTGACAGTGCCCCCTTGAAAGTTTCACCGACCAGCTGAGGAGCCAGGATTTAGTAAAGGATGCGGTCGGTACCTTCGCTGTGCCCAGGCAGGCCAACAATGCGAATATTACAACGCCAACTCCGGTTCTCCAAGTCATCAATCTTTTCGAGTGCGGCGTCCAATTTGGCTCTCATGTTGGTAAGTTCCTCATCATGAATGGTGACCATGTCCTCCTGGTTTGATATTCGCTCCTCAGCGGTGGTGAGACGTGTATCTAGCGCAGCGATATCTGAGGCGCAGCTCTGCAGTTTCTGAAGCACAGGGTCAATCTTTTTGTCAAGCGAGGTCTCCACTGCTTTTAACACCTCTGCCGTGATCCTCTCCACTAATTTATCAACATCCAGGGGTTGAGCTGGGCTAGCAGGTAAAGGCGTGGAGGCCGCCATTGCGCTTTCCCTCTTGGCATCTGCTGCAGACGTGGATGGGTCAGTTTCTCCCGGTTTAGGGTGTTTCACAACAACATTCGTAAGTTTCTTTTGTGTCGGCATTCTTACTTTCGTGTGCACACAAGTTTAGTCGTGGAATCGTGTAGCATAATAACCGAATCGAGTGTCGAGCTGCGGGAGCTGTAGCACGAAGCTGTTACTCCGCCATTAGCGTCACGTGACCTATTTTAAGACAGATTTACAAGAAATGTAAAATAAACTCTTTGTTTTTCTAAGTTTGTTCTGCTGCTCTAATCTCGCGATAGCTGCCACCCAGGCTACTGCAGCTGGACATTCTCGCGAGGCTTTTTCTTCTTCTTCAGTTTTACAGCGGTTGGTATCCATCATTTTGGAGCATTACTGCCCCCTTCAGGCTAGAGACAGGGCTCAGTTTGGAGAGGCAGAGGAATGTTTTTACTGTTATATCTTCACACAGGAGATTTACGGGAGAATACTGATACAGGAGGACGGCGGGAAAGAGGATAAAATACGTAAAATACGGTAGTTTCATGGTCAAAATGGGAGATTTGACAGCTATGTGGAGAATGTCAGAGGAACTACCTATACCCCGATCAACATCGGCTGTGAGTACTAACTAACTTTACATGTTTGTTTGGTGTTTTCTTACCGCTGACTGAGACATGACTTGGTGTAGTGTAAAACAAACATGTTGTGCTGAGGGTTTGGAGTTGAATCAGTCTTCTGGATATATCAGCCGCGTGCGTGCATGTGAGCGGCGGGGCGGTTAGGCGGAGCCCTGAGGAGATGCTACTTTCAAATTCATGCTAGTTTTCCAAAATCGCCAACCCCAGCTTTAAAGCAGGAAGATTTAGGTGCTAGGAGTGAGATGACAGCAGGAAGTGACCACTTGAACAGAGATTAGCATAGATGCTAACAGTATTTCTTTATTAAGTGTAAAACAAACAGCACGGTACAAACACCTAAATAAAAAAAAACATATTTTTGCTCCGGTTCTGACATCCTAGAGTTTATTTTATGTTACATTATATTACATTTTGTCTTTTATATGCTAGCAGTAGCCTTGCCGACTACACATGTGATTGGCCCGTTATGACTGTGACTGGTTGTCTAATCTCTTGCTTGGTATGCTTTTGCCACTTTCTATGGGCTATTTCCCAGACGGACAAGTGAAATATATTGAAAGAGTCCATCGAGTGTATCAAATTACTCATCCAAAGGTATTCATATCAAATAGTTATTCAGGTGAAAAATGAAATGCTTACTTTTCTTGCTATTCAGACTGTCAATATCCAATAGCAGGAGCACTCATAGTGAGCTTTATAGTTTGTTAAGAGACTTTAGAGTGCTACCCTTTCAGAAGAGACCTTGAATGCAGTTGCACCTGAAATGACATTCAGTTTTCTTTAGGTTCGCCTGGATGACTGCACTGAACCAATGATACAGGAATTTTACAGATGTAGGCACACATCATTCGCTGCAGTTTAACTTAGCTGTTGCTATATTTTCTGCTGTACAAAATGAATCCTGTGTTGCTCTCCAAATCATTTTGGAAGTATACCAGCTTAAAAATGTTTGGGTAAACAAATACCAAACAGGAAGATCAACGACAGAGGAGAAGTCATAGATTTCAGCATGTAAACTATATTCTGTTCTCTAGTCCTGGTGCCAGAGCTTTCTTTGTTTTACCAGTTCTACCGCGGTGGGAATTAAGTACTGGATTTACTGGAGAATTCGCCCCCCCAGAGCCTGAACAGCAAGCTGCCAAAAACAGTGCAAAGTGACTTTGTTGAGAATCCAGGCCGCTGCTTTGAATGCTCGTCTCATTTCTGTCTGAAGATTTTTTCTTTTTCAGTCTGTACTCAGGACAAAGAAAACAGGGGCAGACTGGTTTCACAAATGCTATATTTAGTGTTACAAACTGAACACAGTATCCATTATGGAAGTTTTAGACACCAAGAGGAAAGGCTCTGTTGCATGTGAATGACCACTGCAGGCTAAGAGTGTTGGTGACAGATTCCTGGTGAAGATGGTGGTGATTGGCCTTATTCCCTGATCATTCTACCCACAGTACACAAGCTTTTGGCCAATTGCACAACAATGCTGTTATCGTTTGGCAAAGCAGAGGTTAAATAAAGAACCTCTACATTTGAAATGTCAATTTTTATGACAGAAATTGAAATCTCTACAGCCTTGATCAAAACAGATGAGAGGAAAAAGCTCAGTAGGTGTGTGGTCTTGCTGATGTGTATGGAGTAGTGAGAGTGCCAAATTACAAAAATAAATCTGTAAAAGAATAAATGAATAAGTAAATTATATAAGAATGTTCCTTCTCCTCACCTACAAAGCTCTGCATAAAGGTTAATAAAAGTAGAAATACTCACAATCCCCACAAATAAAAAAAATGAGTAGAAGTGCTCAATAAATAAATAATAAATAAGTAAATCAATAAATAAGTAAATGAATAAATAAAGTAGCTATATAAATTGATTTTTAAATTAACCCTTAAAAGAAAAGGCTAATAAAAGTAGACATATAAAGATATAAATAAAAATATTTAAATTACATTATAATGTCACTTTAAAAGCGAAGGTAATATGAGCAGAAAAATATGCGCAGTAGGAATGTTCCTTCTCCTCACCTACAAAGCTCTGCATAACCTAGCCCCCTCTTACCTCTGTGACCTTCTCCGTGAATACACTCCCTCCCGCACCCTCCGCTCAACCTCTGCTGGACTACTCACAATCCCCACTTCACGCCTCACTACCGTGGGTGCCCGAGCCTTCAGCTGCTCAGCACCCAGACTCTGGAACTCCCTCCCCCCACACATACGACAGTCAGACTCCATCAACATATTTAAATCTCAGCTCAAAACTCATCTGTTTAAACTGGCTTATTCACTTTAACCGAACACTGTTAGCTCTCACTTGCTTTTATTCTGATGATTTTGGTTTTAATGATGTTTTATAATTTTTTTTTAATCTTTTGTTGTAAGGTGACCTTGGGTGTCATGAAAGGCGCCCCCAAATAAAATGTATTATTATTATTATTATTATTATTATTATTATTAATGTGGTTGCGTCACAAGCACAGGAGGAATCCCAATGTCTAGGTTACCGTCACACGTGCACATGCCGCTCATTGATCAACTTTTTTTTACTTTCACATAGCGCGACAAGCTATGTGGTAGTGTGAAAAGCGGCTGTCGTATCGTGAGAGGGTTAGTCCCGCCCCATCGCGGCTGTGCAGGTAGTACAAGTAGTGTCCGGTGTGAACGCAGCAATGTGTCTCCCACAAGTCTTTGGTGGGTGGACAAAAGCAGGGTACACACACAGAATTTTGTAAATCTGAACAGATTTTTTTTATCTGTTAAGGACTCCACACATGAAGATAAAAAATCAGGCATTGAACAGTCTTGATCAAACCGTGTGCGGGGTGCTCCGATAATCTCAACACAGTATACAGTACATGTAATGGTTCTGTCCAACTACGGATCTAGAATCTAGTCTTATAAGACAAAATCTTGTGTGGTCATTCATAATCTCACAAAAATGAAGAAGAAGAAACATATAGCAACAACCAGAAAACACCAACAAATATTTTTGAAAGAAAAAAACAACCTGAACCAAAAAAAAAAAGCACAGACTGTGGAAAAGATTCTGAAGACACTGAATTGGTCCTCCATTTCTGAGGGCTACCAAACAATTTGTTTCCGGGTGGCCATAATTGCTTTTATTTACTTATGCTTCCTTGTTCCTCAGTCACTTTGCTTCTTGTTTGGCTACATTTTGTTCCATGTCACATTTCCTGGAGTCATGACTCAGGAGTCGTCAGCTTTCTCCACACACATGAAGATTTTTGGTTTTAAATGTTGTACAAGTTTATTATTAGCGATTGTTAGTCCAACCTGTTTCAGAGTCGATTATTGGGAAAAGGTCATTCTTAACACACCTCAGCCACTACCATCTTGATAAGATGAAATAAGCCTTTGCTGGAAAGAGGAAAGCCAGGACAAAAACAGCCAAATAATCTTTATGTACCCCACTTAAGACTCAGGAAAGACTCAAGTCAAAAATCTAAAATTTAAAAGGATTATATTAGGCTAACCATAGCCCCACTTCAACCTCTCACAGGTCTGATGAACCAAAATGGTTAAAAACATTTGCATGAGTGACCAGGCCCTTTAAATTTGGCCAATACTTGAAACTCCTCGAGTGTGTTACCATCATATGTCTCTTTTGTGGTAGATTATATAGCCATGCAGACAGCCTCCAGTTCTTTTTGCTCTCAATAAGAGCACTTTGAGCAGGAAAGAAATCAAGATGGAAAAGCAACAATGACTTCAGCCACAGTGAAACAGTCTCCATTGATTTGGAGCCCAGGTGTATGAGTGTCGATGATGATTACCTCCATGGCCTTAATGCCAGACCCACCTCCTCTCCACACAAGCCTCTCCAATCACAGAACTTTCATTCTCAAGGAGAAAAGGGATGGTCTCCTGTTACAGGGTTAACAGCGCCCTCCTGAAAAAAAATAACTGGAGAGCAAACTTCTAAGAGCTGAAATCATGAATGACTAAGCTGTGGCGGAAATCAGTGCCCCACGTTGGCAACCAACCGAGGGTTCACAGCAAAACCTTCTGCAGGCAGCCAAGTTGTCTCTGTGGAGAAGGAGGAAGGGTAGATTTCATCCGCAGGGTGCTGATGTGTCTGGAGTCCTGCTGATGTGCAGCTGGGAATATGAGCCACATGGGACATGAACTCTAATTGGTATGCAGTCGATGCATGAGCTGAGTCGTACAAGGAATAGGTTAGGCAGGTATGTGTGTCTGTGCAGGTGTGTGCGTGTGCAACAGTGGTGCATGACACAAAAGAGAGAACATTGCTCAATCAAACCCCAACATGTGCAGGAAGACAGCAACAGGGAGCCTGAAAGACTGAGAGAGAAATCAGAGAAAAAATGGAGTAACTGAAAGGCGAACACTGAGTGAGGCGGGAATTACTTTTTTTTTTTCGTTTTTTTTCTTGAACACGAAGAAAGATTTTCAGCTCTCCCTTCGACTATAACATGTGTCAAGTTGAGCAACAGCGCATTCATTGATTAGGAGTCATGCTAACTAGGGCAGGAAGCTAAACCAAAGGACTGTAAACCAGCACCAGCACTGTCGGTACAGTGATCTACATTGTGTTTACCTTTTTGAAGGAGGTTCAATATATACTCCTTGTTCAAATGTGTATATCATTGGAAAGCCTTATTAGTCACCTTCATGACAAGGTTCAACTTGTAAGGATCAAGCAACAAATCCAAACATGTGGGTAGTGCACCAGAAAATGTGCAAAATCCTTTCGTACTGTGGAACAAGCCTGCGGTTCCACGGTGAAGTAAGGATAAGGAACCAGTTTTCTTGGGTTATTGTCTTCCTGACACCCACTTTACTGTCTGACTTTGTTTTTACCAACTTGGTCTTGAGTTTGGAAATGGTACCAGGGCAGAAACACTCAACTGAAATAATGCTTAAAAACTTTTTTCTAGGAGCATAGCCCAACAACCCTCTATCACATCTGTCTGTTTGGTGTAACAGTCAAGACTATCAGAGAGCCTATAGTATCAGGATTGTCCACACTTGTGTTCCAGGCACATTTTACCCCCAGTTTCATATTTTAACTCTCCCCAGACAATTCTTACTTCAAATACAGCTCATCTGGCTGTTTTAACTGTGCTATCTTCTCAGTGCTTTAATCATATCTGATCCACACTCCGAACAACAGGACACGTAAATCCTTAAAACTTAAAACTACAACCCACATTTAAAGTTGGAGTAATACACTTGAAGATAGTCCTTGCTTTTATAAGTGCACCTTACGTGATGATCATTTTTGTGCATATTTGCCTGTATGCTACTTAAGTATACATAAGAGAGTGTAAAAGGCTGTATGTAACTTTATTACCAGATAATTGTTATCAGGATTTCTTAACATTGCCGAATCAAGCAGTTTTCTACAGTTTCGGCAATCACTCATTAAGTTCTTAACATAATTTAACAGAATTTTAAAAGAATGTTGATCATGGAGCAAGGAAGTAGTGGCGAGATTGTGGTGGTAAAAATACTTAACTAGTCCTAAAAACTCATAGAAGTTGTTTGGTGAGGGCTAAAACTTTTCAGAAGCATATCTGGCAGGCCATTGGATGATTGTTCTGTCAATCAGCATTTATCACGGCTTATCAGATAATGTCTTATGCAGGAGCTACTGCAAGGCATTACGTGAGCCATTTTTTAAAACAAGCTCTGATCAAAACATACCTGTCAAGTTTTGGATTTGAAAATAAGGGAAATTTTCCAGCGCTTGCTGTGAGCGGTCCCACCACCCCAACCAAGCTCCAGTATCCCTTACATTTTAAGACAGGAGTACAAGATATCTAAAAACAACTTGACAACAGCTTACTAATTAGTTAGGGGATCAGAATCTGTTGGTCTACCTTTGTTGACACTGAAATGCTGTGAACATCCCTACATTATAATAAAGCCTAAATGAAAACACAAAAGAGTATATGAAGCACATTTATTTATTTTACATATTTTCAGTTCATTCACAAGTCAACACATTACATATTTACTGCTTAGTTCACATTGCTTGTCTTTAAGTTTAACATGTAGGCTACATTTCATTCTGTTTATTCAAGTAGCTCTGTGGCATTCACAAATGACTTATAATACAGATTTGTTGCAGATTTTGCATCCTTTAACACTTTTTTGGAAGGAGTGTGTTTGTGGGCTGGGCCAGAGTGGTTTATTTTACATGACAGCCTCACATCCATCTCTCTCCTCTGTTGTCCTGGGTTTGTTCCTGCTGTTGGCACTAACCTCGCGACAACTGCCACCCATGCTACTGCAGGTGGCATTTCTTGTGAGGCTAGTGACAGTGTTCAGTTAGGAGCAGAGGCAGGGGAATGTTTCTGTTTTAATATGGGAGAATTACGGTAAAAGAGTAATACGGGAGGATGGCGGGAAAGAGGGGTAAAATACGGTAGTTTCCCGGTCAAAACGGGAGACTTGACAGCTATGAATCAAAATATGTCAGAAAAGGAACAAAATTGATTTTTGCAATCCTTGCTATAGAGAGCTTGTAGTGTTGTTCTTTTTTTTCATTTAATGAATGAATTTGGTCACAGTCTGATAAAACTGCTACTGAAGCTGATAGCATCTATGCTAGTCCCTTTATGCAACGTCCTGCAATCGTCTCGCTCAAAGTGTGTTCCCCTCCTGCTCTACAGAACTCTGATTTGACAGTTCCGTTTTGGGCCGATCACAGATGTTGTATATTGGGGCTTGGCAAGATGGACCTGCCCTGATTGCAGATATTGAATCAGGATGACCAAGCTGCTGTGAAAGAGATTGTCAGCATTGTAAGATAGGGCAATTTTCAGTAATTTTGCCAATAATTTAATAAGTTCTCCATAAATTGTATGTTATTTTGTGTGTATGTGTGTGTATATGTATATATATTACTTCTTAAATCTTTTTTTGTTTTATTATCCTAACCATCATTATTATGCTTTATGACCCTCGTTTGTGTACCTGAGTGATGTTTGGTTTTTCTTGTGCACATAGATGTGTTGCGTGCATTGATGTGTTTGTATTAAAGTTGTTAAAACAATAAATATAATGTTGGAAAAAAAAATTGTATGTTATTTTCCAGGAAATGTTGGTTATGGCACAGGGAAAATGTAATTAGATTTTGGTGGTGTTTCGAGTCTTGATGTGAATCCAGGAACTTTTTCGGGACAATATAAATAGGGCAGTGTTCCTGATTTTTGACAATAACTCACTCATCCCTGTTAGAAACAATGCCTGTCAGTTTTTTTTTTGACCACAGCCTCACTCTTTCAAACCCACTGACACCAGTGAGGGCAGCTTGGGGTTAATGCCTTGCCCAAGGACACATTGACATGAGACAACCAGAGCTGGGCTAAAACAAGCAAATCTCTGATGTTGGGAGAATGTACCACCTTACTAAGCCACTATTAGTTTAAATAAAGGCACACACTATAAGTTAAGAGTTTTAGGGGACAGATACAAACATTCCTCATGTTCACTCACTTGCTCATTCAACACACACACCCCCCAAACCACATGGTCAGTGTGTACTAGCTATCTCTCAGCTAACGTCTGTGCAGTTGGCTCACTGTCAGACATGAACTGGTGCTGCACAGACAGTCAAGCTGCCAAATGCTTGTAAAAAGCACAAGGCAAGGGAAAAAAAAGTCTGTCTGAGCACAGCTTTCTGCCTGCTGTATGATGCACTTTGTGAGACACATTGGTAAAAGCCTCTATCTCGTCTCATGTTCTGTGATCAGTGCCTCCGTGTTCCAGCTTTTCACAGTTTAAAATGCCCCTAAAATTTATCGCCTATTCAAAGGGTGATTACAGGGAGCAGTATAACATGACTGCAACCCTAATTACTTTAATGTGAAGCAATGACCACGATGCAGAGTGCACTAAAACGTCAGTGTTGCTAAAATGAGCCACTATTTCCTTCGTATAACATAAAACTGAACATGCTGCTGCTTTCAGGCACTCAAGCAACAGATGGTCGCTCTCATATTTGTGTACGGAAGGAGAGAGAAGCTGCAGAAAATGTGAGCAATTACACACAAAACCCATTAAAACCTGTCTAAATAAAGCTCAAGCTTTGAAGTAGTGTTGGTTTCCTGGTGTGTGTAGTCATGTATTTTAGAGTGACGGCCTGCTGGTTTGACTGTTTTTACTCCGTACACACACAAGCTCAGCGTAATGTATCCAAATACCAACCTGGGCTGCATGGACAGAAATGAGGGGGTAGGTGAAACAGAGTGGCTCAGGGATGCACCTGGTCTACGGGTCCATGCAGACGCAGATGTGCCTGAATATCCAGTCCAGACCTTTCCGGCATCACATTATTCAGATAAACTGTCCACAGAGCAGGGAACTCTTTCACTTTTCAATTTTACCCCTTCACTCCTTTGACAAACCCAAAACCCACACATATAGCCAGGAGAAGACCATATTATGACTATCTGTCACACCAATGAAAGCTTCACTTCTCAAAACTGCTGCAATAACCTAACTCTACTCCAACTGTGAAACCACTGGTTACACGATTTCCTCCAGGGCTGTGTGCGCCTGAGGGGACAGTTTTCTCAACCTTAGTCTTTTAACTGCCTGACAGTGTTTTGCCTTACGTAATCGAATGTCCCTGTACATTCAGTAATGGACAGTAATGAAGTAATTTACACTCAGCAGCTGTTTAATATGGTACGCATTGGTGTCCAGCAGGGATGGAAATCGAAAAAACCAATTCCAGTAGAGAGTCATTAACATCTCTCTCAAAGGAATTGATATCATTTGTCTTATTGCCTAGCAATTCCCTCCACTTTCTTCTGTGTGTCTTGAAAATAAAATGCAACATGCTCTAATCAGAGACAGCAGAAATGACAATAAAGACGTCAAGATTCTATCTTAATCTTTGTGAAAAACAAAATCCCTTCCTGCACAACTTTCTGTAAGTGGAAACGCCAGAAACCTGGAGAAACATTTAGTGATCAAGCATGGCATTGAATATCAGGAATGATGTCTCTGGTGTTGATGCTGCTGAAAACCTACAAAGGCTGACTTTTACCCACACAGTAAATCAAGGGTATCATTAGTGAACCTGATCAGTAAGTCAAATCCTTAATGACATTGCTATCAATAAAATATATCAATTTCATATTCAGGAATGTGGTGGCCATGGAAGATTCAGGGCGATTCCAAAACAGCTGACTCTTTCCAGGTCACAGGAGCTGGTGATCAAAGTCTCTTGGATCTACCGTTTGTCCATTGGTGGACAAAGTACTCAATTCCAGTACTCAAGTCAAAGTATAGATACTCATGTTCAAATACTACTCCAATACAAGTGAAAGTTGCTTAATCAAATTTCTACTTAAGTTAAAGTACTGGAGTACCTGCTTTTGAAAATACTCAAGTATTAAAAGTACATTTTCACGTTGACCTTACAGAACGTAATGACTGAAACAATCTACAGAATGAACTGACCTGCTTATAGATCACGTAGAATAAAGAGTTTGAAAATATGCTACAAAGCCCATGGAAATGCATACTGAAACACTAATGAATCAACAAAAGGACAACCATTGCCATTTTCTTTTTATTTTTAAATTTAACTCCCCCCTTTCAGATATGGCCATGGGTGCTCTGGTGCGGAATTGTCGTCTTTATCTGCCATAGTAGCCATCATTACTGCCAAGACGAACCACCAACGTTAGCTCAACCTTTACCTGCCCGATCGCAGTAGCGTATGCGCATCTCCTTCTTCTTCTTTGTTGTTTAATGGCGGTTGGCAAAACAACTCAAAAATGCATTACCGCCACCAACTGGACTGGAGTGTGGAACAGGATGCACGAAGTATAGATAACACCACTTGAACAAATCACATTTTAGAAGAGAAAATAAATTTCATCCGATGACTTCATACCTGTACCTAAAGGTAACGAGGCCATTTATAGAAATGTAGTGGAGTTAAAAGTAGAATATTTGGCTTTTAAATGTAGTGAAGTAAAAGTCATAAGTCCCCCCCCCCCCCAAAAAAAAAACAAACCTCAAGTAAAAGACAGATACTCAAAAAATATACTTAGGTACAGTACTCAAGTAAATCTACTTCGTTACTGTCCACCCCTTCGTATGCCTGATGTGTTTTGGCATGAAGGGCAGGAGTCATGAAGCAGGTGTCACTTATACACTCTGCACTATGGCTGTTGAAATAGCAAATAGTTACTCACTCTTGTTTGTGCCAAGGGGGTGTTTGTCTAAATATGTGAAGTGGTCAAGCACAAAACTGACGTGTAACTTGAGGAAACAGAAAATGACTGTGCTATGACCCTTCCTCTGTTGGGTCTAAAGTCTGTAGGGCAGAGTGTTTCTGATATTTTAAAGATGCATTGGAGAGATTGGCACATATCTGCAAGATGAAACTCATTTAACTAAACTTGTTTCACTCACATGTGATGCAAGGCAGCACACTTCTGTTGTTATATCAGAGCATTTGTTGAAAAATCCAGTTTAGAGTTTAAACCAGGACAGAGAGTTAAGAGACAGTGTGCCTTGTTTCCTCATTGCTCCTTGGCATGCATAACAGCACATGTAATGCTCAATAAACAAGAAAAACACACAGGGTTAAAGATTTTATCAAAACACAGAACTAAGTTATGAATACTTCTATACATAGTAGTTGTAGTAGTAGTAAAGTTTATTTCGGACTAAATAATAACAATAACAGTAATTAAAAAATACTCTACAGAAGCCAAAAGCATGAAAAATAAAACATTAAAACATATCAAGTGATTAAATAAATCATAGAATTAATAATTAGCAATCAATGTTTCAAAGTCTTCATGATAAGGCCTGAACACCATTACATGATTCAATGAATCTCACTGAATCATGCTCACAGGTAATAAAACAGGTGATGAAGTGTGTTTTACGCACACAGTAGAGAACAGAGGCAAGGATTTCCTTAGGAAAAGGAGAAAATAAATCTCTTAAAGCCCACAGTTATAAACAGGTCTTTCACAAACATAAACCTCCTTTAAGTGGAGATTTAAATAATTAATGAGGTTTCACTTTTATGTTTACGTGGAAGTGTCTAACTCATCTTTTATTTGTTTCTTATGCTCTGGTTGCTTCAGTGAATAAAAACACTGTAGTCTGAGCTTTAACTTATACAGTGTTCTGTCCTGTGACAGAACAAAAGGAGAATAAAATAACCAGTTGAAATTCAGACCAAGCAACTAAACCCACTGTGCAAATAGCACCAATTCAAAGTGAATTAGAGAAGACACTGTGATTGTTCTGATCTTTGTTAAGTCCAAAACACACACATGTATAATCAAGGCACATGGTCTGTTGCTTTTGTGCCCTTCCCCTGTCTTTGAGGTTACAATATGCAGCCTCAAAATGTAATACGAACAGACATTCAGAGAGTGTCAGACGAACGGACACTCTGCACCATAGGACCCTGTATCTTTTATTTTCTCATGCCGTTATGTGTTGTTTGGCTCTCAGCCCTGTCCACAGGAGCACTGACAGTAATGAAATCTATGAAGAGTTATAAGCAACCCTCCTAATTTGGACTGATCATCATGGATATTGATCTCTGATTGGCTTAGGGGCAGACAATTGCCCAATTTTCTCCGATCTGAGTCCCAAGCAAGTCTCGAGTCATTCGATCGGAGTCTCAAGCAGGTCCCAAGATTTTTCTGTTGTGGCAAGTCGAGAAACAGATTTTGTAAAGTCGAGTCAAGTCGAGAAACAGGCTATGACAGGTCGAGTCTCTCACCATTGTTCCCCAGTCCACCCAAAAGCACTCAGATTTTTATCTTGAAGAGAGAAACCTTATCTTCCAACACATACAACACACATGATCGTTCCTACCATATTGACCTATGGCAGGAACGTTAGCTACCTGGCTAATGTTTGCAGGTTTCACTTACTTGGCCTCATGTGTCCTCAGGTGGCAGATAAAGTTCGATGTTGTGCCCTCTTTTTCGCTTATGGAAGCATTGCAGGTCGTGCACTTGGCATGTCTTCAAACGTATGTGAGTAGTACTGTGTCGTGTGCGGGACATTAATAGGTGACGGACAAGTGTACTGTGAATGGAGCATCAATAAAGTGAACCTAGAAGGAAAGAGTGGCGTATATCTCCTGTCTGGCTCTTCATATAAAGCCTGAGTGCGTGCAATTTTCCGAATCATGCCAACCTAAGTCAGGTCGAGACCAGAGACATTTTCTCCCGAGTCTGAATCAAGTTGCAAGTCGTCTAATTAGCGACTCAAGTTGACTCGAGTCCGAGTCCCTATGACTTGAGTCCAATTGTCTGCTTAGGGGTGCTTGTCATGACAGAAAACTAAAGCATTTGAAGGTGAGAAACTTAGTGAAAAGTAGCAAGAGAAAAGAGATGCTTGGTGCGATAGGTTCAGGATAAAATAGTCATGACACAAGATGTCAAACTGACTGTTTCTTTCTGTGTTGGGGAGGCTGAGTTATCAGTGTTCATGAGGGGGATGGTGATGATGAGTCTTGACCAAGCAGTATTGACAAATGATTGGGCATTATGTGCAGATCCAGGTGAAGAAATAAGCGAGTTGTTAACCCTATAAAGCCAATTGTATCATATTTGATACATACTTTTATAATACCTCTATCTGCTCAATATGATCAACAAATTACAAAAAAAACCATCTGAATACAATCAGATAAATGATAAAAATGTCCTCAAATGGATTATCAGTTGCCAAAAACACCTAACGTATCAAATGAGATACGAAAAATCTATATGTTGAATTTTATGGACATTTAGATTTTTATGGAATTTAGCAGAAAGTGAAACAAACATTTCAGCTCCAAAAAATTAGAATTTTCTGGCTATAATCTATGGTCTTTGGCCTATTGTTCTATTGCTGGTGTGATAAACAAGTAGAATGTAGAGACAATGTCATCGACATGAGAAATGGCATACCTTGTGGGTCCTGGGGTCATCTTTATGATGATTTGTTCTGCATGCCTGGCTATAATCTATGGTCTTTGGCCTTATAGGGTTAAAACAAAACATGAAACATGATTGATCAGTATTGGCCATTTTAATGAACATGGTAAAAAATAAATAAAAATCTGGTCTGTTATCAGTGCTAGAAGTTCATTGGTCCACAGCTTTGGAAAACTGCAAGGGTAAATTTCAGTTCTATCAACTAATTCAGTTTTACATACACAGACAGGAGGATTTCAGGGATTTGATGGGACCACTTTAAGTTGTCTGACTTAGTATTGTTGAGGAAATTTTGATCTGCCTATGGAGAGTCAAAAAACAAGACTGAAAAGTTAGCAATGCACCAAGTCTTTATTCTCATGAGAAGGAGACAATACAGAGAAGCACATGGCAGAGAGCAGTTCAGAGTATTGTCTCACTGACACAAATGTGACTCTGCCTTATATACCATCTCAAGGAGACCTCTGGCTTTGGGAGAAGGAGACAAAACATCACAGAACTCCTTATCAGCTGTACATTGGGGGACAATAAAACAGATGGAGATTCTCCTCAGGAAATTACTTCTAGGTGTAACCTCCAGTGTTATTCCAGATGTCTTCCTGACCTCTGTGCCCAGAGGGGGATTTTTACAGTGGGGGTGAAACAGGAGAGATTATCAGGTCATTCACACAGCAGTACAGTTGAAGTTACAAAATTGATCAGGTAAATAATAAATGTATACAAAAATTTCCACCACAGTATGAATTTCCCTGCTTATTACTTAATATTGTAGTTATGTCAAGCTACTTACAAAGGTCTTATTAATGCTTATTACAGGACCTTATTATATATTACCCAGTGATCAAATACTCTCATCATAGAGCCCTGTAGTTAAGTCTGCAGTTACTCTCATAAGTGTAAAAATCAGATCAGGAGGGTTTTGGTTGCAGTTTGTTTACCTCATCCTTGGTCTGCAAACTGCATTTGTTGTCATTATCATATGGCAAAAAAATGTCCTTTAGATTCCTTTAGTAAGTTTAATAAAAGAGTGATTATCTGTCCAACAGTTCAAATTAAACCCAGTCATCTGACTTTCATGCAGCATCTTTTCATTCAATAAGTAATGGATGACAGGCTTCATACTTGTCCTGTCACTTTTTGCCTCGCTGTGGTAACAAGCAGCTTGTTGTCTTGAATTTTGTAGAAAGCTTTGAAGCCTGGGGTTATTTGGATGTTAACAAAAACAAGACTTTTATTCATCATCCCACCACTCTTCCCCGTCCGCCCTGCCACCCACCCACAGCGGTACACATGCTGCATTTTCACCCTGTAACCAATCCCAATGATTTGTCAACCATGTGCAGCCAAGTGCACTCTAATCTGCTGTATCTGACAGCTGACAACAGTGACTAAGTGCCCAAACATTTGGTATCGACTCTTTCCCCAGGGCTGCTGCCGCTGATGGACTGGAAAAGGTAACAATGTTGTCCTCCGGGGAGAACAGCACGGGCCCACCTCCCCCCCACTTTGTGCTCCCACCATCCTCACTGCCTTTGGTCACACAGCATGATGGGTGAGTCAGAGCACCGCTGCACGGAGAGGATGTCACGTCAGCTGCCAGGATGCCAACATGATCTTTTCAGGACACTCAATTAGCATAGCTGCATCATCCCTGAAGGGGGATTCCACTGATTTTGTTTGTGACTAAGGTAGAACCGGACAATTTGACTGGTTTTACAGATTTATATATGAATGTATGCAAGGGCCTCCTCCAGAGGGGACTGTGAGGTGCCACACAGAAAAACAGACTTCAGACAAAACATTCTCTCTATAAAGGCCAGTAAGACCTGGAACAGTCTCCCACTCATCATAAGTGTACAAACCCCATATTACAAACTTTCAAAACACATGCAAACAGTGACTTAAAGCAAACCAGTCCTGTAACCATAAACTTCTAGGGTTTTAGAAATGAACCGTCTTGTGATATGCTGTTATTGTGATCTATTCACCTGCTTTATGTCCTGCTTTTGTGTGTATGGTCTCTTTGGCATCATGTTCTTGTGTTACCTGCTTTGGGACTGTGGATGTAAATTAGCATTGATGCTACAATCTGGCATATTTACATTTATTTTATTTTATTTTATTATTTTGTGCAAAACATTACAGAGAGGTTGTGACACAATAGTGATGAAGAAATACAAAAAGTAATAAAAAATACAGAAAAAAGACATGTTACAGTTATATGTTGGTAAGGCAGAGTATCATGTTCTGGGTGTTTGTGTAAGGGTGTGTGTGTGTGTGTGTGTGTGTGTGTGTGTGTGTATGTGTGTGGTAAGGAGGGTAAATGGGTTAAGGGTTAAAGGAGCCAAAATTATACAAACACAACATACAGAAGAGAAACAGTATCCTAAATGCATCAACCAGAAAATAATGATGATGATAATAATAATAATAATAATAATAATAATAATAATAATAATAATAATAATAATAATAATAATAATAATTTTATTTAGTTTAGTTTAGTTTAGTTTACAAAGTGCTTTGACAAGCATTCAGCACAAAATAATAAAATACAACAAGCAATGAGCACAATGAAGTAAAAACAAAAAGCACAACTTAAATCAAGACTAACAGAAAGACACAAAGGTAAAAGACACAAGGTGAAAAGACAGAGGGGCAATGGTTGATACTGTGTTAATACTCCAGATTTCTTACTGAAGGCCCTTTTCATACTTTATAGGAACCCAGACAATAATAATAAAATACAGCAGTAACTCACTAAATAATGATAAAAGTATCTTCATGACATAATAATATTGTACAACTTATAATATAGTACAGTATTTATATAGATATGATTATGTAACTTAAAAGGAAAAGAGAAAGATAAGAAGAAAAATCATTTGTTTTAGTTTACTATAACTATGCGGTGTAGGAAACACAGGATAGTTGTCCTAAAAAAACAAGCCATATGATTCAAAAATGAATAAATAAATAAATAAAATAAAATGAAAGAAGTATGTGTCTTGCATTAGGGGGAGTGCTGATTGTGAGCAGAGAGGACCAAAATAGGAATCACTGACAGAGTATTACGATGAGTTAGTGGAATTTATGAAGGGTTGCCATGTTTAATCTTTAGATTTGGAATTCTGTTTGGTGCACCTGCACACACTGCTCCCAAAACACACAAGACTGGCCCCAGGCTAGATAGATAGATAGATAGATAGATAGATAGATAGATAGATAGATAGATAGATAGATAGATAGATAGATAGATAGATACCATTACAGCTGTGATGTAATGAAGTTACACTTTAATTTGACTGCACCTGACCTTTACTTGCTGCAGTGCTGAACAAATTGTTTACGGAAAAACTGATTCACGTTCAAAGTTCTGTCAAAACAAGGTTAAATGAATAAACCTCTGGCAGTGAAGTACTCATTCATAATACGATTATCTGATTATTTTTTTGTAGAATTTTAAGTTCAAATGGAGAAATTCATTTCACTTACATCACATATTATTATATATGCGAACTTAAAGACGCTGTGTGTCAAATCCAAAATTCAAAATGTTTTGTTCCAGGTCCATTAATCAATCAATCAATCAATCAATCAATCAATCAATCAATCAATCTGTCTGTCTGTCTATGAATATGAGCAGAATATGAACTCGGTCAAAATGGGAAACACAGCCCACCCAGGGTGGTGGAGAGTGACCAAGTTCAGATCCTGTGAGACTTCTACATAAAGATAGACAAAATTGTAAAGGCCAACCAGCTGGACATTGCAATCATGGATTAGCAGCATAGGAAAGGTGTCGAGATAGATGAAGCTAACCTGAATGACAGCAACATTTGAGGAAGGGAACAAGAGAAAATAGAGAAATACCGAGGGCTCAAAGGGCAGCTAAAGAAAGCCTGGAGGGTGAAGGCAAAGCTAGAGCCTGTGGTCATGGTAGCACTCGGGGCAGTGACCTCCAGACTGGAAAAGTGGCTCCAACAGATACAATCAAGCTCCCAGGCCTCTGGTAGACGATCCAACCTGAAGAGGATGAACAGCCACCCACCACACCTGGGGGAGAGAGAAGTTTGTTTGTTATATGCACTCAGCACATATACTGTATATTAGGTATGGCTCTGACCCTGCTCCACTCTATGTGATTTATCCTGCATTGATCATCAACAGAAATGAGATCTTTTAACATAAACTCATGTTTTTAGACCAGTTAAACCAAATTTAATGCAGTTTCACTAGATGCTGTATATTAATAAACATCATTTTAGGTTTTAAGGTTAACATTAGAATGATCTCTTAAAACGAGTTGCCACATCTCAAGGAACTAACATGGAGTACATTCATATTCAGCAAAGACAAATATGATGAATGGATACATCTCTGTATGTATGTTTATGTGCATGAACGTGTATCTATAAAATTAAGTATGGCTTCAGCCTGATCTTTAGTTAAGTGCCTTAAAATAACACTTATAAATTGGCACTGTAGAATTAAAAAAATGTGTGTGCAGATCTATGTGTACAGTATGCTATGTATTGCCATTAAGCTAAAAACAGCTGAGAAAAGATTTTCTACATTGTCCAGCCATATCCTGTGTGTATGTGAGCTGCAGAGGCTAATTTAGACAGAAACCACAAGACAGAGAGACACAGAGAGAGCTTTATTATTTTCTTTAGCAATGAGAAGAGCTGCTAACTGAACAGTTTTTCCATAAATTCTTCAGTCACAGTTGAGATCAAAACCCATTTCTGCTGCAGTGACCTCAAAAATGATTCAGCTCAAGTGTTCCTGATTGGCTGCTAGGTGGCAGTGCAGCACGGGGTCTGTGTTTACATCTGTATGTGTGTGTGTGTGTGTGTGTGTGTGTGTGTGTGTGTGTGTGTGTGTGCATGCTGCCTTTTTTAGCCAAGAGGACAGTGCTCTCCCTGGCCAGTACAAACAAGATTAGTGGGATAATCCTGATTTAACAGGCCTTATTATCTTTTATTTAGTTGTAACTGAATCTGCGTCTCTGCTGAGTTCCTGTCCCCCCCGAGAGTGATGCACGCGGACAATAAAATCTTTGAAAGAAAACTGGTCCGACCTAATTTGATTAGAGAGCCTTAAAAATCAGCCTGCAGAATCCTTTATTTCCTCCACATTTATAAAAGAGCAAATCACTCAGGCCCTGGTCGGTTTATTGTGTCAAATGATTCAATTACAGTGATCAGATTCTCTCTGGTTGGCTAAGTCTCTGAGGAAGGAAGGCAATAGGAAGCTTTGATGGCGTTGATTGCAGTGTAATTGGAAACAAATCGATTCACCCCACCTTGCATTACATGCTATTGATCAACCATAATTCAGTTGCAGGTTTTGAGGATATCAAAGTGGTCAGTGAACAGGGCTAATCTCGTGCTGCTGATGCGTACATGAACACAGAAGCTCCATCTGAGTTCAGAGATGAAGAACATCGCAAACCTGCTTTAAACCTGGTGAACCTAAAAGTCCTGATTAGACTTTTTAAGGGAGTGAAAAAACTTTAACAGACTTTAAGGCAGCTCTTAGTCAGATTCCGGCTTTCAGCTCTCTTGCAGCCTCTATGGTTGTTGAGTGTAACTGCACTCTTGCAAAACAGAGCGGCTCACACCAACGTGCATTTGTTGACAAACAGAGGGAGAAGAAGTGAGAAAACAGGACTTTCCAACAGACAAATAAGCCATGTGGACTGGTGAGGTAGGGCTGGGTACCGATTCAGATTTCTGGATCGATTCGATTCGATATTACAAGGTCTCAAATCGATTCGATTCACGATTTAGTTCGATGTTTATTCAGTCTGATAGCTTAGTTCAAATAGTGCTGTAAATTTAAAAAGAGACCTTTTGACCTGGTACATCATTAAAAATTGTTTTAACATGAAGAACTAAACCAAAGCAGTTACATTAATCCTATTTTAATGATATGCATTAATACATATTCTGCATATTACTTGTTTTTTGTCCAACTTGTATTTTCCTTTGTACTTGTTAAATCTAAAATACTGTACATCCAAACATCAGCTTTTAAACTTGCCAGTGGTGCCCATATAGAGCTTCCACCATGTTTGTTTGCAGTAACATCTCATGAGATCTTGTTCAGTAGAAAGCAATGCTAAACGCTGATCACACAAGACGAGCAGGGTTGATACCACAGGCTGCTTCTCTGCACATCCAAAGAAGAAAAAACTACCCAAGTTAAAAGATCGGTCTTTGGATTTTATGGATCGATTATGAACCAATTAAAGGAAAATCGATTTTTTTAACCCAGCCCTATGGTGAGGTAAGTCTGATCATGTTTCTATTCAAATAAATCATCATGTTCTTACAAGTCCAACAATAACATAGCTAAATCAGCATTGGTCAGACATCCCTCCTCATCTTTCAGCTCACACCAGTGGGTGAACGCAGGGCAAATGTTTATCTCTGTTTGGGCATTCAGCTTGTTACTTTTCTCTTTTTCGTCTCCTTTGGTGAAACATGTCTTTCCTTTGGGTTTTTCACTGCTACTGCCATGATTACATCTCTACATTCAGCTTTCTCCTTCTCCCTCTTGTTTAATGGCAGGTGGCATCCAATGTAATCGAAGCATTATCGCCACCTACTATGCAGGAGTGTTAGCCAGAGCTCCCTATGTCCATTATGCAAGTAAGTACAATGAAATTACTTTAAACTAACCTCTGTTCATTAAATCTGCTTTAAAAAAAAAAAGCTTTATATTCTCTTTTTCCCAATGTTTAGCTTTTACCTCGAGGGGAAAGTGACATATACCATAAAGCAGTCAAAGCAGAAAAAATTGTAGTTTTTTAGTGTGGAAGTGTTCCCACCATCCACACTGAAGTTACATTGTGCCAGTGAAGACAATACAGACAGGACCAAATTTGGGCTGAAAGCATAATTTCAATTTGATCAGCAAGTCCAGAATGTGTCCCATGTACAAAATAGGGCCCCTCCATGGATCTCGGGACCCTACACACAGCCCGTGTTTTGCGTAGAGGGAGGGGCAGTGCTGGACACAGACCCCCTCAGACAATGACAAAGGTGTCATTCAACCTGTTGTAAGGTGATATACTATCACAATGACTCAAGAAATGTAATTTTAGGGTGGAAAAAACTATGCAGTGTTGTACCAAGAAGAAGAAGAACCCTGAACCATCTGTTTCTGTGGAGCACGATTGAGCAGCAGGTAGTGTGCATACCTCACAGCAAGGTTTCTGGTTCAATCCTGGTGTTGATCAGGGCCTTTCTGTGTGGACTTTGCAAACTTGAGTTGTATTCAGGCCAAAAACATGCTCGTAACACCTAACATGAGTGTGCCCTACAAAATGGCTTAGATATTGATCATTACACTGCAGCAGCACTCACCAAATACAATCTGATTGGCCCTGGAATGAATTTGATTGATGGGGTGATTGTCTAATCACCTGCCAGAAATGTTTTGAATGGTTTTGCCCATTTCCAAACACTTTCTCTGTGTTCTCTGGCTGGACTGGTGAATGTATTGAACATTGTGTCAGGCTGTTATGGAGGTGCAGCAGACAAATCTGCAGCAGCTGTGTGATAACCTTGCAGTGCAGGCGGACCTGTCTTCATGGTCAAAACTGAACAGCCCAATCAGGAAAGATGGGCGGAGACTGCAGGATCTGCAGCTTTTTCAGAAATTGACTCAATTTCTCCTTTAAGAGAGGATCAAAGAACATTGCTTAAAGCTTTTCCAATGAGAAATCATGCTTTTTGTTTCAGATAGTCAAAGCAGAAAAGCCTTTAATCCTTTCATGCATGATGTCTGATACAGTACACAGATATTTGGAATAAAGATTATTCCCTTTAGGTTGCAGTATCGTGTCCAAGTAATAAATTCCCAAACTCTTCTCACAATTTTTATAAAAATATTATCGTTGCACATTTTAATATATTGAAAAATTGCTTCATAAATCCAAAATTTCCAAAGA
This sequence comes from Scarus forsteni, assembly GCA_036419115.1. Classification (NCBI taxonomy): domain Eukaryota; kingdom Metazoa; phylum Chordata; class Actinopteri; order Labriformes; family Labridae; genus Scarus; species Scarus forsteni. The sequence goes on along the minus strand of JAZDUH010000400.1, from coordinate 2,030,544 downwards.
AGGGCAAATTGGGTATTATACCTATGTACAAATTTTATGTCATTTTTATTTTTTACTTTCAATTTTGGTATAATCCACATGTGAATAGTTTTATTAAACAGCAACAATTCATACACCTCAGATTTTTCTTTTATTCACTCTCAATAAATGTTTGTCAAAGGTGTTTTTGTGAATCTTTAACAAATTCCACCAAATTACTGTTTATACCGTTGATGCATGATGTCTACTGTAGTTACTGTAGATGCATTACTCCCTCAAAATATGACACTGAAAAACAAATGAACATGATTTTTAACTTGTTTGAAAGTAAAAAATAACATTTTAAAAAGTATTCCTTGGTGATTTAATAATTCATGCATTAAAGGGTCAAGAATGAACGCAAATTGGAATGTGATCCTAAATCAGTCACCAGCCAGTCCCAGGGCCACATAGAGAAATGGACAAAATTCACTCTTACACTAATACCTACGGGCAATTTGGAAGCACCAGTCAACCTAGTGAGCATGTTTATGGTCTGTGGGAGGAGAGTACCCTGATACCCCTTTTCAACCAAGCTGGTTCGGAGCTAGAGCCAGACTTAGCACCAGTTCTTTGGTTTTCCACAGACTAAGCACCGGTTGGTGGCTCTCAAAACCGGTGCTTGGCAAGCACCAACTCTTTGCTGGGCCAGCAGAAAGAACCACGTTACGTCGGGGGCTATGTGCTTACGTCAGGGGGTTGGGGCGGGATTATTGACCAACCAAAGCAGAGTAAAAACACGGAAGAGAGCCATTTTTAAAAAGACGAGTTCGGGGAAAGCAGTAAGAAGATAAGTTGGAAGATAACAATGGATAGTAAAACGAAACAGCAGTGGTCAGTGGAGGAGACGACCTTGCATAATCGTCGAGCAGCATTAACTTGCTGGATCGCCAAATTCTGCTCTCCAAGGAAGGCTCGAAAAGCCAGCAGCAACACTTGAACCTCAACATAGTCCTCCATCTTTGTTGTGGCGATAAAATTTGGCGCTAGTTGTTATGGGAAACTGTCGTGACGTATACAGACGTATACATTGACGTGATGACGTAGCTCTCTGGCCGGCACCCATTTGTGGAAAAGCAAACGGTTCTTAACCGGTTCTCACTTGAACCAACTGCGAACCGGCTCTAGCACCAGCACGAGCACCAGCCCTGGAACCAGCTTGGTGGAAAAGGGGAATGAGAGAACCTAAGCATTCATGGAAAGAACATGCAAACTCCACACAGAGACCAACCTGGAGATTCAAGCAGCATCTTTCTTGCTGTGAAGTATGGAGACTACATGCTGTGCCACCATGTCGCTCTAATCAAATCTCAAAAACTCTAATTTCAATGAAGAAGGGTCATTTTCTAAAATGTAAATAAAAGCAGAATACAACTAGTTGCAACCTATGTTCAAATAATTGCACTACAAAGACAATGTGTTCATGTTCCAATTGATACATTTAATTGTTTACAAGCAAGGTGTACCTTATTAAGTGGCCAGCCCTTCTGTATGTTGCCAGCCAGGCTTTTGCTCAGCTATTCCTTTAACATCTGCCATTGCGTTTTCTACCCTTGTTCTGTATTCAATCAAAGTTTTTTTTACCAATTTCTTTATGCTATTGCAGTCTCTGGGAATTTGATATTCTTATACATTTTTGATGATGTAAATGGTTTGATCATTGTAAGTCATCTGCCGTGGGGAAAGACTAAATACTGTTATAATGCTTTAATTAGATCTCTTTAGTATCATCAAATGGGAATAAAGTGTTTAATTTATGCACTGCTGGCTCAGTGGTTTAGCTGCTCGCTGTATCACTGTTAGGTTATGTATATTTCATTAGCCTGTGTGTGTTCTGTCCCATTAAGTCCAGGTTCAGAGGGGCACCCTGGGATCCCTCACTGTTCTTCATCAGAGAACCAACTCACTGACCCTCTGTTTATGTGACACTGTCTGTGCCTGGTGGAATGGCGGCCATGCGTGGGCACGGTAAACCATCTCATTAAATTCCTGTCTCCAGGATGAGAGCCAGCGTTGCTCTCTGCTGAGCTGGTGCTTCCAGTTCACAAACCTCCCCCTCACCCCCACCCCTTCAGATTCCACTGCATTCTCCTCCTGAAGGACAGGGATAGATGCTGGGAAGTCCTCCCTGGAGCCCCGGCTGTTTTTCGCAGGTTTGTGATGGTAATGACTTTCCTGACATGTGGATGGATGCGCGCGTGTATTGGCTTCAACCACAAACGCTTCCCTCCTCCTCATCATCCACCTCCTGAGCGGTGCAGCCCGCAGCAGAGACGGAGGGGAGGGAGACATGTGAAGAGACAGGCATCAAAAGGAGAGCAGCTCAGCACCCTGTTTGCTGATCCTGGTATGCACACCAGCACGCCACTCCTGACTGCAGTGAATCAGTGTGCAGACCTCGGTGTGCAGCGGTTTAGTGTAAACAAACAGCAGTGGTCTCCAGCAGAAACTGCCAAAGGCAATGTACACCTGGGATGCGTGCCAGCAGCATTTCTCTGTGGCCACCGCAGCCTGCTGTTCAATCTGAATGACAGGAGAGGTGTGCGCCTGTCAGTGAATACACACCCAGGGATTAGCATGTGTTGTATGTACAGTAATGATATGTAGTGATCTGACGGCTGGGGGATGTGTCTGCAGCGCTTTTACAATGTGTGTCAGTTGTTCAAAACTCAACACCCTTAGAGTACAACACCTGATGCTCTGGATAACACAAACACAATTAATAATTTCACACAACATGCAATGAATTTACATCTTTCTACTGACAAGATGATTAAATCTTAAAAAACCCAAATCCAATAAGGATTGGATGTTGTCTTGAATGTAAAAAAAAAAGCAGAATACAGTTATTTGCAAATGCTTTTCATCCTTAGTTCAATAGCATTCACAAGAATCTGCGAGAATGACGGAAAATACTGCAGTGTGCATGCCAGGCCAATAGATGGCGATGTAGGTTTGTAGAGAAACAACAGTGTTGCAGCACGCATACACTTTCCAATGAAGACTAACTTTTTACAAACAACAATTGAGCTTGGATGCACAACCACAAGAGTTTCTTGTCTAGAAAATTAAAAGCTGTTGTTGTTCCTGGGATGCACGCGCATCCTTCATATAATTGAGTGCTATGCATGCACCGTGCGTCTCTTTCAGGGGAAAGGCTGAGTCCTGTTATGCAGAGACAGATGCCAAAGCAGTCAGTCACTTTGTGTGATTTAATAATTCCAAAGGTGTCTTGATAGCTCATGTGCACTGTCAAAGTGAACACAAAGACTTCAGAAATGATGAGTCCGCCTTTTGATTAATCAAAACTCAACGTTCTTCATCAGTCCAGCTCTGACCCTGATTCACTCTCACTGTTTTCTGAATGATAAATTCACCCTGAAGTAGTCTGCATCACTTATTCTTCATGTTGTAAAAATACTCTTTGAAGGATCAAGCTCTAAATACAATCTGCTAGTGCAGCGGTTCTCAACCTGTGGGTGGAGGCCCATGAGTGGATCTTGGAGCTGTTTTCAGTGGATGGTGTATAAATCAGGTCAAAATGTGGTAAAAATGTCTTCAGTGTATGGAGGCTCTAAAAGGACAAACATCCATCAGAGTATGTCAGAATATACCCATGAGAATAAACCAGACTACACCACTGGAAGGTGGGCATGTATGCTTTTGGAATAAAAAAAGAAAAACCTTATGGCATAAAAACCCCGGCTGCTAACCTGCAATCATGAAACAGAAGAGAGGGTAATTCTGTTCAGACGTGGACTGGAGCTTATTTTCCCCTACAGCCCTGATTGTCATTTTTGAATGTCTAGTTAACTGCATATTCATTCATCTCTGTTGAAAAAGGAGTGGTTCATAATTGACCAGTTGGCAAATGTATGCTGGGCCAGATTTATAGCAGGCTTTTCATTGATCTGATCGGCTTTGTTGGCTCAACTTACTAGCAAGGGGTGAGGCCTCAAAGTTAAATTCTGCTTAGGGCCCCAATTTGGCCAGGGGCAGCCCTGGCATAAACACAATAAAAACTCTCAGTCTTTGGTCGTTTTCGTTGTTGTGTAAATGGGGCCAAAGACAACCTGTTTGATTTAAACATACAATTACATCCTGGAACAGCAAAAATGAATAAATGAATGAATGACTGGAAGATTCAGTGGGTAAAGTGGTTAATTGGAAACAGGTGAGAAACACCATACCGTACCGTACCGTCTTCTCCTGCTTATCCGTGTCGCGTCGCAGGGGCAGCAGCCTAAGCAGGGAAGCCCAGACTTCCCTCTCCCCAGCCACCTCGTCCAGCTCTTCCAGGGGGATCCCGAGGCGTTCCCAGGCCAACTGAGAGACATAGTCTCTCCAGCGTGTCCTGGGTCTTCCACGGGGCTGCCTACCGGTGGGACGTGCCCTCAACACGGTGCCCAGGAGGCATCCTGACCAGATGCCCGAGCCACCTCATCTGGCTCCTCTCAATGCGAAGGAGCAGTGGCTCTACTCCGAGCCCCTCCCGAATGACCGAACTTCTCACCCTATGTCTAAGGGAGAGCCCAGCCACCCTACGAAGGAAGCCTTTTCGACCCCAATTGTACTGCAGTGAAACACTTTCAGTAGGGGTGAATTAAAAAATCAAGGAAAAATATAAATCGCAAAAATTAATGTGGCGTCAACATATAGTTGATAGGAATTTAAAGGACAACAAGTGATTTGTTTCAAACAGGCATTTTATTACTCAAAATCAATGCCTGACCTTGGGTCCCTCAGGCAGCATTCTCTGGGCCTGAGCTCATCTTATCGACTGTCTGAAAGGTGTTGTTTCAGTCCACATTTCAGCTGAATTTTCATTATGCTCCAGGGGACATCCTGGACAGTACTGAACGATAAATTGAGTCATCAACTGTTGAAAGGTTGAGAACCACTGCATCTATGGTATGGGATTGTGTTAGTGCCCAGCCACATCTGTGAAGGAAGCCTATTTCAAGCCGCTTGTACAACAATAATTGACCAACACTTTCAGTAGACAGTGAATTAAAAAAGCAAGAACAATTATGAGCAAGACAATACCAAGACGCATCCTGCACTTGTTACAACAGCATCATTTAAAATAAAGAGTTCAGGTACTGGACTGACCAGCCAACAATCCACACATGAAAATGCTAATTAAGTCAAACTACAACATATCTGTGTACCTATAAAAGTTCCCATATGCCGCAAATTAGTCCGCCATAAGATAGCTCAGGTCTTCCAGTGCCTGCATTGGTTTCATTCTACAGACCAAAAACATGCTTGTTATATTGATTGTTGATCCTAAATTACACTTAGGTATGAGTGTGAGTATGAATTGTTGTCTGTCTCTCTGTGTGTCTAATGATTGGCTGGCAACCAGCTTAGGGTATACACCGCCTCTTGCACAATGTCAGCTGGCACAAGCTCCACCCTGAAAATTATAAAGGCTGATAATAATAAGTATCATTAATACAGAATTCAGATGACTAAATTATAATATCAAATTGTTTTATTTGATTCACTCAGTAACAAAAATACATTGATTCTGCGACAGATAGCTTATATGTCTAATGACGGTAATCACTTAATTAGGAATTTCTGTGAATTAAATGTGTTTATGTAAATGTGTATGTACAGTATGTAGCATTTTATCATGATGTATCTCTCACTTCCTGATATTTCTTTCATGTGTTTAAAGTTGATTGAATTTTCTCGACATTGCAGTCACTCTAGAATTTCTCTGTATTTTTATCATTACATGTTGTAATTGTATGTGCAGTAATATTTACAGCTGTATTTTTTCATTTTACAAGGATGCTAGGGATTGCATGACTTGTGTGACCACAGGATTGTATAATTGGAGGTATCTGGTGGTCCAATCTGTGGTGGTAATGGCAATTGACTTTGTAGCAGCTCCTGATGTGCAGGCCTCTTTAATGTTTTTCACATATTGGTAAATTGACATGACAGATCCATGACATTGATGCGGAAAAGTCTGTGTTGATAAAATATACAGCAGTAAATTATAACTTCAGGCTAAAAAGATGAATGGGAGTGGGCTGTAAAAGTCCAAGACGCCAGAAGGACAATTATTCAATAGACTGGTAAGCTGTGAAGAACAGTTGTCCTCCAGGTTTTCAGGTGAGGTAAGCCCCAGGCTTGTCCCACTGCGAGGAAGAATTGGCCCGTTCCATATTTCATGAAGCTGACAGGTACATACCGATCTAATTTTGTCCTTGGAGACATTCACAAGGCCCCACATGCGATTCATCTGTGGGGTCACCTGCGGGGCTCCATAGAGGAGATGGATGGAGTGGTAACAGATGACGGGCCTGTGAAGCTCCAGCAGCCTGAGTTATGAGTGTCCTCGCAGATAAAGTCCTCTATAGGCTTTACAGCATGTCGAGGAAGTGGGCTGGTGACTGTAAACAGCCATAACTGACCATGAACACAGGCGTCAAGATGGAAGGAGGCCCCCATCTGCAGATGGATGGAGATGGGTGTGGATTTATCCATCACTGTTGTGAAGTGGTGGGTCATATTTGAGCAACTCGTCAGGAAGATTGGGTGAGATGACAAGAAAGTGCAGGGTGCAGATTTACTTGAGAAGGACGGCGGCAATCTCTTCTGCATTAGCGAGGAAGTTGCAAGGCCTTGTAAAAATGATGCAATTTCATGTCACGCCTCTGTTGAACAAGCACTTTTAAAAAATCCAGGTATATATTTGACCTGGCGGAGATGGAGGATGTGACACCTCAATCTGTTTTCCTTCATGCAAATGCACTCAGATGTATGTCGAGAGAAAATGTCATTCAGACGAGCTGAATCTGGTTTTATCTTTCCGTAAAGTGCTCAAGCAAGAGAAGCATTGTGGAGCGAGATGGATGTTTTCTCTCTTAGATAGAAGCAAGACATAAAGATATGCAGCTATTACACTGCAGTACTGAAGAAAAAAGTTCATAGTTTACTGAAGTTTTCAAAAAAATCCATGTTAAAACTTTAAAACCAGCTCATTGGGTGAAACCTTAGGGGAGCATATTTTCACATGTAGCTAGCTGTTTATCAGAATGTTAATAGGTATCATACTGGCAACTTTTTAATCATTCATAAGTGCTTTTTAACATAATCTCTTGTAAAATCATATTCTGTGTTGCTTTCCCTTAACTACCTCTCCAGAGTAAGTCCAGAAGTTGGTGTACAAGCTCACATTCCAATAAAGATGGATCGATACATAAATCTAGACATTTCTTGTTCAAATTCAGAAAGTTTGAATTTAATGCCTGCAACATGTTTTAAAAAGGCGAGGACAGGGGCATGTCGTGTTACATAACCTTGACTTTTGATTAGAATCAGAATCTTTATTTACCAAGTTCATTCACAACATTTCTGTCTGTTTGTGTCTCTCACTAACCTGACATGCCAGATGGATAGTTTCATATGTCCGCCACGGAAATATTTCACAAGTCCTTCTGGGTAGCTGCTCTTCTGATTAGCTTTCAGAGGCGGGACCTTCAAAACAATCAGTCGCGTTTGAACCAAAGAAGAAGAAGATTGGACGACCGTTCTGATTGACACACTCACCACAGGCCAATCCACATCAAGCCACTATATGACGTAGCTTATGTGCGTAGCGGCTAAAGTTAGCCGTTAGCCACTAACTTAGCTGCTAACAGCTAACGGTCTTATACTATCCTCTTACACTAAAAATAAACTTCTGAGGAGGGCAGATTTCGCCAAGTTTTACTAAGTATCTATGACAGGAGTCACTACCCGATCCGTACGTATTTCTATGTCTGAATCCATTGCGTATATATCTATATCTTTATTTTTATACACATCACGGTTCGAGAGGAAGTGATGCAGTTTACGCGCATGCGCAGTACAAATCGGGTAGCCGTCTGCTGACGTCACGCCTTCTCGTCACTTCCGCTCTTCCCGCAGCTCCCGCCTCTTTTCCCTGATTGGGCCATTAAAATTTTAGCCGAGTGAATCCATTGGACTACGGTGCGCTACAAGATGGGATCTGCAGGATTTCAGGAACTGAATCAGGCAGGCCCATCTGCTATGCAAGGTTAGTCTCTCACTGGATGGAAGATGAATCTTGTCTAGACAAAATAGACTAAAATAGATATGTCCATATGAGAAAGATGATCAAAACATATGTTTCTACATACAAATTTGGTTCCAAATAGACAATTAGAGTTTGTGAATGAGTGTCCAGTCAGGTGAATTCATATATGCACAGTGAGCCCTGTATCAGGGTAGAACAGTCCAACCGTTTAAGAGGGAAATGATTGAGAGAAAGAAGACTCTTTAAGGACATTCAATAAGCATTTGGGAACTGAGGACATGAAGCTTTCTTGTTGAAATTCTTCACAGCTCTTGCTTGATTAATGACCTCAGTTGCTCATCAGTCCTGAGTCAACCTTGCACAGCAGCTGGACCTGCCCGATTTAATATCCTTAGTCATGGAAATCCAATCTACAACAACTATGAGCAGCCCAAAGTGGGACAGCCCAATCAGAGCCCTTTAGAGCAGGAAGAGGTGGAAGCTACAAGTGAGATGACAGAAGTGACAGACATTAGCAAACACTAACACACTAACAGTTTTTTTTAATACATTATCTGACGTGGTTATTAATATTATAGTTGTTGAAGTTTCTGTAAATTCTGTCTACTATAATTTATGTAAGGTAATTACCTAGAGCACTGCGTTTAACCCTTTAACACCTTTTATCACATTTGAAACATACTTTTTTTTTAACTGTATATTTTTTGGGGGCGTTTTGTGCCTTTATTGATAGGAGAGAGACAGTGGATAGGCTTGTGAAAGGGGGAGAGAGAGTAGGGGAAGACACTCTGCAAACTGATCACAGGCGGGATTCGAACCTGGACCGGCAGAAGCATGTACATGGGGTGCTAACCACTATGCCAAACCAGCACCCCTGAACATACTTTTATGGTACCTTTATCTAATCAATATCATTAACAAATTACTAAAAAAAAATCTAAACACAATCAGATAAATGATAAAGAAAAATATCCTCGCGTGGATAATCAGTTGCCAAAAACAACTAACTTATCAAATGAGATACAAAAAATTATATCTGTTAAATTTTATGGAAATTTGGACAGTTTAGGATTTCAGCTGAAAGTGAAATAAACATTTCAGCTCAAAAAATATTTTCTGGCAATAATTTGTGTTTTTAGGCATTAAAGAATTAGCACATTTTGCCCAAAACTACTACTGTTAACTGTCCAATTTGGTGACAAAAGTGTTGATGCATTTTTATACTTAAGGCAAAATTATTGCATTTTAAAACCTAAAAGTAAACAACCCCCTGTAGTTTTATGTAGGTAGTAGCAACTTTTTTACATGTAAGTATTGTTTGTACCTACTCTAGTTTCAATGAAGTTGTGTAAAATTAAAATAAAAACAGAATTGAAGTAGTTTGAATGCCTCTTAAATATATATTGAATTGAATACACTACAGAGACAAGATTTTAAAGTTCATGTTTTTTTGGAAATTTTAATGCTAGACACATGTCTGCAAAAACAGCTGGAACAAGGGCAACAAAAGACTAAAAATGGATAAATACTAATGAAACGAACTCACCTGTTTGGAAAATTCTATGATTTAACAGGTTAATTGGAAAAGAGGTGATGATTGGGTATAGAAGGAGCTTCCCTGAAAGTCTCAGTTGTTCACAAGCAAACACAGGCCACCACTTAATGTTGTGAATATAAAATTTCAAGGAATGTAGTGGATGTCATCTGCTGTTCATGATACTATTAAACTATTCAGAGGATCAGGAGTAAAAACCAGCAAGGCCAAAAACCAACATGGAGTGCCCATGACTTTTGATCCCTCAGGTGGCTCTGCATGGAAAGCCAACAACATTCTGTAAAGGACATTACCTTGGGGCTCAGGAACACATTAGAAAACCATTATCTGGATAAATTTCTGCACAAAAGCAACAAGTCTGAAAAACAACTTAAAACACCTGTTACTGTCCACCCCTGTAAGGCAGCGCTGCATTAAAAAAACAGCATAATTCTGTGATGAATATTACTATGTGGGCTCAGAACTGCTTCATGAAAGCACCATCAGTTAACACACTTCATCTCTACTCCTACAAGGTCAGGGTAGAAATCTAGTTTGCAAAGCCAAAACCATATATCAATAACACCTGGAAACATCTCTGACTTCTCTTGGCCGGAGCTTTTCTGAGAAGAACTCAAGTGTAAAAGTCTGCTGTGGTCTGACGAGTCCCCAGTTCAGATTGTTTTTGGAAAACACTTGATGTTGTGTCCTCTGGGCTTAAGATGAAAAAACTATCCAGGTTGTTACTTGCCAAACGGTTCAAAAGCCAGCATCTGTGATGGTATGGGCTTGTGTTAGTGCCCATGCCATGGGTAACTCACACATCTGTGAAGGCACCATTAATACATACGGGTTTTGGAGCAACATATGCTCCCATGTAAAATGCTCCCAAATTCTTTCAGGGATGTCTCTGCGACACAGCCTGCACGTGTTTCAACAGCATGGCTTCATTGTAAAGCTGCTGGTAATAGACTGGCCTCCCTGCAGTTAAGACCTATCTCATACCCCCTTTCCACCAAGCTGGTTCCAGGGCTGGTGCTCGTGCTGGTGCTAGAGCTGGTTCGCAGTTGGTTCAAGTGAGAACCGGTTAAGAACCGTTTGCTTTTCCACAAACGGGTGCTGGCCAGAGAGCTACATCATCACGTCAATGTATACGTCTGTATACGTCACGACAGTTACAACTAGCGCCAAATTTTATCGCCACAACAAAGATGGAGGACTACGTTGCGGTTCAAGTGTTGCTGCTGGCTTTTCGAGCCTTCCTTGGAGAGCAAAATTTGGCGATCCAGCAAGTTAATGGTGCTTGACGATTATGCAAGGTCGTCTCCTCCACTGACCACTGCTGTTTCGTTTTACTATCCATTGTTATCTTCCAACTTATCTTCTTACTGCTTACCCCGGACTCGTCTTTTTAAAAATGGCTCTCTTTTTTCTCTGCTCTGGTTGGTCAATAATCCCGCCCCCACCCCCTGACGTAAGCACGCAGTCCCCGACGTAACCTGGTTCTTTCTGCTGGCCCAGCAAAGAGTTGGTGCTTGCCAAGCACCGGTTTTGAGAGCCACCAACCGGTGCTTAGTCTGTGGAAAACCAAAGAACTGGTGCTAAGTCTGGCTCTAGCTCCAAACCAGCCCTGGAACCAACTTGGTGGAAAAGGGGTATCAGTAAAAATGTGTGGCACATTAAGAAGACAAAAATAAGACAACATTGACCCCAGAGTTTCGAGCAACTGTAGAAGTACATCACGCAAGAATGGGAGAGAACTCCACCGAAAAAGCTTCAACGATTAGTGTCCTTAGTTCCTAAATGCTTATTGAGTGATAAGAAGACAGGTGATGTAGCACAGTTGTAAAAATTGCTCCTCTTTCAGGACTGTGTTGCAGGCATCAAATCCAAAATGCAATCAGGCAGATCTGCTTTAAACTGTGGTTCCTGAGGCAGCCAGAGCTTGATGTGTTCAGGCCTGATGGAGCTGTCTGACAATAAGTCAGTGAAACAGAGACATCAAAGCATTAGTCATAGTCTGACATTATGCTCTCCCTTTGCCGTCTCCTTTTTTCTTGAAAAAGAGATTGGATTTGATTGGGGTTAATGACTGTTCTCTCTCTTGACTTTTCATTGTTTTAAAGCATTTATTGTTGAGTTTAGAACATTCAGACTGAGACGATAAAACTTTCCCTCCAGATGTGTCCTCGTAAAGAAGTGAAGAGGTGGAGTGGCCGACAAATAATTAACAAAACGGTCCACAGCTGAGTTGTTCATGGACAGACAACAGCAGGCGGTGAGTAATTATTCGTTTTCAGACTGTATACGGACAGATGAATACAGACATTTCATGTGTATCAGCTGATAAAACAGATGTGAGCAGGTTCTGCTCAGAATCCATCACAATCTCCAAGCCACACTTGCTGAGTGATGGCACAGGATGAACTGTGAACATCTAAATTATGCTTTTATTGATCTAACACTGGTCAGTTGGACGATTGAATTAAATGCCTGATTTTACCAATAACATCACTTGAGGTTTAACTCTGTGCTCACTTTCAGGATGTCCATTCATCGACTTGTCCTGCTGCTCTGTCCTTCTCTTATATTATTATGAAATATTAACAATTGCAGAATTCACCAAACATGTTTTTTTTAGTGTATTTAGTAAAAAAAACAATCCTGTTTAAGTCTACAACATTATGAATTGTTCGATATCACTTCCATAGGCCTATTCCTTCACACGACTTCTCAACCTTATGTCCTCCCTCTGTTTGGCACACACATGGCCTATTTGCATACAGTAGATGCAGAGACTGGCTGGCTCCACTTGGCAAAAATATTTGTGAATACATTCTGTGTATTCTGAATACTGGACATGGTGAGCTTAAAAAATATTTTAATGACCATTAGTGACAACAAAATACACTATATTGCCAAAGTCTTCGCTTGCCCATCCAAATAATCAGAATCAGGTGTTCCAGTCACTTCCATGGCCACAGGTGTGCAAAATCAAGCACCTAGGCATGCAGACTGCTTTTACAAACACAGTGAATTCCAGCTTGGAACTGTGATAGGATGCCACCTGTGCAACAAATCCAGTCGTGAAACGTCCTCGCTCCTAAATATTCCATAGTCAACTGTCAGCTGGATTATAAGAACATGGAAGTGTTTGGGAACGACAGTGCGAAGAGGTCGCCAACTTTCTGCAGAGTCAATCGCTACAGACCTCCAAACTTCATGTGGCCTTCAGATTAGCTCAAGAACAGTGCAGAGAGCTTCATGGATGGGTTTCCATGGCCAAGCAGCTGCATCCAAGCCTCACATCACCAAGTGCAATGCGAAGCGTCGGATGCAGTGGTGGAAAGCACGCCACCACTGGACTATTGAGCAGTGGAGACGCGTTCTCTGGAGTGAAGAATCGTGCTTCTCCAACTGGCAACTTGATGGACGAGTCTGGGTTTGGCAGTTGGCAGGAAAGCGATACTTGTCTTACTGCATTGTTCCAAGTGTTAAGTTTGGTGGAGGGGGGATTATGGTGGCTGGGTGTTTTTAGAACATGTGGAAGTTATAAAAGCCACAACCAAACTAAGTTATTTTATACATATAAAGTTAGAAATATAGTTAATTCATACATGTATACATAACTATAAAGAAAATTATGGATGAATATAGACTCCATTATATAAAAAACTAGAAAAGCACTTGGGAGAGTGCAGACCTCCACCAGCGCCACAGTCCTCACCCATATTGTGATTTTCACCATAAATATTAGTCCTACCTTTATTTCATCAAAATATTTAGATTCTTTGACAAAAAAAAACAAAACATACCATTAGCAATTGGATTCATAATGATATCTATTTTAGTTCAGTAGTTATTCACGAAAATCACAGTTTTTGCAATGCTGGATCCAGACGGTGATCTGGATCACTCCCAAAATCTAATCATTTGTTCCTTGTCCCAATCTGGACATTTAATGAAAATTTTATCCAAATCCGGCTGTAACTTTTGGAGTTATCTTGCTAACAGAGAAACCAACAAATAAACTAATTAATAGCAAACTAACTAACTAACTAACTAACAACAAAACAGATGCCAGCAAACACATAACCTCCTGGCGGGGGTAAACACTAACAGCAAGAAAGTTACACAACTACCTTCAAAAGTAAATCAAATTTAATATAACAAAGAGGGTTGGAACTTCACCCTCAGAGAGTAAAAGAAGGTATAAGATGCTTAAGACTTCAGTTCCTCCAATGCTAGCCTTGAAGAACTTACTGGTTTGTTTATGATATTCACTATTTGAAACTTTTACTAAACTCTGTTTGCTCTCACTCTGCCTGCCTCTCATGCTTTCCAAAAAAACAAAATTTTTTGGAACAAACAATTTGTAAATCAGTAGCAAGACCCAGCGACCCTTCTGAAGCTGTTTTTGAGCCAACTATTCAGATCTTTTTATCTTATTTGCCACAACAAAACAAAAACAAGTTTTACCAGGATGAGCCTGGCTGGTCCCCAAATAAAAAATGAGTCCACTTCACAATATTCTCCCAAGAAAAAAACAATCTGGCATCTGCTGTTGAAGGTGTTGGGTCATAAGAACAGCAAAATAGCAAATGTCTTTTGTGATATGAGGCTAGACACTGTTGGTACTTTACAAAGACCTAAAGAGAAACGGCCGATGCATTCAAGTTCTGTCCATGATTCTTAGAAGTTCTGCATCCCCTGGTGCACTCCTGAAAGAAAGAGGTGTGAAAACCCTGCTGCGTCCTCCTCCTGGATTGATTTCTTGATTTTTTCCAGCCTTTGCTACCAGGTGCTGAATAATACCTCCCGTAGCTATTTATAGAAACTGCTAAGAAGTAGTCTCCCTGGTAAAAAAAAAACCTTGGAAATCTTCCCTAGAAAGCAGCCTGCATGTCTGAAACATTCACATCACGTCATTTTTCTTCATCGTGCCCCCAGTTATAGCATCAGCGCTGGAGGTGTGAAGCTGTTGATTCGATTGAGGGGAAATATGTGAAAAGCCAGTGGGCTGGATCCTCCCTGCGCTTCACTGAACAAGCCACAAGGCCCAACACTGTATCTAAATGCACGCAAAGGGGAATTTCTCATGCTGACATCTAAACCAGTTTTAGAGCCATTAAGAGAGGTTTGACCTTCGGAAAGCTAAATGACACGAGGGAATGCTAAGTGCTCCGGGCCCGGCAGAGGTCATCGGGGGTGATGTGGCAGAATGAAATTACCCGTAAAGCTCGAAAGCACTTTATTCTTCAGCTCTAAACTCACGGGGAGTGATAAATATTTTGTCAGCAGGTCGTGGACTCTGACCTTGAGATCAGTATTGATTCTGCTGAGAGGGTTTAGTTTCTGAATCCATACACTTTATTAAGACATGAAAAATTAACCTCTCCTACAGCTGCATCCTTTAGAGAGAATCCAGGCTTTTGAAGCCTTTATAAGACAGAAAGACCTCAACACAGAGGACTTCTAAACTTTGTTTGATGATTAGACGTATAAGGTCAATGGTCAGTGGAAAGGGTAATCGGGCCTCATGCCAGTCTCTTGTTTGTAAGTGTGATTTCTTAAGTGTGTTAGAGGAGGTTTTTTTTTTTCAAACTTTAAATGATTTTCCACTCGTTCTTAAGGATAAAACTTTTTGCTTCAACAGGAATCTGAAATTTGGATTTTCCCTCCTGAATAAACTACATAGCCTTGCAGAGCTGACAGACCTGCCTGATTCTGAAATCATGCATCTCCGTCTTGCCAGCCTCCATTGTCCAACAGTTTCACATGGCTAAATGCTTAATCAGGGAAGAGAGGCTGCTGGCGTGGCGACAACAGGAAGTGACTTGACAGGAAATGAAGTCAAAAATGTGAATCATTTTTTTTCAGTTGATTGTCTATTCCATTTAAGAAAAACAATGTAGTGTTTAATTTGGTATTGTTTGAAATTCTGATTGGTCACCTTTACAACAACATACATTATTTTTTCACAAAATGAGCAACATAGCTGAACAAGTGGGTAGTGCTAAAAAACATAGGCAAACAATAACAGCAATAATAAAAGTGCAGGAATTTTCACTGGCGTTGAACTGCCTTTGGCATGGAGGAAAATGAACATTAAAGTCCCGGCTCTGATTTCTAAGGTCTTTCTTGCTTTTCTTCATATATATATACATATACATATATACAATAGAGCTTTATGCTCTATTGTAAAGTGTCTAGAGATAACACTTGTTATGAATTGACGCTATACAAATAAAGATTGATTGATTGTCTCCTCCCCCTCTGGCAATTGCTCGGGGGGCAGGGATGGAGGCATGGATGCACCTCTCCGTGCCATGAAACTTGCCATGAAGTGCACCTGGTCTATGAAAATAGAGCCCAGTGTGTGACTACACCTGAAGAAGAAATGAACTGGCAAGTAGCAGCGCAATCTCCAAGGACCTTAACACAACAATTTAAAGGCCCCTCATATTTTCCAAACCTCTCTTCTCACAAAAAAGCTTGTTTATCTGTAATAAGAACCAAGGAGCATAAAATGAGACCAAAATAAAAGTTAATACATAATATCAGTAAATTATGAAGAAAAAGGGGACAGGAGAATAAAGACTGAGATACTAAACATAAAAAGACATAATCACAAAAAGAGTAAATCAAAGCTATAGAATGTGAGTAAATGAAAAGTAGAGCCAACATAAATAGGAGTTCAAACAATGTAAAAGTAACCTTTGAAAAGATTAACAGCACAATGGAGATGAATCAGTATTCAGACTGAAATAACAGTAGCTGTAACACTTTAAATTGTTGGTCTAAGCGTAGAAAAACAAGCCCTGACCTGCTGTGCATCACTTGCTTCTAGACAATTGAAACAGGGCCAATAATGCCTTCCAGTAACACCACAAGAACACCACCCCCTCCTCTTGACCAACTCCTGTGCTTGAAGTGAACAGCAGTTGTTTACCTGTAAATGCTGGGGGGAAGTTACAGTATTTCTCTATTTTCAAATTCAAGACCTCTTAAAATGTTTTTCTTCCCAGGTTATTGTTTAAAACCCCTCGAGCAGCATTGAGATGATCAACTTAGCAGACCCTGCCTGTGCTAACAGAGGGGACTGATTGAATAAAAACCACCGAATGGCCCTTTAAAAGGTACACAAATACATTCTCCCTGTGACCATCTCACAGGTTATTTGCTGAAATAGCTTGGAGATTTTCACCCTTAACTCGATGTGGTACTTAAAGTCAGGAGTTATATGATTGGGTTTATAAGTGGAAGAGGCTGCAAAATGGACCCTGATGGTTCTGTGAAGGATCACTCCGCTTCACTAACCTGCACTTCACATTGAGGAGGAGGAGGATGAAGGGGGTGGACATGTTTTTATCCTGAATATCAGGCCATTTAAGCTGGCAGCACACTAAATGATTTTCAGATCTATACCTAATGTAAACGTGGAGGAGATGATGACATGAGGACATTTTCAGCAGTTTGTTTTCAGTGTAAAAACCTACGAACAAACACTCAACAGAAAATTGAGTAAGACAAGAACCTCGCCATTTAAAGCAACAGTCACTGAGGAGACTCCATCAACATGGATCTTATCATAACTGTACGAAGGATCTGTTAAACTTAATCATGTACTGAAATGCATAAGGGGATTGTTTTCACATGTTTTTGCTCTGCACCTTTACTCTGTAACATCTTCGGCTTCAATTAAAAAACAAGTTGTTTACAGATATTTTTAACCATTAGGGCCCGTGCACATATTCAAACCTCTCTGTGCAATAAATGTGGTCTTCATAAGGTAGCTATAAAAATTAAACATTAATATAAATTTCAATTTTTTTCAAGGCTGTATTTTATGAGCAAACATCCTTCCAAATCATAAACTTCAAATATCATGACTCTTTTTTACAAATTTCAACCCTTTAAATGACAGGTTTTGTCATGATGCCCCCATGTTTTCAGAAAAAAAAACTAGTCATTTTCAATTTCTACATGGAAAGTAGATTTTCTTAATCAAAAAACCCTGCAGAATGTCATTTTTTCATGCATTTCGAGTGTCAAATTCTGCAGCATGGAGTATTTACACTAATACTGCTCAGTGCATAAAATGTGCTCTTCATAAGGCAGTTCTAAAAACAGTAAATGTTAATATTAATATTTTCAACTTTCTTACGCTTCATGTTATCAAACAAACCTCATTCCAAATGATATACTTCAAATAATCATTCCTTTTTTAAATTTCAGAAATTTAAAAGCCAGGTTTTGTCATGTGACACTATGCTTTTAGGGGAAAAAAGAATAATTTCAATGTGCTCCATGAAAATGTCTATTTTTTTTTTTTATTAATAAAGCAATATGGAAATTATTAGCATGTTCAGTGAAAAAATATGCATTTATATACATTTATTAAAAAATGTATATTGATATTATAGCCAACTTTTTAAGGTTTGATTTCTTTTAACCAACCAACAAATGAAATATTGACTCATTTTTACAGATTTTAAAGCTGGGGTTGGCGATTTTGGAAAACTAGCATGAATTTGAAAGTAGCATCTCCTGAGGGCTCCGCCTAGCCCCACCCCCCGCTCACATGCACGCGCGCAGCCGCTATATCCAGAAGATATTCAACTCCAAAACCCAAAACCCTCAGCACAACGTGTTTGTTTTACACTACACCAAGTCATGTCTCAGTCAGCGGTAAGAAAACACCAAACAAACATGTAAAGTTAGTTAGTACTCACAGCCAGTGTTGATCGGGGTATAAGTAGTTGTAGTTTCTCGCTGGTTGATCTGGAGATGCGGATGATGAAAAACTTCGCCAACACAAGCTTGTTTGCAAAAAAAGAGCAGTTTATTGACAAACCAAGCAAGTGTTTGAATCAGGCACACCGGTCAGCCTGAGAGGCTCAAAATGCCAGAAATGAGACCTCCCGTACAAACTAAGAGAACATGTATATATACTAGACATTGTTTAAATATAACATGTAGCGTGGATTCTCATTGGACCAGAGCATCTTAAGATACATTACCAGTGACCTAAAGACTGACCCAATATGGCCTGAAGTGAAGGCCCCTGTAACTCTTGCCAATTTTAACCTGTCTTTGTTGCCTTAAGTGTCAGTCTTAACTATTCAGCTGTTTACCTAAGCATAGGGGTTCAGTTATATCAGGAGTACAAATGTAAAGAATGTTTCTTTTTAAGCATCCTGAGCCTTCCACCTGGCCATCTGTGTCCTGAGTAAATAAAGAAGCACAGCAGATACAACATATTTCCCCCCTTCGAGACTACAAAGTCTCGAAACAGGAAAATATATATCTATAAGTAAAAAAACAAAAATGTCAGTGCTGAAGCTGCCCTTTGCAAATAATTTCAATGAATTAGCTGAGTGTGAGAGCGAAAAACCTGTCAGGCAGTCATTTCTTTCTTTTTCCATCATTCCATCTGGACAGGAAAATTCTCTCACGATCCCTCTGCCTAGGCGATCACAACTAAGCACTCCAGCTAATTCAAAGAAGAGAAGGATGTTAAATGATAACTTTAAAAGATAAATGTGTGGATTATATGCATGTATATATGGGAAACTTCAGTAAATAAAATCAGAAATGATGCCCACAAACAGGCTAGTCGACCCATCGTACCTGTCAATGGACCTAACCCTGCCTGCCACCTATTTCCCTAAACCGAAGAAAGAAATAAAACAGCTGAAGTCCCATATCAAATATCATTCGTAACACATATAATACACAATTTAACAAAGTCAAACGTTGTATGGATCCACATTAGGAAGATTTCCAGGCAGTCTCTCCTTTGCAGTGCTATGATGTCCATTTTGTAGATCCAGTTGTGTTAATGTCCATGTTCAAGTTTATTTATTGCATTGTGTTTGTCCAGGTATGTTTATTGTCCATTCAGAATCTGGAGGTCTCTGAGCGATCGATCACCTCCAGTGTCATTCTGAAAGGGGACAAAGAAAAAACCAGCCAGTATCTTGCAAACTTGGATACAAATAACACATTGAAAGCATATTGTGAATAACAAATTGTTCACACTAATTTTCATACCCCAATATTATATTTCCCTTATATGTAGTCTATCCCACAAAAATCCCTATCATGCAACAAAAATAAAGATGTAATGTAAATGTGTCATTACACTGGATATTTGTCAAACAATTCACTTTCGATAACTACATCATCACCTTCATTGTTAGGTGTCTGTAAAAGTGCCATCTGACCTTGATTCCCCGGCATCACAACCCCAACCCATCGCAATATCATAGCCTTTGCAAAGGTCAGCAGCAGTGTGCAGAAACAAAACATCACACACAGTGCTATGACAACTGCTAGTAGGATTTGAAATAATACAGCTCCCATAGGTCCCAATTTGTCTTGTAACCATAAATTAGCCGACCATCCCGCACTTTTTGATGGTCGAATGCATCCTTTATAACTCTTAATGCATCTATTACACTAGTCATGTTGTCAGAATCATCAGGAATCAAGGTGTAACATGCATCTCCTGATAAATTTAATGCTACACAAAGACCCCCTTGCTTTGCTAAAATATAGTCAAGGGCCATATCATGTTTCAACAGTGTCAATCTATGACTTTTCTGTGTATTTGACAAGTATTCAAACCCTCTTATGGTCTCATTTGCAAATCCCTGCAGGGTGTAAGTGATGTTATCAATATGATCTGCCAGGAATGTTACTCCGTACCATGGAAGAATACCTATTCCCCATTTCTCTGCCAAACTTATTCTCCAATGATAAGATTCCAGGTTATGAAATTGTGCCATCTCCCTTTTTTGCCTGCTAATGGACTTCATGTCAGATGTGGCCTCATCAGATACCTGTTTAGGCTGAACAGCAAGAACTTCATATGGAAGTTTCAATGTGGCCATATAGCAACACCCTATCCATCCATATGGTAGGAATATGTATGCTTTATCCCCACACACCCACCAAATATCTTTGAAATTTCCAATAGTCACATTTGCAGGAAGAATTTGGTGCCTTACCATCAAACTTTTACTTTGTTTGAGATGCGGTAATTGAAATGTTACTGCAGACAGATCATCAGTAGTTTTGGGATTATAGTCAGCGAACTGCATCATGTAGTCAGTGCACTCTGATATGCCCATAAAGACCCCATGTCCATCATGAGTATCATTTGAACAAAAACAGCTTTGTGCTCTCCGGTTTTGTACTTTTATTGAGTCAGGGATGATTTTTCTTACATCCTCATGCTTATCCAATAGGTTCATGTACGCTAGGCCTGCTAACCATGAACAGTCACCTCTGGGTTTGAACAGATTCACCGACAGAGCCACGACAAAATCGATCTTTGACTTCTGCTGAAACAACAGCCACGATAACATGGATGATTGACAAGCAGGAGCCAGTGGTTCTGGTGCTGTCTCTAAAATTGAAAACCATGTATTTGGGGCTGGAACTCTCAACACACATGGGCATTTCACATTCATATTTGACTTAACAGAATGCACTAATTGCTGATACCATAAATTCCTATTTGCCCATGGGTCTGCAAGTTGTAATGCTGAGGAGTCATAGCCATATGCCTTCCATGTAGTGTCTCTCTTCTGTAAGACCCGATACGATTCAATCTCTCTTACTGATGTCATTTCCAAATTATACAATTCATTAGGTATGTCTGACAAGGTTTCCTGAAACCTTTCAAGTAAACGTTTCTCAGTCTTATTGTCCATTAAAGACATTTTCACTATTGTTGTCCTTGAAATGGCTGTTGGAGTTGTGCCGATAACAGTCTTAGCTGTCTCACGGGCTGATGTTGTAAATTTTATCTGTGGGTCTTTTATGTTCAATGTAGTGGTAATGTTGGTTTGCTTCTGAGGCTCTTTTGTAACAAATGGCTGAATAAGGTGTAGGTCTTTTAGCACCAATGACATTCTACGGGTTACAGTTCCTTTATTCTGATTACCGTCCCTTAACAGTAAGTCTGGGTCCACATATGTACATACATATACACCTTGATCTTCTATTGTGGCATTACGCAAAATAAGTGTACAATCGTCCAGCTTTTTCAACCTTCTCAGGTCATTAGCCAACACATACTTTCTTTGCGTCTGGGGGCTAACGCTAACTTCAGGTCCCGACAATACTATTTTCTGTCCCTGATTGTTTATCCATTGAGGAGGATGGTTACCTAAAACATTCCATCTCCCACATGGACATGGAAGGAAAGCCGAAAAACTTAGCTTAACTCTAATCAAAGTTTCCAACGGAGTTGATGGAGTTGTAATGGGCTGAGTTGTTGTGGGCAAAAGGGTAATTTTCTGATTCATCCTACCCATTTCTGATTGGGCTAAACTTGTTGTAGTTTCCACTTCCTTTGGTCTTTTAGCCAATTTGGACCCTGTACTTGGCTCTCCCAAGGACTCTTTAATTGTAGTCCTCATATCGTTTTGGCCTAACCCTCTTTCTGACTGGTCTTGGATTCCTTTCTCTACCTGACTCTCTGGATTCCCCTGAGCTAAGGTCAGATCTCTCCATGGTTTTTGACTCCTCACTCCCTGTGTAGACAAGCTCTGTTGTTTCTGGGACATGTTGGAGGTTAATGTCCCCAAATCTCTTTTCCTGTTCCTCACTTGCAATGTCACTTCCGACATCATCAAAAGCATGCATAATGTCATCATCATTTTCCATGACCTCAACATTCCTGTCTTCTGAATTTTGATCTTGGCCATTTTTATGTTCACCTGCATTTCCTTCATACTGGTCATCCTTTTCTTCCACTTTCTTTGAACCCCCAACTACTTGACTCTGTGGGCGTAACCCCCCTTCGGTAGGTGCTTTCACACAATGCGATAAGTGGAACCACGTCGGAGACCCTTTAACTTGGACCGCAGTCCCGGTGCAACGGACGACTTCAAACGGTCCCTCACGACGTTCGTTATACCACTTTCTTCTGAACACTTTCACATACACTTTATCTCCTGGATGCACTGTGTCCCTCTGTTGTTCTTCAAATTTTTCTTGCAGCTCTTCTTGATTCTGCCTGTCGGAAACATACGCAGATAATTTTTTATGTAACGTCGCCATGTATGTCACGTATTGTCGCATTTCATCTTCTAAAAGGGCCAGACTTGGGCCTTTTCCACTTGTTCTCAAACAAGGCGATGGCATCCGTCTTCCTGTGAGCAATTCATGCGGTGTCATGTGCAGATCTCGAAGTTCACTTGAGCGACACACCATTAACGCCAACGGAAGTGCATCCACCCAATTTAAACCTGTATGCTGACAAATCTTCACAATCCGGTTTTTCAAAACGCCATTCATTTTCTCACACATTCCTTGACTTTGTGGATGATAAACTGATCCTAAACGTTGTTTAACCCCCAATTTTTGCAAAATCAATTTCACCGTTTTATCCACAAACTCCTTTCCATTGTCTGATGATATCCGATCTGGAAGTCCCCATCTGCTTATGACCTCTCTGCACAAAAACTTGGCAACTGACTGAGCATCTTTATGCTTAGTTGGACAAGCCTCAGGCCACCGTGAAAATCTGTCCACCACCACCAGCATATATCTTTTGCCCCCAACTGGTTTTATCATGTCGACATAATCCACCACAAGCTCACGCATAGGACCTCTTGGGGTTGGAATGTGACCTGGTAGGACCATCACCCCTTTCCGAACATTGTTTTTCAAACAAATAGGACATCTTCCAATGACATGATCAATTTGCTCCAATAAATATGGTGCCCAGAAACCATACTCTTTTGTAATCTTTCTCTTTACCTCCCCCCTTGAAACATGAGCCATTCCATGTGCTTCCTGAATCATTAGACCCAACAAATCTGGCGGTGCCACCATCAATCCTTCATGATTTCTCCATAACCCTGTCGTGTCTTGAGTGGCACCCCGATCCAACCATAACTGTTTGTCTATTGTAGAAACAGCTTCTTGTAATAAAATTACATCCCTGAGTGTAACTTTATCCTCCAAATCCACTTCATGTGTGACCAGAAAGACCTTCCCCACCTTATCTGCGCCTGTCACTTCTTTTGCTGCTTCATCTGCTGCTTTGTTACCCTGCGTGACTTTAGACATGTCCATTTTATGCGCTGAACATTTGGCAATTGCGATTTCTTTGGGCTTCATCATAGCATGCAAAAGCTTCATTATTTGGGTATGATGTTGTATCGGCGAACCATCTGTCTTTCTGAAACCCCGGTTTTTCCATACTGATCCAAACAAATGACAAACATTATGTGCATAAGCAGAATCTGTATATATTGTTACTCGCTTGCCTTCTGCCAATAAACATGCTTCCGTCAAACCCACCAACTCAGCAAGCTGAGCAGATGCAGGCTGTGGTACCACATCGGCCTTTTCAATGACAAAGCCGGTTCCTTGGGCTTTCACTATCGCATAGCCAGCACTTAATTTATCCCCTACACGATAACAGGACCCATCAGTCCAATACTCCAAGTCTGCCTCTCGCAAGGGTTGGGCTTGCAAATCCGCTCTGAGCTTTGAATATTTCTCAGATTCTTGTACACAATCATGTGGTTCACCATCCTCTGAAGTTGGCAACAGCTCAGCTGGATTCACTGTGGTGCATCTTACCAATGTCACATCTTCTTGTTCTAAGAGTCTATGATAATCTCTCAGCCTAGGCATGGTGAGAGTATATTTACCATAATTCAAAAGATTCCTGAGACCATGGTGGGTAAGGATGGTCACCGGGTAACCCATTGTGACAGATGCCGCTTTGTTATACATCAAGTAAACTCCCACCATTGCTCTGTAACACAGTGGCAACCCTAGTTCTACTTCAGAATATGCCATATGAGTAGTACGAAATGGGTTGAGGATTAATTCCTGTACCTGTTGGCTGGCAAAGAACTGCACATGCATATTTACCTCCAGGGGAAGTAGACACATATAACAGAAAATTCTTTGAATAATCTGGAAGGGCTAATGCTGGAGCCTCCTGTAACCTTTGTTTAAGTGTTTCAAAAGCCACAAGGCCATCCCCCGTCCAGGTCAGATTACAATGAAGTTGAGCAGTCCCAGTGTCTTTAATCATGGCTCTTAACGGTCCTGTTAGACTAGCATAATCCTCAATCCACGCTGAGGAGTAACCAGTTATACCAAGAAAGGCCATCATTTCCCTAACTGTTCGGGGCTTTGGAGTCATCCGAATTGCTTGCAGATGACTATGAGAAATACTTCTGTGTCCTTGTGTTATTGTTTGACCCAAATAAACTACCTTCTCCTGGCAGTACTGCAACTTTTTCTGGGATGCCTTGTGTCCTTTTTCTGCAAGTATCTGTAGTAATTTAATTGAATCCTTATGACATGTTTCCTGATCTGGTGAACAAATGATGATGTCATCGACATATTGAATAACAGTGCTCTTCAAAACATGCGCTATGCCCGCCAAATCATCTTTCAGTACTTTATTAAAGATGTGAGGACTATGTTTGAAACCTTGTGGTAGCCGTTTATAGTCATAGAACTGTCCTTTATATGTAAACCCAAATAAACCTTGACTTTCCACGCTTAGGGGAACACTGAAAAAGGCTCCACACAGATCTAATACTGTGAAGTGGGACGCATGTGGAGGAATTTGGGCCAATAAAGTATGAGGATCAGGCACATCAGCTGGAAAATCAATCACCACTTCATTTACTGCTCTTAAATCATGTACCAATCGATAAGTCTCATCTGGTTTTTTCAAAGGCAATAGGGGTGTGTTGCTTTGAGGATTCAGACGTGTTCCTAAAACACCTGCTTGCACCAGCCCTTCAATTTGCACCCCAATTCCTTGAACTGCCTCTTCACTCAATGGATATTGACTTTTCCAAGGAGGTTTAGCTCCTTGACGAAGTTGTACTGTCACAGGTTGAGCTGATTTCACAAGTCCAATATCAGTGCTATGTTGTGACCACAAGTTTCGTGGAACGTGTTGCAACATCTCTTCTTTCAAAGAATTTGCATCACATTTGACAGTACAAATTGACTCATTTGTCATCCGGACCGTTTGTGGACTTCCCTGTCCTTGAGCAGAAATCATAATCTTAAGGAACCGATGGTCCTTACTCATCCAAAGACTAGGATTCCCGTTCACTGGCACAAAACTTACTTTGTCCGCTTTTGCCATCATTTCTCCTATGTGCTTCTGCTGGTGTTCTCCAGAGATCAACAAAGTCACATGTGGAACACTCTTTTTAATGTCATGCTCTTTCTCCAAATACTCATTACTGTTTATTTTCATAGCTGCCCCTTGTGGTCCTAAAATTATACAGGATGAAGTGAGATGAACACGTTTTTGCTGGCGTCCCAACCACTCCTGTGAATTTATTTGATCAGCATTCTTGAAATACTTAAGTGTACAGTGGAAAGGGTACTCAGGGAGCCTTGCATCAGGCATGTTTGCAAAAATAAACTTCTCCCATAACCTGACTGGCTCCAACAAACCTGAACTTAAACTTCCAATCCAAAACACTGATGAGCTATCAGTCTCCATTTCCACACATAACTGATGCATAACATCTTTTGGCACTTCCACCAGACAACCATCTGGTGTACATTTTATTGTACATTTCAATCTACACAATGCATCTCTCCCCAAAAGTGCAATAGGTGTATGTTCTGATACTAATATAGGTATTATTGTCTTCTGGTTTTTGTAGCAGAGCTCAATTGGTTCTGTGAGGGGAATCAGCTGTTTCACTCCCTCAAACCCGACTGTCCGTATCAACTGACCAGACATAGGGAGATGCTTAGCATCCTCAGGCCGAATACAGGTAAAAGCAGCTCCGCAATCTGCCATCACTTCCACAGGAAGATTATTTACTTTTACCACTATTGTTGGATCTCGCTCCGGCCCTGACACTACCAGCTGACACCCCCCTTCCGGGTTCTCTGGGCACCCCTAGAATCCTGGTTCCGGGCCGCCATAAGGGTTAACTGGTCCCCTTGGCCTTGGTTGACCCCTAAATCCTCCTCTATAGTTGCCTCTGAAATTGTCTCTGAAGCGTCCTCTGTCATTCCCTGGCCTGTTACACTCACGAGCAAAGTGACCAAACTGTCCACAATTATAGCAGACTTCAGTAGACGGTTGAAAAGTTGAATTAAAGCTTCCCCCTCCGCCTCTCATTAAACTTCCCCTTCCTCTTCCAGTCTGTGGCTGTTCAAATACTGGCTGCGAGCGGGAAACAACAGGAGAAGCTAATGGTTGACATGGTTGAGGCTGAGTAGGGGACAGCTGCGATTGAGCTAGGGGTGGAACTGAAGGAGGCTGAATCTGTACAAGGGCCTGTTTCTTCTCCTTCTTTTTGCTATCAACCAATTGTATTTGGGTGAGTTTCCTAATAGTTTCCTGATCCTGCTCCTTTTGATCTTGTTCTCTCTTTCTGAATAACTCCACCTGGTGTGCGATGTGATCGGTGTAAACATTCTTTGCCATACTTGCAAGCCCAACCACCTCCGCTAATTTGCTTCTCACTGGTAAAGGCAGCCCTTTCTGTATTTTAGCACGTAAGATTGACTGCTCCATCTGGTTAAGTTCAGGATCATTTCCTGTGATGCTTCTCCACACCTGATGTGCTCTCGACACATAAGCCCTTGGATTCTCGTCTTGCCCCAGCGGTTCAATAAGAATATTGTCTGGATGTACATTTGTTGGGAATGTATCCTTTAAAGCTCTCCACACCCGGGCTCTGTTTGCAGCAAACAACTCTGGATCATTGACTGATGTCCCTACATATCGGTTAAGCCCTGCTTTCTGCAGAATCTCTTCCATGGCTGGAACCCCGAGGAGGTTAGCCAGAAGTCTTTTAATGTCTCCTATGGCTGGTTGTGTTCCGATTAGAATCTCTTCAAGTTTTGTAATCCAAGGATGTGCTCCACTCTGAAGAGTTGGCAATTTCTCGAGGATATCTGACATGTCGGTATTTTGCCATGGTTTATAATCTAAATTTAATCCTCGAATTATTACTGGACACATTTTATCAGCTGTTCTGTCTTTCCTTGGACGCAAGGAATATGTTTTTGTTTCTTGCTCTTTTAATTTTTTCTTTTGCTTCAATAGTCCCTTTAATTGATTCTCTAACACTTCCTGATTCTGTGATGTGCTAGATTCGTGTAGATATGAAAGACACCGAATTATACCTTTTTCAACCTCTAATAGTTCCCGCTGTGTGTCCTCGTCTACCCTAGTACTAGAGGTAGATGGATAAAATCCTTTCGAAGTTGAGGGACCCCAGCACTCCAAATCATCATCACTATCTCCCTTTTCACTTTCATTAGAGCTGTCTTTTATTTTATCCTTCCTCTTCCCCAATTTATCCCCCTTTTGCTCAGCGTTTTTCAATAAACGCCTGATTATTGGGTCATATCTTCCTCCAATTTGTTCTGTATCACTGTCCTCAGAGTCTGTCTCCCTGCTCCTACGATCACCCCTAGTCTTCAAGTGTACTGTTTTACGCTTACTTTTGTAACTGGGGTACATTTTTATGGTTGTATCTGCTTGTCCCCTCTCTATTATTTGGTCATTATCATCTTTAATGAGGTAACGGCCTTCATGACTAATTACTGGGAGCTGCGGATATATATCTTTAAACTTCAGCTCTTTCTCATAAGGTGGAGGGCTCGTTATTGGAGCTGTGTGTGAGAAAGGTACATTTATTTCATCCATCAGCTTTTGTGTTTCTTTCATTTGTTTGTTTATTTCATGGACTGCTCTCTCCTTTTTGTCTTCTGCTGCTTTCAATAACTTTTGTCCTTCATGCTCAAATAGCTGAAGCACGGAGAGCTCAGTTTGTCTTTTGTCTTTACGTTTCTCCCCTTTTTTACCTGTTTTCTGATCTGCCTTGTAAGTGGAAATTAGCACTCGAATTGTATGAATAACATTTGGGTTAAGAGTCCCTTCCACTGGCCAAGGTTGGTCAATCTGAGAATAGCAACGCTTATGCCATTTTTCCGAAATCTTTTGTATATTAGAGAGTAGTGGATTATTTTTCTGCACAAGAGCAACTGGAGTAATTACCTTCACAACTTTAGGCCCCAATTTTGACATTGTAACAAGTATCCGATATCACACGCGTTATATAACCAGAGCTGCTTAAGAGATGACGATTTGAGTTGAAAATTTCTCTAAATATGTTGTCGTAATCAATGAGATAAAGTTGCCAACTCCAAAGGAATCACCACCTAACTTAACACGATAAATCACAACTTGAAACCAACAGGCAACAATAGCTATACACAGCACAACCCAAATCAAAATACCAACAGCAATACGGTTAAATACAATACAAATGCCTAACTCTTTACAAGAGATGAACAACCATTATAAACCAGCCCAAACCAACTGCTTCACACAACAATAGCAAACTCCACATTCGCAGCTACCATTCACTCAATTTTCAACACATCAAATGATCAGTCTGTTGCCAAGCCTGTCTTTTCCAATAGCTCAAGTGTGCAGAACTATATGTATGCATAAACAAAGACACACTGTATAGAATAACTAATTCAGATCAGTTTCCCAGCATGTATAAATGTGCACACATAAGTGAAATGCAGATGTTCTTATAAAAGAGTTTGTGGATAAAATCGCACCTGTGATGGGGCTGGATCCAGGATTTGGAATTGCAGTGTTGACCTGGTTCAGTTGTTTATCTCCCCACTGTATGGTCAGTCCAAGTCTCCTCCCTCATATGCAACCCCAAATTGGAAAAGGAGAAAAACAAATGTCAGCTAAACCCATCAATCAGTAGGTAAATCATTTGACAAAATGTTTAAACAATATTCGATGACACATAAATCCAGATCTGTACGCTCATTTACTTATTCATTCATTTATTTATCTATTGGTGCAAGGCTATCATAAGCATTTCCAAACCAGTATAATTATTGTCAGAATTATATTCTAAATAAGTTATTATCCTGAATTTTATTGATTATTCCTAGAAACTCTAAACATTAAAGCTGTTGGGTCTGATCCTACTGCCTCTGTGACAAATAGGGAGGGTCAAATTTCACTACAGCTGCAGTAGGACACCCCCCTTTGTTCCTCCCACTAAATGTTATCTGAGGCATTCACCCATGCACACACACACACACACACACACACACACACACACACACACACAGAGCTCCTTCAAACACATACACATACGAATAGGTACCTCATACACACACACAAAACAGACAAAACACAAAGTTACCTAAATTTTTAGAATACAAATTCAATTGTCAAATAACATTTCTTACATTTGGCCAAATTTCCCGTGCATACCTAATGTCCTTAAGCTTTTATAGAGAAGAAACACAAAAAATCCTTTTCCCAAGTCGACTCATTAACATTTCCTTACAGCATGCTTATTTTTCCCTTTACACCTTATTTATTTTCTTCTCTTCTGTCATATGTATTTTAGCCAATGTACACTTTTTTCTTATTTCTTTCACTATTTCTTCTCTTATTTCTTATTTTATTTCTTCTCTTCTTATTTCTTCTGTTTTCTTCTTTAATTCCTATTTTCTTAAGTCTTTTTTCCTCACTTCTTTTATTTCCTTACTTTACCGTTAACCTATTTTAGACTTTGCCAATGTTGCTCTGGGCCCAGAGTAAATTGCTATGCTTTTAAATCAAATTCCTTTAAACTAAACTTTCGCGGAGTGTCTAAGTACCCATGTCTTACTGTCAATTAAGATATACAGGCCCGGCTCCTATTGACTCGCATGTTGTAGTCAGCACACCCTATATCGCTACTAATTTAAGTTTATCCCGCACTTGGTGCCATAAGTCCTTTTTCCTCTTTTATTCCTCTTTTATTCTTCTTTTATTCCTCTTTTATTCTTCTTTATTCCTTACACTTATTTGCTCTTTTATTCCTTATTTCTTACTCTTACATCTACGTCCCCCCTTTTAGTGACAATACCTATTGTCAATAAATTTAGAACGAAGCACTCAGTCAAACGCACCGCAGGTAACCGACTACCACACAGATACAGAGACGGTCTGACCCAGAATGGAAAACACAGCAGTCCGTACGAGCAAAGCAGCCCCAAGAATGTGTGAAAAAGCTCACCCTTTTATGCCGGCAGTGGAGCAGGTTTGGAAGAAAGGGCTGTCGGTCCCACCAAGGCCAGAACACGCCTGAGTTCGTGACGCCAAAAATGTAGTTTCTCGCTGGTTGATCTGGAGATGCGGATGATGAAAAACTTCGCCAACACAAGCTTGTTTGCAAAAAAAGAGCAGTTTATTGACAAACCAAGCAAGTGTTTGAATCAGGCACACCGGTCAGCCTGAGAGGCTCAAAATGCCAGAAATGAGACCTCCCGTACAAACTAAGAGAACATGTATATATACTAGACATTGTTTAAATATAACATGTAGCGTGGATTCTCATTGGACCAGAGCATCTTAAGATACATTACCAGTGACCTAAAGACTGACCCAATATGGCCTGAAGTGAAGGCCCCTGTAACTCTCGCCAATTTTAACCTGTCTTTGTTGCCTTAAGTGTCAGTCTTAACTATTCAGCTGTTTACCTAAGCATAGGGGTTCAGTTATATCAGGAGTACAAATGTAAAGAATGTTTCTTTTTAAGCATCCTGAGCCTTCCACCTGGCCATCTGTGTCCTGAGTAAATAAAGAAGCACAGCAGATACAACATAGTTCCTCTAACATGCTCCACATAGCTGTCAAATCTCCTGTTTTGGCCATGAAACTACCGTATTTTATGTATTTTCTCCTCTTTTCTCCCGTCCTCCTGTATCAGTATTCTCCTGTAAATCTCCCGTGTGACGATATAATAATAAAAGCTCTCCTCTGCCTCTCCAAACTGAGCTCTGTCTCTAGCCAGAATGGGGCGGTAATGCTCCAAAATGATGGATGCCAACCACCGAAGAAGAAGACGTCTCGCGAGAACTGCCACCTGCAGTAGCCTGGATGGCAGTTCTCGCGAGATTAGAGCCAACAGCGGAACAACTTAAAAAAATAAAGAGTTTATTTTAGATTTCTTGTACACCTGTCTTAAAATGTGAGGGATACTGGAGCTTGGTTGGTGTTGTGGGACGGCTCACAGCGGACTTCCCTTATTTTCAAAGACAAAACTTGAAAGGTAAGCATTCTCCAGCGGAGTCTGTTCCCTACACGCTACATGCTACACGCACTGTCTGTGCACGCCGGGAAAATGCACGCGCAGCAGGCACGCAGAATGGCGACGGGATTTGATTGGTGTAAAAAAAGGTGTCCCTGCAAGATTATTGGTTGGGGTTTTCCCTGTTTTACTCCTGCTGTAGATAACAGATATTTTTCGCTCTGTTTTAAGAACACATTATGAGTTGATTACCATCGGGTCATAAAGACCATTTTAATCAGTATTTCAAAAAGTGTATCTAAATCAGATCGCCAACCCTAGCTTTAACCCTTTAAATGCTTTCTTTTTGTCATAAACCACCAGGTTTTGATAAAATAAACAGAAAAGATAAATCATTTTCAATATAATTCATGCATTGTAATTTTTTTGTTTTGGATTTCTACAGCCTGAGACATGTCAGCAGCAATGTATTGTTTCAGTGTAGTGTCAAATACTCACATTCATATCGCTAAGCCAGGAAATGCTGTTTTAATAAGGTAGTTTTTTTTACAATTAAGCCAAAGTCAGCCAAACATCCATGGGGAATGGGGCATAAGCTCATGTACCGATGTCCATCTCCTCTTTTGGACGGTTTTTGATGTTGTGGGAATGCTTCAGGGACACATAACTTGAAACACAACTTTTGCCTGTTTGTGATGGAGTAAAAAGAGAAACTAAATGATCTAGCCAGAGTTCAGACCAATCAATGAAATCCACCATGTAAACAGTAAATTATCCTCTCAGCCAGCTCACACTCTGATTAGACTGATTCACGTCACACACAAAGCACACCATATAATGTAGGCACATCCGTTCTCTTTGCAGAAAGAATTTACATCCTCAAAATAGTAACATTTGGACCAACACACCTCAAACTGCAGTGCACTACTTACTTTAAAGGTGCTGTGAGGAGAATCTATTTCCGGCGACATAAGACTCTGCTACCCATGAGCACGCCTACAACTGTCATAATGCTGCGTTCCAGTAACCTCGGAACTGGGAGTGACATCGTCTCCGAGTTATCAGCGTTCCAGTTGAAGTTGGAAAAAACATGCCGAGCTACCAGGCTATTGTTAGCTGTTGTTAGCATGCCCTGTGTTGTTGTCCACAAATATCACATGAAGAATGTGATTATCACTATGGCAGCATTTTTGTAAATATAAGTCTAACAATACTATGTATACAGCTGATCTAGAGCGACACACCCCAGTCAGAAGTGCAAATAAATAGATTATTACAGGAGCTAAATAACTGTTCACACTGGGGGTATCCATCTTCGATTGTCAACTCGGGGGTGGCGAGGTTTCACCGAGTTCCCAGTAGGAAATTCCAATTTCTGACTACAACTGGAACGCACCAAAAGACATGACCCAAGCCAACGCGTGTGTTTGTTGTGATGCTAATAAATGCAGGTCGGACCTTCCTCAGAACTCTGCATTGCTGTACAACTTCTTTTTCAACAACTTACAGGATGCAAAGTGACGAGGTAATGTATCTCTTTCTAGTTACATAGCGGTAGTTTTTGATGTGTGACAACAAGCAATTTTTGGAAAACTTAGAACTGAAGTTTTGTAGCCGGCTATATATCGCTACTTACAGCCCGGTGCTCTAAGGCGTGTAATATAAATAATAAAATAATATAAATTTGCTCTAGTTTTAATTGTCTTGTTCCTGAAGTTGAGTATCCAGGCCAGTCCAGCCCTGTCTGACCCGACCACTTAGCTAAGGAATAGCATTTATAGATAACCTATTTTGATGCTATAAACTCATCTTGAAGTGTGTATTTTGATCAGGCATATATCTAAAAGTGAAACTTTTTTGTAATTACTTAGAAACTCCTCACAGTCCCTTTAAAACAAGTCACTTCATTCTGTCAAAATAGGACCCTCAAGCTGAAGAGAAAAGGCTGATGTGGCTGCACAGAAGTAGAAAAAATGATCTGATGCTGGGTTTTGTAAAAGCTGGTAAACCTTCAGAGATCTTGACAGCAGAATGCTTAAATATGCTGCACAAATTGATTTAACAATGCTCACACTTTGCCTGACAGGTTGCATTATTTATGATTAATGGCTGTTGCTAAAGTCATTTACGTACAAAAGAAGCAGTCCTGTTTTGAACAGTGGGACAGCGCCTTTCAGTGCACGGACAGTGAATATTAATTTTAGAGGTAGTTTCAAGCGGAGAATATTTGCCTAAGAAGTAATCTTTGAAGTCATTCCAGAAACACATCGGGGAGCTGAGACACGTGGCTCCTCAAACAAAGAAAAGAAGCAGGGACTATCATATTTCCTCTCCTTTGCAGGCCGTTCACATCTAAAGTTATTTCTTTATCCTAGTTGGATGAACTTGAAACAAATCCTAAGTCAACAGGAATTCAATCGTTTATTCCTCCGGGAGAAGGGGAGGGGGAGCAGCATTAACATTGCAGATGTCCCCGCTTGGATTCTCTTATGATTAGTATGCGTGTCTCACACCACGTCCACGATGCATTCTTAAATAAATAAACAAACTTGTAAGGCTTAAGCTGGCTGCAAAGAGCGTCATGAATATTTGATTCAATCACCTTCCAAATGCAGATAGCCGTGACCTTTGAGCTCGGTTTTATGTCGAGGAGCAAAGCAAGACGTGATTTACCTCAGCCTGATGGGCCCCTGGGTTATGATGTGATATGGTTCACTATGTAGGGTGCTTCACAAACCCTCAGACAGCCAATAGGCAAGGCTCTTACATAACAAGGTCTCATTCAGACGCCTCCATCATGACCTCTAAGAGACAGAGTGCTGCTGTCATCGGGGCCGTGCGTCACACGTCCACTGATTCAGCTCTGTTATTTGCCACTACTTTTTCTGTTGCTCCAGAAGCTGATTTCCTTTTTCCTGCTAGGTCAAGGATCATCCCTAAGCTCTTTGTAGAAGAAGAAGCAGAACCACGTAGTCATAAGTACACATGAGCACAGCACACAAGGTAATCTTTTATCAGACAGACAAATACCAGCACAGGTGTCTCTTACTGACTGGAGGCTGAAGTGGAGCAGAATTACTGATATCATCAAAACATCTGGAAACCAATTAGATGGATAAACAGACCTTGACTGAATAGATCTTTAAACAAACTGTAACCATCCATCTCTTCATCCATTTTCTACAGCGCTTGTTAGAGCATGACACGGGAGCGGATTTTCACTCCTGTCCTGTCCCACTCCCAGAGAAAAAATCCTGTCCCGTCCCAATCCCGGGCCGGAGTAAAATAATAATCCTGTCCTGTCTCACTCCCTGAGAATGGCTCCCACTCCCATCCCGCTATCACTCAAAATTACTCCCACTCCCATCCCGTTCTCGTTTCAATAACCAAACAAAACAAAAACCAAACATGTTGAAAAAATGTTGCTTTTTTTATTTTAGGTAAAAGTTCAGTGCATATAAAAGGCCATGCCTTTAACTTTCACATGCCTGACATTCGATCAGTGTAAACATTGTGTGTCGCCAGCAGCTGCTCAGAGTTGCTCTTCACTTCGGGTGGTAACAGGAAGTCAAACCATTTTTGTAGTGCAGTTAAGAGTGTTGGCTGTCACTAAGAGATGACTACAAAAATGGATGCATCTTTTCATCTGGTTGTTTAACACGGCTGAAAATGATCATCTATCGATGTCGCTCCCGCTCCTGCCCGCTCCTGTTGATTTTTTTCCCATCTCCATCCCGATCACGGGATTAATTAAAAAATGACTCCCATCCCTTGGGAATCCTGCGGGAATCACGTGACCCACAGGAATTCCCGAAAAATGCCATCCTCTAACA